>JBAMNC010001364.1:0-1200000 GCA_037902135.1 Cetoscarus ocellatus | reverse complement strand
TGCAGTATGCATCAGAAGAGTCCACCTCATGCCCTGTCACCCTCACTGCAAAGCTCCAACAGGTCAGAAGTCAAAATGTCAAGTCAGGGAAACAGCATCAGCCATATTAGCGAAAGCATGAATTCCTCATTTACAGTGCAGTAATGCAAAAAATTCTTGGTAAATCTACATTTTTCTAGTCAGGTAGATTTTCAGGTGTGACATCATGATAATCTAAATAAACCTGTTGCACATTTTTGGAAGCCTTTGTTAGATGTATTTATGAAAATGCTAATCATCCAGATGGCCTTGCATTTCTACAAGAATCTGTCTGTGAAATTGTTCCCCTCCGTATTTTCATCCAGAATAAGCCTTGAGTACACTTAAAAACTTAATCAGGATATATCATTCAACTTACCTGCCAGTGTAGATGATTAAGTGAGTTTCCCTGAATAAAACAAAACTGTTCCTAATTTTACACCTTTTGTAAACCTTGATCATATTATTCTACTAAAATATGATCGTACATTATAAACAGCTGTATTGTATTTATTAGCTTGAAGTAAAGTGATTTATGTTGTTTTAGTGTGTCAATTATTATGAAAGTCTTTGTCCTTTGACATATAATATAAAGGATATATGAAACTATCTGTTTTAATGGATGATTTTCCTGACTTTTCCAATCTAGCAAGTGCCTTGTTCATTCCTTACATGCAGACATATAAGTATAATCAATTTTAACTTCATACTCTCATAAATCATCATATTTAACTATGAAGAAACTTCCTTGTGTGCGGTTCAAAACCTTTCTTTACGGACTTATTTTTGGAAAACATTTGCTTTGTCTACAACCATATAGTAAAACATACAATAATTCAGTGTTCTGACAACATCTGCGATGGCTTCATAATAAAAATCAGAGATTTTAAATGTTATATTAGTTTAATAAATTACAATAAACATACGATACTCATCTCTGCTTGGGGGTCTCTTCACTGAGGGTAAGCGCTCAGTGAAGAGACCCCCAAGCAGAGTCATGAACAATTTTAATTGGCCCCCTCAACTGTCAGCCAACGTGCAGCAACAACCAGCATATCACCAGTGCTGTCAAATGGAAACCTCCCTTCATATGCGTTTCGTCTAATTAGTCTCATGATACCTCAGGAGGGCTGCACAGCGAGCTCCAGTGTCCCAGAACGCCCCTCACCCCCCTCTATGCTGGGAATCATTAGCCATCATATCTCCTTCATCTTCCCAACTTAACCACATGTCCATCAAATTAAAGAAAATAATATTGAGGGTCATGAAACATACATGCAAATGTAGAGCTGTTGAGTAAAAACAGAAAATCCATGTGGTAAAGTCTGTCATGGATAAGGTAAGCCTGAGAAAGTTTAACCTTGCAGTGCAGATGGATCCACCTGAGTCATTGTCTTTTGTCTCCGAGATCCACTTGCCAAGCTCCAGTCTAGAGGTGGGAGCTACGAGCAAGACGACAGCAGGAAGACTGCTTGTACAGAGATTAGGATTGATGCCAACAGCTTCAGTAGCAGTTTTATCAGATCTGAACCACATTCTTTCATACATTTTTTATTTAACCTTAATTTAAGCAGGGAGGACCCACTGAGACTGAGGTCTCTTCTCCATGAGTGCCCTGTAGCAGTACAAATGAAAACATAACAAATAGGAACAATTAAATAGATAGATAGATAGATAGATAGATAGATAGGTAGATAGATAGATAGATAGATAGATAGATAGATAGATAGATAGATAGATAGATAGATAGATAGATAGATAGATAGATAGATAGATAGATGTACTTTGTTGATCCCAAGCTTGTAAATTGTGGTATTTAAATTGTGGTAATTAATGTTGCAAACATTACATTTTACAGTCATCTCATAAATTTACAGTTTCAAACCACGGCTGTCTCGATGTTTTTCAAATATTAAAGCAGTTGCAATTCCCCTCCTTGAATGTTTTTGACACAAGCCCTTAAAAGTGCTGTATGAAACAAGGGAGGGGAGCCCAGCATACATCCAGTGGCATCAAAAGTTGTCTTCCCCCATTAAAATCGAAACCTTGGTATTTTTAAAGTAAAAGTTTTGAGAGCTTGTTGTATGGCTTAAAAGATTCATTGATAGGAGAGGAGCCAGGAAAGCAGTAATTTACCCATCAGTGCTTTGTAAATTAACAGAACACTGTGCTGCTTTCTAGGTTGATTCATCAACCTCCAGCCAAAAGAGTGATAGAAATCACTGTGGTGAGTTCTAAACAAATTGTGTAGTCAGACCTCGGCATTATGCTAAGGTCAGACTACACAATTTATGCTTGATTATGGCCCGACCCAACAGTCGTAGGGTTTCGAGACCTGTTGGCCAAGACAATTCGTCTTTCCATCTCATGTAGTATGTCGTAATGACCAACAACATACCAGTCTGAGATTTCTCATGACTCCATAACTTAAAGTTAAGCATGTTTGACTTTTGTCTTGCCTCCTAGGATCTGTTCCTCCAAGTCAGAGACATTGACCAACGAAAGCACTGGGAGGTTGATGTCTTGAGAGCATCTCGGGAACTATGAGACATATGAAAGGTTTGCAAAGCTCTGAAAAAGACATTCCTGCCCTTATAATGTGTTGAAGAGGAGCTACCTAAGACTGTAAACAGAGAAATGTTGGAGAGAAACGTCAGATCCAACATGGTGAGTGACTGCTTACATTTATCAGCCATCTAACATGTTATGCAACATAATGCCTGTAAATACAATCAGAGGTACTATTCTCTAAAAACAATGTGTTTGTCTGCAGTCTTTAGTGTCGCCCTTCCACCATTATCACATCAGTTGTTACATGCAGTCGATTTAAGATGTTAGTCTGTCATGCTTGTCGGGGAAATTGAGTCAGGCTCGCCCAGGCTGACAGATTGACTGTTCTTACCAACAACAACAAAAAAAAAAAACATGTAGTCTGACCTCGGTATAAGGTAGTGGCTTGTTCTGACTTTTACACGGTGGCTATAGAACCAGCCTACTACATCATCTGATTGGCCACTAATAAATGTGATTGACAGATGAATCGTCCAATTACCTGCTGGATATGCTTTTGAACGGTTCTGCTGATTTGCATACTCTTTCTATGGGCTCTTTCCCAGATGAACTCATGAAATATATTGAACATTCCATCTGGTGTGTCAGGTTATAGAAAGTAATCTTGTTGACACCTTCATGTAATGCAAGTATTAGGGGGGAAAACAAGCCAGTGAAGTCAGGATAAAGTTTAAAACATGAGAGTTTAGTCAACTTCTATTACTTTAGAAGCAAGTAGAACAGAATGGGTTCGACAATGATTACAATTATTTGTGTGACTTTATATAAGCTATCAGATTTGAATGACTGACCGTTTGAAAAAGGTGAAACATTAATGCTCAACTATTAAGCTATTTGACAATTTACCCTTGCCCCACGCAAGCAGTGGTATTTTGGTTTTTAGTATTAAGATGACATGTTTTATTTCCAATAAAAGGACAGCCAAATTCACTGACTCACTTTCTATTTTCTGTGCTGTTTAAATGTCAGAGCTTTTACAGCAACACCTTATGAAGCACTTAGAGTAAAGTGCCGCTTGATTTTCAACGTTAATGCAGTCATCCTTGACTTGGTTGTCAATCAAACTAAAATGAGCAACTGGAGGCAAAAATCAGGTGATGTAGGTTAAGTTTGAGAGTAAATGCCGTGAATATAAATATATCTTTGACAGTGCAGAGTGAGGATGGGATTCCAAAATCAAAACCACTTGAGGGTTAGTAACAAAAAGCTTAAGGAACTGATCTGATTTGTCTTTTTGATTAACATTTCTCTCATCAATCAAATCCACTTTGTTCTGTCTGCCTTGTAAATCAAGGACATCATGCTTTTATCAGGGGCAGCCAGAAGAAACAATCAAAAATAATACAAAGATGTGTTCAAGGGAGAGGAAGCAGAGGTGGTCTAAATTGGGACTTAACTTTACACAAAATGACATGAACTGCACCCCATTCAGTGTCTGTGTCTTTGTGATTCTAATCATGGCTGGAAACATCAGTCCATGGCATAAAATACCAGGTATGTCACATGTTTAACATTATTGCCACTGAAAACCTGCAAAGGCTTACTTTTTTTAAATCCTTAAAATCCACAGGGATCAATAAAGAATTGGATTGATAAGTAGAATCGATAATGGCATTGCTATCAAAAAAAATCGTACTAACTTCCATGCTTTGTACGGAGCATAACAAGGCTGCAAGTTTACTCAAGTGTCATTATCTGGATATGAACAGCATGATTTTTTTATTAACTATGTGAAGGTGCATTCAGTCAGTACGTTTCTGTAAAGTGGAGCAAACTGCCTGCTGATATAATCTGCTGAAACATTACGTTCTTTTAAATGTGGCCTGAAAATGTTACTTTTCTCATATGCCTTTAGCAGTTACTGCATCTTGTGTGTGCTTATTTGTGTGTGTCCCCTTTGTTGGAATATGCCCATAAGACTAGAAATTTGTATATAAAGTGCTATATTGATTCTTGGCAAGTCATTTTACACCTATACATTTGTAACACTCAAAAAAGTTTAGAAACATTATCTCTGTTGATCTCTTTAATAACACCAACTGGTACTGTATTTTGTATTGTTGGAAAGCCTGATTAGTCACCTCTACAGTGTGAGACAAATTGTAAGGCTTGTGCATTTGTAGAATGAGCAACACATCTAAAGGTAGTGCCAAAAAATGCACCAATGCTCAAAAACACCTGTTTGGACCATTCCACAGGTGAGCAGGATAATAGGAAACAGGTGAGTAACATGATTGGATATAAAAAGAGCATCCCCAGAAGGCTCAGTTACTCACAAGCAAGGATGGGCAGAGTTCACCAATTTGTGAACCACTGTGTGAGCAAACGGTCCAACAGTTTCAGAACAACGTCTTTCAAAGTACAATTGCAAGGAATTTAGAGACTGCATTGTATACAGTCCAAAATATCATCAAAAGATTCACAGAATCGGGAGAAATCTGACTAAATGCCTGTGACCTTTGATTCCTCTGGCAACACTGCATTTAAAACTAACATAATTCTTTCAAGAATATTACCATATTGGTTCAGGACCAGTTTGAAAAGCCATTTTCCGTGAACACAGTTCATTGCTACATCTACAATTGCAAGTTAAAATTCTGCCACGCAAAGGGAAAGCCACATAACAACAACACCCAGAATTGCAGCTGGCTTCTCTGGGGCCGACTTCATCTGGGATGGACTGATGCAAAATGACAAAGTGTTCTGTGGTCTCATAAGTCCACATCTCAAATTGTTTTTGGAAATTTAGGACGTTGTGTCCTCCGGGCTAAAGAGGAAAATCCAGATTGTTATTGGTGCAAAATTCAAAAGCCAGCATCTGTGACGGTATGGGGGTGTTTTTGTGCTCATGGCATGGATACCTTGCACATCTGTGAAGGCACCATTAATGCTAAAAGGTACATAACAACATTTTTTTAGGGACATCAGCAAGACAATGCCAAGACACATTCTGCATGTGTTAGAACAGTTTGGCTTTGTTGTTGTAAAACAGTGCAGGTACTAGACTGGCCTGCCGGCAGTCCAGACCTGTCTCCCACTGAAGATGTGTTGTGCATTATCAAGTGCACAATAGGACAATGGAAACCCTGGACTGTTAAGCAACTGAAGTCACACATCAAAGCAAGAACCTACAAAGCTCCAACAATTAGGGTCCTCAGTTCCCAAATGCTTATTGAGTTTTGTTAAAAGGAAAGGTGATGTAACACAGTACTAAAGGTGCCCCTGTCCCAGCTTTTTATTGGAACGTGTTGCAGATATCAAATTCAAAATGAGTGAATATTTGCAGGAGAAAATAAAGTTTATCAGTTTGAAGATTCACTATTTTGTCTTTGTAGTGTGTTTAGTTGAATTAAATTAAATTGTATGGGTTGTAGGGCCATATATGGCATTTTGTTTTCAAATGATTCTAGCCCCTTCTGTGAGTTTTTATTTACATCTTTTAGTTCTGACATTGAAATTCAGTCATCACAGAGCGCTCTGACTGACTCAGTACACCGACTCCCCGCCTCAAACCACCACAGTCACTTCCAACGTGCGCGCAAAGGAGCAAAATGTGAAGAAGCCTCTGAGCGAACACTGCTCTCCTCTTCCTGAAAAATGGATGGAAATTGAAACCTTCACCTGTTGGGCATTAAGGGAGCATATGAGACTCTCTTCTAAATGGATTCCTTCAGTAATGCCTCCGAAAAGACAACACGTGAGGATGAAGGACTGGATGAACGATTTCCGCTCATCAGAGCTGGGATTCTGGGTTTGGTTTTTGTGCTCGCAACATGTGGGAATCTTTTCTTCTTGGCAACACTTTGGAAGAAGAGAAAAAGAAACACAAGGACGCAGTTGTTTCTGTTACACCTGTGCTTGGCGGATCTGGTCGTGGCGTTTTTCCAAGTCTTACCGCAGTTCCTTATTGAAATTACGCACAGGTTCCGCGGCACGGACTTCTTGTGCCGGAGCGTAAAGTACCTGCAGGTGGTCGGAATGTTCGCCTCCACGTACATGATAGTAGCCATGGCTATAGACAGATACCACGCCGTGTGTAAGCCCATGGTTTCCTTCTTAAAGAGCTCATTTAGGAGATATCTCTCCATAGGCGCAGCGTGGCTCATCTCTCTCGCCTTCAGCGCTCCACAGCTCTTCATCTTCTCTCTGCGGGAGGTGGACAAGAATCAGTTCGACTGCTGGGCGACGTTTATCGAGCCGTGGGGGAGCCGGATCTACATCAGCTGGATCACACTGGCCGTGTTCGCCCTGCCTGCGGCCATCCTGCTCCACTGCCAAGTGAGGATTTGCACCACCATCTACTTCAACATGAAGAGGAAGGCGCTACAGGCAGGGCGCGCGGGAACCAAGGGGGTGTCCAGTGCCATGATGAAGACTGTGAAGATGACGTTTGTGATTATACTGGCTTACACTGTGTGCTGGAGCCCGTTTTTTGTGGTCCAGTTGTGGTCTGCGTGGAGCCCAAGGAGTGCGCCCACACAAGGTTTGTCCAAAAGATGCCAAACATGCATGAGCCATTAATCTCTTTGAGTCCAGGCTGCTGCATACAGGGGCGCTTTTAGATAATCAGAGGCTCCAGAGGAAGACCAGGACGAGGCACTTCACTGGAAAGCGGATGACCCTCTGATTTACTTAAAATAATATACCAACAAAAGGACAGGAAATACTTCTGAGTGGACTGTAATGTTTATTTTATGGTGAATGTGCCTTTAATTTATCCTTATGTCCCATTGCAAAAGTCACACATGGCCTATTGATTCATTCTTTCAATGCATCAACATTTTCACCACATCCAGCCCTGTCTGTAAATATGGAGTTATATATTTACAAGGTTAACTCTTCACCTGCCAGTTTGAGTGCATGGTGCCCTGACATTTTACACACACAATATATATATATATATAAATGGAATAAAAAGTATTTTTTAACCACTTATCCTTTTACATGCTGGTTTGTGTACTTTACTGGTACATTTTATGATGTAACACTCACACGTGCATGAACAAAATACTGATTTCCAGTATTGATAATGCTAAAGCAGGGATGGGCAACTTATGTTACCATGAGGGCCAATACATGTTATTCTCTTTTCTTTGGGACCAGATTGTGACAAATCAAAGGATGTTTTAAGTTAAGAAAATCAGAACAATTAATGCTCATTAAAAAAGTCAGTGCTGAATTAATGTCCATATTATTCTCCTGTAACGTGACATAAAGCAGAAAAAAGTATTGAAAAAGAGCCAGAATGAAACCATTAGAATATACCCTCGTTTGCATTTTTGCATGTAAAACCAAATGCTTACAAATTATTAACTGAGCTTGACACTGAAAAAAGTCAATTTAAGCTGCTTTTTAAATGCAATTAACAGAATATTTGTCTGCCTCTGAGTATGCTTTGCTAACATGTATTTTTCTTGAATTATTTACAAATGCTAAAAGTGCTTCACAGAAATAATTTGCGCAATTAGGTACATCGACTTCTTGCAAATAAGAAAACATGTACCAACAAGAAGGACTTTACAGAAATATCTCAAATTTGTATTTAAGGTAACATGATGTTGTATTGGCATTTCAAATTGAATTTCATTTGTAAGATTTGAAGAGTTTTCTTTATATTTGCAATTTATTGACATTTGAAACAAAGACAAACAGGCTGCACTGAGCACTTTTTCAGAGATTTTGACAAACTTCAGTGCTTTTTCACAAAAAATGTGTATTTTAAGAACTTTAACCATTTATTTGACAAATACTGTACTTGAAATTATGATATATTTTATGACAAAAAGAAACATTTATATTTCCAACATTTAAAACACTAAAACTGACATCTTTTCAGATTTGCATAACACATGCCACTTACTATCTGAAAATTAACTTTGAGGCCCTTTTTAAAGTTTTTGTGCTGAATTTGCTTTTAAAAGAAGTCACTATTCGCCCATTAAATTCTTAAAGAGGACTGGTCAAAAAACTGGCATAAAATAACTTCAATTTCAAAAGCATTTACTTTCACTGCATCAGATTTTCTCACCAACTTCAAACCAATCAAAATGAAAAATAAAAAGCAATTTCAAAAACTTCACTTGTTATAAATCAATTTAGTTAAAAACAGATTTGATTAAAATTGAAGAAATAAGTTGACAATCTTTGGAAATGTTTAGAATAGTTGGTGAAACATGCAAAAATCCTGTTCCTTTTTCTTGTCCAAACATTGCCAACTTGACTGTGCATGTTAAAAAGATTTTGGGAAGTCTCTTATAATTTTTTTTATAACTTTTTGTTATAAAATTATTTTAAAATGATAAAATAACATACTTTAACTTGTGGAAAGGGGCACAAATTTGTTTGAAACCCCACACTTCTTGCAAGTTTCACCCCTTTTTCATATTGAACCATAGTATTTGTACACTGAGGTGTGAGGGAGTTTGCCTGTGATACTTCTGACCAGTGCAGAGAGAACAACGTATTAATAATTGATTTGATCCGTCCATAATGAGCACACGGCCCATCTTAAAAGTGCCTTTGGTTTTATGTGAGACAATATGTGAGCTGACTTCAAGTTTACCTACATTTTCCTCTCTCTCTTCGTTGCAGGTCCGGTGTTCGCCATCATCATGCTGCTGGCCAGCCTGAACAGCTGCACAAACCCCTGGATTTATCTCTACTACAGCTGAAACATATGGCAGAACATACATTAAATAAACCTGCTGCAGATGTTTCTTATCAAGGACTTTCATAAATGAGATACAGTCCAGATCTGGGTGAGGACATTGGCATCCAGTCACAGATATAACATAATGGGTACTGTATGAATCATTGTACAGAATGCTTTGTGCTCTTTCATGAGCTTGTAAGTTTGTACAAATGTTTAATAAGTGAGGATATAACAATACGATAAACATCATGTAATTAAGTTTTTCTTGTTCAGGCTTTTTACATGTTACTCTTATTTCAAATAAAAAGTGACATCTAAGGAAATTTATTATCAAATATAATCCCACTATTACATATCTCTTACTATGAAAATGCAAATCTTCCTCTTTCTAAAGTAAAACTGTCAAATGTCTGGCTTCTGTAGATGCAGTTGATGGCAAAAAGCGCCCTCTGTTGGTCTAAGAATGTGCTGTAATGTATTTTTCTTTGTCAAATTGATATTAACTATTAACATCTGTATCTTTGGCATTGTGATGTGTGATTACAAAACTACTAGATGACTGAAACTTTTATGTCCTCTCTTAAATGATAAGAAATATTATTATGTATTATTTACACATGTGTGTATGTGTTTCTGTATATTTAACATTCAATTAGGTCCAGTGACAATTACAAAACCTACCATTGTAATTGAACAGAGAGCCATTTTAGGTTAATGTGCACACATCATCTTCATTTTCTTTGTAGAAATAAAGAAATGTACAGTTCGATCTTAAGATTTAATAACTTTAGAAAATAAACTTTAATGTAAAATAACCCAATTTGAACAAGTTTAAATCCCATTCTCACCAAATTAACAGAAACAACTGTTCTGCCCTTATCAGAAAAATAATAGGAAAATAACTAAAACTAAAAGTAGATGTATAGATAATATAATGATTCTATTAAATAGAAAGTATTCATATGTCCAATAAATAATCTACAAAGTACCATTTCTGTCAATGCTATTTTGTTTTAGTTTAGAGCTTAAGTTGGCCTAGTTTTAAGCTTGTGATGCCGTTCTGAAAAATACAAATACAACAAAAGTTGGTCAGCAATGGCAACACACATAAACAGGTACAGGAAAACTCGGTAATGATTTAAACCCACGAGGTCAAAATGAGTTCTACAATAGCTCAAGGTAGAAATCCACAGAGCTCTTTTGTGTTTTGTGATATTACTAAATGACTTCAGTTAAAATAGAGCACAGACACATTTTGGAAAAGTCAGAGACGTATAGATATTCTCCACAAAGTTATGGCACAACATAAAAATGAAAAAGGTCAAAATGATGTCTTTGGTACTTCCAGTGATAAGAACATTTCTCCCCACATCTTATGTTTGGTGGGTTATTTGCTTATGCTTATTCATGGGACAAATATTTTGATATCCTTAAATTAAAATAACACTTCATGCATTTAAGTTCATCTTTCTTATTTTCCAACAATGCAGCAGGATATAATACAGTTATTTTTTAAGTAGTCAAGGAATTACATTCATTCAATCTTGAAAAAAAGGTCAATTTTAAACCAACAAACATATTTGACTTCATGTGAACGCTCTAGAACTTCACTGATTCTGTCCTATACACTCGAAAGTCATATTTTATCATTAAAGTAGCAAAAAATATTCTGAAACTTTGTTAGCTGCAGGCAGTTAATCACTTTGTCAGATGCCTTCCCCACTTTTGGCATTAAAGTCTGACAGAAAAATTCACTCTGGATGCAGTTAATCTGGAAACACTTTATTCCAAGGTCCCCATATTCACGACTAACTAGCCGCTCATTAGCATGCTAATTAGTAGCTTACTAGCTGCTTTACCAATTTTGAGGGCTTTTAGTACCTAATTCTGCATGGCTGTGATATACAGCTCGTAGGCATTCAATTTAGAGTTTTCCCTTCTTAACCACCTTAATAGTGCTAACTGATTAATAGTGAAGAAGTTGTATGAATTAGGATCTTAATTAACCATGTTTGGAAAGGCCTTTATAACCTAACTCAAGGTTATCATCCTCGTTTTATTACTCTTAGTTGGGTCTAATAAACCAATTACAAACTCCTGATCTTAGTTAAAGGGATATTTCAGTATTTTTGAAGTTGGGTTTGTCAGGGGCTTGACAGAAGTCAGGGAAGCTGCTGAAAGGGTTCCCAGCAGCGCTGTGGCTTTAAGGAAAATGAGCTATGATGACCGGTAAGGTCCACTGCTCTTGGTGGGTACAGTTATAATAAGACTTATTATATTGTATTTTTTCCTATATTTATGTCCTACTTTTCACTCTTAAGAATTTCAAAACAACACAAAATGTATGCACATTGTGGAGCATATCTTCAAGAAACAGATCAATAAAAAAAAGTTTACGGTACACAGGTTGCACTATAACACAGTAGATATCAAAGTATGTAGAGCTATATAAAAAAAATATTAATGGACCAGTCCAGAGATTTTCAAACAAGACTTTATCTTATTCAGACATTAAATCTCCAACTAAATGTGAATTAGGTGTGAACAAGACCTCACTTCAGTTTACGGAAAATTTAGGCAAATTTTAATTAAAAAGGGTATAACCATGATAGTTTAGGGAACACATTCAGTTACAAATACTTAATTCTGAGTTTCTTCCACTTAGACCAGGAGTTTGTCATTGGTTTCTTAAGAAGAGCCCAAAATTAATAAGAGTAACTAAGCGAGAATAACTATTCTCTTGAACAAACTCATAAAGTCCTCTCTTAGCAAAGTCAATTATGATAATAATTCATATCCAACTATTTCTTAACTCATAACCAATTAGCATTAATTGGCAGGTTGAAAAGGGAAAGCTCTGTTGATAGCCTACTAACTGTGTATTATGGTCATGCAGAATGAAATACTAATAAGCCCTCAATATTGGCTAATAAGCAGCTAGTAAGCTACTAATTAGCATGATAAAAGAAGCTTATTAGCGTTAAATATTGTGATATGATGACAATTTTTAGTCTATTTTCTAACTAGCTTAAAAATCCTCACCAGATGTTTGATTTTCATTACATATTAAATAAGTCTTACATCTATTGTGACTTATTGTGTTGTGTTGAATTTCTTGTGAAGTGATCAATAAAAGATATATTTATATGAAATCTTCTAAACTAATGATGCTGTTTTCTGTGTGCAGCACAGGCATAATGCAGTTATTTGACTCTGTTCGAGTAATCACCAAACACATCTTGTGCGCATATTGTTCTGTTATTAAAAGGACTTTGATAATAAGCTCAGCTTTTCATCCTTTTCTTTCTCAGCTGTCTTCTTCATATTGATTCAATTTGTAATTTACTCTGTTCCTAAGACATCATCTTTGATTGCTCACTAACAATCCCCTGGTAGTTATTTCTTTGTCACTAAGTTATTATTGCACACATCCAAACAACATGAGTATTGGTGTTATTTTCTTGCTGCAAATTCTCATTATGTCAGTCTCTAATCCACTGTGAATATGTTTGTTTTCTTACTGAGGCACAAAGCAACCAAATTACAACAACAATTTCACTCCAGTACTAATTTCAGAAATCAATTCTGTTCAACTGCTCTAATACTGTAGAGGCCTCAGTATCTTTCTCTGCCTTGGCTGGGGAAATGTGTCATCTTCTAACCTTTTCAAGTCATGAAAAGACCCTGGAGTCATTTGAAATTGCACTTCGCAAACCCTCTCACATCCGCAATCAATCTGTAATTAATTAAAAAACGAATTTAGCCCGCCTTCCTGTGTCACCCTCTTACACACATGCATGCGCACATGCTTGGCTGAAATGGAAAAGTAAAGGAAGTCAAATCAAATCGCTGCATTGGAAGCGTCTTATGCCAACATCATAAATGTATACAACCCCTTTAGCCTGATTAGGGTCTTTATGTAACACAGTGACATAATGCAGCCACTATGGAAAGATCAACAGGTGTTTCTTTTGGCTTTCTAGGAGCACAAGTTCTGTTGTTTTAATGAGCTTTATGTCGATGACACATTCCTATTTTCAGCATATCTGTAGGATGAAAAAACATCATTCTAACAAGATAACACAACAATAAATCCTAGTCAGTGTGACCAGGCCTTGCTACAGTGCAGATACAGCCTATGGCACATTTCATTCTGCTCCAAACAGGATTAGGCGTCTCATTTAGCCAAAATACTGTGATGACTAATTCGAGGCCCAAGGGTGCAGAGGTGGGAGATAAATCCTCCTGTTGGTTCATGTTCGTGTGGTTGAGGGGTTTAAAACAATCAGCAGAAACACAGGGGGCACAGGCTTCAAGACACACATATACAGTACATTTCAAAACAACACTGCAAAGCTGGACATTTTGACAAGCAGGAGGCGCTCGCAATCAAACTCAGAGATACAAGAAGCCCCAGCTCCCATGGACGTGATTGCTGAGGGTGTATATGGGAATGTTGTTGTTTGAACACAGGCTAAAGCATTGATCTGGTGTGCATTAACATTATCAGTACGCTGATATCCCTGCTTTTTGCTTTGATCTGTATCTTCAGCTTCTTCTCATGTTCCTTCTCTCTCGCTCTCTTCATGTTTGCCTTCTCCTATCCGTCTCCATGGAGGGGGAGATGTCATGCTGTTCTGGTCTGTTAGGCAACACTTGAAGCTGCTCTAGAATCTTATTGGATCTAATCTTTTTCAATGTATTTACTGGACAATTCAAAACACACTGTTCCTTATTTATCAGTCTGGTGAAGAAATTTGTGTAGATTTTGGTGCAGAAATCGTCTCACGTGTGACTCACGAAATGTGCTTACCATCCAGTGCTCTGCTGTTTTACGACATTATCATTTGTTCATGTCATGTCAGTCAAAATGAACAATACTTATGAACACTGAGCAGTCATTCCATATGAAACTGAAAGTCCTCATTTCATTGCTTGAGTCATTACATATGAAATCGTTGAACTAGTTCTCAAAATCTGTCAAGCAAATGTTATACATTTCTTTGTCAGTTCTTCCTGAAAATGTCTCCTAAATTGAACAATTTGACCCAGGTGAACCTCAGCTTTCACCTACAAGGAGGGGTGGGTGGAGCATTAGCTGTAACTACCCTCATCTGGCAAGCACATACATGAACCGAGTAGGACATAGTTTGTACCATTTCCACTGTACTGTGGTATAGAAATGGAAGGTCAGTGTCGTGGGAGGGGTGGCGATATGGGGAGGAAGGGAAAGAGGAAAAAGAGGCCGAGGACATAGGCAGATTCTTGATGAAATAAGGGCTACAACAGTGGACGATGTTGTCAATCATGGCCTCACTATGGCCGAGGCTGGCTGAAGGGTGCTTCCAAATGTCGGAAGAACTACTGTAAATTCAAGTATTAAGACATTTTGTTGGGAGAACAGGTGTGTATATTGGACAGTAATTCAGCACGAAACAAACTGCACTGTCATTGTGTCATACATGAAGCTTCAGTGGGGCAAGATCTTGTCACTTTTTACATTTAGACTCAGCTTTACTGCAGCACAGATTTACTTTATTGTAGTGTACAGTGGCGTTAGAGTAAAGATTTGCCATATTTACAGTATGGTACTGTACTGAAGCATTTTACAAGTGGGAAGCACTGTTATTGTACACAACAGTAACATGACTTAATGCACTATATCTCATATTTACTGTACATTATAGTAACACAACATCTGCTGACTTTTTTGACACTCTTTCCAGGGACACAATCCCTGAGAATGAAAGGGGTCTAAGTGGAGAGTGCATTTTCACCACTCAGATCTGGTCAGACTGTGGTTTGCAGCACATGAAAGGATGCTGGTGGAATATCCCCCTCCCTACTCTCCATTATCGAGGAGTTTTTCTCTGCCTGGAGGTAGAGAATATATAACCAGCATCCACATTTCTGAATGGCCCTGCTAGCAGCCATGGATGCAGCATGTGAGGACATCACAGCAGAGTCCTGCAGAGGGTGGACTGGCCATTTGAGGAGACACTTTGCTCGCTGTATTGAAAGGGATGATATTCGCTGTGATGTAGATGAACAGGAATGTACAGGAATGTTTTACAGTCCTGTGTGTGTTATATATTCTATTCGATAATTACTGCAGAATTGTTCACAGTTTTGTACTGCTCTACCCAAAGGGAGTTTCTTTTGTTTGCTGTAAAGAAGTGTGTATTCTTCTTTTGCACAATGCTATGAACAAATTAGAATTGCAAAGAGAATATGCAGTAAAACCATGAATCATACGTATTCAGTGTCTTGTACTCAGTTACTTCACTAAATACAGTAATGTGTTACTTGACTGTAATTTTTGTAGTTTTCAGGTAGTGTCGCCAAGATTTGACTTTTTTGCATCGGATAACACTTATGACAGAGTAAACTGTCTCGTTCATAAACAATGGAGTCAGGACTTTTCATTTTGAAGACACTGACATGAATACTTACTTTTGAGAAATGAACGATCCATTTTGAGCAAGTGACATGCGTATGCAGGTTATAAACTAGGTTTTGCAGTTTGTACCAACTGTTTTGAGAAATGCACTAGCTGTTGTGCAAATGTTAATAGTGAAGTGAGAAATGCACCAAAGTAACTGAGAAAAACTGTAAATAACACACCCCTAAATAGAGTGGTGCAGGGATGACATATATATTTGTAGGCTAACGTGGAAGTTAGCATCATGCTGGCACTCAACCATAGGTATACTAAAAGTCAAAAGGATTTTTCACTGTGTTTTGGATTTATAAGTAATTGATAAGTGTAAAAAGCAATTATTAAGCTGTTATGGAACTACAACATGGCAGTTCAATTTATGAAGGCAATATTTCCCATATAACATCTTGTTGTGACCTCTTGTTGAGAGTTTCCTAATAATCAAATGATCTGATATCTTCTTTATATTTTCTTCAAAATCGCAATTTGTTGACATTTGAAAATGACCCGTGGGCTGCACTGAGCAAGGAGGATGGACATGTTGCCCATCCTGCTCTAAATGTTGATAAAAGCCATCAAATTCAGAGTGTTTATATATTTCCCCTTTGTGCTGTATTAAATATAATTCAAGTTGAAAAGGTTTTTTTAGACCACTGTATACTAGGGATGTTAAACCAAGGTTTAATCGCAAATAAAATGTAAGCCTCCCACAATTATGATCAACACACTTCTTAAACCATCCCGATGCTGCGTGTCCTGTCAAGCTTTTTCATCCTTAAGTTTAGTCATTTATGGTGAACTTTTCAAGTTTTTGTTGTCATGTTTTGGCCAGAGAAATGCATCACCACTTATGTCATGTTTATTCATAAACTAACTGCAAAGTTCCCTCTCAAAACTAGACTAAATGTTGCCGCACTTCTTCTTTTCTGACACTTTTCTTTCTTATTATTAAAGGTTTTGTATTTTAGTTCAGTTTTTTTTAATTTCAGTTATTCTGCTCTGTTAGCCTGGTTGGCCATGTCAGCAATTTTAGCAGTAAAGCCTTTGAAATAGAAATAGAAAATATACGTACAAGTGCTTAAAGCTAACAAGCAATAAAACACAACATTTCTCCAGCTGACAGTTTGACTTAACCCAAACCCAAAACTCATCTGAATTTGTCATTATTATGATCCTCTGTTAGATAGTATTGTCTCCATGAGTGCTCCTCATTTATTTTCATTGTTGGTTTAAAATGGTTAATAATGATAATGATGAAGTGGTAAGTGATGCAGATGGGGTAAAATTATGAGTTATTGTGTTTAATAACCATGATTTCAGTATCAATTAAAATACTTGTGATTATAATCACACATCCCTACAGCATACTGTTTTCAGTCACAGTTTACACAATGCCCCAGATGTTTTGGAATTGCAGTTTTTATATTAAAGTACTTGAATTATTGCAGACATGACTCAAAGTCATAAATATCCATTTGTATGAAGTGCCATACATGTTCAGACGGCGGGGTAATTATTACTGACAGGCGAAAGAGCAGTCTGAGTAACAGGCAGCAAAGCGCTCTTACAGTGTTCTTACTCACAATGCCTCTATAAAAGCACCTGAAGCCAAATCAAATGAAAATGAAGGCAGAAAATAATGTTGAACAAATTATTACTGCAGTCTAAAATTAGCTTACATTACCACCATATACAGATATAATTGACCGTTAAACTGTAAATAAGACAAACATCCAACACATACCACACAAACTGGATCTCTGATTTTAACGAACCTCAGTTCCAGTGAAGTTGGGACATTGTGTAAAACATAGTTAGATAAAAATGGAATTCAACTTTTTGCAAATACTTTTCAATCTATATTTAATCAAACACTACAAAAATGTTTAATGTTCAAACTGATAAACTGTTTTTTTTTGCAAATATCCATTCATTTTGAGTTATGTGCCTGCCACAAGTTCCAAAAAGCGGGAACATGGGCAACAAAAGACTGAAAAAGTTAAGAAAACAGGTTATTTGGAAACAGGTGAGCTTCGTGATAAGCTATAAAAGGAGCATCCACAAAAGGTTCAGGTGTTCACAAGCATGGATGGGGTGAGGTTCACTGTTTTTTGAACAACTGTGTGAGTAAATAGTCCAACAGTTTAAGAAAAATGTTTCTCAACAGACAGTTGCAAAAGATCAAGGGATTTCATCATCTACTGTCCATAATATCATCAAACATTTAGAGAATCTGGAGAAATCTCAGGAGGCAAGGCCAAAAACCAGCATTGAATGCCTGTGACCTTCGATCCCTGAGGTTGCACTGCATTAAAAACCAACATTATGCTGTAAAGGATATTACCACATGGGTAACTTGCACATCTGTAAAGGCACCATTCATACTGAGAGGTACATACAGGTTTTGGAGCAACATATGCTGTCATTCAAGCAAGGTCTTTTTCAGGGACGTCCCTGCTTATCTCAGTAAGACAATGCCAAGACACATTCGGCACGTGTTCCAACAGCATGCTTTTGTGGTAAAAGAGTGCAGGTACTAGACTGGCCAGACTTGACTCCCACTCAAAATCTGTGTCGCATTATTATAAACATTTTAATTGACACAGCGGTAATAATGCCCCTGTCCCAGCTTCTTTGGAATATGTTTAAGGCATAAAATTCAAAATGAGTGAATATTTCTGAAAAAACATTTCAAATATTAAAAATCTTGTCTTTGTAGTGTATTCAATTGAATATGGGTCGAAAATGATTTGCAAATCATTGAATTCTGTTTTTATTAATGTTTGACACACCATCTAGACTTCACTGGAACTGGGGTTTGTGTGGTGAAATATGTCCTCAAACCTCACAGAAAATCTTGAATGTGAAACAGAAATGCCAAGAAGAGTGACTGAACACTGAGGCTTAGGTTAAGATTTGAAGCCCTCTCTAAAAAAAACAGCGGTACAGCGCCATCATGTGGATGAAAAACTTAAAACAACGTTATCATGCCAGGGAGTCCAGACATGGTCAATGTCAGACGCAGCACCAATGGAGTTTTAAGCTTCTGTGCAACATTAAAGAAGAAGTTACAAAATCAACTCAACATAAAAAAGCACAATATAAATCTCCACTTAAGTCCACATTTAGTGTTATATTCAAAATCAGATCAACACTGATGATATAAAATCCTCCAATACTTTGTGCTTCTCTTTAAAAACAGCCCCATCTTTCTTCAGGAGTGCTATCTCAGTCTCCAGAGCTCGGATTTTGGCCACAGTGTTCTCCTCCCTGCGTTCAAGTTCTGATATCTTAGTGTTCAAACTCATGATTTTGCTCCAGAGCTGATCTTTGTCTGTGTCCGGTCTGCAGTACGCGTGCTCATATACAGAGATGTGCTCTCCCTCGCTGGGTCCCTTCTCCTCTGAGATCAAGTCAGAAGGTTCCTCTTTGATTATTTCCACAGGGACAAGGCTAAAAGTTTGACTCAGTGCTGCTTGGAGAGAAGCTGCATCTCCGTTATCTCCATTTGGGTGAGGACTCAGTGTCTTACAGCACAGCATGGTCACAACAGAGTCGACCTGTTCTTCTTTGCAGGGCGGGAGTGTGATGCAGGAGGCTGTTTGAGCCCCAGTCACCTCTGAAGGGTTCTGGATCTGTGATAAACTTGAATCACAAGATGTGCCAAACTCTGATATCAGAACTGGTTTATGTATGGACTCAGTTTGTTTGGCAGGAAAACTGTTTGTTGTGCTTGACTGGAGCTTTTTGCAAGATTTGCTTAAAATGAGCGGCCTCTTACTGACAGGAGTCTCAAATCCTGCAGGACTGATGTCCAGAATCACAGGTTGGGAGCTTCGTTTCAAGGCACTACATTTTCTCTCATCTTCCTATGAAAATAAAATTGAAGTATTAAATGAAATTGTGCAGAGGAAAAGAATTTGCAATACTTAAAGTACATGTTTTTATTGACAAAGAAAACTTGTAATAAGGCTAAAGTCAACACTTAAGTTTCACTTTAGGAGGCAAAAGTCTGCAAAAACAATGAAAAAAGCTGTTAAATCAATCAAAAATCAAACTCAGGGAAATAATGTACAAGAAAAATACTATGGGGCCTAAAAATGAATCTTGTGGGGTGCCACATTTAAGTAGGGCATCTCAGAGAAGTCATTTAAGACCCAACCAAAAAGAAAATATACTACATTTTGTGAAGCCATTTTCTAGTTTTTGGAATGCAATCAAAAGCTTTGATTCCCATTGCCACATCTTAAAATTTTTTGACCATCTTTTGTGTGTGACTTCATTTCTAATAATTGTTTAACTAATGGTAATAACATGATTCCGAGTGCTAGGTGCGGGTTTTCAGGGTCAAGGCATCATACTATGATGGCGACTTTATCATGGAACTATTGCTTATAGGAGGAGACTACGTGCTCCTTACAAGAAATATTGACATCGGAACGAGATAATGAGTTTAGAAATATCATCATATCAGGTATCAGCGATAACCTGATATCACTAGAGGCAACATTACTTTGCCAACTCTTGCTGCTGTTCTGATTGTTGATCAGAGATAACATAAGGCTGCTACATACATCCTCGGTGGAGGGAAACATGGTGGGTATGGCTGTGTTCTTCAGGTAGCGGATGCCCCATCGGATGTCAAAGCAGTCCTCTGTGAAATGCTCACTGCAGAGGTACTGATGTCGACTGGGGGTCCATCCCTTCCTCTTCATGTTGTCCATCCATTTCTGAAGCCTGGGCTCATCCTGCAAGGGAAACCTGGGAGGGAATAAGTTCAAACGTTAGCAGAGACCATCACAGCGGGGTATCAAGCCAGCTGGAGGCTGCATTAATTCTCATGTGATCAGGATCGAGTCTCACTTAAGCCATTTTTAAATCTCCTAATGTACCATTACAAGAAGTTATCCATGACTGACTTTACGTAAGACTAATGTGACATAATCACTGACTTCTCTCGGGTTTTAAACCCTGACCTTTGACTTATCGACTGCGGATGAAGCACTTGCAGGTAAACTAGCTGAGGTTCCAATTAAAGAGGGTAACATACGGGTAGAAGCTTATCCTCTTGTTGTCTTGTTTGGCTGCAGCTCCACCTCTGTTTCTACAGAATTTCACAGCGCAGTACCTCGGCATTTCTGCCGTAAAAACACACCAAACCCCCTTTAAAGAAACACGTTTATAACCAACATTTAAAAATCACATTACAGCTCGTAAATGACACTTCCGGGTTGTAGACGGGGAGCGGAAATAATGTTCACGTTAGAGAATCAAGATAGTTCACTTATCGTCCGTAAATACAGCTCTATGACTTTATGAGGGAAAGTAGACGAATCTGACAGAGCAAATTTATTCTACAACACTAACCTTCTGTACCTAAGATTTAATGAATACAACATTTTCCAACTAAAATATTCAAGTGTCCTGACTAGAACATTTCAGTCAGCATTATAAAGAGACCCACAGGAAATAATAAAAATAAGGAATATATAAAATAAATAACAATGATAACAGTAAATGAGTCAACATTGTGATTAAACTAAAATACAATAGACAAAACCTGGGGCTTTTTTAATGAAAATCTAAATAACCTGAGTTTAAAGACACTCCCCTTTCCAAAAAAAACAAAAAACAAAATAGACTAAAAACAGATTTCCAAATTACTCCCGAATTGTGGCCAAATTAAAATTGAGTGCTCGATCAAATACCAGTGATGTGTTAACATCAAGGGCACAAGCTCATGATAGAGCACTAAGACAGACATAAAAATAAATGCAATGGAGATAATTTAGAAATGAAGTTAGAATACTGAATAAACAGTTAATGTTAATGTAGCTTAAAAGGTCTTTAGTTTTTCTGTTTGGCTAATTACATAGCAACCAAATCAAAGCATAAATGTTTGTTCTAGAAATACAAATGAAAACTATATACGTAGTCTATGTATTTAAATATTAATAAATATACCCAGGAGTGCCATCGGAAACTGCTGGCCATGAAAAAACAACAATTTGTGCCAAAACAAGCCTCTACCCCCCCTCCCCAATAAATAAATAAATGAATTAGGAAAACAAAGCAAAGCAAAACAAAACAAAAACAAACAAAACAACAAAACAAAGCAAAAGCATTTCATTAAATTTAAAATAATAAAAAAAAAAAATTTAATAGATGGGGAAAAGTTAATTATAATGAGATGAATACAAAGTATTATAATTGAAAAGATGAAAGAAAAATAGGTTCACAAATAAATACAATTTTTTTTTATCTATCATAAAAAATACTTTTATTCATAAAAGAAGAACACACTAAATTTAATTTCTTTCTCCCAAGAAAAGGCATAAAAGCCATAAACAAATAAATACAGAAAGAATGAATTTCATTGAATAATTCATTGCAATACTTGCCCATCCCGGAAGTACGCCCCGTGAACATCTTGCTCCGCTTGTATCATCTTTAGACAACCTTCCTGCCTCCACGTGCGCATTGTTTCGACCAATCGCGTCAACCGGAGTCACTGTGTTAAGAAACGGACCAATCAGGTTGCGAGTCGTGGTGCTACAGCTCAGGAATGCAGCTCGTCAACAACTGCTAGCTTTCGATTCGCATCAGCTGGAGCAGTTGGCGGTTGATCGAAGGACCCTCGGGCTGTTTGTCAAGTCTTCTCCAGGTAAGGCTCACTTTCCATCACGCTTTAACGTCGCTGGGTGCTTCATTAGTAACTGGAAGACGGAATGTATCTTTGACAAGCTTTTTATCAAGTAGAAGGAACGTAAGTTTCTCATTTGTGGACCAAAACAGTGAGTTGTCATTCTTTTCCATGGGCGGTGTAACGGTTTGAAGGGTGACCGTGTTAGCTCCTGACTTTCAGGCGGCTGTCGTAATTACAACAGATATAAGAGAGAGACGGAACAGAGTCTCCACGGATTGCGGTTCTCATTAGAAACAAACTTGACTAAAAAGTATTAATGTGAATTCTATTGAATGATACTCCGTCATGAATGTCTGTTACAACTACGACATCTTCACACACGGCTGTCAGTCACCAGCTAAAACGGTCACATTCTGCACCATAACAGCGGAACGCCTCTCTGTAGAAACAAGCTGGCTGCGTTGCGTCAGTTTAAAGGTCTTATAGTTTGTATTTTTCAGTCTTACCTTTCAAAGTAATGACTAAATTTAGTTCTGGTGGCTGTTTTGAAATTCTTGCGGAGTTTCAGAGGTGTGGAAGTCGTAAACTGAGCTGTCAAACTGCTCTCTTCACAGCCCCAGAGGTGTCAAAACCAACAGTATGGCCACGGCGCAGGCGGTGCTGCTGCTAGCACTCAACATTCTGCTCATCTCAGAGTTCATCCTCGCCAAGAGAGACTACTACGACATCCTGGGGGTGCCAAGGGACGCCACTGAACGTCAGATCAAGAAGGCCTTTCATAAGCTGGCCCTGAAGTACCACCCTGACAGAAACAAGGGCCCAGACGCTGAGGCAAAGTTCAGAGAAATAGCAGAAGGTGAGTTATTCAGTGGTTCATTTCATGAGGAAAGTGAGGCATGTTGTCCTCATTTGCATACCGTACACACTGAACTGAGCTTCAAGGAGCTGAGTTTTAGATCTGACATGACAGTGTCTTTTTGTTTTTTATGGCAGGGCTGTCACACCCTGAAAACCTGTTGTATAACCAGGATCATTTATCAAGTGAAGTTTGATTTTATGCACCACAGAGCTCACTTTAAGATGGTTTTAAGTATCTCTCTTTAAGGCCAGTCAAAAGCAAATTTTGTATATAATATTATCCAAATCGAAAGAAATGTCTTACTTGTGGGGATGCACAGTATTGGATTTTTGCTGATATCGATGTTGATATTCCTGAACTCATTATTGCTTTTACTGATATTTATCCATCAAGAGCACACCAAGCCTTTTTTTCACAAAATGTACTTTTTAAATGTACCCATGCTGTAACGGTGAGGTGAAGCATTATAGTACATTTGAACATTTTGTTGATATATTAGAGTGGATATAAGGGGAATATACAGCTGATACAACAGATGTAAATAAAAGCAAAAAAGTAAATATGGACTGATACCAATATTAAACTTTTAAGGCCATTATCTACCGATCATCATTCCGATAATATTGTGCATCCTAAATTATTTGAAGATAAAACAACAATATTTAGAAAAATAATGGTTTCTAAACCCATTAAGAGCGCCACAGGTAAATTTTAGCACTGGAGACTTAAGTACAATCCAAATGGGTCATCCTCACTGAAAACTCTCGTACATGAAATAAAGTCAAACATTTTAAGTATTATATCATCATCATGATACTGGTAAATATTTCAGATGATATCCAAACATGGTACGATAACATGACATGAATTCAGTGCTTCGTTCTCTTTTTGTGATCTTGAACTTGCAGGCAAACTTCTGCACAAAATCCATCAAAACATTTTCCACCAGGGTCCCTGTGTGTAAAAGTATTTAAATGTCTTTAAATGCATTCAAGAAATCTGAGACCATAAATATTCTTCACAGTTTGATCACCTGTTGAATGGACTTAAGTCTTAACTGGCACTGCAATTGAACACTCCCATCTAACTGCAGTTTTGTTTTGACTGCATCATTTCCTTTTTTTAAAGTCGCTCACGTGACCTTTCAATGCAAACACAACAACATTAAAAGGTGCATGACACTGGACTTTTGTCTATCACTCGTGTGGTTATTTATACTTCAGTTTTAATCAACGCTGATGCACATTTTTTTGTGGAGAACATCTGCTTACTCCCACACTGGCATCAATCGGGTCTTCATCTGAGTCTGTTTTGGAGACGTGCTGAATAAGGCTAATATTTTGAATTGATCATAAATTATAATGTATTGAGAAATGTCACCTCCTGATCTTTCTTAGAAAATCAGTTTTTCATGGTGAACTTTTCAGTTGAGCATGCTGGTACATATGTACATTTTGCTGATAGTTTAAAACCAATATATGCAATGTATATGGCTGATGTCTATGGATGCATTATCTATGGGGTGATGATACAAAATATCAGACACTTCAGGCAGAGTGATACATCAATACTTTTTAACAAATAATTTGTTGCTATAACTTTAAACACAGGTAATTACTCACAGCATTATATGCATTAAGGTGATGGGGCATCTTGTCAGGTGTTAACATGCTGGAGAAAGCACACAAGTAAATTAATAAATTAACACCCAAGCAGGAATTAAAATATTAAAAGTTTTAACATTTAACTATTTAAAAATGCACAGTTTGAAAATGTGAGTATCACTATTTGCATCAATCAGTTCTTGTAATAGAAGTAAAAAGAGTAAATACAAAAAACAGGCTATGAAGATCTGATGTCAAGACGTTGCAGTCAAGATTTTTTTATAAAATATTTTTACAGGACGTACTTTTGGCTACTTTTGGCGGCCATGCTCTCTTCCTGTGCTCTTGTCTCATTGGGGAAACAGTCATTCTCTTCAAAGCTCATACTTTTGTCTTTTTAATCATTAAACAGAGTTTTTTGAAAAAACGTGGTTTCAAATCGAACATTTTCAAACCCTCAGCTGACGCATCACTCCATTTCTCAAGCCTGCCCCTTAAATGACCCACAGCCACTGACTGCTGATATCCTCAGTGATGTAATGTCTCTTTCTCCACCAGCTTACGAGACGTTATCAGACGATAAGAGGAGGCAGGAGTACGACCAGTTTGGCCGCGGCCCGTCACCAGGGGAGAGCTACGGAGGAGGTGGAGGCAGCTACAACTTCAAACAGCACTTCCATTCCTTCAACTTTGACGACATGTTCAAAGACTTCGACAACCACCAGAGACACCATCACCACTTCCACGCCCACTCACAACACCAAGCCCAAAACAAGAGACACTTTGACAGCCACTTCCAGGCCCACAGGGAGACCATGGACAGACAGAGGAGGCAGTTCGAGCAGGGGGGCTTCGGAGGAGGACTGTTTGACGACATGTTCGAGGACTTGGAGAAGATGTTCTCCTTTAACACGCACAATACGAGGACTGAGACTCACTTCCAGAGCACCCACAAGCAGCACTGCAGGACAGTGACGCAGCGCAGGGGGAACATGGTGACCACCTTCACTGACTGCTCCTGAGGCGAGCCGGGAACAATGTGCTGCTTGGACACGGCGGGGTTTGAGTGGTGGTTTTGGAATTAAATGATAATTTATCACGTGGTGGAATAGAGCGGATTTGTGTGGCTTTTATTTTGTAATGTGTGTAAATCATAAAGGAACAAATATCTGAAGGAGCCTGTTTGATGGCTGCTTTGAAGCAATAAGTCACATGAATGCTCAGAATAAGATACCTCTCTGTCATTTAGCTTTCCAGGTTCATTCTGTTTACTTGTTGATCTTTTATTTTTAGATGATAAAAACTTTAAGACACAGGTTTGGCTTTAAGTTCGTACAAGGAGGCAATACGTTTTTATTAAGAACACTGCAGATTAAAAATTCAGTTCTGCCGGCCTGTGCTTGTGTTGTTATCTTAAGATAAAACATTTGCAAAGAAACCAGGGCGGAGTGCACTCTGGACTTGCATATTTCCCCTCTTTGGTCTCTAACTAAGCTAAAGATTGGTGAAAAATCATGCAAGTTAGCATTTATCAACTGTTACCTCATTTACCCTCTACAGAGTTGCATCTTCCTTCACATCAGCCAAATGACAAATGCTGGTTAAGCTTTTATTCTCTTAAGTTATGATGGTTTAAAAAAAGGCTGATCTGCCAGTGGAGCTGATTGGTGGTTTCCTCTAAGTGCAATATTCAGCACCTTTGCTCTTCATGTTGCCTATCTTTCACAGACAGTGCTGTGTATGTTGTCATTGTCTGATGTCCGCACTTTTGTATGTATGTGTGAGAGTTTGTGTGCGTGCATGCTGATACAGGCCTGAGTGTTGATTTATCGAAAAAAAAAAAGATGTTTGGAGAATAAATAATAAAAGGTTACAAGCACAAATGCGCATGTTTTTTTCATTTATTTATTTTTTTATCTCAGGATCAGATGTTCCCATAATTTTTGGCCCATAAACCCAAATTAGAGCGGTGCAGGGATGATGTGTTTTGTAGGGTTAACCATGATGATTTTTTTAAGCTTAAATGTTTCTGGGGAGAGTAAAAATCTATCATCAACTATTATGGAGCTGGAACATGGCAGTCTGACTCAGGAGCTGTTACAATATTTCCAACATGTGACAAGTGACCTGATCAAGTTGGGGTCATGGCTGTGGCAATGGTGTGTTGATTATTGTTTATAAAAAGTCTGTCATATATGCTAGCATTAAGGTCCCCGGCCATTTTTGTAGTCCTTGTTAGCAACTGTCTTTTTAGACATGCAACAATGCTCTAAAAATCAAAATAATAGACAATATCAGATGCATTATGTTTGATTATTCAAAGCTTGTTCATGATGAACCTTATTTCAGGTATTCATCCAAAAAGCTCTTCTAAAATCCCATAAAATTTCAACAGAACAAGGAAGTTTCTAATGCTAACTCAATTCTGCATTTTTTAACTCATTCAGGGTTCGCACTCTTTTCTAAAAATTATTTTCCAGGATGTTTTCACCCCCTCTTAAAATGTATTTATTTCTAACTCTTGGGCATGAACACTTTCTGCTAGCTATCTTGTTAATCTGGCTTTTATGTAGTGTCTTACTATTATACATTTATGCTTTGTACTTATTTTTTTAATCTTTATTTACTCTGCTTTTCTATAAACATATTTTGTTGATTTACTGTTTAAGTGGCCTAAATTTTATTTTGCCATTTTCTTTTTCTATCCTGTTTTTATATGTTATTCCTTAACTTGCATTTTTTTATCTACTCATATTTCATGGCTAAGTTTGCATTAGTTACCAAGTTCACTTTTACTTCATTTCCTATGTTTGATTTTGTTCACTAACAAGGTAGAAGGAAGGTAAATAATTTTCCAGGACAATTCAACCTTTTACTTTTTTACTCATTTTCCACGTTTTCCATGACTGGAAAACTGGTCAATCATTTTCCAGGTTTTCAAGGTTTTCCAGGACGTGTGGGAACCCTGTCATTCCTGTGCCCCTATACCAGGCCTTGGGTTAACCCAATGTGAGTGTTTTAAGAGAAGCAGACCCCCTACGTCATTGCCCTCAGTTGCAAATTTACTCTCACTGGCCACTTTATTAGGTATCAATATAATATAGAAATATGAATATTTCAGAAATTCTGATCAACTGGGATCTAACACTCAACCATCTCTAGTGTTGAAAGAGGGGTACCAAAAGGAGAAAATATCCAGTGAGTTGCAGGTCCTATCAGCTACACACTCCCAGACTGGTTAGAGGTAATAGAAAGGCAACTGTAACTCAAATAACCACTCGTCAGAACCAAAGTCAGCAGAAAATCAGCAAATCTTGAAGCAGATGGACCACAACAGCAGAAGACTACGCTGGGGGTCTTTCTCATTACATAACTTTGGGCACCCTCACTTCCTCTCACTTCCTCTCTCCTCCTCATTGTCCCTCCACCATGATGAAGGATCTTCCAGCTTCTCAAATTGCACCTGAAGGAGGCGAGAGGAAGCTTCTGGATGAGCTCAGAGCGAGGACACACCAGCGTTTCCTATCAGGAAGTCTTCAAACTTTGACGCTCTGTAACTGGTCTGACATTGAACAGAATGCCACACTGGTATTTTGGGCCTCCTCTGTCCTTGTGTCTCTTCCTTGCTTCTCTCTTTCAATTCCTTGCTGGGAAGAGCTAAAATGCGAGGAAATGAAAGAGAGAAGGGAGCAGGATGGACAAAGTTATGTAATGGGTGTCACTCCTGTCAGCTAAGAACAGAATCTGAGGCTATGACTCAGACAGGATCACCAAAATCTACAACACAAGATTGGAAAAATGTTGGTAACCTGGTGAGCCTCGATTTCTGCTGCCACATTCAGATGGGTCTGAACTGAAGTAAAAAACATGAGAGTATGGATCCATCCTGCCTTGTTTTAAGAATTAAAGCAGATCTGAAGCCAAGAGGACGTCCAACCTAGTATTAGCAAGGTGTACCTAATTAGGTGGCCAGTAAGTGTATGAATATATCAACAGAGGCTATAACGCTGTATAAATTAAACATAAGTATATGTGCATGGACTAAGGTCATGTATAAACAGACAAGGTGTGGCTCTAATATCAGCTGATGGAGGGAGCACTACACCCTCAGTGTGACAACAGCACTGATGCAGATCCTTTCAGCTTTTCAACCACACCTACCAACAAAAGACTCTGACCTCCATTAAGAGACCCTCCTTTATTATTATCATAACTCAATCATGGTGTGTACTGCACGTCTGTCTTGATGTGTTAGCACATAGATATCTGTAGCATTACATTTAATAACTACAAAACCCAAAACCAGTGATGTTGGCACGTTGTGTAAATCGTAAATAAAAACAGAATACAATGATTTGCAAATCCTTTTCAACTTATATTCAATTGAATACACTGCAAAGACAAGATATTTAATGTTCGAACTGAGAAACTTTATTTTCTTTTGCAAATAATCATCAACTTAGAATTTAATGGCAGCAACACATTGCAAAAAAGTTGGCACAGGGGCATTTTTACCACTGTGTTACATCGCCTTTCCTTTTAACAACACTCAGTAAACGTTTGGGAACTGAGGAGACCAATTTTTGAAGCTTTTCGGGTGGAATTCTTTCCCATTCTTGCTTGATGTACAGCTTAAGTTGTTCAACAGTCCGGGGTCTCCGTTGTTGTATTTTATGCTTCATAACGCGCCACACATTTTCAATGGGGGACAGGTCTGGACTACAGGCAGGCCAGTCTAGTACCCGCACTCTTTTACTACGAAGCCACGCTGTTGTAACACGTGCAGAATGTGGCTTGGCATTGTCTTGCTGAAATAAGCAGGGGCGTCCATGAAAAAGACGTTGCTTGGATGGCAACATATGTTGCTCCAAAACCTGTATGTACCTTTCAGCATTAATGGTGCCTTCACAGATGTGTAAGTTACCCATGCCTTGGGCACTAATACACCCCCATACCACCACAGATGCTGGCTTTTGAACTTTGCGCCTATAACAGTCCGGCTGGTTCTTTTCCTCTTTGGTCCGGAGGACACGACGACCACACTTTCCAAAAACAATTTGAAATGTGGACTCGTCAGACCACAAAACACTTTTCCACTTTGCATCAGTCCATCTTAGATGAGCTCGGGCCCAGAGAACCCTGCGGCGTTTCTGGGTGTTGTTGATAAATGGCTTTCGCTTTGCATAGTAGAGTTTTAACTTGCACTTACAGATGTAGTGACGAACTGTAGTTACTGACAGTGGTTTTCTGAAGTGTTCCTGAGCCCATGTGGTGATATCCTTTACACAGTGATGCCGGTTTTTGATGCAGTACCGCCTGAGGGATCGAAGGTCACGGGCATTCAATGTTGGTTTTCGGCCTTGCCGCTTACGTGCAGTAATTTCTCCAGATTCTCTGAACCTTTTGATGATATTACGGACCGTAGATGATGAAATCCCTAAATTCCTTGCAATAGCTCATTGAGAAATGTTGTTCTTAAACTGTTCGACAATTTGCTCACGCATTTGTTCACAAAGTGGTGACCCTCGCCCCATCCTTGTTTGTGAATGACTGACCATTTCAGGGAAGCTGCTTTTATACCCAATCATGGCACCCACCTGTTCTCAATTAGCCTGTTCACCTGTGGGATGTTCCAAATAAGTGTTTGATGAGCATTCCTCAACTTTCTCAGTCTTTTTTGCCACTTGTGCCAGCTTTTTTGAAACGTGTTGCAGGCATCAAATTCAAAATGAGCTAATATTTGCAAAAAATAGCACAGTTTACAAGTTTGAACGTTAAGTATCTTGTCTTTGCTGTTGATTCAATTGAATATAGGTTGAAAGGGATTTGCAAATCATTGTATTCTGTTTTTATTTACGATTTACACAACGTGCCAACTTCACTGGTTTTGGGTTTTGTAGTAAAATGATAAAATAGAACTATTAAAATGATAATTCCTTTTTAGACTGAACATTTCAAATACATTTTTTCGTGGTCAATAAGCATCGAATGGTTTGTGTTTCTTTTATATCAACCATTTTTTACAGAACAAAGGGCCTGCTCCTCTTTCAGCCATATCAGCATAAACTACATTAATGTCCTATCCTTTCTCGTTCTGAAAATATTCCCTAAAATCTGGCATATTTTCCTAGCCCTGATCAAATCTGTAAGGCAGTCAAAGGAGTTTAAACCCTCATGTTTCGCATGTCTAATGCTTCTTACTTCACTGCACTTTATGCACACTGTCTACACTAAAACCACACAATCAACTGTTATTAAACTGCACAGGCATTTTTACCTTTTTTTAGGGAGGCTGAAGACACCTAAATTTCATCTTAGCCCCCCAAAAGTAATAATAATATGTTAGAGGTGACCCACTGGATTTTCAGAAAATGACTACATTCTAACAAAGTTCTTGGTTTTAGATTTTAGTCAGCAAAACACAAGTTAGATCTGAAAGTTCTATGTCCGGATGCAGATGAAAACTCCAGTCTGTTTTTTTGACAAATGGTACAAATGGTAAAAAGAAAAAAAATGTTTTAGGTGAGATAGTGTGTAGTTCAAGGCCATTTATCTTCACGTAAATGTAATTTGAGTTTTGAAGAGGGACTCATGTACTTTACTTCAGACTAACAGACAAAATAGTTATGGAACAGGGGTTGTGCATTGAGTGTGACAGGTCCTGCATTAAAACCTTGTGGATATTATAGTTAAAAATGGTGTTAAAACATGTTAATATTATTGGTAATAAAGGTCATGTAGGAAAGGATGTTAACATGAAATAGGTTTTGTCAGAGAGCAGAATACCTACTTTATTTGTTTTTATGTCATAATCTCTGTCAGAGCTGAGCCACTTAAAGTCCAGTGGAGGGCGCTGCTGAACAAGCTGCAGACAAGGTTTACAACAGTGTTGATCTTCACCTTTGACAGGGAGGCAGACGATACAAATCAAACTGAACCCGACAAACCTGGAAGATAGTGATCATTAGAAGGTATTCAGTTGGGCAATATAATCTTTCATGACCCTTTACAAATGCTGTTTTGAAACTGACTGAATTGAAGAATTAGAGCATAAAAATGAATTAATAAACAGTTTAACAGTTGGTTCGTGGTCATTTTTTTATTACTGACACAATAAGTCACACATGACACCAAAAGAGAGCAACAAAGTGTATTTAATAACCTCTATTTAAGTTCAGGGATGGGCAACGTGCGGCCAGTGGGCCACATGCAGCCCCCCTCCCCACTAAATGCGGCCCACCTGTCATTATTTAATTTTTAAGACTGTAACCACGAAGATGACTATCTTACATCTCAATTGGATTTGTCCCAACAGTACTAAGGACAAAGTTGAAATGTAACATGAAAAATGACAACATTTCTATGATTATTTTGAATACTTGGTAAATGTTTTGATATTTATAAGAAATTAGTAGATGATTTGATGTGGTGGTTTTTGTGGGGCCCTTTCATAAGGCACTGCTAAATGCATTTTGAAAATTGGACAGACAGCTTGACCAGTAGTTCAATTAATTGAAAAAAACACCCTTAATTGGCTTTTATTCCAAGTTTAATTACGTGCTTTTTGCTTTCTAGCTCAAAATATCAACATTTGCATCATAACTTTTTTGAAAGATATTTATCTTTGCTAATAAATGAGATAAAATACTCAAAGACTGTTCTGAATAATAAGACAATGTAGACTTAAATGTATGGTCCAATAAAACAAACTTAAATTAAACAGGTGAACAGAGTTACCTAAAATGAAGTAAATTTCAGTCAAAGTCAAGATTACAAAGGCCCTCAGGTCTACACGTTGGCTACTCCACAGATATGGGTCATAAGAACTAAAAGCTGCCTCATTGTGGGTCTTCATTCAGACCTTTGGCACTGCCAAAAGACCACTACCCAAGGACCTGATGGCTCTCAAAGGCTCATATGATGAAAGCAGACTACATAAATACGCAGGAGCAGGACTATTAATGGACTATTATTAATTATGAATCAATCCTGTAAAATCTTTTCTATAAGACACTCGTCACCGTCCCTGTGATGCAGACCAAGTGTGAGCAACTACACTCCAAACCAGAGCCACACTCACGTTTTTCTCATTACCAAAAGACCAGAAATTGTCGAATGCTCTTAAGTGACAATTATAACAGCTTGGCTTTACAAAAACAAAATACAAACCCCAATTCCAATGAAGCTGGGACACATTCCAACAAAGTGTGGAACATGGACTAAAAAGACTGGGGAAGTTCAGGAATGCTCAGAAACAAGTTTGGGACGTACCACTGGTGAAAAGGTTATTCGGAAACAGGTGAATGTCATGATTGTTCATAAAGGGAGCATCAGGAAAGGCTTAATAGTTCAAAAGCAACGATGGCGTGAGGTTCGCCACTTTGTGAACAACTGCAAGAGTAAATAGTCCAACATTTGAAGAAAAATGGAGGGAGTTTAGGGATTTCATCATCTGCAGTCTGTAACATCATCAAAGATTCAGAGAATCCAAAGACATTTCTGCATGGAAGCAACAAACCTGAAAACCAACACTGAATGCCTGTGACCTTTAATCCTTCAGGTGACACTGCATTATAAACCAACTTTATTCTGTCAAGAATATTATCATGTGGGATCAGAAACACTTTCAATAACTTTTGTCGGTAAACACAGTTCGTCACTACATCCACATGCACTAACTCTACCATGCAAAGCCAAAGCCATTTATCAAAAACATCCAGAAACACCCGCCGACTTCTCTGGGCCTGAGCTTAACTGAGATGGACTGACGCAGAGAGGACAAGTGTGCTGTGGTCTGACGAGTACACATCTCAAATTTTCTTTGGAAATCATGGACATCATGTCCTCCAGGCTAAAGAGGAAAAGGACCATTCAGATTTTTATCAGCTCAAAGTTCAAGAGCCAGCATCTGTGATAGTATAGGGTTATGTTATTGCCCATGGCATGGGTAACTAGCACATCTGTGAAGATACCATTAATGCTGAAAGGCACATACAGGTTTACATGCATATGCTGAAGTAATGACTTTCTCAGGGATGTCCTTGCTTACCGGTTCCCAAATGCTTCATAAATGTTGCTAAAAGGAAATGTGGTGTGACACAGTGGTAAGCATGGCTCTGTCCAAGCTTTTGAGGAATATGTGACAAGCATCAAATTCAAAATGAGTGAACGTTTCCCAAAAAAATTAAAGTTTATCAGTTTGTACATTAAGATATCTTGTCTTTATAGTGTCTTCAATTGAATATTGGTTGAAAAGGATTTACAAATTATTGTATTCTGTTTATATTGTGCAGATTAAAGGCATTGGAGGAAGATGAAGCAGGCTGTAGATGATTTGACTGATGATTTTCTGCTCTGTGACTGTGACTTGATTGGTCGATATGTTTGCATCTGTAATCGTCTCATGTCTGTAAATTTGGAAATTGTGCTGCTGCCTGTCTTGGCCAGGACACTATTGCATTCAGATTTTTAATCTCAATGAGCTTATTTCTGGTTAAATACAAATTCATATATATATATATATATATATATATATATATATATATATATATATATATATATATATATATATATATATATATATATATATATATATATATATACATATACATATATATATATATACATATACATATATATATATATACATATACATATATATATATACATATACATATATATATATATATATACATATACATATATATATACATATACATATACATATATATATACATATACATATACATATATATATATATATATATATATATATATATATATATATATATATATATATATATATATATATATATATATATATATATATATATATAAATACATTTTACACATTGTCCCAACTTCATTGGAATTGATGTTTGTATATAGTTTTCATCATAATATATTGAACAAAAAATAATAAAACATATAATGTATGCAACTTTATGGTACTTTTTCTATGCAATAAACAGAATTTCTGAGTTTCAAATTAGTTTTTACTTTAATTTCAATTTTCAAATAAATTTACTGTATTGTTTAGGACTACATACATTAGAAATTAGGGAATGCACAGTGGTAGAGGTTCCAGTTTCCTCCCACAGACCAAAAACATGCTCATTAAATTAGTGACTCTAAATTGCACCTCGGTGTGAGTTAGATGTCTGTATATGTAAGCCCTGAGATTAGCTGGCGACCAGTTCAAGGTGCATCATGCCTCTCACCCAGTGACAGGGGTAAGCTCCAGCCTCCTGAGACCTTAAGAGGGACAAGCACTGTAGATAAAAGATGAATGAAGGGACATTAGAAATTAATAGTGTATTGATTTTCTACCCACCTGAGGGTTTTGCTTGTAATGATTTTATGGACAGTCATGCACCAAACAAAGTCAAAACTGTCTTTTGAAAATCTTGATCTAAACCGTTTAGAGTACAGGTCCTTATAGAAACCACTCCTCAATAACCTTTTTACAGGTTTGGCTCTGGTGTTCATTCCATAAGCCTCCTCACTGTGCATTAGGTCACAGTCACACTTGTTTTGCTGAGTCATGCTGCATCTGCAGTATTCTTCTCTGCCAATAGACGTTTAGTATGAGTCAGGCATGATGAATCAAATTCACAACTTTATTGATGCACCCACACTGATTGCCCCACCTTCCTGACTGCCTTCAAATGAGAGGCCATATCTGTTGCTTGGTCTCTTCCTGAAGAAGTTTGCTCGCTTTAACAACCACCTGTTGATTCTGCAAGAGCTGCAGTAGAAGATTCATTATGATCCCTTCAGTGACTCTCAATAATGGACAAAAGATGCCTATTGTGGGCCTGGGAACGTGGAGGGTAAGGCTGATCATGTCATATTTAAAAAGTGTAGTAATAATGTCCAAGTTTGGACATTTCTTCTTAGTTTGATCATAACTTAGAATTCTGCTGCTTTATTCAATAACTGTTTGTGTTATTTCTGTCATAGACCCCCTTTGTCTGCAGAATGAAAATTTATTTTTACCTTAGTAGTGCAAATAAAATGCAAGAGAGCTACCTCAACATGATCTCCAACTGGACAAAATTAACCCTTAAGAATTCACTTTTTAAAAAAGCACTGGTCTTTTTTTTTGACTATTAGTTTCATTGCGCTGTATGGCTGTAAAATATGACATTGTGTTGTAAGCATGTCACTGCTGTTTGGATGCACAAAACCAGGGATGGGCAGCTGTGATTAACAAGAGGGCCTTTTTGTCACTGCCTGAGGGCCACACTGTTGGAAATTGTCAGATACTTTAAATGGGAAAAATAAATAAACGAGAAGTGCTGTAAGAAAACCCTGCCAAGGCATTTCCAACATGGATGAGTGAGTTATTGACAAAAATGTGGAAAAATGCCCTACCTCATACTGTTAACAAATCTTAAGAAAAAAATCCTGGATCTGCATCTGGACTCAAATCACTACCAAAGCCTAATCTCTTCTTTCTTGTACCATGATCAACATTCCCTGAAAATTTGACCAAAATCCGTCATAACTTATTGAGTTATCTTGCTGAGAGGCAAATGGACAAACAGAAAAATGCTGTCCAAAACATAATCTCCTTGACAGAGGTCAAAACAAAGAAGCCATAACCACCTCATTTTGGTGGTATTCTCCCCCAAGTGCCAAAGTTTCTCTCATATTTGATCATTAAAACAGGTCAACAATTGTCCAACAAGCCCATACCTCTGCCCCTTGAAATAAGCCTTCTCTGAATTAACTGTTAGGCGAGCCAGATGTCATCATTAAATTAGTTTGACCCAACAGACAAACCTCTGCAACTGATATCTGTTCAGTCCACATTCATTTGTAAATGGCTGACGTTTGTAAAATGTACCAATACCACCCAATGACAATGTCAAACTGATCCTAATGTGCATTCCTACTGAGTGGACAAACTGTTAAGACTTTCTCTACATAGTAAAGTACAGTACTGTTGTATGTATTGTATCATATTGTAAAATAACATTGTTTTAATGTAATTTAGTTGAATTCTATTTTGTCATGTAGTTATGTGTTCTGTAGTTGCAACATTTTGTATAGTTGTATCTCACCAACTTGTCTAACAGTAATACTATTGTATAGTTACATTGCACTGTATGATTGTATCATATTTAAATTTTTTTTAGTAATGTTTAATTGTATTTTTGTAAAGTTATTTTGTATTATATTCTGTAGTTGAAGTGCATCATACAGTTGTTTTATTATATAGTTTTATCATATATCATATAGTTGTATCTTATTGTATGGTTACATTACACTGTATCTTGTAGTTGTGTAGTTGTATCATATAGTATTTTTGTAACGTATTGCCCCTTTTTGATGTGTAGCTGCATAGGTTCTATTGCATACGTACACATAAACAACTATACGCAGTTGTTTTGTATTAAACATAGTTGTGTTGTATTGTACAGTTTCAATTGTACTGTTTTGGATTTTTTTAGATGTTTTATTCTATGGTGTATTGTTGTATCTTGTGTAGTTGTGTAGGAGTTTCGCAGCATTGCTCTGTTTAATATTGTCTTGTTTTACTGAACTGTCCTGCTGTTATATTTAGAAATGTATAGTTGTATCATATTATCTATCATATTGTAGTGTTGCATATTTTGCTATAGTTGTTGCATCTTGTTCTGTAGATGTTTTGTTTTGCATTATATACTTTACTAGTAACACATTTTCACAGCATCATATTGTTGTGCTGTATTTTGATGTATTGTTTAGTTGTAGTATATGGTAACATTTTGTTTTGCATTTTATTACCTCCGCCAAGGAGGTTATGTTTTTGCCGGCGTTTATCTGTCTGTCTGTTTGTTTGTTTGTGTTCAAAATAACTTAAAAAGTTCTGAACAGATTTGGATGAAATTTTCAGGAACTGTCGGAAATGGGATATGGAAGAACTGATTAAAATTTGGGGGTGATCCGGATCACCGTCTGGATCCAGGAATTTTTTAAAGGATTCTTTAACATTGGGAGATAGGACCATTTTCAGCATTTGTGCATATAACTCCACAAAAACCTACCTTGGCGGAGGTTTGCGCTCTCCGAGTGCTTTCTAGTTATTTTATGTTACTGTATCACTTTATATGAGATTGTATTATTGTTTTTGTACCAGACTGTATTAATGCAGTTGTGAATTTCTTCTTCAATCTCTGTGTTTGTATCTCCTTCTCTATGTAGTCTGAACCAGGAAAAGTCACTGAAGCTGTCAAAGTGGGGATTAAAGAAGGCTACCGCCACTTTGATGGTGCTTACATATACAGGAATGAAGGAGAGGTCGGGGCTGGAATTGCTGCCATGATTAATCAAGGAGTGGTGAAGAGGGAGGACCTATTCATCGTTAGCAAGGTAGAGTCAACTGCAAAGGTCACATACATTCATAGAGATATTTCACCACCATTTTCCCTTTGTTGCATTCTGCTTCTGGGCTTAAAGCTGATACAGAATATCTCTTTAATAAGCAGGATGTCAATATGATGTCCTATCGGTCGAAAAACACTGATTGTTAGCACTTTGTCCAATTGTTCTGGCAAATGTTTGTGTCATCAGTGGACTGTTGACTGTATTATATCAGCTGATGAAGAGTGTAACTAAGTTAATTCATCACAGGAAATGAATTTCAGTTGTGCAAAGACGTCTGTAGCCTAATCTTTCATCATGATCTTTCATAATCTCGTCAATCCCAAACACTGCAGCCTGTTGCTCTGAGTCACATGGACTTCACTGTTTTAAAAGAGCATGAGCTTTATACGGATAAACTGCTTAAGATGATAATGTCTGATTTGACACAGAAATAATTCAGTTCCACGACCAGACTAACCCCCCAGGTCTGAACCACAGTAATATGACACACTTAAAATGCATTTAGAGGTACATTTTGAGTTAAAATGTATTTCAATATTTACTGATCATTGAAGGCTCTTTTTTTTTGGAATCTGCTCTTTACTTTTTAAGTGCAGCAGAACCCTCAGGTTAAATAATGCATTATGTCTTATCTTAGTCTGTTTTATTGATTCATATCACCTACTCTATTTCAAAATTATTTTTATATAAAATCTGTATCATCTAATATCAGCAACAACTATTACTAAGTTGTTTTATCATCTTATGTATGCATATACACAATCATTATCATTTAGTGTTTTTTCCATCTTGTAGCACATTTTGCTGAAGTATCCACTAGAACTTTATTGCCTTAACTATTTTGTTTATTTATTCCCAAATTTAGCTTTTAATCAATCAATCTATCTGTCTATCCATCAATCAATCAATCAATCATTATTAAAAAACATTATCTCAAGACACTTTACAAAAGAGTAGGTCAATGCCATACTTTTTTTTTTTTTAATATATTTTGTTCTAATTTAACTTAGTTTGATTTTGAGTTAATTTTTGTTTTATTTTTGTTCTTTATTATTTTAGAAAGATGTAGAGGCAGGTACAAAGTGACTAAAATGATAATTCATAATAGAAATCCATTTATGAATGTCCAGACCATTATTTTGTCCTAATCATATTTCTCTGTTGAATATAAACTTATAAAAGGACAGCCCTTTGAGGTGTTTTGTTTTCAAGACCTCTTCAGATGTTTCTAAGGGTACTAATTGTCTGTCATCTTTTAGTGATTCATTGACCCATTGCCCTGTTTTTTTCATGTAGTTGTGGAGCACCTTCCACGTCCCTTCTCTGGTGAGGGGAGCCTGCGAGGAGACACTCCGAGACCTGAAACTTGACTACTTGGACCTGTACCTCATACACCAGCCCATGGGAATGAAGGTTTGGATAATTTTGCTCTGTCATGGTCTAATCTACTGTCTGTCAGTTGTTTCTCAGTTAACAGCATCAGGAAATGTTGGAGGGGCTGAACCTTCATGTAACATTGTTTGAAAAATATGAAACGGGGACAATAAATATCTTTTTTTTTACCAGATCATGTGATCATTTGAACCATACGTGTTCTTAGGCATACAGTGAACTTTTCTCCTCAACTTTTCAGGTAGGGCCAGATCTTTTCCCACTGGATGAGAACAAAAAAATCATTTCTGATGGCAGCAACTTCGTGGACACCTGGGGGGTGAGTAAAGCGACCAAGTGCTCTTTAAAATCGTCCTGATGTGTCAGCATCCACACACACACCAGACGGCATCAAGAGAGGGCTGGAAACAACTGCAGTACAATGCTAGCACAGAACTGAACTTAAGCTTGGGCTAAAGCTCGAAGGCTTAAAAAAGTTTCCTTTATCACAATTGAATGCTGGATTATTTAAATCAAAATATAAAAGTGCCATATTAAAAAGCAGGATTTCTTCAGCACTTCGTGGTGTCATAATTCATCAGGAGGACAACATTAGCCAGGCTGTCACTAGTTAATAGTAAAATATTACTGTAAAAATGTAACTAAGTAAGTAACTTACAAGAAAGGGATTAAAATATTCAAGGGAAGCAAAATGTTGGACTTTGGAGATATCTGATATGCTGATATTTGAAAAACTTGTTTTAGCCAATATCAATAGGAATATACGATGAAAATAGTTTTTACTTCAGCCAAGGAGGTGACTTTTTCTAGCATTTGTCTGTCTGTCTATCTGTTCTCCTGTCCATGAGCAAGACAAGTTCTTGACAGATTTGGATGAAATTTCCAGGGAAAGTAAATACTGAAAAGATTTTGGTGAGGATCTGAATCCAGAACCAGGAATTCATTTGAAAGATAAGTTAACATAGTAAGATAGGGCATTTTCCATAATTACTTGGTTAAGAATGTCAGAGATGGCTTGGTCACTTCTACTTTTGTATTACACTTACATTTTATGAAAAAAGTTATCATTCACAGTGAAAGTTGAGTCAAGCCTCATCTGCTCTTTTAGAGCTACAAACACTGATTTACCAGTCTCTGATCTAAATTTTTAGATTTTATTTTCAAATTAAAATATATTTTTAAAAAAATAATCAAATTTATTGCATTAAGAAGGCTATAATATTATCTTTTGGAGCAATTGTCTGCATAGTGTTATAAAACCAATAATGTTGTGTATACCAACAATCTTTAAAAGTTAAGAAAATTACAACTACTAACCAAAGTAGTATTTAGTTATTAGTCCCTTCTTGTGCTAAATGTGCTGCTTTTATGATTACATGTGCATGCAGCAACTTGAGGTGCCCAGCGCATGAACCTCTCCTAAGGCATTTCCAACAGTGTAATTGTCAAAAATGTGGAAAATCTTGCACTGTTAACAAATCCTTGAACAATTCCTGCTCCTGCATCCTGATTTGGATCACCATCAAAATATAAAGACTCTTTCCTTGTACCAGGACTAATACTTCCTGAAAATGTCAAAACCAGCTGAGAACTTACTGAGTCATTAGTAACAATGAAGAAAACTGCTATCTCACAATTTTAACAAATCCTTAAAAAAATCCTGGATCTGTATTTGGAAAAGCACCAAAATGTAATCACTTCTTCCTTGAGCTAATGGCCAACATTCTCTGTTAATTTCATGAAACTCTGTTCATGACTTTTTGAGTTATCGCACCATCAGACCACCAGACAAACTGGCAAAAACAACCCTGGCAGAGGTAATTAGCTTAAAATTGACAGGCTTGAGCTTCACTTTCAACAACTCAAAGCATCGTCTTTATATTGAACCTGTATCAGTGAGAGGACATTTTCATTCTATGTAAGACTTCTTTTAATTATAGTTTAGATAAGGAAAAATGAAATTAAGCAGCACAGTAAAGAACACCATATCTTTATTGCTTTACAGCTGAGATAGCATGGGCAATGCTAACAAATAATTTATATCAACACGGCCATAAGAGGCCTCTCTTACTATAGTTCCGACTCCTAATTTCAGGTTTTCTTTTGGTATTTAATTCAAAATAAAAAAAAGTAAAGATTGAGCGGTGTCATATTGTAAGAAGCAGGATTTCTTTGACAGGTTATGGGGATTACAGTGCAGGGCAAGTTGATAATTCAAGCTAAAGCTAGCATTTAATAAGATCAAAATATTTTTCAACAACAACTAAAATGTGAAAGTGTGGGTTTAAAAGCAGGAATTCTCCAACACCTCTTCCTGACACAGGCCTTTAAGAGGATAAGTGTACCTGCTAACAGCCAAAAAAGTACTAAATACTTGTTTGACCACTAAAGGAAGCCTGCTGTTAGCAGAAAGAGGAAGTTAATATGTACACCTGGTTTTGAAAAGCTACCATCTTTCATCCTGTATCAAACTCTATATGAACATGCAATTACTCTATAAACAGTGACCTATAAATCATTAAAAGCAGTCTGTACTGTGTCCCTAAGGCCATGGAGGAGCTTGTAGATGCTGGACTGGTGAAGACAATTGGCATCTCAAATTTCAACAAAGACCAGATTGAAGCCATCCTCAACAAGCCGGGCCTCAAATACAAGCCTGCCATCAACCAGGTACTGAACAAGAGCATCATCACAAACACAGTGCAGAAATAAGAGCACAGAAGCTGAAGTACTGAGGTTTTCCTTCAGATTGAGAGCCATCCATATCTGAGCCAGGAGAAACTGATCAACTACTGCCGCTCAAAGGGCATCGAGGTGACAGCCTACAGCCCCCTGGGTTCCCCTGACAGACCCTGGTGAGAGGCAGATTCATCTACTGGACGCTGTTAACAGTGTAACCATACACAAACCCTTCATTCCTCTGTTCTTGTATTCAAAAGGGCTGCCTCTGATGAGCCCAGTCTGATGGAGGATCCTACTGTCAAGGCGATCGCAAAGAAATACAACAAGACTCCAGCACAGGTAAGAAAGAGAGGGGGGGTTTACTCAATCTGGATCTTTCTCTTGTCCCAGTCTTTAAGACACCATAAAATGCCAGCGTAATACTGATTATGAAAAACAGAGGCGTGTTTAGAGGGCACCTCAAGTGGAGTTCTGAGGAAAACACAGTAGAGAGCAGAGAAACTATTTCGACCATTTTCACATTGAAACACAAACAACTTTGCTGCTGCTTGTGAAACAATACCTGAACACTTCACATTCATTCATTCTTTTCTCTTCAGGTTCTCATCAAGTTTCACATTCAGAGGAACGTGATCGTGATCGCAAAGTCAGTGACCCCTCAAAGGATCAAGGAAAATATACAGGTATACCGATCATGAAACCTGAATCATCTTCTATAGACAAGGAAAATGGTTAAAAATACAGTTACCGGGCAGTTTTTGAATTAAAATGTGACTTTAAAACACTTCTTCAAGACTAATACAAGGATAAGTGCATAACATATTTGCAGGAAAAAGAGTCAGAGATTTAATACATTTCAAACTGAAATAAGTGTCCTTGATTTTCATTATTCCAGTTTATCCATATATTAATTTTATATGTGGAAGTCATCTTTAAATAACTGTAAGTAAGATTAACATTTTGAACTTTACCCTTTTCTGATATGCGACCATTCAGGCTGTCACACATAAACTATTTGAGCAAGTTCATCCATAATTAACCCAGTTTGTATGGGCTTAAGTTTCCTGAATGCAGTATTCTGCTTTTGAACACACAGAGAAACCTGGATATTAGTTTCCCCGTGTACATGATAAATACCAGTATCCTGGTTTCTGATCACTACAACTTATTTGTGCTGGTGCCTGTGAGTTTTTCAGACTGTTACAGAGATTCGTCTGAAACTTGAAAAATACATTTACATGATTCAGTATCCTGGTTTCTGAGATTGGGATACTGCGTTTACATGCAAAAACACAAAACCAAGACATTTGAACCCCAGTCATAACCAAGGACTTCAAGTCCATGTAGACACAGTCAACTATGAAAAGTCTTCAAGTGCTTCCAAAAATTTAAGATCACACATACAAAATAAGATCCACCAAGTCAAACAACTCTGAAACAGGTTGCAGAGTTTTCAGGAGATAAATCATGCTCACTCGTGGGCTAAAAACTCCTCTTTTTTCCAAAATTTGATATTGTGCTTTCATTTTCCATCTCGGCATCAGTTATCACGTCTGAGAGAGTGTGTGATCCTTTATGTGTAGTATGTGGGCCTAAAAGCAGCTTGTGTGGTTTACATCAATCTCTGGTCTGCTGTTCTTTGTCTTTCAGTTGTTTGACTTTGAGCTGAGTGACGAAGACATGAAGAGTCTGCTGAGCCTGAACAAGAACTGGAGAGGATTCAGGAGTGAGTGGTGAGTACGCAGTCCAAAGGCAAACAACGCTGAAGGCAAATTAAACTTAGAATTGTAGGTTAAAGACAGTGTTACTTAGGCTGTTTCTAAATACAACAAAACATTAAATCTTTGTCTGCTTTCTCTTTTCTACAGGGCCGACAACCACAAAGATTACCCTCTGAACACTGAATATTAACTCATCACATGACATGCTTCACCATTTATGTCCATACAAAGCCTGTACTGTAACCTTTTATATTACAATTTATCACACGTTGATAGCCAGTGCACAAAGGAATGTTTGAAACAGTTATATAACACTCTTAATAAAATCTAAAAAACACTCACTGTATGAAAGACCAATATACTGTCTCATTCAAGCTTTAGTAACAAGGCAATATTTGTGAACACTGTTTCTAAAATTGGTGATAATATGTTTTGAGGCCATATTGCAGGGATCATCAACTACATTTGCACAAGGGCCAGTTTCTTTCTTGACATATGCCAAAAAGGCCAGATTTTAAAACAAAGTGAAATAATATAATGGTCTAATTAACATGCTAGTATTTCAACATTTTTACTTTTTCTGAAATTAATAATCTTAGCCTTAAAATATTAGAAAAGTCCCTGTCACCCATACAGCTGCAAACTACAGGAGACCAATTAAAATATCCCGTCTACATCATTCTGGAGCTGACATTTTCATCACTGGATTTGACTCTTGAATGCTCACACTCCTGGTTGAATGTTGGCTAATAATAGCTGACCGGTGGATTTCTATAAAACGGATCAAACATGAAGTCATTCCTGAAAAGCCTGTTTCAACTACAATAGTTTTTGGGTTGTCTTAGTATTTGTAGGGTCAGATCAAACAAGAGATACCCTTCAAACCTCAACAAAAAAATATCTCCAAATAATCAAAATTTGATCATACTCTGAGGGTCAGATGGGAAGCTGTGGGGGGCCTGATGTGGCCCTTGGGCCCTTAAGACTGAGACATTCATCTGTCATGAGTGTAAGCTTGTGGAACATTCATAAAAATGAAATAAAATGCGTATTTCAATTTACTCATCAAAACAGTGGAGAAAAAAAAAGTTTGGCTATGATGACATTAATAAGTAAATAATTTAAACACATTTGATTATTGTGTTATACATAGAAACTACAGTTTGTTTGGTTTGTCTTTTTTAAGATATTTTTGGGCCTTTTTGGCCTTTATTGGCTGCAGAGAGACAGTGGGTAGACCTGGAAATGTGGTAGGGAGAAAAGGAAAACATGGTAAATGGGCCTCGGGTAGGGTTTGAACCCAGGGCGCCTGCGAGAGACGAGAGTCTCAATGTATGGTAAAATACATGGTAGCAAACTCCACAATACAATACTTTGTTTTGCTGTAGTGGAACTTAGTTCACCATTTAAAGGGTCACTTTCAGCTGCGTTTGTAGTAAAAAGGAAAAAGCTTAATAAGCATGAGCACCTTTTCAGTCTGCTTCATTCCTCTGTATTACAGTTTTGATTCCTTTGTGTCTCATTTGTGATTCCAACACATGGGTTTCTTCATGGGGAGTATTTGTAAATTCTGATCATATAATGAAAACTAAACTGCACTAAAAAAGCCTGTTTTCAATATACTCAAATTATGCTGCAAGTGTTTCTTTGAAGCTTGAGCAGCTGTGCTGGGGATATCAAAAAAGGGTTTTCATGCAATTAAGCACTAAAGACTCTGTCTAGTCAAAACCTGGATATTAAATATATTTTACAGACTTTTAACAAAGTACAGATTTATAATCCTGGACTAAAGTCACGAATAGCCAGCAATAATCTGTCTTCATTTGCAAAGTCTGAGCCTAAACTTTGCCAGTGTAAATGTGTACTTCAGGGGGTGTACAGGAATTTGTTCTCAGATAAATTTAGTTGAATATTCTGGCACTGAATGCTGTATCCTTCAGGTACGTTTGTTATGCAGGCACACCTGACGGCTCCAAAAGCTTCTTCAGTATGAAAAACAGAGACCTCCAGTGGTCAAATCATGACCTTCATTTCCAATCACTTCACATCACAGTTGTTCAGGAAACTTGAACAAAGTTGGTAATTTCCCCACAGGACTTTATTTTTTCTCAACCAAGAAGTGAAAGCAGAGATTTTGTAACACACTCGGCGCACATGATTTTAAAAAGCCACGTGTCTCACATGTAACATCGGGAAGTGCTAAGACAAGTCACAGTGATATGTTTTGTAACAGCATTTCTTATTTTGCATCCAAATATTTTCCAAGAAATCAAAACAAAACTGGTTGCCAGGAAAAACTGAAAGAATATCACGCAGAGCTACATGAGGAGCGCTTTTAAGACTGCACACTGGATCTATCACACAAGTGCAAAGAAAAATGTCAATTTAGTGCTGATTTATCTTTCAGTTTGAATTTTAGCATCAATTCAGAGGAGCATTTCCTGAAAAAAAATGTGTGTAGTACCAACTTCAAATGTTTACTCACTCAAAAAATATATCATCTGATAAGTGTTTGGCACATACTTAAGAAGTTTTCAGTGTAAATTGCCCCACAATTAGAAAAATATTAAATAAAAAAATCTTTTGACACAAACTTCAAAATAAGCATGTAAGGAAGAGATGCCAGCACACAAACTCATGGTCTTCATTTGATCAGATGAGATTCTCAAATAGGGGTTAATAAAAGCCCTTGGGGTTTGTGGAGGCAAAACTGCAGAGAAAATTGTAAAGACTCTCTTAAGATTTGTAGCGAGAACTGAAAATCTGCTCCAAGCTCACACTTTCATTCACAAACTGCTTAAGAGAACAGCACGGCAAGCAGCTCAGAAGGTCTAGAAGCAAACTCCAGCACCCTGTAAACCTGTGGAGGCTCTTTTCACTTCAGAACTCTGCGTTTAATGGGTAGTCCTTGTGCTTTGTGGTTCTGCAGAGAGAAAGAAAGAATTACAAAAACAATCTCAGACAGAACATGCACTTTATTCATTTTCAGACTATTCAACTAACACGAAGGTTCTACATCAGTCAAACATACCCCTGAAAGGGACACACTCTCCAGTTCCTGTTGAATCCTAATATAGTCTTCATTTCCTCCTCACTCAGTTCAAAGTCAAACACCTGCAGGGATTAAAAATATATAATTCTTCATGCATGGGTGAAGAATTGGAAGTAAGTGAAGCAGATTGAGGCCTAATCTCAGAAAATATCTTAACTATTTCTCAGCTAATCACCTGGAAATTCTCCTGAATGCGGTGAGGTGTGACTGACTTGGGGATCACGATCACGTTTCTCTGGACGTGGAAGCGGATCAGAATCTGACAGAAGAGAACAACATGTGAGCACGATCAGAAGTCAGAGCTCAAGGTGTTAGAACAGTCAGGTATGCCATTGGTATTTAAATCACCCACTTTTTCATGTTAACAGGGTGGCAAGAAGAATTACATGTCAGGGACTTCTAAATTGTGAAATTGACAAAAGATGATGTTGTGACTGGCATATTGTTTAAACATAGAACCCTATTCAATGAATACTGCACTACAAACGGTATATCTTCTAAACAGTAAAACAATGTCGTTGTTTCAGGGATGAATTTCACATAGAAGGTTGTGAGCTGCTTACAAGGCACAATAAGGTTGTTCATGGGGTGAGCTACGGAAGCACGTGAGGGCTATTCCTCCTTCTTCAAAGATATGCAATCATGAAATCTCGGCTTATTTTACGGTAAATTCACTTTGTAGAGTTTACAGAGTGCAGCTTTGATCCGCAAAGTAATTTAAATACAAATATATACAAACAAAAAAAGGAAGCAGCAGAGGTGGACAGAGATTTGGGCAGATCAGACTGTCTTAGGCTGTCTATATATTGACAGGAATTTCAAAATAACCCTGTCCACATGCATTAAGTTTTGAAAAACATCCCCATCTGCACAGAAATGCATAAAAGCACATTCGAAGAGAGTTTGTGACCATGTTATGATGTCTGTGATATGCAGCTTTTTTAATTTTTTATCAAAAGCGGTTTAAATTTTTCAATCTTTTCCAACCACAAGTCTAACTGGTGTTTGAGTTTAACTTGTAGCTGTGTTAGCTCGTGTTAGCAGGTGTTCTGAGGAAATAATTCTTAGTTTATAGGTATTTCAATTCCTAACATAACTAAACGTCTTATTCAAATCCTGTTAAGGAAAAGTTATGTTAGTACTCCTGCTGGTTTCAACATCTCTTGTTCCCATGGTATCCACAGACGAAAGCGGCCATGGGTCACCAGTCAACCTGCTCACGTGTGTAACAGTAACACCTGGTCTCATCCAAAACATCAGCATTTGTGCAGAATCACAGTGAGAGAGCAACAGAAAATATGTGTGGACAGAAGGCCAAAACACACAGAAAAGCCTGCATTTTCAAAAATGCGTGTGGACATAGCCTTACTGTAAAAATAGATTAAAATGAGACTTCTTTGGACTTTTTATAGCTTTAATCAACAAAATCTAATCTAGACTTTTCAAGGATCTGATCTGCCTGAATCTGGTTTCACTCTGAGGTGCTTTAGTGCCTAAAATACAACAACAGGATTCATATGTGTTCTTACCCTTAATTAAAAAAAGAAACACTCCTTCCACCAACAAGAACTATCTAAACTAAGCTAAACTCTGGGCAAATCTGGGAGAGGGTTTTACCTGAGCAGGAGTCTTTTTGTGCTTCTCGGCTATAGCTTTAATGTTTGGATCCTCCAGCAGAGAGGGGTCCTCAGGTTTCGCCCTGCAATCCAAGCGAACCCACCAGCAGGATCGATATTTAACATTTGTATTAGGGTTGTTATAATTGTTATGATGATTTCAAAGGAAGTGGATGACAAAAACTGAAACAAACTGAAGCACAATTCATGCTGTGGTTTTTAATCACCAGATCCATGCGTGTTAGTTACAGTGTTTCTAAAACATTGTAAACTTTCAAAGGTCTACTTAATGACTATCATGACAAATACATACCACAGACACCCTAGTTGGACAAAGAGGAACAGCAGTCACAAGTTAAACAGACCAAAAAGAATAAACACTTGATCACGTTCTGTAACACTGAATCAGCATTTCAACAAATATGACATACTTTCAAACGGTTATGGAAACAAATTGTTCTTTCCTGTGAACAGTGAGAACTGACCAGGGTCTGTCCGGGGAGCCCAGAGGGCTGTAGGCCGTCACAGTGATGCCCTGAGAGTGGCAGTATTCAATCAGCTTGTCCTGAGTCAGGTATGGGTGGCACTCCACCTGATGGAAGAAACCACAAAACTCTTGAGTTACAGAGACCATAGAGGAGTGTTTAGTAGAGTGTTACGAACGAAAAGATGTTAAAGGGGATGAAGGTAGTAACAATAATTGAAAAACCCAGGTTAAATAACAGTGTTGATGCAAATTATGAAAAAGTGATGAATCTTTATTCAGAAAATTAACAACAACTTAAAGCGAGCACAAAGCCGATGTACCATCAGGGTAAACCTAAAAAATAGACAAAGAAAAACAACCAAGTCACTGCAGGCCCCACTACCACTGGAGGCCTGCAAAGCTCACACTCTCTGGACGGCACCAAAAAGCACACATCAGGTCACCACTGCTCCACACAGGATTGCTGAGAGAAGAGTAAACGAGAGAGAGACCACAGTTCTCTCCTAGCAGTCCAAGAAAGTTCATTATGTCTACGTAGATAAAATGCTTATACTTTCTTTTTAACAGACAAGCAGGGTTTTTAACTCCTGAGTTAAAAACCTTGCTTGTCTGTTGAAAAGAAAGTATAAGCATACAGTTCTCTCCTGCTTCATATAGACTGCTACTCGTCAATATAATCAGCAGCACCTGTCACACATCCACTGCAGCAGAGGCACCCGGAGAGTGAGAGAGAGAGAGAGAGAGAGAGAGAGAGAGAGAGAGGGGAAACAGCAAAGCAGCACACACACACACACACACACACACGCACACACAGGGCATGTAACAAGAGTCACATATGGAGTCAGTCACTGTGTTACTCTGTACAACAGACAATTTCATCAGGCAGATGACCTCTTACCAGCATTTTGCTAACATTTTTTAGCAGAGACAGTTAAGCCCCACAACATCCTTTAAGCCACAAGGCACTGTGAGGCTCAACTCTGGCCACACCCTGTTGCTTACTTCTCTGTTGAATTGAGGAGTCTTAACAGCACACTGGCCCTGGAGTAGGGATGAGTATTTTCAGCAACCTCTCCATACAATACGTATCCTGATACACAGACCAAGATATGATGCTCATCATCATACACGTAAATATACGGGCCAATGCCTTCTACAGAATTCAAATGTTTTTGAATTCTGTAGAAGGCAAAACAATTGATTATTGTTATTGTTGCCTAAAGGAAATAAAAAATGCAAAGAAATAAGTTTTTACTGCATTTTTCTTGGTGGGAACCTAAAAGGGTTAAACTGGTAAAAAGACACTTAAATTTCAGGTTTTCATAGATGTTAGAAGTGATTTAAATTATAAAATGTGAGCTACATCATGTGTTTTGGCTTCTGCTGCCACCATTTGAACTGCACCATGGGTGACATGGTAAGTGTATCTCAAAACAGCATTTAGGGCTGCATTAATTCTGCAAAATCTGCATCAACACCAGTAACAGCTGGATCAGGGGTACACTTGGTATATGTAAACTAGAAGTTTTTTTTTGGACATTAGCAATAGTGAGCATACTCTGGCAGTCATCAAAATCTAATATATGAACCTAAGATAAGGCAAAATATGACCTTAAAGATTTCCCCTCTTGTTCATAAACCAGAGTCCATTGTTCTGTGTTGGGTGTGTGCTGTTCAAATAGACAGAAGGATGGTGCTTGAATTGAATAAACACTAAAAACAAACCAAATTAGACAGTAATGAGGAACAATTGTTCTGAAAACCAGAAAAACATAAGGTCACCTGTTCTTATTGGTCTGCCCTGAGGGGAAACTCATGAGCGCCATGCTGGTTTAACAAGACATTTATTATTTAGACCTGATAAGAGATGACAGATAATGCTATTATAGCTTCTTGCCCTTTAGGGACCATGAGTGTATCCGTTCTCCTGCTGCTCAGTTGCCTCCACTCAAATATAAGATCTCTAAAAAGTCACAACACTGTAACAAATACTGTATTTCCACTGTAAGGAAAAAGTCTTGCTGTACCTGATTGTTCGCAGGTCTGTATTTGAGCCCTGGTTTGTTGAGGATAGCTTCGATCTGTGACTTGTTGAAGTTGGAAATACCAATGGCTTTAACCAAACCTGCATCCACCAGCTCCTCCATACCCTGAAAATAGACAAAAAGGAACATTACTTCACCTGAAATCTTTTAATTAATGTCTTGCATAATCATAATTGTACAGCTTTCAGACTATTACAAGCAACTTTTGAATGTTGCTCCCATTCTTGAGATAGAGGATTAAATGGTGGCCCAAAGGTTTTAAAGTTTTAAAGAACACTACAGGCTGGTTTTTTGTTTTCTTTGTCGGTCTTACTCACCTCCCATGTCTCCAGAAAGTAAGTATCATCACTGATCAACTGTCCCTCGCTGTCCACTGGAAACAGGTCACTGCCAGGCTAGAACATAACAAGGATTTAACCACATACATTTAACACTGGCAGTGAGGTAGCTAACGTCTGTGCTTGGGGATTTCTTTCAAAAATAGTCAAAAATATCTGCTCATCGGTGGACTGAAAGATGCCTTTAAGTTTAGCACATATCTTTTAACAAACTACAGATGAAAACTACTTTTCCTACCTTTAGACCCATGGGCCAGTGTATTAAATAGAGGTCCAGATAGTCCAGTCTAAGATCGGCGAGAGTCTTCTCACAGGCTTTCCTCACCAGAGCCTTCTCATGGAAAGTGCACCACAACTGAGAAATTAAAAAACAAATGAAAGGCCAGTTCAAATCTGGTGGGAAAAAGAAATATTGAGAACATGTTTGTGAGGATACAAAAACCTGAACTCACCTTGCTAACCATGAAAAGATCTTCTCTCTTGACCACACCTTCCTTGATCATGGCATGGATCCCATCTCCCACCTCTGTCTCGTTCTGGTAGACGAGCGCCCCATCAATGTGCCTGTAGCCTGCTTTGATGGCGACTTTCACAGCCTCTGCGACCGTGCCTTGGGTAGACTGACACACAATGGCAAAACATTATTGTCATATATTAATAGTTTAACTGCTTTTTATCTAAATGTGTCAAATTACAATATTTCTTTTTGTTGTTGAGTGCTTGTCATTAAGTTTTTAAGTCTGTACAATTACAAAGTATGCACATTTTCACAAATAACTAAATAAGTTCTCAATGGATTTTGATGTTTTTGAGGGAATTTTGGTCATGGAACAAGGGACAATTGATTATGGTGCCTATAATTTACCCAGGAACTCAAATGTGGGAAGTGGGAAATATGTCACACTTAAGTTATACATGTTCCAGTTACAAGCTAGTAAATTTGGGATCCACTAGGATTATCTGACTTCCCAGTAGAAAGTTAAAGCCCCAGAGGGTGTCTCCTGTGACATATCTGATTTGAAACTTGGACAATCTGACTTCTGAGATTTGATGGAATGCACCATTACAGTTTGGAGGAGATCAGAATCTGCTTGCAGATCCAGGACAGTTTTAAAGGATTTATTAACCTTGTGAAATAAAACAGTTTTCCACATCATTGCTAATAACTCAGTAAATTCTCTGTGGATTTGAATGATATTTTCAGGGGATATTGGTCATGGCACAAGGAAGAAGTGAAGTGATTTTGGTGTTGATCCAAATCTGGACCAAGGAATGTTAAAAGGATTTGTTAAAATTGTGAGATAAGGCAGTATTCCACATTTTTACTCGTGTCTCAATAGGTTCTCACAGGGCTGGGCAATATGACCTGAAAATGAAATCCCTAATTTTTTTCATAAAACTCGATTTACGATTTTAATCATTTTCTTTCCTCTCAAAAAAAAAAACAAAAAAAAAACACCTCCAAGTGACACAAAAATGGCATTAATCAAGTTTTACCTCTATGTTATCAAAATATATTCCAGAACTAAAGAGACTTCCCTCCTATAGTTAAAATGCATGCTGTAATTTTATCATAAAATGTTGGTAATGTAGTTTGAATGTAGGGATGCCTGTCTACATTAACACTGAGAGATGAGTTATTTTCAGTGTATTAACATGGAAACATGTGATCAATTTTTATCTCATTTAATAAACAAATAAAGGCCTAAAATGTGCTTGTGCAAAACCTGACAAGCCCTATCATCATAAAAACGGTACATTTTCAGTTTCTATACTTTTAAACATTGCAACAATTTATGATTTGAGTAAGATTAAAAAAAAAACCTCCATTTTTAAATCTTCTGCAGAAAATAATTTGTTTGTTGAAATCTTCAGGGGATGTTGGTCATGGGACAAGTGATCATATTTTAGTTGTGATCCTGAATCAGGATGTGGATCCAGGAATTTTCCAAGGATTTGTTAACAGTGCGAGATAATGTAAACATTTTTGACAATAACACTAATGCTGGAAAAGCCTTGGCAGAGGTCTTTGCATCTCTGGCTCAGTCTAAAAGCAGCTCTAATGTTATAAAACACGTGTTTTTATCTCCATGTGCCGATGGACTCAATAATCATCCGCTCATGCATCGTCTCCTATCTAATGACATTACTTGTTCCGAAAAAAAAAAACCTTTTGCATTTGAAACATGAACAGAAGGCACATTCATTCACTCAACAGTAAATGATAACATTGCCAAAGCTTCATGGGTCTTAATATAGCACAGCATTATTTTATCTGCCAAATGAAGCCAACGCCTGCTCCATTTAACAACGGCTTCACATTACTTACACAGCCAGCCTGACTACAGCTAAAGTAATACACGACCACGCTTTTATCCACTACAACCAATGTAGGCATAAAGCTCGTCTCCAAGTGCATGAGCCAAAGTCTGAGTCATGTTACGCCATGTCACTGCAATAAAAATCGACTTTATAGTAATATTGCTCTGCTCATGCAGAGGAAAGTTCATATCAGGGCTCAGCTTATGTAACAACATGGACGCCTCACTGTTGACTCTGCTAACTGTAGCTTACCTAACAAGTTAACTATTAACTGAAAGCAAATCGAAAGTAGACCAAAATAAACTCACCTTCCACGTCCCCAGCCCCACAATGGGACACTCAGCACCAGTGTTGAGCTTCACTGTTGTTGCCATTTCTCCAGAGGACGACAGAGAGAAGTGCAGCCTGGAGGAGAGCAGGACTCTGGGATCGGCGATCGATTAATGATGCCTCGTAATTCATTTCAATGAACAGACCTTCCTGTCAGTCTGATTTATTTAGCAGCAGAACCGGAAGGCAAACCCAGTCACAGTTTCTCTTATTTGATATTTGTGGCAAAATTAAAGCATAACCAGGATTCACTGGAGGACGGAGACTTCAGGAACAGGGCTGCCCACAGACATGGCTGGGCCCCAGAAAGGCTCCATAAATGGGGCCCAAATTGGTTCCTGCGTTTTTATACACATGGTCTTCACTGCCCAAAAGTAAGGTTCTAATCTACATAGTTGTGCCATATTTTGCCAGGTTTTTGTGAACTGTCATCACATAATTGGAGCAACAGGAGGGAGACAGTGCCACTGAGCATATTTCCCAATGTATTTATTTACCATCTCCGATTTACTCCTGTCTGTAATTTTTACGGACACCGATTGTTAGATTACTTGCCCTGTGGCACAAGTAAAATGTTTAATTTACTGGGCCCACAAAAACATTAATACTAAACATATAAAAGGCTCATACAATTCTAAAAAGAGGAGGCTTACATTGTACATGTGTTGCTTCAATGATAAAAGCAAAGTATTTCAGTTTTAAAACAAATGTAGTTTTTGCCTGAATTCAGGGTGGGTTATTTCTTCACCTTTCCTTTTGTAGGTCCCTTCATGACGCTGGGCCCCATGTTCAGGAATGTTAAGACAATTTTCATTTGTGCCTTGTGGATCCTTTTCTGAATTCCTCATGGAGTCTTTTTTTATTTTAGTGACAAATTAAGAGAGTGCTTTTTTGTGAAAAAAGTGTGGCTCAATCTTTTGTCACAGTTTGCACAAAATTCTTTACAGTAACAAACAGTTTTATTCATTTAAATTTTGGATGCACAATATTGAAATTTTGCTGATATCTTATATGTTAATATTGCCTCACTCATTATCCCTGATACTGGGATCAATACTTTTTTGTCAACAGAACAAAGATTCTACTTCATTAGTTTAAATAGGAATGCATGATATTGGATTTTTATCGATATCAGCAATGCAAAAACTTCCAATCTCATTATTGCAGATACCAGCATCACATTTTTTTTTGTCCAGAGTGTGGTCCCTTCTTGCAAAAAATGACCTGCTCCTCTCATTGTGACAGTTTATTTGTGTTGTGAACAGATGTGAAACAAGAAAACATTTCATTCTCTAATAAAAGGTACTTCTGATTCTCAAATGTAAACTCCTCAAAAATATCTGAAATGTTACTACAGTCGATTTTTTCTCCCCTTTAATAATACTAATTGGTATGTATTTTATGTCTTTGGAAAGCGTGATTAGTCAACTTTACTTAATGGTACAACCTGTAAAGATCATGCATTTGTGGAATGAGCAACAAAGCTAAACATGTGGGTAGCAGCACCCATAAAAAGTGCCAAAATCCCCTGTCATACTCTTGGTGTGTGCCAACTAATTGGCAGAGATCTGCCTGTGGTACTATTGTGCAAATCTTACCTGTAAATCTCTGAAAGAAAGTCTGTAGTTGCTCAGAGAAGCAAGGGTCAGAAAGTGGTTTTCTTGGGGTGTTGGGACGCTCACATTGCAGTCTGTCTTTGACTTCACAAGTCTCATGGAACTTGGTCATAAGTTTGGAAATAGTACCCAGGCTGACACCTAATAACGCAATAAGGTACATCAGCTTTCAGTTGCCCTAATGGGCCTCATCCTTCAGGGACAAATGCAGCATGTTGATGTTTCGAGCACAAACAAACTCAACAAAGATGCAGGACCCATGCACACAAGTGTTGTCAATTAGGTGCCAGTCACACACCTGGGGGGTATTCCACGAAGCTGGCTTAGCTCAAAGCCTGGCTTATTTCAGTTAGCTTAGCTAACTTTAGTGAGAGTTTGGTTCCACTAACGAGGCTTAGGGGTAGCATGGCTTGGTAACCATGGTAAATCAGCCAGAGCGACAAGCCTGGTCCCGAGCAGACTTACGGTCAAGCTTACCTTAGCTGCGTCTCACAGAAGGTCCAACGGGCTACTGAAAGATGCCTTGTGAACTGCATGTCTCACATTAAATTCACCTTCATCTGTAATGAATGATATTCTTGTCCAGAAACATAAATTGAGACCTTTTTTAAACAACACCAGAGTAACTGAATCAAGACATGTCAGATACTACACTATTTACTACCCACACAAGAAAGTAAATGGGTGAGTGGTTAGAGTGCAGGGTGATGAGTTGTAGTAAGCTGTGCTTGTCACTGCGCCGTGGGTTCGATCCCACCAGCGGTAACTGTTTTAAAATATCTGATTTTCTTTCTTCTGTCACCCTCAAAGTACAGTCAACACATAACAGAATAAAGGCACAAATTGTCTTATAAAAAACAATAGAAGGTGACAACAGACACAATTTTCCATAAAAAATACCTCCCTTTTACCAGCGGTCCATTCTGATCATGATGATACTCTAAAAATGATGCCAAATGATGAGATAAGTACTTTATTTGTGTACAAGCTCATTTATATCTTCTCCCTTATTTAAATGTAGGGCACTGTAGCACAATCATCCTTAATAAAAAAAAATGACATCTCCTCTATACATGTTTTTTCTACTGTTTTATTCAGTGTTTGATGAAACATCACCACATGAAGTAGCCCATTTTTTTCTAAGTTTGCTTACTTTGGTTTAGGTGTTACCTATGTTGCTGCTATATTCATCCATTATGGATATATATTTGTCAAATCAAGAACATGAATTAGGCCTACGTGTGAAATAGTGAATACCACCATAACGTTACACAAAAACTATAAAACAAACTGCTGTTTCATCCATGCATATATATATATATATATATAGAAGAAATCAACTTCATCACAGGTTTTGAACAGCTTTAAATTGATCAAGATCGATCTCCTCTGGGCCACAGTAGTGTGAGGAGCTTCAGGTGGTGCTATTTTGACGATTTTCACACGTGAAAAGAGGCAGCTTACCACTTTGTAAAATATTTTTGAATTTAATCTTGACCTGCTGCCCCGTCCTTTTTTGGCTGTTTAAATTGCTCCTGTTAAAATCCATCAAAAACAAAGACGTCAAGACTATTTTACCCACTAAAACATTACAAATTAAATAGACAATCCTTGCAGTTGTGGGTTATCCCTAATCAGTGTTCAAAAACATGCCCTCTGAAAGTCTAAATTTTCAGACGTGTGCGTGTGTAAGCATGGGCAAAATGCTTCATTAAAAAAAAAAAAAAAAAAACAATTATTTACGCATTTAAACGGTCTGCAATGCTTTGCCGGGCAGCGTTTCTGACTTTATTAATTGCAACCGTGATGCCTTTTTTTGTGATTTTCCCCCTGTAGTCCTCATAAAACTCCATGAGAAGTTTTTTCTCCGCTGAGGAAAATGTCTCCGCTCTTGGTTTTGACATGATCTCGTCATTTCGACAATCGACACGTCGGGGCTTTTTATCCACCCCGGACGCGCGCTGAGCCGCAGCTTGGATCAGCCTGGCTAGAATAAGCGTCTCTGAAAAACAGCTGAGCCTAGTTAGTGGAACCAGCTGCAGCTAAGATTAAAGTGGCCGCTTATTCAAGCCAAGCTTACCGGCGATAGCCCAGCTTTTTTTAGCCAGCTCCGTGGAATACCCCCCTGGCAACACTTGAAGCTCAGAACAAGAGTGAAGCCCAACAGGAGAATATTGCAGGGGATTCTGGCTTATTTCTGGGGGGCGTTACTCACATGTGTAACTGTGTTTCTCATTCCACAAATGCACAATCTTACAAGTTGTACCTATAGCTTAAAGGTAACTGATCAGACTATTCAACAATATAAAACACAACACCAATTGGTTTTATTAAAGGAAAAAAAAAATCAACCAAAATAACATTTCCAACTTTTTTTTGAGGAGTATAGATATTCTGTGATGATAGGGTAAAGCATCATGGTAGTTTCCTTTATTCTGTTGATATTACTATCAGTATGACATATATGTGGCTGATATGGTAGTTCTACACATACGCAGAAATGTTCACATCTTCTGATACCTTCTGATACATTTCTTATTGTTCTACCAATATCATGGCAATAATATTGTGCATCCCTAGTTCAAATCTTCACTTTGACATTTTTCAAAGATAATGTGGCAATAAAATGTTGTCATCTTGTATCTATTTTGGTTACTTGATATTACAACCGTAGCATAGAACTTGTTGTTACCACTAGTGCACCTGTGGTGTATATTTTGAATGACAATAAAGTATCTCTCTCTCTCTCTCTCTCTCTCTCTCTCTCTCTCTCTATCTATCTATCTATCAGTACCTGTAATGATTCCATGTGTTGTGTCTTAGAAGAACACAACGTGCATTACTGGTGTGAATGTATTGTGCAATAAGCATAAATTTGTTTTGAACAGATAAAACCTGGATTAGACAAAAGTGATCATGAAAAAAAAAAACTTGCATCTAGAAGGCACCAACATATCTGTTTGATTTGACACCATTTCTTGTAATGCCACTATTTGTACACGGACTGTGCATGACAAAATTAAACGTTTCATTTAGTGCTCGCAAACTTCAAACTATACATATTGGGAGGCAAATATTATCAAATCGTATGGTCTGTTACAACATAAAATCTGTGAACCTTAGTTTCAAGTCTTTTAATACATCCTTTAAAACTCTCAATTTGATGTAAATTGAGAGTTTACATCTCTGTGATTCTGTGCTGGTATGGATGCTAGTTGAAACAGGTCAAATGAATACACTGTTTTACACATTGGTTTACTTTGCATTTTAATACTGTACCAATTTATCAAACAGTTTGCTAATATGGGACACTGAGAAATTGTCCTGTCTTGAATATATGAGCACACTGCCTGATCATAACACTGATTATTTTGGCTCACTATTAAATCATAAATGTTCATATTTCTTATTCTTTCAACGTGATGTCGTGTTAAAATACTTTACCCTTATACTGAAATCAGGCTGAAGTATACGGCATTTCTTTTACCCCCTACTGTAACTTCTGTTCTGATGCAGGTCACACCGTCTTTAGTGATGTCCAACATTTCCTCATTAGCTTTTGGTTGGGAACTTTCAAAGAGACATCTCAGCACTGAAATTCAACACTGCTTTCTTGAGACGTCTAAATTTACCTGATGCCCAAGTTGACCGCTAAACCTAAATTCACCCCACTGTGGCCTTCCCGGGTAGAAATGCAGTTATTTCACTGTAAAATTACTTCAACAGAAGTGAAGAAAATAAAGTACCGGGCATTACATTTTTCGAAGTAAAAGAAAAAAGCACATTTTTTTCTCGGTTATGCAGGAGGGACAACAGCTGTATCGATGAGTCAGACATTTGTTTCAGTGTAACATAATACAGAATAATATACTAATTGTTCCAAAAAGCATTATATAGCCAGATACTTATTTCAGTGTTTATTTTTGGATGATATGCTGTAAAAATTTTCCCAAATTACATATGTGTCAATTTGCTCTTAAATATCTGAAATGAGATATTAAAGGTATTTGTGCAAACTGCCCTGAGAAAATCAAATCATTTAAATTAATGATGCAAATAAACATGTCAATTCCAAATGTGATCAGTCCTTATGGTCATCCTGTTTCTGATCCATGAAGTATTGAACCAGAGGTTTTTTCAGTCTGATATCACATATCCATGGGATAATTTCCATGCTCATTTGGGCAACAACCTACCAAAATGACTACGAAGGCTGAAGCCCTCATAAAAATTAGAGGGCTATTCTGTCAAATAAATTGCAGGCCAGTCAGAGTGTTGCACTCCTTCCCCTTCTCACTTTAAGCACATTAAAACTATGCTGGTGGCTACCACCTCTTTGTTTCCAGGAGACACTGTTTAGCTCAGTCATTTTCTGGTTGGGAGTTTATTACCTTAAAGCTTTGCAAGATGGGTCTGCCTGATGGTGGACAGAAAGTGGAAAACCCAGCTGCTATAGGTTACTTGGTTTTGTAGCTAAAACATGTCATTTCAACACTTAATGATGGAAAGCTTTGATTGGTGTAGCTTAACATTTGATCTTTCTCAGTTCTCAAATACAGGAGAAACACAGAAAGGTGAATACCTCAAACATTTATAAGGACATTTAAAAAGGGAGAAAAGCAGCTGTGGTTCTGACTTTCCATCCCCTGCTTTCCACTTCTGAGTATAAAAAGAATGTTAAACTAACACTCTTTATGCTTAAATCCTGCTCTGAAAGTTGTAATTAAATAGAAGAAATCTGCTGAATCACAGTGTGTTAAAATGTAGATAGAGAGGATAAACTGTTAGAACAAGCCTGACCTGCCTTAAAACTTCAGAATTCTTTCAATTCTGTTCTCAAGCCACCAGAGGGCACCATTACCACACTAACTAAGCATGAGCCCCCTCTGCAAATCACTAAACTAAGGCTCTAAAGTAAAATAATCACATAATTCCATACATTAGCTAATGCGTCTAGTAAAACAGTGATTAAAATGATTGATCAGTGCTTTTCATCTAACTTAGGGCACACATCCAATCTTGTACTTATGTTAAAACATAGAATATATAGTCTTAGAATAGGCCTTAAGTATATTAATTGCCCAGCATGTGTTATTTCACGTAGGGAATAATGTTCTTTTCAATTAGTCTCCATTATTTTTACAGCTACTATCTCATGGCATTATGTTCGGGCTGTAAAGTTGATGTGCACCATCCTGAAAGTGCTCACAAAGACTGTCTTCAAACCCCAAGGGAAAGCTAAAAGGGGGTACAAACACAAGGTGTCTTCTTCTTTGTCAGAATCAGATAAAACCTCACAGACCTTTAACTGAGCCATTCAACACTCTGAGCAGCAGATAAGAGACAGAGAAAAGAGGCAATGGAAAAAAAAACACACAAAGGGAAAGAAAGTTATGGGAGCCGGCGGCCACTGTGTACCTCACAATGGCTCTCGCTAAAGTTTGTGTCTCTTCTGATCTTCTCCCAGCTGGACGCCTGCTTTTCAGGCCCTGTCTCTCCTCTGATCTAACTTCAGACACTGAAGGGGCCTTTTGCCAGCCTAGAAAACTGTCAAAGTGGTCCAAGAATCAAACAGCACCGCACGCCGTCATGATCAAAGAACCACAGGTAAACCAGACGAGGACGCAGGTACATACAATCATCATCTAAAAGAGAGGGGAAAGTTTTCATATCAGAGGCTCTTATTTGGTGTCTGCAGGCAGATTTTACCCACTATGAGTACAATGATTAGACTAAAGGACAAAAAAGAAGGCACCAGGCATTTGAAGATTCAACAGAGGCCTGGAGTAAAATCACGGTTCTCTCAAGGAAACTTTAGGACAAAGAGGGTAGATCTTTTAAGGAATTTAGAGTGTTTTTCCTGAAGAACTGGATGAGAAAGAGGGATTTTTTTTACACTTGTGGAGCATGTAGAGAAAAATGATATTACTAATACATACAGAAATCACAGTGACCGTCTCTGACCTCAGAACAAGGGGAAGGACTCCCAGTACTTCCACTTGCAGGTTAAGTTGACTTTAGCTTGAAAAGGCCAACTGCTTGTTTCAGTACAAATGCACCAATGTTGAATAGATTTATTGTAGTCAGTACTGCCTGCCTCTTGAGCCACATTCACACACTCATATTTTGGCCAACTGTTACCGATTATAGGGAAAGTTTGAAAAACTTACAGTCAAAATGCATGCCTCTGTTTTCCTGCAGTTGTTAGTGAATATGACTCTGAGGAAATGAAAAAAAGCCAGTGCTGCAGCTCCATGAAATGATAGATGGAGATGGTTTCAATTCTGCCCCCTGGGCCTCTGGGTCACATGACGATAGCTATAAAAACTTTAATTAATTATGGGCAGGCCAGTTGGATGTAAAAAATTTTAACACGCAACTGTATTGCGATTTTTTTGCGGTACAGTACTGTATTTAAGTCCAGTTTTGTGATATTTTATTTTCAATAAAGAGTAGAAATTGAGGACATTTGTTTTGAAATATAGTCCTGCCTCTGACGAGTTTGCAGGAGACAATCAGCTATTTGACTCCCCCCATCTCTCTGTTACATTTGGTGTTATGTCTGTCACTGGGACAGACAATAAAGGTTATTCAGGTTTCAGGGACCTTGCTGAACTGATTAGAAACTATTTTTATGCATACAATATCATGGATTCTGATTTCTATAATGATGTATTGCCCTGTTTATAGTATCATAATATATTGTACTCATGTACCCCAATAAATTCAAGGTTATATTAATTAAGCCATTACTGTGGGCAGGCCTGGCTTCATACATTTGTATGTACTTTCTGGTTTATCCATTCATCCATCCATCCATCCATCCATCCATTATCCAATGGGTGATGGGTGACCTTGCACCTTGCCAACTTGACATTGGGCAAAGGGGGGTGGGGGGTGGGACTCTCTGAACTAGTCACCAGCCAATCATAGAGCCTGTCTGAGCTTACATTAGGCATAAGGAGGTGTTTTCCTGCACTGGTCACAAATCAATCACAGAGCTGACATACAGGGACAGACACGCAAATTACAAGCATGTTTTAGGTCTGTGGGAGGAAACTGGAGTACTCCGAGCAAGGACACACAAACTCTACACAGACAGACTCTGACCAACCCAGTGAGTCGTTCCAGCCACCCTCTGGCTCTGAGGCACCAGCACTACTTGCTGCACTACCATGCAGCCCTCTGTGGTTTATTAATTCAAATGATACAAACCCTGTTGTGGTCTTTTTAACTAATTCTTCTCAGTATTTATGCTTTGACTTTTTAGTCAAAGCCTTGTGTGGAAACTTTGGGGCTTGGGCAGAATATCAAGACCTGTTTGGGCTCGAATAGTTTGTGTGATCAATCCCCAACCACAATATTTAAAGCTAGGGTCGGTAATTTTGGAAAACTAGCATGAATTTGAATGTAGCATCTCCGCCTAAATCAAATTACCAACTTTGGCTTTAAGTGTTAGTCCAACTTCATACAATCAGCACAGCATGATTTCAGTCAAACAAAGCTGTCTGGGATGATTCACTGCACAAACCAGAGAAGGCCATTTTTTAACAGCTTTTCCACTTTTTTACAGGGGTAGAGTTAGATGTTTTGAGGGGAGCCAGAAAAAAATAATGTGCAGCCAATGGCAAAGAACAATCGTGCTTCATCACAAGTAAGCAGCAAAAAATATGAATGATATAAAAAAAACCCAGAATGGCAACTTCCAATAGAGTTAGCCCTACATGTAGCAGTCTTTGACCTAACATCCAGTGTTTTCATTATGCTCCTTTTGTCATGATCTTCAGGATTTATCTGGCTTTGAAAAATGATGAAAACAGGTATAAAACATAGGGTTAACTTTTGATTAATTCAGTTATTTCAGTGTAAAAAATAACCCACTGTGCCATTGTAAAAAACACTAGAATACAACTTTTATTAGTAATATAACATTTTTTAAGCTAATGAATGTTGAGTGCAGCCACTGTTCGTTCTTTCATACCCTCCACATCAGATCAGACACTCCACCTGTTATAGCTGACCCGTCCTGGAGAGATCAAACACACCCCTCTACCCCTCTCTCTCCCTCTGCCTCTCTCTCTCTCTCTTATTGGACTTGGCTTTGCGTCTCCGTCTCCTTCTCTGTCTCTGTTTCTGCCGGACTGCCCCTGGGTCATAATCTCCACCCATAAATCTAATGTCGAGTGTCAGCTCCTGCCGAGTTCACTCACACACTGGCATTCCTCACATTCCACCGATCGGGACAACAACAAGATCAGGGAGAGAGATCCCTACGTCATGAGTCAATCACGGTCATTTGTCAAGTGAAATACATGTCAGTGGAGATACACTGGAGATTATTGTGGCTGATCTGAGGCCTGCCGACAGCGTGGAAAATTTATTTTTGAAATGTGCGAGAATCCCATTAATATCTGGATTAGGGCGACAGTCTGATTTGTTATGTTTATTATAAAACTGAAGCAAATTTTAAATTAACTGATTCGGAAAACAGCCCATGGTTTCTCATATTAGTGTTTGACAACCAGTACATTATTAAAATCTATTTTTCATAAGTAAATGTGAAGGGATTAATTGTTTTAAACCATTAAATTTTGATTTATGAATTGGGGGAACAAATTGCATGTTTTCTAAATGTTACTCAACAAACAAACAATTAAAAAGGTCTAAAAAGAAAACATGACCAATTAGAACAACAGCCTAGTTTATGCCTTGGTGAGGTATACAAGTACCAGCAAATAAAATACAGCAGTGGGTCAAGGGGAAAGTCAAAGTGAAGTGAAGTGAAGTCCAAAATCCAACCAGTTAATTTCTGAGTCAGAATCTGCATTTATGCAAAGTTTGGAAACAACTGGATGTTTAAGTTGCATTCACAACCATGACCTGTAACAACAGTCTCAAAGGCCTGATTAATATGTTTAAAACAGAGGAGACATGTGTACTCTGTTTTGGAGAAATCCCTTTCAGCATTCATTGAACTACTTTTACCTATGAACTTAGACCTCAAAATCCAAAGAGGTCATCCATGAGTTTGAGAGAAAATGGGAGACATCAAGATGTAATGGGCTTTCAGACACAAACATGTGCAAGAAAAATATCCCCTTGACATGTTTTCATTGTTATAGATGAAACCAATTTTTGACAGCTGGGAGGCCACACCCCAGGTTGGAAACCACGGCATTGAAGCACTCTTGAGGTACCATGTTCACAAACAAGTGGTGATGATGAAGCTTATTGACCTTTGACTGTATACCCCCAAAATTAGTTCTATCATGAGTCATGAAGAATATTCATGGAAAGTTTGACAGAAATCTCCAAGCCACCTATAACGTCTCGTCCTCTGCCTTTCCTGAATAGACCTACCATTGTGATGTGCTACCACTAATGTCAGTCCATTGGGGTCACTGTAGCAAGTCCATTGCAGGGAAAAGACATTAGAAGAAATGTAGAGTTGTTGACAATATGACACCAAAACAGACCTGACCAATCACTATAGAGTAGACTGGTTAGCCAATCAGAGCAGAGTGGACCCAAGAGGTGAAGGGAGCCTTAAAGGGGAAGGAGCTCCAACTGAGCATCTCAGACAGAGAGAGAAACAGCACTATCAGGGATACCCCATGTCTGGACAATAGAAGATTTTTGAAGATTAGTGATTGTGGACATAACCTAAAAAGTCATTCGAAATGAATAAGAAGCTGATTTAAGGCAAATTATGACCCCATCGGTTCATAAGTAAGGTCATGACATCCAAGACCTTGATCTGTGGCCATTCATCTCTGAATGTAATAATTTCATCCCTCAGTCAGAGTGTACATCTTTACAAAATTGGAAGAAAATCTTCAGCTGGGTACACACATAAGGATTTTCTAAATCTGAAGAGATTTTTTATCCGTAAGAGAGCCCACACATGAAGATAAAAAATCAGGCATTGTACAGTTTGATCGTACTGTGTGTGGTGTGCTCCGATAATCTCAACACAGCACACCACAAACATAACGATTCTGTCCCACTACCGATATAGAATCTAGTCCTCCAAACCAGAAATCTTGTATGATCAAACGTGATCTAACAGAAATGAAGAAGAAGAAGCATAGCATCAACCATAAACGCTGTCTATGGCAACAACCGTAACACAAAACACACAACGTGGAAGAGGACATACAAGAAGAGGGAATGATGTGGTCTTGGAATATTTTTAACGTTGTACATCATAAATATTGAACAAGTGTAATATTTACGACTGTCGGCCCCTACCCGTTTCGGAGCTGATTATCAGGACAAATTCCCTCTTAACACCTCAGACCACATGATAATCTTATAGGACAGAAGATAATCGGGCATTTGCCATCCTTGGTTGGGAAGGGGGAAAGTCGGGACAAAAACAGCCCCATAATCTTTATGTGTGTACCCCGCTTTAGACAGCACTCTTGAGATGTGGAGTTTACAAGCAAATGATAAAAAAGCTTCATGGCCTTTTCCTATGGCCTTGACTTTGGTATGAATAAAATCCTTTAGAGCATTATTAGGATATACACATTCAGATGAACTGGACCTACGTATGTTTATAGAGGTATAATGACAGCCTGTAAACATAAGGACTTCCATCCTTGCTGCCATCAGTGTGAAGGCATAATAAAAATACAGCACATTTGTTCTTATCTGTTCCCTACACTCATTAACCACCCTGCACGTGCTCAAAACTGCATTGATAATCATAAGATGGAGTTTTGCAAATTTGTGTCATTAATTTCATGGCTGCTAACTCTATGTGTGAAAATTAGTCTTATGTATCCACAGCATATATAATCAGTTAAGGCAATATTCAATAATAACTCCAGTCTGCAGCTGTATACTGAGGGAGGAACAGCGTCAGCAGTAAATGTATGCACAGCACCAGCATGCTCTGACGTAAAATGCATCAAGCTTCAGACAACAGAGAGCTTTAGTAGAACTGGTGTTACCATGTGGACGGCCACATAGCATCAAAATCGTGTTAAGGCCTCAGTTATGTGAGCTGCTGCCTCTACTAGAATAGTTCAGGCAATTTATGTGGTTAATTTGAGGGAATGTATGAAAGAAGCTCTATACAAGCTGCATTCAGCTCCAAATGTTTAGAGTTTTGGTCTTTGGCTTCCATGATTGGTTTTAACACTGTGGCTAGTATTCTGCTCTGCAGCACAGTGTATTTTGTTTTACTTATTCTTGTACTCACATCTTTCTAAGAAGCTGGACAAACTAAGATCCTGATTCTATTCACGTAGCAGAGGTAATAGTGAAGAGTGTGGAAGCAGAGTATGCACTTGTTTCTCTCAAAGAAACACAAGGTGTGCCTCAGGGGTCAGTTGTAGGGTGTCTTCTTTATATACTACCGGGATATTACCAGGACATACAAAAGCATCATATTCTGCTCGGCACTTAGTTATAACTTGCTTTTAAGCACATTTAACAGAGATGGTCATTTCTAACATGTTTTAAACTCTAATAACAGCAAAGTAATGCTGTTGTCAAATAAATCCAAACCACTGAACCTACCTCCATTACTTTTCATGCTTTAGAGAAATGTATCTTTTGTGACATCTCAAGCTCTTTGCCAGGATTTACTAATTAAATTAAAAAAATAAAATTAATTCAGTCTCTTATTGTCTCCAGTATCTTGTATCTCAGCTCCACATCAGTGTTCTTATCTGGTCCCCACACTCTTCTCTTTACAACCACGAGGGTGCAACTCATGAAGCAGGTAAGTGAGAACCATCACACCCGTAAGGTCCCAAAATGTAACCAGAACATATTCAGAACATCAAAAACCTTCAAGAAAAGATATCACTCAGATGTTGAATTAGATATGTCCATCAACCCCACTGTCACGTCCCTGCCAAGAACAGGCTACGTTAGTAAAGAGACTTAACCAGTGTCATTATTAAAAAAGTGGATATGGCTTTAGCTTGCCATTGCTGTGCTCTAATGTTTATTGTGGCTGCACAGATATGTCTAGACAAGGTTCTTCTAATTCTTGTTTCCACTGAGTGGTCTACTTTGGTTCAGTACAGTTCAGTATGGTTTGGAGCGGTCGACCCTGATCTTCTTTGCCAGCTGTACCTTCACTTGATGGCAGGGATGAGAGCCAAGAGGAGATGGTTGTGACATTGTTTCGTGCAGACATTATTTACAGCAACAGCAGAGGGCAAATCACTTTAAATCCACAGCTTATCTGAACATGGCAAGGTTTGTATTTTGGTGTTTTTGTATTTGCTGCTGTCTCATGGGAATTAATGTTTTTGTGACCAACCAACAGTCTCCAGCGCTTTTATTTCCACCTTTTAGGACCCATTTGGTACGCAGAGCACCCCTTCAGAAGGGTGCCAAAAAGTGGGACGGCATGGGTCGGTTATTTGAGTACCCGTCATCCTAATCTGACAGTGGAAATGCCTGAAATTGCGCGACTCTACTGTCTTTCATCCTAGTGAGGTCACATATCCCCAAACATCAATGAGGGAAATGTTTACACTGACTTTTTTGAGCATGAATGAATTTTATATCTGTTTTACATTGTGTGCATCTGCGAGATTGCAAGTGTCCGCACAGCCATTGTGACATTGCATATCTCCAGACACGCGGCTTCACACATCCAAAAAATTATAATCTTAAAATCAACAAGATGATAAATTATGTTGATCACCTTAGTTCAAAAACAGGCAATAAAAAGTTTTTCTTTAATATATTTTCATGTTAAACACATTCTTTTTCATCTATTGCTGCTTGTGTTTATGCGGGACATAGATGCAGAAAGCATGAACACTTAAGATGGAGCACATAACAGAGGAGATAGAGGGATTTTTCTCATGTTCAGCGGTTTGAGGATAACTCAAGGTTACATATTTCTGTTTAAAAGCATTAAAAACTTTATTGTATTGAATTCAAGACCTTCAAGTATTTTCATAACTCTCGTTAAATTACTGATAGAACATAATTCATCTGTCCTTTCTGGTATGGATCTAAAACAGAACTGTATAATGGGTATGTACTTTCTCGTACATACAGTGAACATTGCACACACAGCCTCAGCCTCAGCAAAGGTGTCTTCTCTGCGGCCCCTCAGACATGCTTTGGTTTCTGGCTTGATTAAGCACTTAGTTCAGTCTCTCAGACACAAGATTGCAGGGAAAAAGCGAGTAATGAAGTGCTTTTGAATTTGCATTCCTGAGAGCTTTCGCAGACGCCTTGATTTCAGCCTGCTGCCGCTGTTTGTTCTTCCTTGAGAGATGTCTGCTATTTTAACGGTAACGCGTAACAAGTGTCCATCCAACCTCCTCCATATTGCTCCCTCATCAACCTAACTGCCGTGAATAAACACAATCAACATGCATCTGAAGGGGGGATTTGGAGGCTTTTTATTCCTTGATGGGTTGTCATTATGCAGATTACAGTGTGACCGTGAATGCAGTATGGGAGCTCTTTGCACGCCGGTTCGTAAAGCTGACCAAAAACACTTGTGTGTTTTGTTCTTATGAGTGGAGAAGCTCTGATCATTTATGGACAAACCGTCTCAAGAATGTGAAATTAGCCACATTCAGTCTACACTTGACAGTCAAGCCTTTATTGTTAAACCGACCTTGACAACAATATCTGAGTGTGCATGCATGAAGAGCATGGTGTAATTTACCAGGTAAGTACCAGAATGTGGTTGAGAATTCCCAATTAAACCCCAGACCAAAGTTGTTTATACCACACTGCATGAGCTTTCATTTGAGTTTAACCTATATGGTTTGCTTTTGTGATGATGTAACACGATGACTTGTTAAAAATCAGAGTATGTTGGTTTTAAATATAGGGACAGCTTACGTAAGCTTCCCTATATGCACCCCACAACCCAGTGCCCAAAACAGGAAGTAAAACTTGCTTTAAATCTGGGGCAATTTCTCTCATCCATGCTTTCAGGAATGACACAACGTCAATAAAAGGAAGAACAACAAACGGGGCATTTTGGATTATTTCACAGTGGACTCAATAGATCAACAAACACACCAGGACCAGCCTGCCATACACCCTCAACTACAGGTAAATAGGAATTATTTCTTTTTTTTTCCCCAAATATAGAGAAATATAAATGATGCTGACCTAAAGTGAAAGTCGTGTTTGGATGCTGCACTTGTTTATATTCAGGCAAGAAACCTTAATTGTTGTCTCTTAACACTTAACAGAGTATATCTTGCTCAAAAGGAAGTTTACATAACAGTTTGGTCAATGAATGCACTGTATGGATGTTATCTCTATGTTAACACTGCAAAGCATAAACATTGATGGATTTATTGACTGTACATAAATTGTAAAATTGATCTTAATAAAAGTTAAGGGATTAAGATTGACTCTACAAGTGTCCCTTACAGGATCAGAGTTCAGATTAAAAGTTCAGAGTTAAAGATCCTACACTGACATCTATGGATTGAAATGACTGGAACTTCATTTTTACACTTGTTTTTGACACTAACTCATTATCAGGGATATCATTAAATCTGCCCTTGCTTAAATTTTGCCAACACAGACATTTTTAACTCTTCTTGATTTGCTGTGTATTCATTCAAATATTTATATTTTGTATTTGTCTGTAAAAATAAATCAAACCTTCAAAGAAACAAAAAAAGAGTTTCTCTATGATTATCGTTAATACCTTCAATTATTGCATTGGAGTAATGTAGGTGTCAGGTCATCAATGCACCTTGCTTTTATTATTATTATTTTTTTAACATCTCCATGGCAAACGCTGTCTTCGAATGCTAAATTATAACGTTGATAGAAGAGCAATAGTAAATTTATTTATAGAGCACATTTTATTAAAACCCCAACAACAGAATCCTTCTTAGTCTGAACTGATCCTCACAGTGACTTTAAGTTTGTCAATGAATCAATTGCACAATAGTAAACAAACTATTTTTCAAATGTGAAATTGAATAATAGAAACTTTTAAACATTTTTTTTACCAACATTTGCAAATTCATGTTTTCTAAAACTTTTAAACTGCAGCTCATATTTGCAACTTTTAACCAGGGTTACTATTGTTTACAAAATTCTGCAAAATAAGATAAACTTGAATGTAAAGAAACATGAAACATAAAGCTCACTGAAACTGCTTTATATGTTTAAAAAGCAAGTAAAAGAAAATAAAATTTAATTAGAGACAAATGCCCCTTAGTTGTAGCTTTTAAATTAAACATACTGTGTGAAAAATAGTTATTACAACTTATTTAAGGTATGTCAGTTTAGGTTTGAGTTGGCTTGCTGACTGCATTAAATAAAGCTTTTTTCCCCCTAAAGCTGTATTTTATATATAAGTATTAGTGTAATAATTTCTGAAAATCTGCATGAAATCCTTCTTTAAACCATTTACAATAACTCAACAAAAAATAAATCTGACACTAAAACTAAAGAAACCAAAACAAAAACTAAGCATTTTCAAAAAAGGAAAGCAAAACTAAACGAACAAACTATTTAACAAAACAAATTCAGACTAAACTTAAAAAAAAGAATCAAAAGAAAAAATGGTCAAACAAAATAATTCTAAATTTGTTAATGATAGTTAATCTTTTTAAAGTTTGTAGTTAAACCTGACAAGCATAAAAGAATAAAAATAAAAGTATTTCTTATTGCCATTTTTGGGCCAGTACTTTACTAAAGCTATACTATTCATTTATATCTAGACAATAAATTGGAATATAAATATAAAGTAAATGATGGGAAAGTAAAGATGGGAGTAAAGAGGGTGGACAGAATGTTCTCTATCGACCAAATATCAATTTGCACATCTAATTCTTAAAGTCTAAAATATACATTAAAAAATCCATCTACTACAGTATTTGCTTTTTTTTTTAAAAGATATTCTTAAAATAATACATAAAATGAACCATCATGTAGTGTGCATTGCTGTAAAAATTTCACTTGAACATAGGTACTTTTGGCTTGTATCAGGCTGGACCACCTTTTGCCTTCAAAATGGCAAAAGACTCATTAAAGTGCTGGAAACATTCCTTACACATATTGGTTTATATTGATATGAAAACATCATGCAGTTGCTGCAAATTTGTCAGCTGCACATCTGTGATATGAATCTACTTCCATCTGTCATGAACTGGCTCAAAGTCAGAGACAAAACAAGGGAGTCACACATGAAACAAGTTATTTTAATAATTAAGTTATCGTAAACTAAAGCTAAAAGTAATCATAAATATTTGTAAGTTAGTAAAATCAGGCATGTATGTAATTTACGGATGGGTAAAGAGTTTTGAAAATGCAACAAAACCAAACCAGCTTGTGGAGAACTTGGAGGGGAAAAGGAGAGATAGATGTGGAGTGGGAGACATTTATGCTGAGGTGGACACAGTTAACTCATCAAGGTGAACAAGTCCTTCCCTTCACAGACAGTTGGCCTCTGAGCCACAAACCAAACCTGAAGCAGGCAGAGAGGGCAGACCACACATCCCAGTGTGCTTGATTAGATTGAGATCAGGTTATTGTAGAGGCCACTAGAGTACAGGGAGCTCATTGTCATGTTGAAGAGACCATTTTAAGATTACTTCAGCTCTGATGTGGCGTGGTATCCTGCTGAAATTATCCATCAGTGTATGGGCACACTGTGGTCATAGAAGGATGGACTTGATCAGCAACAATACTCAGGTAGGCTACGGCATTTAAACAATGTGCCAAGAAAATTTCCTCCACACAACTACACCACCACTACACCACCACCCTGAACCACTGATGCAAGCTGGATGGATCCATGCTTTCATGTTGTTCATGTCAAATTCTGACCCTGCCATCTGAATGTTGAAGCAGAAATGTAGACTCATCGGACCAGGCAACAGTTTTCCAATCTTCTGCTGTCACATTTGGGTGAGCCTATGTGAAATTGTAGCCTCTTCCTGTTCCTGGTCGGCAGGAGTGGCACTCGGTGTGGTCTTCAGAAATGGCCCTCTACATGTCTTGGTTGTAACAAGTGGTTATTTGAGTTTTTGTTTTGTTTTTCCATCATCTTGAACCTTCATTCTCCTCTGACCTCAACAAGACATTTTGCCTGAGTACTGCAACTCACTGGATATTTTTTCCTTTTCAGACCATTTTCTGCAAACCCCAGAAATAGTTGTGCAAAATAATCTCAGTAGACTTCCCCTTTCTGATTCTTGGTTTGAGCTTTAGAAGGCCTTCTTTACCATGTATACATGCCTAAATGCATTTGGTTGCTGCCATGTAGTTTTCTGATTAGCTATTTGTATTAGTGAGCAGTTGAATGGGTGTTTTATTGATGGTCCTTTTATTACTTTTGCAGTTCATTATGATACATTGCTATTTGTTTCCATTTGAATGAGCAGCTGTAACGTCCTCAAGGAGCTTTTATCGAGTTGTCAATTTAAAAGGCCACCAAGCTGCAAAAGCTCTGCCCTAGTTTCATCTCGTCTGCGTGCAGCTTTCAGACATCACAGTGACACAGCGGTAAAATTTTAAAGTTCCTCATGGGAAACTTCCTCATTTTGAGTCATCTGATATTATTTAGAATACAAGAACTTCTCAAATCTTGCATCACGGAAACGCTGTTTTCAGAGCAGAGCGGGGTGCAGATTTCAGTCGGAGGAAGGGAGACAATGAGGACAGAGTAAGCCAGAGAAAAGAGGGCGGGTGTGTTTAAAGCCCTCATGAGACAATGAGTCACAATCAACATGACTCAGTAGTTTTATTCTTTTTATCAAAACGTCCGTCATAAATGATAACTATTACAAATAAAGGGTTCATTTAGAGATAAAGAGCTTCAAAGGTTTAAAGAAAGATCAAGCCTAAAGCTAAGGCCTTTGTGTGGTTTATCAAAGATGAGTCCAGGTGTGTGTCAGTGTTTTTTCTGTGAAGTGTGCAATCACAGAAATGTGTGCACAAACCACAGGACAGAGTGCAAACTTTTGGTGGAAGTGTGCAGCCTTACTCTGACATTATGACTTATGCACATGGTTCTTCGGGGGTTTTGCAATAGGAGCGGTCATTCATGTGTGAGTCATTATTTGTCGGTAATGCCAAATAGAAAGAAAGAATTTATGTCACCAACACCTACGCAAATGTTTGACGACTTTTGTCAGAGTTGTTGCACACATTTTTCTTTAAATATCAGATTAAGACCTCTTTAAGAACCAAACCGGGTGATTTTAGGATCAGACCTTTAGGGGTGCTCCTATAACTGTGAAATGTAAATAGCTAATCAGCCAATCACATCACAGCAAATTAATGCACGTAGACATGGTCAAGAAGACATGTTGAAGTTCAAATCCAGCATGAGACCGGAGAAGAAAGATGGTTTAAGTGACATTGAACATGGCATGGACAATCTGGTCTGAGTATTTCAGAAACTGCTGATGCTCTTTTCATGGTTAACCATCTCTTGGGTTGACAGAGAATGGTCCAAGAGAGAGAAAATATCCAGTGAGTGGGAATTCTCTTGGCGAATATTTGCACAGACTTGCCAAAGTTGGACATCAGAAGATTGGAAAATTTTGTCTGGTCAAATTCTGCTGTGATATTCAGATGGTAATATCAGACTTGGCATAAACAGCATGAAAACATGGATCCATCCTGTCTTATATCAATAGTTTAGGGTGGTGGTGTAATGGCATCAGGGATGTAATATTTCTGGCATGATTTGGGTCCCTTAGTACCAATTAAGCATTATTTAAACATCCCAGCCAACCTGCGTATTGTGTCTGAACATGCCCATCCCTTTATGACCACAGTGTACTCATATTCTGATGACTACTTCCAGCAGCATAACATGCCATGTCACAAGCTAAAAAAAAATCTCTAAAAGCGGACTCTGTGTGATGCTATCGTGACATCATGGACCAAAATCTCTAAGGAATGTTTCCAGCAACTTGCTGAATCTTTGCGACAAAGAATGAAGGCAGTTTCATGGAAAAAGTGGTAAGAGCTGGTACTAGAAATGTGCAGCTTAATTAATGGTCACTGAAGGCATTAGAGTTGTATCAACAAAATTTGAAATGCAGTACTTGTAGTCTTTCATGTCATGTCCTGTTGCAAATTTTTTGTCTGTTAAGAAAAAAGGCTTATAAATTAATAGGAGGCCACTAAAAATCCAACATTTCCATTATTGCTCTTTCTTTTTGTTTTCTGCTACTTCATAATTTGTGCTGTGTGTAAACTTAAATTATTTCTCAAAGTCACATATGTTCACATCCAAACAAATCTCATGTGCCCCTTTCTTTATGATACCTTCATTATAGGCCCCATAGTTACAGAGATGTATATGATCAATTATAGGCATGTAAGTTTCAAGGTAGAGACAGGGGTCAGGGGTCAAAGGGTTAAATATTTCATCTCCACCAAGAAAAAGAGAACATTTTATGATGAGTATGTTCTAGGAACAATACAGATGTTGTGCCTAACCTTTAAAAACCACCACAAAAAATCTGAACACAAAAATTGCAAATTATAAAGCAAAAAAAAGAAAAAAAGAAAAAAATGGAATGGATTTACGACAGAGTTATACTGTTAAAATTGGCATAATTTGGCCGAATTTTGTTGCCTGGGATGTTATGTTGTTTTTTCCTGAGTTTGTTTGTCCATCTATGAGCAAAATAACTTCAAAAAATTCTCAATAAATTTCATAATATTTTGACATGGATGAATTGATTTGATTTGGTGGTGAGCCAAAGCTGGATGTGGATCCAGGAACTTCTTTAAGGGTTTTTTAACATTACCAGATCGGGAAGTTTTCCACATTTTAACTTATACGTCAGCTAACAATGTCAGAAATGCCTTGGCAGAAGGTTTTGGAGCACTTCTAGTTTGACATTTGTTCGCATGAAATAATATGCTGCCTTCTAGTCGTGATGATAGGAATTTGGAACTATACATCGCACAGAAGTGTCACACAATCAGTACTCATTACTTTTAAAACCTCTTTAACTGTTCACTTATAATTTGATTTATTTAATCATTATGTGTGGCATGTAGCAGAATGTTGCCAGCAACAAAAATGCTTGGCTAGGCAGACAATTTATGGTATTTAAAAAAGGTTGTGATCATTAATCTTCTGTTTGCTTTATCTGTTATTTGCCTTTATTGGATAAAGAAGCCAGTGGATACCATCAGAGGGGCTGGGCCAGAGAGTGGGAGAGGACACTTTTTTTTTTACAGATTACTTTTTGCGCATTTTGTGCCTTTAATGATAGGTGAGAGAGAGACGCTGGATAAGCTTGTGAAAAGGGGTGAGAGAGAGTAGAAGGAGGGCACTCTGCAAACTGGCCACAGGCTGAATTCGGACCTGGGCTGGCAGGAGCATATACAATATGTGGGCTGTGACTGGTTCCTTACCGCTCCGCCAAACCAGCACCCGGACATGTTCAACCACAAGTGCACCGAAAGCACAAGTCTATGCCAAGGAATTTTCAACACTGTTACTGTCAAAATGTGGAAAATTGTCCTACACTGCTGTTATGAAAATCCTTTAAAAAAAATCCTGGATCTGGATTCAGATCACTACCAAGATCTTATCACTTCTTTCTTGTGTCATGACCAACAATCTCTGAAAATGTCATAAAAATCTGTTGAGAACCTACAAGCAAAAATGTGGAAAACGGCCTTATCTCAGTGTCAACAAATCCTTTTTAACAAAATCCTTGATCTGCATCTGGGTCCCAAACACCACCAAAAACCAACCACTTCTTCCATGTCCTCTGACTAGTGTTAATATATTCATAACTTATTTTATTTGCTTGTCCACATACTAATACATGCTGATAAAAAATAACCGCCTTGGCAGAGTGATATATTCAACCCAAGTATTTGTTATTTCTAACTATATCACTTAGTCATTAGTACTTGATGAATAAGCTAAAAACTCCAAATGTTGATTCATTCTGTTGTTCTTTGTAAACTTACTTTAAGTAAAACCTGTCAAATATTTCAGCGAATACATATCTGACAAAATTTAAGAAGACAATGTTAAGTATAGTTAATTATTGTTCTGTGTTACTCCAAGTGTAAAGGGGGTTCTGGAGGGTTCAATACTGCATTGCATTTTGTTTACAGTCTGTATCATTGATATTACATTGCTGAAGAAAAAGGTAACGCTGATCTTCATGTCAATCCAGTTTCATCCTACTTTGTAAACACTGAACCAACAGCATGAAACAGACTACTCCACCTTAAATGAACCCAGACAAATAAGAGCAGCAGGTTCATCAAACTTGTTGGGTCGATAAAATAAGCTGGTAATTTTAGTGAGGAAGAAAAAAAACTCTTACAAATGAAGATAAAACATTTTATGACCTTCATTTTTTCTAAAATCAAATTGAATACTTTTTTTTTAGACTTTTAATGGATGGTGTGGGGGCACTTTTAGACTATTTGCCAAAATTTTGGAGGCATAAATTCTATTTTTAAGTGAAATTGTAGTTTCATTGTAGAGCCTCTACTTTCAAGGAGGGTGAATGGATGCAGCAGCACCATCTTGTGGCTCAGGCAAAGATTACAACTCAGAATTTATTTACATTTTCAAAGTACTTTAAGGCACTTCTTTATACCCTTTTTATATTCCTCTTAGAATAAACTATCTTATCTTTATATAATGATAAAACACAATAATCTTGTGTAATTTGGATGTGTCTTGTGTTGAGAATGAATCTGCACAGTGTAGTGGATGGCTGTGTGTTGGGCTGGGGGGCGTAAAGTGCCAGAAGAATGTAAACATTGTCTGCTCCGAGGCTCTACTTCAAAGTGAGGCCGTGGTAACCTCCTCTCAGCGGTGGCATGCACTCTTGACCGATGAAAAGTGAAAGTGAATGTTCATCCACGGTCTGCAGCCTCTTCCTGGAAGCCCCTCTTTGAAGTCACAAAATGGATCTGATTGACTTGTGAAGGAGACGCTTCCATACGATAAGAGCAGAATCGTATTTGACAGTGCACATGCACCTGCTGCCCGTGTTGCTTCAACAGTTTAAGGCTTATTACTTTGTGTGTAAGCGTGTTAAAGCTGCCATGTGCACTGCTGCTCTGGGTTTACAAAAATATGAAATGATCTTGGACTTGTTTTTTTTAATGTTCATCTTGACAGGGTTTTTGTATCAAGCCTTAATGCCACATAATCAGTTACAAAAATAAACTGTTCAAAGCTCAAAGCACCTCAACTTTCATATGTATCAGGGAAAAGGTCTGATCTGTCTTTTTATGTCTATTATTAGGGTCAAAAGTTAATATACAGAGCAGTTAAACGGTTGACACTCTTCTGACACTGTCGCCCTTAGTGCATTGAACTGAAAAGTGCACTCAACATACTTGATGCTCTTATTACAAATTAAATGAGGTACTTTTTACTTTTAATGTTACTTGTGTGGATTCATAGTGAACTACTGCATTTTTACATATACTTGAGTAATCATACTTTGTCTTGAGTGCAATATTTTGGGACTCTTTCCATACATGAATGTTAAAAAAAGGAAACTATAACAAAGAATACCATGAGGGAAAACAAACATGGTAGCAAATACAACATCATAAACAAAGACCTAATATATTACACAATAATTTTTTTATAAACTTTTATTATTGGAAATTACCTTATCTATTAAATGAGTGGGTGCAATTGGTTATTAGTTTAACACTAGACTCAAGTTTTCAAGCACAAAATGACCAAAATATGTCTGAAACTTGTTCATTTTTGTCTAAGAACAAACACTAAGGGCCTGTGTTCACAGCTGATCCTCATATCCCCCAGAAAACCAAAGTAGTGCAGCGTTTTCAGTACCAAAACAAAAAAGCACCCTCAGTGTCAACTGGTCACTGTGACCGTGCTCCCAGCTCTCTCAATTCAAAACAATTCAACTTTTGGAATAGTGCTGTGCTCGTTAATGCCACTTCCCCCACACTGGCTGATAAAAATCGAAAAACATCTGATGTCCGTTTCGTGAACAAAAAAGTGTCAGAAAAACTGATCAGGTGTATTTTGGAGCGAAAGTTTTACAGGTCTTTTGCTGTTATCAGTGGTAGAACAATTCCTGAATTTGTATTTATAGTTTTGGGCAATATTTCCATTAACAACATAATTCTGTACTCATGAAGCATGTATATCTATATCAATATCTATATCAATATCTATACATTATGAAATAAAACAGCAACAACTATAGAGACCATGATTTAGTGTTCTTCCCTTTACTCCTTTTCTTTTCTTGAGCTGCACTCACTGTAACAGTCACTTTTAAGATACCATTTTTTGGCATCTGTCAAGAAAACTAGGCAGAATTAAGTTTATTTTTCATTTTCTAAAATGTTTTATCAGCAAAAATTAGCAAACAACTAAACACTCCATGAATTTGATGATATCTACTCCCTGCATAAGCTGGTTTAAAACATACATAAGGATTACAGTGACTGACAAACCTCTGAATTGATGATCATTCATCAGGATATTAAAATAGATGCTGAGGCTGTTCTGCGAGAGTTTGATCTCAGATGAGAAACTGAATTTACTTCTTAAGGTGTGAATGCAGCCTGACTTTATTCTCTCATTTGGCCTTTCAGTTGTTTTTGATGGCGAATAAGTTTGTCTTGCTCAGTATTTATGCTGTGCTTCAAATTATTTTGCCATATCGATGACTTAAGTGGAGACTTCAGTTTCCTACATTGTTCCCAATACTTATCTGGCTGATATTTTAAGGTTAGTTGCCTAGCTCTGAGTGGCTTATCAGTTATGCAGCGTTTTGTGTGTTTTCTCTCTCTCTCTCTCTTTGTGATCATGTACGTGCGTGTGGTAATCCAGAGTTAAAGTGGTCTTCACATGCTGGAATGGCTCTCGTGTTTATGATAAAATTTCTCTTGCCGACGCCACTGAGTGGAGAAGGGCAAGTCAGCTTTTGCACTGGTAAGCAGCACTCTAAAACTGAGGTAGAGAGTTCTGTCAGTGAAGAAAAAGGCAACTGTGGGCACAGGCTCTAAATCCAAAATGGCTTCCAAAATCAACATTGAATGGCATGCTTGTTTTCCATATACAAAAGAGGCATATGAACTGTGACCATGGTCTGATTAGATTTAATTTGCTATTTACCTTACTGTTTTGCAAGCTATCTTCTTATTTGCATTTTTAAAAATTAATTAATATATTTATTCTTGTCTGATTTGTCAATTTTGTCCTTTGTTTTTGTCTTCTGTTTTCACCCGACCCTTGATATTCCTCTGCTGTGTTTTGAGTATTTGTAAAATGTTAAAAACAAGTAAAACGATCATTGAAAAAAAATAAACTTTGAAGAATACTTTGAGTATTATAGCAAAATGCAGTTTTTTAAATAATGCTGTGTTGACTTAGTGCAGGGGTGCCCAAACTATAGCCCGGGGGGCAAATGCGGCCCACTGCCCAATTTAAATTGGCCCCTGAAACAGTTGAATGTATAAAGACAATTCGATTACAGCACCAAATACCATTAATCATGCACATTATCTGCCATATTTACTTGTCACAAGGTCTCATTTACAAGGATATTTCAATATTCATCTTCAAGCACTAACATTCTTGCAGTTTACTCTTGTTTTGTGTCTGACAGTGACGGTAAGCCATTAATGTCTCCCATCTCTGCAGCTCAGAAGGTCACTCTCACCCTGACTTGGTGTGAATCCAGTGATTAACCGGGGTTAAAAGGGCCCCTTGACAGGCGATAACCCACCCCTAAAACCCAAAACTTTATCTTAAATACACTTCAAGTGAGGCGCAGCAAGTGGCTCAGTTGCCAATGTATTCCTCTTTATGCGGCACTCGATGTAAAAAGTTTGGACACCCCTGACATAGCGCTTTAGTTTTGTCTATGATTCAGATTTACTGTAAGCAGACATTCCCTACACATCTTACCAATTAACCAGTTTATTCATACTAGTTCCTGTAAAAGTGTTTGTGAAAACAGTTTAACTTTACTGACTGCCTTTCAGTATAAGAAGCCAAGTTAATATCAAGCCTTAAAAATTGGACAGCAAACAAAAGAGCAACAGCAAAAGGTTTCAAACACAACCCCAGAAGGTGACCTCAGCTCTTGACTCACACTGAACACACTCTATAATAAGGGGTGTACATTAAGCGGACTTTGATAGAGCCTGAATCTCCTGCGTGTCTGAGCTCTTCATCATTATCTTGGCTCGCTGACTCATGTCCTGAGCACAGGGAACAAAACTCTTGCGGCTGCCTTGTTCCCCCTCTCTATGGGACACCGGGGGGGACACTAAGGGAGAATTAGCAGTGAAAAAAGCAAATAAATACGTGCTTCAATACATGACAGCACAGCCACAAAGCCCACAGAGAGAGAGAGAGGGACAGAGAGGCCTTGATGAAAATAAATAGTGGAGCTCAAAGGGAGGCGAGGGCTGAGCGGATTGGAGGTGATGATGAGTGGAGAGCTGTACAAAGTCGTACATCTATGGGAAAGGTTTTAATGAGGCGGATATCAGTGTGTGCCTGTGTGTGTGTGTGTGGGGGTGTTTTTTCATCTGTGACACAGACAGTCCGAAAATCCTCAGCAATGATACTCCGAGCTTCCTGTCTCCATGTGGGTGGGTGAGGGTTTGTGTATGTGCGTTTTAGAAGGAATGATAGACGGACGGATGGACTGAGAAATAATAGACTTGTTAGGTTTAACTGTTCGGATAAAATATGATGGAAAAGTAAAAAAAACAGGCAATTATAAGATATATATTTTTTTAATTCACTGAGGATGCATTTAACCAGAGGACCCTAATTGAAGTCATATTCACACATGGATTGTTGGGAGAATTGTTCCGATAAAAGTTGGCGTTCTGTGTTTCAGCACAAACATCCACACTGAGCTCGCCTGAAAGTGGTGATCTTAGCTCGTTTCCAATCGATCCATAGAGCACTTAATTTCCAGTGAGTAGCAGTAATAATAATAACACTACAGCTACAGTACCAGGCAACCAGACTGATGACAAAGCACAACTTCATGATAATGTTTTGAATCCCACAAAGTCATTTTCTGTGTACAGACACAAAATGCCATGAAAATATCAACAGGTTAACATTAATCACCGCCTCCACAGCAGAACATCACAGAACTCTACAACATCAACTGATGTAGTAATTAATTAAATTACTAAAGTAATTTATTTACTTTCCTGCATCGCTGACAGATTCTCTGCGGACACTTCTACAGGTGTTACGTTGTAATAAGCTCCCATACCGTCTGGTGTCCTATGTAGTTCGCTGTAGATAATGACAAGTGTTAAAAGCCTCTTTTCTTAGCACACTAAGTTTGTTTACACTTATATTAGACAGCGTGCCCCAATAGACTGATATACTCATAGATTTTACATAGGACATTTAATATCCACTATTATTGTTATTATATCATTGTTTTGTGTGTAGCTTGGCCTGCTGGCTTTCTTCTCATAATTCACAGCACGACTCATAATACTCAAAATGCATTTAACATTGTCAAATAATGTTCACATAGTTATGTAGCTGTAAATGAATATGTATATTGTGCTGAATTACACAAAACAGTTTAATGATTGAGTTAGCCTCATGCTCGCTTTTTTAATGTTGTCTGACCTGAAATATCACTGAAAGGATCGCAGTTGGTGTTGTATGAAGTTTAAAGATATTGAGACACATGTTCATTTCTTTTTTTACATCCTACAAATCAAAATGAATTCATGTATGTTCATGTTTTTCACCTGGGAGAAGTTCTGTCACAGATGACAAATACACAACTAAGCTAACAGCAGTGTAGCCTGTTGTTTATCTGATGGTTACAAGGCTTCACAGCAGCAGGGGACCATTAGCTCTCATGTCAGGCCTCAGGTGGATTTAAAGGCCCCTCCAATAAATCACAACGTGATTAACACTTGTTGAACCACTGGGGAACAGTGAGGTGATGGGATCAAGAGGTCATGACATTACAGACACACTGTTAGCATTACACAGCAAATCAGCTCATGATCACTAATGACCATGTTAACTTAGATGAGCTAATTAAGGTAAAGGGAGAGGGGGGACATCTGGGATTGTCAGGGGGAGATTTCCTGTCAGGTTTCACACACAGCCAGGTGCGGACATTGGTCGGGAAAAGAAGGGTTTTGGAAAGCATCCTAACATTTGATGAATCACTTATTAGCCCTGCAGTCCAGGATTTAGTTTAATGAGATTAACCTCAAAAACGGTTCGTCCTCAGTAGGAGTGCGAGAATGCATCGATTCCTTACCTGAGGGCCTGAAGAGGTGTGCTTTGGGAAAAGATAAGCACGTATTCTGGATTGGAAGAAATGGGGAAGCAAAGACAGGCACGTGAACACCCATGAGCCCACAACCAAATGAAAATGCTATTAATGGGCCAGCCGATTGAGGCTGTGTTAATAAAAAAAGAGATTTGAATAGATTTTCACAAATTAGCTAAGTAAATGTAGATTTGACAGTGAAATACAGTATAATGGCAATGTTAGATGAATTTTCCAAACACATATTCAGCTGTAAGGTAAGCTGTCTATCATATAAATAGTTTAAAGGATAACAATTCTGAACATGGGGCTTGAGGGTGCCCAGCAGTGCGCCCTCTCGGTGGTTTAATATTTCTGATAAATTCAAATAAAATTTTCAATGAATAGACAGCAGAGGGACAGGCAGACACTGTTTTTTTCCCCCAAACTTGCCTCCGTGCACATTCTCCAGCAAGCCTAATACACCCAGAATCACAAAAACACACACATTAAAAGGCTCTCCTGAATAATTACTCAAGTTGCTTCATTATCATTTTCTTGCATTTTTTTTTAAAGGACCTCTTTCACAATACATGTAATTTTGCCCACAGCCCAATTTTTTGGTTATTGTGTGGTATTTGTAGTACACCCAGAGACTCCCAAGAATATACCTTTAGAAAATCCAAAAGTCATCCAGGGCCTGTCCTATGACCTATTTTATGATCATTGCCATAGGTGTGAGCCAGGGTGCACACTTTACCCCAAAACTTACTCAAACACAAATAATAAATCATCAAATTGGGTCAAATCACCTTCACTGAAGTCTGGTGCATCTTTTGAAATCAAATGTAAAGCTAAGTATTACAACTGAAAGAAGTTATTGAATTTTAACTGGAAAAAAAATAGATTTTTTTATGATTTTTTCAACAAATTCAATTCTTTGGAGATGTGTCTGACCAACTTACAGTTGCTGTACACCTAAAATACTTACAAATTATTTGGCCACATATATATCCTCAAAGTGGGAAAAAAATCATCAAATTCTGAGACCGGTAAAGTTGTTCAATTAACAGGTTGGGTTACTGTGGCAGAATCAGGATACTGTTCCATATCTTGTATATCAGGGAACCTTTAAAGATTTGTTCAGAATTCATCCTTTAAGTATGATTTCTTTTAGAATTTGAATGCTAGATTCAAAACAAACATTTCACATGAAATGTTATTCATTTTAATATTGAACAGCCACAAAGGGCCTGTATATTATGCCTTTGTGATGAGATAATAATGAGCCATTGATACAAGTAAAAACCGATGCAGTTTTGGATTGTTGTAATCAGATTGTATATATCTACAATGACAGCAATACATAAACATTACTTCTGTCAATTTCTGTTTCTAGTACTTATATATACATGTAATCTGTTTTATGGCCTTCGTGTCTTTTTGCATAGCAACGGCTTGGACAATTTTAATTTGTAGACTGGAACTATAGTGAGGGAAAGGGGATCTGAGAAATCCATAAGATGTATGATTGGCTGGTTATTTCATAGAATGGAGTCTTTGAATTTGCTTGTGTATGGTTGGAGGGGTTTCTGATTTTGAAAATGTTTATAATATCCCAAATAATAGATTATAGATGCAACATGTGCACACATGCCAGAGGTTCTCTTTCCAGCAGGACAGAGACAATAATATGCCTTCACAGGATCATCTGATGCATTCTTGTCAAATTGAATCCAAACATTGTATTTTATTTGAGATCTATGACGAGAATGAATCTGTCCCCTAATGAGATCAGCATCATGCTGGTAAACCCAAATCTCATAGTCACCATCGTTTTTTTGATGCTCAGCAATGTAGCCAGGGGACTGTTTGATTTGGTATGTACCGCATGTTATGGTCTCAAGGTATTCCAGATCCACATGAGGGAACGAGACATCAGATGCTTCAAGCTTCTGCCATTCACTACGAGCTCTACGTGACATATTTGTTTTTTATTTTTCAAACCTTTCATGGAATCAAATGACCATGCTTACTAATCTTTCCCAAGCTACACTGTCAAGATATTTTCATACAATTGCAGATATTTTGAAAAAAAAAATGATGGTATATATATATAAAATACAATGTTTGGATTCAATTTGACAAGAATGCACCAGATGATCCTATGAAGGCATATTATTGTCTCTGTCCTGCTGGAAAGAGAACCTCTGGCATGTGTGCACATGTTGCATCTATAATCTATTATTTGGGATATTATAAACATTTTCAAAATCAGAAACCCCTCCAACCATACACAAGCAAATTCAAAGACTCCATTCTATGAAATAACCAGCCAATCATACATCTTATGGATTTCTCAGATCCCCTTTCCCTCACTATAGTTCCAGTCTACAAATTAAAATTGTCCAAGCCGTTGCTATGCAAAACGACACGAAGGCCATAAAACAGAGTACATGTATATATAAGTACTAGAAACAGAAATTGACAGAAGTAATGTTTATGTATTGCTGTCATTGTAGATATATACAATCTGATTACAACAATCCAAAACTGCATCAGTTTTTACTTGTATCAATGGCTCATTATTATCTCATCACAAAGGCATAATATACAGGCCCTTTGTGGCTGTTCAATATTAAAATGAATAACATTTCATGTGAAATGTTTGTTTTGAATCTAGCATTCAAATTCTAAAAGAAATCATACTTAAAGGATGAATTCTGAACAAATCTTTAAAGGTTCCCTGATATACAAGACATGGAACAGTACCCTGATTCTACCACAGTAACCCAACCTGTTAATTGAACAACTTTACCGGTCTCAGAATTTGATGATTTTTTTTCCCACTTTGAGGATATATATGTGGCCAAATAATTTGTAAGTATTTTAGGAGTACAGCAACTGTAAGTTGGTCAGACACATCTCCAAAGAATTGAATTTGTTGAAAAAAATCATAAAAAAATCTATTTTTTTTCCAGTTAAAATTCAATAACTTCTTTCAATTGTAATACTTAGCTTTACATTTGATTTCAAAAGATGCACCAGACTTCAGTGAAGGTGATTTGACCCAATTTGATGATTTATTATTTGTGTTTGAGTAAGTTTTGGGGTAAAGTGTGCACCCTGGCTCACACCTATGGCAATGATCATAAAATAGGTCATAGGACAGGCCCTGGATGACTTTTGGATTTTCTAAAGGTATATTCTTGGGAGTCTCTGGATGTTCTACAAATACCACACAATAACCAAAAAATTGGGCTGTGGGCAAAATTACATGTATTGTGAAAGAGGTCCTTTATTTGAACACAAAAAATAGTTCTAACAGCTGTCCTCAGTTAACTATTTGAACAGATTTTTACAGGACCTGTACTTTTTACACTGGAGGTTTTCCATGTAATTTTATTGTAATTTTATGGAACAGGTATTGAATACTGTTTTTATTGGTATTGCATCGAAGTTTATAATTCTGGTGTGGTGAAAACCTTATAATTGGTACTGATAAAAAATTGTTTGCTGTTTCATCCAGCAGTCATAATACAACCAAACTCTATTATGTCAAGGTATTTAATGCGGAAGAACGTGGCATTTTTATTTGACATTTGAAAATTTGGCAGTTTAATTACACCAAAACAAAATGCTGTGTCATTTATAAAGGTCTATTTTGGACTTCTGGGATGACACAAAAGATTCTGCAACAGGTTTATACAATAAAACACAACAAAATCAAAATAAACCTGTATTAATTTTAAAGTTGCATTAATGTCTGTCAGTACTGGTAGGAAAAAACTAAAATCAAAAATGACACCGATTTATTAAAACGGTGATAAATCGGTGACAAAAGTCCTGTTAAGCAACATTCCCATAGCCATGAAATACTCTTCTTGTGTTGGACAAGTTTATCGTCATTTAGAAATGATGCCTTGCTCATGGATTAACAGAGAGAAGCTTACAAATACTGGGACAAAGCCTGAGGCACACAAACAAATCACTTGTTCCAAATGACCATTCTTATAGGAATGCAGCTTGGTAGACAAAACCCTCTCTCTACGTTCACAAAAACCTGTTTTCTCATGCCCGCTCCTCATCACCATCATCATCACATTTCTCAACACAGAGTCTACAAGTGCCTGGCATATTCTGCAGTGAAGGTATTCTGCAGGTGTTGGTGACAGAATAAAGGCAATTAAACAAGGTTGGCACCATGCTCGGACAGCCAGGCAGCTGTATGCCTCGCCAATTAACCTCCAGTATAATAAAAGAGAAAGAGGCAGAAACAAGACTTCAGATTAAAATCACACGTTTTCTTTCTCTTTGCTCCTTTTTTGTTCAATCAGTTCTGCATTGTAGTGAATGTTTAAGTCCCCATTTTCCATGTATTCTCCATTAGTGCTCCAGAGGCAGTGACAGCTAATTTGCACTCAAGTATAGTAATTTAGACATGAAAACTTACTCATAGTCATAGCAGCACCCACGGCTCCCCCCTCGGACCCTCAGCCATCGATGACTTCCCCACAGCTTATCAACATCTGGGCCAATTTCTCTCCAGTGTGCTCCAGCTGTGGCTGTGAGAGTGAATAAAAACGATAATAATAGAATAATGTTTATATCTTTTATGCATCGTTGTAACAGGTTAGAATTAGAACAAAGTACAGCTGCTTCAAAGTGCATGAAAAAGAAGACTACAAGAAAACTACAAAAAAGATCAGAAAAACAACAAATAAAAATGAACAACATATGAAAACGTTAATAATTAAAAGACACAACATATCAATAAAGGCAATTTTCAAAACAAAAACACCCCAAAAACAGCATGTCTAATAAAACACAACACAACAAATTAAAAACACAACTTCAGATTAAAAAAAATATATCACAATTATAAATTGTGAAACAAAACAACAAATGAAAACAAATCAAAAAACAGAAAAAAAATGTACAAAAAAACCCAAATCCAAAGTTGTAACATGTTTTTTAATTGCTGTGCTTTCCTCTTCTTATTCCTATATGCAGTTGTGTTTTTTTTTAATTTGTTTTGTTTGATAGTATGCCATGTTTTAAAATCCATTGTATTGTTTTTTGTTTTGTTGTTGTGTTCTATTTGTTGTTTGCTTTTGTTCAGTGTTTTTTTATTTATTCTATTGTGCTCCTTCAAATTATTTTTTGTGGTTGTGTGCTCTTTAATTTGTAAGTTGAGTTTAATTTGTTGTGTGCACCTTTTGTTGTATTTTATTGTGTCGGTATGTTTTTATTTGTTTAAATGTTTTGTTTTCCAATTTGTGTTTTTTTTTTGTTTATGAGTGTGTGTTTGTGGGCGTTTTTGCCTTTTTTTCTCATTTGTTATTTTGTTCCTGTAATATTTGTTTGTTTTGCACCAAATCAGGGCAAAAAGGGGTACTGCATTCATATGACAACATCGTTTAATGTTTTATCTGAATTAAAAACATCATTATACTATACATTATATGCTATACATTTTTGGCAACAAACAAACAAATTAACAGAAACACCACCAACAAAACTGGAGTTCTTTTTTTTTTTTTTGTGAAACATCACTGGAAGTGGCGGAATTTGAAACGTGCAAGAAAGAAAATCTTGATGAAGAAAAAATTAAAATGACTTGCTTGTTTTGTTCTTGAAGTTACACAGGGATCCTTCCCAGGACCTTTTTTTATTTTCTTTTACTGACTTATTGGATACAGGCACTCATAGAATAGGCTGAGGATCATCTGCATTTTGACTTATAATACAGCAAAGTTCTACGTAATTTAAATGTGAAAACAGTCAAAATGTCTGTCATGGCCTTTCTAGTGTTATTAACCTTAAATCCCAACAGAGGCTCTTGTGTAAGTCAATAAAAGAAGCAAAGATTGGTCTAATTGTTAGATTCAGTCCAGTTTATTTTTTGTTGGGGAAATAGACCTTGGGTGATGCTTGCATCCTGAAGCAACATAAGATGGTATTGTGTTTTGTTTTGCACAGGTACGGTTTAGATGCAAAATCCCGTCCTGAGCTGCTGAATGTTGCAACATTTCTCACAGCAAAGTCCTTTTGTATTGATAGTAATACACCTCAATAAAATAGTGTGCGATGCGTGCAGTAATCTCTATTTTCAAATGTCCTCCTTTGCCCACTTAGTAATAAAAACAAAGGGAATTGGAGGAAATAAATTCTATTTTGCAAATCCAAAACCTTTTTGCCATATTAGGGTGAATTGGCGATATCATCAACAATTATTCATGGATAATGGCAGGCAGCAAGGTAGGTAAACTGACTTGATGACAAACAAGCATCAACTGACTCCTGTTAAGCCAAAGCTCCTCAGATGCTTTGATCGCTGTTTGTCGTTGCTTTAGTCACGCCAATAATCAGGTTTGTCCAACTATTCAATCCGTGAGAGAAAAACAAACTTTGATAAATTAAACTTTGTGAGTTGTGCTTTTCAAAAACATATTCAGCCATGTATCTGATTGCAAAGGTTGTGAACTTAAAGCTCCTGTTGGCAGTTTTTATCTTGTGATGAAACAGGCTGACATTACATAACTGTCATGGAAGTAGATTGAATATCATTTGAGTTTTTTTTATTTGACTGTCTACCATGGGGTAAGTGTCAGACCAAACAATGTTTTATGTTCTTATTCCAAAGATTTATGGTCCTTAACATTATGTCAAAAGAACTTACTTGTACACGCAGGACATGATCAGCAAAGAGATCAATTGTACAGGTTGACTCTTTACAGGAACTATATATCCATAAAACTCTGCGTTTCTTATCAGAGATATCAGAGATAATTGTTTGTAGTTTGATTTCCCAGTCTACCCTGCGTTTATCTGCAGCTGATCTGTTTACTGGTGATAGGAGGTTATAAAGATATGAGATGTGGCTTTTAGGGATTGATTTGGACTGGAGGCCCATTTCAGTTTGATTTCTGTTGCTGAAAAGGGTGGAGTCATCTTGGAGTAGGCTTGTATTGGTTTACATGACCAACACAATACATCAAACAATAAAAGGTTGTCAGAAAGGGCACAAAATTTGCTCAAATTCAATACTAAACTATAAACTAATCTTACAAATAAGATCCAGCAGGATGCGGTGGCCTCTGACATAAATCGAATTGTTTCATTTTCAGATCCTAAAAATAGCCTGATGGAAAATTCTGCTATCAATATATATATTTACACTTCAATTTAACCAAGACAGTTATACTTCGGCCCCAGAGGCTGTGGACGTTGATGAGGTTGAACGTTGAAGCCCAGGTTTAAAAGTGATCTATGCACCCCACAAAGAGGTAAATCTAGTTGTATGCAGATGACATAGTTCTTTACCCCTAATGCTAAACAATTAAGCATGCTACTTTCAAACATAATAAATAATTGCATAATTATCTATATGGCTTAATGTTGCTCTACTTTTTTATTGTACATAACTCATGATAAAACTTAACTTTGCACAACAAACTGAGTATGGGAAAGGGTTGGATAAATGGATGGATAAATAGATGGATGAAAGGATTGATGGATGGATAGGTGGATATATTGGAAAGATATACAGTATATATCAGTAAGACGATAGATATTTAGGTAGATGGACTGTAGGAAGGTTACTAGGTTGGTGGGTGGCAGATAAGAAGGTAGGGAGGTTGCTAACTAGCTTGGTATGCAGATGTGTTGGTAGGCTATTAGCTACTAATATATGATAACAGGGAAGTAGGTGTGTATGTAAGTATATACATGTATGCTGATAGGGAGATAGGTTGCCAGCAAGCGAACTAACTGGCTGTGTAGATATGAAGAACAGCTGGTAGGTTGGCAGGTGGGTTGGTAGGTAGACAGGTAAGTAGTAAAGGTAAACTAGTGGCTAGCTAGGTTGAAAGGTAAGATGGTAGGTAGGCCTCCAGTAAGATTAGATTAGATTAGATTAGCTGGTTATCAAGCAAGCAAAGTGGCATGAAGTATAATCACAATACAAGCTTTAATTGATACAAAGAGAAACTTACAAATACAGTAATTTACATTAATAAAAGGCAGTATGGCCAGACCTACCATTGTGATGAACTACTATTGTTTCGTTGTCAGTCAGTCCGTGGTCATACATTCACTTTAACTGGTCATTGATTCAATTTGCGCTACATTGTGTACTTTGCACCAATTGTGTATATATTTATTTTTCTGCATAGGTGTATATACATTTTTTCTATTAAGTGTACATATTTTGTTTCTACGAGGTTTACATATTTTTCTTCTATTCTATTAGGTGTATATAATTTTTTCTATTATTTATGTTTAGATTTGCTGCTGTTTATTCCGCAAGCGACACCACCTGCCGAAACCAAATATCATGTATGTTGCAAACGTACTTGGCCAATAAAGCTGATTCTGATTCTGAGTATAAGCCTTTTGGCTCACAGTAGCAAGCCCATTGCACAGCGAAGAAGTTAGAATAAATTCAGAGTTGTTGACACTATGGCACCAAACAGCGCTAAACTGATCAATCACCAAAGACTTATTCTGTAAACCAATCTGAGCGGACGCACCCACGTGGGTAAGGGGGCCTATAAAAGTACAGGAACTCCATCAAAGCGCCTCAGACAGGGAGAGAATACAGCACTATCAAGGGTACTCTAGTAGACATAAAAAATGAATATATGAACCTGATTTAAGACAAAATATGACCTCTTTAAAATATGATGTAAGTTAGGCAAATAAAAGCTAAAGCAGTGTCAGTATTTGACATTCCTTGTGAATCCATTCATGTTCAGCAAGTCAGTTAAAGATAGAGCAAACACTCTGGTATAGATAGCTACATAGGATATAAGTGCACAGTTTGAACATGACAGACATTCCACTCTGTGACTAATATGTGCTAATGCGGCGGAAAATCAACAAAGTGTTCCTTCAATGCTGTTTCAACAGACATGAAACTGTATTTTAAGATGAGCAACCAGGCTAACTTTGGACCCCAGCTTCAGTCTATGTAAAGTAACTGTTAAAACGCACTCATGAGTTTAGATGCATGCTAATTGGTAAATGCACAAATAACACACAACCACAACCAACAGTGCATCTCCTTTCTGCTGTTTTATTTACTCCCAGTAACATGCTATTCTCTGACAAATTAAAGTATAAATCATGATTTAATAAGGATAATATGACAATTTCATTACATAAGTGAGTAAAATTCAGTCTAATTGTCATTTCCTTGTTTGTGCTTTGATCCAGTTTCAGGCCATCCAAAAATGTACCAGTCGTGTCCCAGCCAAGACAACCAGTGGGTGATTAGTCAAAGAAATGATGGCCAGACCTTTTATGATGCTGGACCACATCCACATAGCTGGCCTGATTTCTACTCTCCAAGACCCAGTGGCACCGTCCATTATTCCCGCTCTCAGTGCCCCTTTGCTGGACGCTACGCCATAGCACAAGAACCTGTTTGGTACCACTCCCAAAACCCGTGGAAGGTAAGCTCCATGGCACACCAATGGTAAAACTGTATGAACCTGTTACGTTTCAACAAAACAACCCTAGAATAAATGTGCTGTTGGAATTAAATTATTTTATTTTTCTAATCATGTCAGCAGGGAATTGCTGCTTCCCTTGCTTGACCACAATGAATTCAAAGCAATGAGGTTTATTCTATGTAATCATTTGACTTTTTCCAAGTTTATACATCAATATGAATACATGTATAGGTGTATTCGTAGATATGTCGTTAGTAAAGTTGGGAAAGTTACTCAAAAGTTGTAAAAAAAACTGAAGGGCTTATAAGTTATATCTTTCATATTACTGAGGTAGGGAGGACGTTATTTAGGGTGGGAGGTAGACTGGTGATAGGTTGGTAGTTAGGTACACAGATGGGTAGGTAAATAGGTAGTAGGACATTTTTTGTGTTTTATTGTGTACATTGTTAGGGTCTTGTGAAAAAAGTGGCAGATCATGTAAGGTTATTCATCTCTCTGGTCCTGTTTATTTATGATTTGACTTTTTGTTTTTGTATTGAGGGGCTCTTTTATTATTAAATGAAATAAACATCACAAAACAAATGAAACAAAACAAATGTTGGTCAGAAGGTGGATACGTAGCTAGGTAGATAGGTTGATAGCTGAGTATATAAAATGAAGGTAAGTAGGTTGATCCTGTATGTAGGTAGTTATGTGGGGAGGGAGGCTGATGAAAGATAGGTAGGCATTAAGGTAGTTAGATGGTTAGGTAAATAGCTATATATGTGGTGGTAGGTAGGTTGGCATTTAAGAAGGTATGAGGTAATGTAGGCAGGTAATGTAGGCAGACGCACATATGAATAGATAGGTAGAGATATACAGTGGGTAGCTGGGTAAGCAAGTTGGTAAATATGGGGTAGGTATGTAAATAGCTTGGTAAATAGTTTTTGTTTTTTAATTTTGTTGTTTACGCTGTTACTCGTCTGATTTTGTCGATGCTTTTGTTGCCAACTATGTTATTGGCTATGACCTGAACAGCGCTTCAGCGTGAATTTTAGTAATACATTTTGAGAAGGAATAAGAGGCTGGGACTAGATACAATTGTTTTTACTTCTACCTACAAACCTTTCGCATAGAATCTGGTTTGGAAAGGATTAACGGTAGTTGAAAAAAAATGCTGTAATAGCAATTTGCATTTGCTTACTATTATATTTTATCTTGTTGTATATGTATAAATGTATGCATATATGTATGTTTTCCATTCAAGTTTGAAATAGACATAAAAAAAAGTAAGTATGTAGGCCAGCAGGTACTGTAGATATGTATTGTGGATAGTAATGATGGGAGGGAGGTTGATTGGTATATAGTTAGGTTGGAAGGTAGTTAGGTAGGTGGGTATGTAAATAGGTAGGTAGTAGAGTAGGCAGGTAGGTAAATAGGGATATAGGAAGGTGGGTAAGTAGGTAGATGTGTTGTCAGTATGTAGGTAGGTAGGGAGTAACTTGGTTGATTGTTAGGTAGATATTTAGGTAGGTAGGTAGGTTGGTTGGCAGGGCTGGTGAGTACAAAAATAATTTACAGTAAAAGTACAGTTACTCTGATAAAAGTTTCCCAAGGATAAGTACAACTTGTTTTCTATGAGTTTTCTCCAGTATTTCATTTTAAATATCATGCACTGAGTGTTTTGAGTGCACTTAACTGTGATACAAAGTTAACTTCTAAAGTGCAGTGAGTCACAGAGTTATTTGTTTCAGGACGAGTAGAGTATAAATGACCCCACCAATACAATACAAACACAGAATGACAATTTGTTCTGGTATATACAAAATGAGTCATTTATGATATCAGTAAAGATTATGTTGTACTCCATGAGTCAAAGCTTTGCATAAATACATTGTATTTCACCTAATAATCAAAGAAAACAAAGAATAAGCATGAATATAATCTGATATAATCACTAAATATTCATTAATTTCAAAAGCCCCCTGTGGACAAGGATTGCGAATTAGCACATGTGCGAAAACACTCAAACAAGACATCTGGTTTGTCCAGTGTAACTGTGATGTCCACATCAAGTAAACACTACATAAATAAATAAATATTTTTTTACAATTAATGCCACCGATAAGCTGTAGATTAATTTAAATGTAAAAAGATATACAATTCTAAAAGCACAACCAGCAGTTGTGGACATCCTCTTTATAAAGCATTAGTTATCGAGTATGAATCAGAATCATTTAAGTTTCAAGTTCTGTTTTGCTATCAGGAATTGTTACACTACCACAATCAAGGTTAAAGTTTCATGTCTTGATAGTAATGTTGATAGAAAAATTTTGACCTGTTTCATCTTTTACTTACATTTATTATATTCATAGTATGACAAATGTAATTAAATACAAAAACATACTGAAGTAAAGAAAAAAGTACAGGTTAAAAACTACCCAAAGGAATTACAAGTGCAACAAGAATCTACTCATTTACAATAACGCTTTTGTCTTGGATATTTCTCAAAAGAGATGAGATTTTGGGATCTAGTGGTCAAAATGACCACCCTTTAGCCTCTAAATAGCTGCTGTAAATTTCCTGCAGCTTTGTTTTTAACTTAACAGTCTTCCTTTGTGCCACTGAATCTCTTCACATTACAGTCTTTTATGTTTATATGGCACTCAGTCAAAGAGCTGTGATCACAATGCTGACAGCTACCACCTCCAGGTTAACAGATCCACCATCAATGTGTTTCAGACCCAAACAGCTCCACTAATAGCCCATCACCACAGGCAGATAATTACTGAGCTATCAGCTTGAAAAAATGTCATCCCATGTATAATGACAGACCTCAATTGAATACATCAGCTGTCATAAATAGAAATACTGACTACATTGTAAACACAGCAGGCTTCCCTCTGCCTGTTAACACCATTACTGCTACATTGCTATCTACTCAGCACTGCCATTATGTTTGTTTGTGATGTGGGCTTTAGCTATCCCAGAGCCTGTCTTTGGGATTGGAGAAGTGCTAAAAAACTTTAATTGGAGGAAAATGATAGATCTTGTATTTGATCTGTATGCTCAAAATAAGCTTTTTAACCTTTTAATGTGTGCGGACCAACGATAAGTACCTAAAAATAACTAGAGTGTTATCCTGCTCTTGCATTTCAGACTTATCATGTAACCTGACTTTATTTTCTTTTCGAATGTTTTATTTCATTAAGCAGGGGAAACCCTCGGACACTAACTTCTTGAAGTGCCCTACAACACATTACAATACTTTACAAAAAAAACTAATTTAATGAAAAATATGACCTCTTTAAATGTTAGCAGACAGGAGATTAGTCAAGTTAGGAGGAAGTTTACCAAAGCATACTTCATTAATTAGTTACAGTGATCCAATAAAATCCAGCCGATAGAGCAATGCAAGTCACAATGATAGGTACAAAATCCCTCACCTTTGCAAAAATGAAGGGCACAGTGATATATGGTATTTGGTGTCTTCAAGACAGAGGCAGCTGCACATATATATAGAATACCTCCATAGTCTAAAAGTGGCATTATTGTAGCCTTGAAAGTTTTTTTGCTAGGTAGAACTTACTCCTGTAAAGAAAATCAAGCTTGGTTCAACTATAATTGAAATTGACTCGGCAGCTGCATTTAGAGAGAGGTACAAGGCCGCATGTGGTCCCCGAGTCTCTAGTTAAAAAAGATTAACATTCTAAAGGAATATGTGACTTTGCGGATGCCTGATCAAAACAAATAAACTGTGTTGGCTTGTAATTGCAGCTCAGGAACACTTTTTGTTGTTAGAGGACTGTCTCTAAAAATCAAACATTCTTACTGAAATACTTTCGTTGCATGTGTCAGAAATGTATTATGTGTTGAACTTTTTTCTTTAAATTCATGGTGAAAAAAGCTAATAGAAGCAAATATTCACAAGTGTTTCAATATGAATGCACCCTATATCTGCTGCTCACATATGCTCCTGTTTGTGACCATGTTGCCTCTGTTCAGCACGTCAGGAGCTTTTTGAATGAACTCCGTGTTTTAAGGGTCATTTCTTTGGGATTCTGTCTCAGGGGATTGTAGCACCATTGTCCAAGCAACTAAAAACCCCACACAATGTGCTGACAGATCACTGAGCCATAACTGGCTGCTGCAATTACTGTATGCCAGTCAATGTATGCATAATATGTGTATTCATGGGAGCTTGCAAAGGCCATGCATGGTTATTCTTTATTTTCCAGATTGCATGAAGATTGCAGCTCCCATTTGGAATTAAATATAAAAACTGGATTGCTGGGTTGCTTTGATACAAATTTTGAATTTTGGATGTTTTGGATACGTCAGGGCTTATTGTGAAAGGAGCCAAATGACTCCCAGATCGGATGTGGTTGTCTCTTTAGGGAGGAAGGGAGATATGAATCAGACTATTAGAGCAAGAGGAACAGAAAACATCCCCACATCAGATGGATGACTGATAGACTTCAAAGCATTGTTGCAGCACGCTTCTCGGTCCGGCAGGAGGCCTTTCATGTGCTAAAGTTGCCCCAGTGTGTTTGTGTGCATACGCAAAATGCATGTGGGTGTTTGTAGGTTCTTTACTGCCTCAAGGAACAAGCTTCCCCCTTGACCACGTCAAGAAGAGAGGTGAATAAGGTGCAGGTGAGGGGGGAAAGGGGAAAGACTTCCATCCTTGGAAAAAGTAACAATTTCATCAGTGACGCTACATTTAGGAAAATTGTTGAAGTAAAATTTTACATGCATACTTGTTGGTTTATTTTGGATCAAAGGGTGAATTTAAGACTGTAATCGTCAAAGATACTAACAAACAAGCACATTTCATTGTTTGGAGCCTCATAGTCCCAGCATTAAGATTGTGCTGCTCATGGATATCATTTAAACTTTTCATATTCTTTTCATTCTCAAAAATGTCTCATGCCATGTTCACAACTCAATTTGTCTTTACCACTGACATTTAAAGGAAAAAATATGGAGCCATTCCACCTTGCAAAAGTCATTTCAAAGCTGATTTATCAGAAGAATAACTGTGAACAGGAAGAAGAGTGTCCATCCTATTTCTACCAAGCATCCTGGTTGACTGCTTTGAGTATAACGTAGCTTTAGCAGAGGGACACTGTTTTTGCATGGGAAGTGTTTTCGTCTTTATGGCACAAGATCACACACTCCATCTTAATTTTTCCTTTTTGTATTTTTTACTTCGTAATGTGAAAACACTTTCAGTGAAAGGCAGGTGTGGACCACATGTGGGCCAGTCTGGCACCTGCACTTGTTAACTGTGAGGCCATGTTGTTGTAACTGGTGCAGACGGTGTCTAGATAGAAGCCCACGCTGCACCAAAACCTGAATATACCTCTCAGTATCAATTGTGCCCTCACAGATGTGCAAGTTACCAATGGCATGGGCACTAATATACCTCAACATCATCACAGGTGCTGGCTTTTTAGCTTTTTTAATTACAGTAAGAACGGTCCTTTTCATCCTAGACCTGAGGTCCTGACAGCCATTATTTTCCAAACAACTTGAGAAGTGGGCTCCTCAAAAAACAACACCCTTTTCTTCTAAACTACAGGCCTGTCCATTTTAGATGAATCTGGTCAAGAGAAATCAGCAGTGCTTTTGGTTGATGATTTATGGCTTTTAATTTGCATGGTAGGGTCTTTTCCTACATTATTTTGGTTCAGTACAGTTCAGTATAGATTGGATCAGTAATCCCTGATCTTGTGTTCTGTACCTTCACTTAGGGGCAGGGGTGTGAGAGGGTCACACCAGCTACATAATTGCTTGACATCACAGGGTTTATGATTGATGACTTTTGTGACCAATCAAGAGACTGCAGCATTTTAGCTCCACTCTTTAGGGTCGATTGAGTATGAACGTCCCCTTCAGAGGGGTGCCAAAATGTGGGATGGCACAGATCAGTATTTCTTTCTTTTTCTCTATTTGACACATGAAACATCTGTAATTGTATACTAAACCAAACTGAACAGGACTGCTTGGTGGAAATGCAGCATTTAGTTGCAGCAACCCAATTTAAGAATACAGAGGTGGTGAACAAAAACACTGTGTTAGAAGCTGCAGATGAATTTCAAAGTAGAGAGGGCTTTTGTCCCTATCCAAAAGATTAAGTTTGACATCATAAAATGCTCACATTAACATCAACAACGCAAGATGGCACCTCTTGCTGAAATTGAGGGTGGTCTTTTTCACAGAGTACAACAGCTGCATGTGTACTGAAGCCCACAAAACTGTACAAACAAATGTATCCTAGCAAGGGAAGTTTGAAACACTTGGTGTTTGACACCTGTGAAGATTTGGAGCAGAAATTGCAGCCACAAAGGAAACCCTTTTCTTAATGGTCATCAAAATCTGAGAGTCAGAATAAACGGTCGTCAGCTTTTTAAGTTGTTCAGGCCTAAAACTGCTCAAGTTTTCCGTTTTACTGTATCAAATCTCAATGAGTGTGGTGTTTAACCAGATCTGTGTTCTTAATACAACTGTGGTGTGTTCTGAAACTGCTGTCACATACAACATTGTGAGTAACACTACAACTCAAGGTCTGTTTGTCTAATACCCATAGCAGAGCCTGTGAGTCACGGTGGAAACAGACACATAACTTTGGTGTGTTGCTGGGTGGTGAATGAAGCAAAGATTTCCACAATTCAGCAGGCTGGCATGCACGTACTGCAGCAAATAAAGACAGCTCGACACAGTATTCTTACAACACAACTAAGATTTTGTAATATCAATGTGCACATGGAGGCAAAAAGTGAAAATGGTTGAAAGAATATGCTCAGGGAAAAGGGAAAGAGAAGAGACTTTGCCAAGACCACTGTGAAAGAAGAGTGAATAAGAAATTAGAGGTATGCGTGAGACAAGGAGAGAGAGCACATAAAAAAGGGAGGGTGTCAAGGCAGCAGGGACACTAAAGCAAGCCAAAGCATGGGAGACCAGCCGTGATCGGTCTGGACCACCCATCTGGACTGGCCCAGCGCCTGGGCTGGCTGGACCATAGTTTTGCCTGCTGGACTTGATGCATGGATGAATAAATAGAGGGATAACGGCAGACAGAAGTTCCGTGTAATGATTCAGATAGATGGAGCAATCTGCTGGAAACATTGAATATGTCAATGCAAAACACACATGCTATCACCAGCAACTGCACGCAATTAAGGCTTCTTCCATACATGGTGTCAGTTTAGTGGGATTCAGTCAGATTTTCATGCTTTGTTCACATCCTCTGACATGATCATCCAGTGTGTCACCACTTTTCAACTCAGCGACCACAAATCCAGGGTGGTCAAAGCAGACACATCTCTGAATTTTATTCAAGATTATAACTAATATGTAAAAAAACAACTATAATGCCTAACAGTAGGTTCTATTCCCATGGCATGGGCACTAATATACCTCACTAATAGTCCCATAAATCTTAAGTACAACTTGGTAACATAACAAATTCTGTGCTTTGCATAGCTATTATTAAGACAGCCAATGGTTTTGCAAGTTCTCAAGTCAAAACAATGAGGATAATAATGACGTTAATAGGAACAGGAGGTTTTCATGCACACTCCTTAACCCAAGAATGAAGAGAATCCAATTTTGTGGTCATAGGTCAAAAGTCAAGAGCAGGGAACCCCACGTTCATCCTGCATGGATTTTTTTCAAACTCTGCACAAATGTTCACCCTGACCTGAGGATAAACTGATAAGCTCACGAAGGAACAGGTTCACAGACCATGGGATCGCATGATCTTCTAATGCTTTGGATACAATATCTGAAGAATACTTCGATTGCTTTTCTTAAAAAAACCCCACACATTATCACTCTGATACAAGAATAGACATAACATTTTGGATGCCATTGGTCAAAGATTAAGGTCATGGAGTCTAATGTTTAGGGACTTTCTTTGAAAATTGCACACATGTCCATCCTAACAACAGGACAAACTGATTAGCTTGTAGGGGTCAGTTAACAGATCATAGATTCTCAAGGTCATCCATGGCTTTTAATGAAATATATGAAGACAGTTTCAAAGGATTTTCTGCAAAATTTGCATGAAAGGAGTAGACTGATTACATTTTTGAGGTCATGGGTCCAAGGTAAATGACATGGGGTCTCATGTTCATCCCTTTCTTGAAGAGGCAAAATCTCAAGATTGCTTTGAGAGATTTTCTGTAAAATTGGCAAAAGTGTCCCACACCAACCAAAGAATCAACTCAACACATATTGTGAGGTAATCTGTGAAAGGACAAAGGCAACGTTAAAGAATCTCATGTTCATTAAAAATGCTTTCGAGTTTTACTCCTTTCAAACTTTGCACAAATGTCCACTCTGAAGCAAAAGAAAAGAAAAACATAAACTGATAAAATTCTGGAGGTTAAAGTAACAAGTAACTGGGTCTCATGTTCATCCCTTGCTTGTGGACATCATAGCTCAAGAAAATCCTCAGGGATCTCCTTTAAGCTTTAACAAATGTCCTATTTGAAAGAAGATTTGAAGAAGAGCTGATCAAATCATTTGATACCTTATATGTAACAGGTACCTCATGTTGGTATTCAAAGGAATTGGACATAGTTTTCAAGTAATTGACTGGTCTTTGACTTTTGAAAATTGTAAGATTCCAAACAAAATTTATATCCAATAAATATATATCGTTTCGTTATTATAAACAGTGCCTAGTTGTGGTGCTATAAACTATTACATTGTATGCTGATTGACAAAATATAAAGATAACATATGGTTTAAATACTGCTGCTCTTTGCCTTATTAAACACCTTTGTTACCAAAAATGTACAAAGTTTAGAATAAAATGAATGACCATTTCAGAAAAAAATCAAATACCATAATGTTGACAAGTTAACAACAGGACTCTGTCTCTTGTCAGCAAAGCGCATTTTGTGATACGTAGAGTGGGCAAAGAGTGTCAAGTAAGATTGTTGCATATTATTTTCTAACACAATTTAAGTAGAAAATGCAAATCAAATAGCAGCTAACAGATTCTAGGCCAAGTTTTAAAGTGCAACTGCACTGAAGCTGCCTTTGGAACCTTTTTATGAGCCCAGCTCAGAGTCTAATTTACGCAGAGTACTTTCAATGTGATTAGCTAATCAAATGAAGTCACAGACTGAAATTGTGTTTTCTGTGTGACCTGAGATAATTTTACCCAAAAGCACAGCATGCTCACTGTGTCTTTAGTTCACCCCGTTAGGGCGGAACTATATTTAGGTTAACAAAATAGGAAGCTAACAATGAAGACTTCTCTTAGATGTGAGTAATTGCACATGTAACGGAAACACTGACATTTTTTGACAAGTCAGTCTCTCCAATAAATCTCTTGTAGACAACCAGAGTGTTCAAGCATCCAGGTTTCTGTTAGCATGAAAATGCACATAATTGTTGGAATTGATAGATGTGTAATATTTTTGAGGAAAGGAAGAATTTTTATGCTATATTTTGCCGTCTCCATCCCACAGTAATCGAAATTAAAGCTTATTAATCTAAATTATTTATTTTTTTCTAAATAGGACCATAAGCCGTGATATAAACTTCAGAACTTTAGAACTACAGAGGACCTGGAACTAGCAGCTTAGACCATAAATTCATCATTGCTGAGACAAAGCCACTTAAATGTTGGTTAACTTGCTTTGTAAAGCCACATTACTGTTAGCAAAAGGCCAAGTCGAACTTTAGGGCCAGTAAGTCAAAAAACATAAGGCTAAAGTATATGTCATGCACTTCATCTGGAAGTGTTACCTGATTCTCCCTACATGCGTGCAAAGCTATTGTGTCTGAAGGGGTTTTGTGTGCTTGTTTGACTCATTAACGTGTAGGTTTGTTTACTCCAGGCTCAGCTTATCCTCCTCAAAACTTATGGTAGAGGCACGATAGTTAAGTGAAAAACCAGTTTTGTTAAGTCAGTCTCTTCCTGACCCAGGTGTTTGGTGTCTTTTGGGGCACTGTTAGCTTGCTAAATGGTTCAAGTTTGGATAACCTGGCTGGCACTAGATTTTTAAGTCACTTAAGCTAGTTCTTTTGTACTTATCAGTACTTTTCTACAGGCCAGAGAATCTGGTCAAAAGCTCTGCCTTAACTGATATGCAGCCACCAACCATGAGTAACCACTGTAGCTTAGAGTAATGTTTGCTGCCTCACTTCAAAATGTCCTCAAACCTGCATGTACGTAAGCCAAGGACTATGAATGAATGAATTTGATGGAACAAAAGGAAACCATTGGAAGTATCTCATCAGCCCAATGAGATTTAGCTGTATTTTTATCTAAGAAATGGAGATTAAGTTAGAGCTGCGTCAGGTTATAGTCACATACACACACTTGACAGAAGAGGCGAGTAACCACTTTCAGCACAGAAATTTGGTGTTAATCTGAAAGGAGATAAAAGGCTAGCACTGCACCCTGCAAATGTACTTTACATTGTTTTGCTGCTGACACTGAGATCCTGTCCTTTAAAAAGGAGAGCAATTTTTGTGAGCAGTGAGAGTTATTTTTTTGCCTCATGGAGATTTTGTAAAGAGTCCTCAGTGAAAACAAATTTGAGAAATGGTCTTTTTTCAACTTGCAAAAGTCTGGTAAAAGCTGTAATCATCAAAGCAGGGTCCTTATAGAGCTCTGGATAGAATGGATTTTCAAAATAAGAGCCTCCAGATTCTATTCTAAACAGAATCTGTGTCACTTTGGTACTTGCTCATATGATTCTACAGGAGGTAGACAGCTATCAAAATTTCATCAGAAATGTTGTGGCTCTTAATTATGTTATTAACTTTGGTGCAAAAATTCTGCATCATGTGCCTTTAAGTTGAATCGTTGGAAACACAATGCGAAAGTGAAGTTATTATCACACTTCAGTGGCTACTCTAGAAAGACTGGTTTCAATGTCATTATCCAGCTTAAGCCTGAAGCTTGGCTTAATGCATACTTACCAATCTTATTTTAGATCAAATTAATCCACATATGTTTGCTTTCCTCATTAAAATAACATTTAGACACCTTCATTGATAGATTTTCATTGCTTTTTAAATAATTTTAGCATTCTTCTGTATGATAAATTTGGTATTTTGTTGAATCAGTTCCAACAGTGGTCTATCCCCTGACCTCTTCAGTTGTTGCAGGGTTATCTAAGACACTAATAGGATTAGACAGAATGGACCTCTAAATGTTTCATGTTCAATCCTGAGTGCCTCCCATTGGACATAACTCCATTCCAACAACACACAGAAACACACATCCCCAACCCTCCAGCTCACCCTTGACCTTCTCCAACTTGATTGTTCTGACAAAAGCAAGAGATCAAGCCATCAGACTGTCCCGATAATTGACACCAAGAACAAAAACACAAGCCACTTCTGGATAACACATATCATAATCCCCCAGGGTGGGGCCACGGGGGGTTTTGAGGCCACCAAGATAGCTATTCACAGCATCCAGGGACATGGAGAGACCTCCGGGAAAGACATTGTGAGGTGTTGGTATGAGACCTGGTATGACACCCCTGGGAAGAATGGTGATTAGTAACCAAGAGGATTGACTAAACTTAAAGGCCTTCGTAACTGTCTGGTTATAAATGTGGAAAAATACACATGGCTGTGACATTTGTTTTGGAGGTTTAATCATGGACGTGTGTGCATTTGTGCAGGACAAGATTGGTCACATGCCAGAGTTAGCTACTAGCTCCTATGTTAAATCCTTTAAAACATAGAGTCAGTTCTCAGCAATAAGTTTTGTGGCCATAATTATTCAAAAATGTCAGGGCAACAGCTGCCTGGGAGTGAGGCAAAAAATTAGAGACTGGCTGTAGGCCACACGCCCTGACTCCTGAGTTAACAAATGGTACAAGAGTCAGACAGTTACGTTTAACACATAACGTGAAGAATTTTTAGGCTGATAAATTTAAAACATCAATGAAATGTTGCATCATTTTGGTAAGTACATAATTATCTTAAATCATTCCAACAGATTTATAGACAGAAGACTCTTTCATTTTTGTAGTTTAAACAGTTTAAGGTTGCAGGTGCAGTCACAGTGCCGATATAGCCTATGTTCAATTAATTCATCTGTTTTGACTGTTACAATAATGGTGATTTCTGGCAAAGTGTAGCCATGATTGATAGAAACATGCCTCCGTCTTTGCATGCACAGCAACCACCACTGAACACATGAGATCCTAGGCTATTGAAAATGTATCCCATTAATGCTTAAAACATGTTGCGATACATTAAAAACACAGAAGTGGCTGGGGTGCCACTTTTTAACAGCTCCTCTCTCAGTAGGTCAGTTTTCTGCATTTAAAGAGAGTAATACTGTTGCATTGATAAACCTCATTTGAGTGGTTATTTGATGAGAAACCCTCCTCAATTAATGACAACAAGTGATCAGCTGAGATGAGCAGATTTACTCATGGACAGCTCTGCTGACACAGCAAATTGTAAAAGCCCTCAGCTGAGGTCAGTTTGGAAAAGAGCAACAATCTTGCCTTTTGGAGAACTAGAGTCAATCAAATGCAGTCTTTCACAAACTAGGGCAAATGGACTGAATTCAGACAGGCTGTGGCTCTGCACTTCACAACTATCAACATAGGCTAACAACCTTTAATAGACTGGATATATGAGGACAATGTGCATGCCACCCTGGCTTGCAAAAATGAAGCCTTCAAACCAGGTGTGTATCTGCTATGTTTGGCTGAGTCTCCCTACTGTCACAACAGGAAGATAGCAAAAATATCAAGGAATGTGCACAAGAAAGGGCAAAAAGTCAGGAGTGCAACATTTAATTAGAAAATACAAAATCCAAATCAACAGTGAAGCTCAACACAAGTGATGTGATTCATTGTATAACTGACTAAGGCTGCTTGATCTAATCAAATATCTAATCTACCATCATAATCATAAATATTTTGATGGATACTGAGTTTACCTTTACAAAACACAGTTATTTACTGATACGGGAGCCATAAGCCATCTTTGAACCTTCGGACTTCTTTCTGGTCATCAAAGAACAAGCAATAAATGAAATTTTGTTTGAAAAAAAAAATGCAAGTTCCTGATGGAAAAAGAAAAAAGGGCAGCATGTCATGTGGCATTGTAATCATTTAATCTCAATTAATCAGTTTTCTATAATTGTGGGAGGCAGTAGCTGTAATTGAAATTGAAACTTAAATAACTGCCCAACTCTATAACTGACCCAACAAAACTTAGATGCAAACAAACAAGGGATGTTTCTCCACAGAAATGGCAAACTGGGCTTCCACTTTGAACACAAACAGGACGTTTATCCTAACTGTGTCCATTTTTTCTGCGACATATTCTACTTGTGCAGACATACTATACATTTTTGCTAAAACAACGTAGCTATGGCTTGTCATGTTTCAATTTCCAAAGTATTTGCTTGACATCCACTTGCTGCTTACAGAAAAAAATGGTGAAATGGTTTAAACTGCACATGGCAACAACTGGCTCAAAGAGATCCCAAAATGGTCCATGATTCATGTGTGCCAGTGCAACTTATACTGTAAATTTGATGTTACCAACTGTCATTAAACATCAAATCAATCAACAAACAATTGCAAGAATGCAGGGATTTCATCATCTACAGCCCATAATATCATCAAAAGATTTAGAGAATCCAGAGAAATCTCTGCATGTAAGTGACAAGGTCAAAAACAATACTAAATGCTTGTGACCTTTGATCCCGCAGGTGGCACTGCATTAACAACCAACACCATTTTGCAAAGGATATTAGCATGTGGGCTCAGGAATACTTTGAAAAAACATTTTCAGTTAAAACAATTTGTTGCTACAACTTCAAGTGCAAGTCACCATGCAAAGCCAAAGCCAAAGATCAACAACAACCACTAATGCCGCTGGTTTCTCTGGCCTAGTCTGATGAGTCTATGTATCAAATTGTTTTTCAAAATCATGGATGTTGTGTCCTCTGGGCTTAAGAGGAAAAGGACCATCCAGATTGTTATCAAGGCAAAGTTTAAAACCAATCAATCAATTAAGTGTGCCAATTCATAAGAAGTGTTGGGGTTATGTTAGTGTCCATGGCATGGGTAACTTGTACATATTTGAAGGCAACATTAATGCTAAAAGGTTCATACAGGTTTTGGAGCAACATATGCTGCTATGCAAGCAACATCTTTTTTAGGGACGTCCCTGCTTATTTTAGCAAGACACTGCCAAGTCACATTCTGCACATGTTACAAGTTTGGCTTTAAATTGTGTGTACAAGACTGGTCTGCCTGCAGTCCAGACCTGGCTCCCAGTGAAAATCTGTGTTGGATTATGAAGCGCAAAATACAGCAGATACCCCGGACTGCAATTCACGTCACACATTAAGGAAGAACAGAAGAGAATTCCACCGACAAAGCTTCAACAATTAGTGCCCTCAGTTTCCATATGGTTATTGAGTTTTGATAAAAGGGGAAGGTGATGTAACATGGTGGTAACCTCGTCCCTGTTCCAACTTTTTGGGAACATCCAAAAAAAAACTTGGCATCAAATTAAAAATGAGTGAGCATTTGCTAAACACAACAAAGTTTATCAGTTTGAATATCAAATATCTTGTCTTTGTACAGTATTCAAATGAATATAGCTCCAAAAGCATTTGCAAATGATTGTATTAAGTTTTATTTATGTTTTACACAATGCCCCAACAACTTGTAATTGGGGCTTGTGATAGGCAGTATTATTGGTAAATAAATCAATCACAATTTACTATGTTTCACATCTATACGTTTGTTTTTTGACACAAAGCTGATTGAAATAGCTGTCGTGTGGGACAAAAATACAGTAACTGATAACAGGGATTTACTGCCTCTTACAGTGACATGTCATTATCCTGTTTAAATTGTAATCTGAGACTTTTTAATTCACTGATGCCAGTGCTCTCCTGGCAGATCTGCCATCATTTCCAAAGCCCATGTACCCAACCACTCAACCCTGGGCGTCACCAGGGCCCCTGCATACTCCATAGCCCTGATAAGATTAATGCAATGGATGGAGCAGGTGTCTGCCAAAAATTCCATTCCTATTTAAACCTTCAGGCCCATACCAGCAACCTAATCCTATTACGCCTAATTGAGTGAAGTCGACAGTCTTTTTCAGTTAAACTAAGTTCATGCACTAATAGGATTCAAAAGGGGGCAAAAAAGGTACAATCTCTGGAGTGTCGTAGTGTTAGTGTGTGGCTGGGGAAGTGGACGGGGTGCACTGGGGGGACTGTGTGTCTGGACCGGTAGGGACTTCCTGCTGGGTTTGAGGAACTGTGTTTAGGCCAGAGGGAGGGAGTGGGTTGGCGGTCTCCCCAGAGGCTAGATAAGCTCATGGGGGGAACAAGAACAAGATAATTTGTATTCACGAACCCCTAGTGTGTTTGTGTGAGGGTCTCTATGTTAGTGTTGAGGGCCCATGTGTAATAAAGTGTGTGATGTTTATCTGATTTATAAGTGCATGAGTACAGTCTCATAGCAACACTGTCACACTTATGTAAACAGCAATGAAAATTGGAGGAGGATATATGATACTGATGTAGGACAAAAGGGTTAATGGAATTTGTTCTGCTTGTGGTTGCAGCCAAGAGGAAGTTGCAACTGGTGGATTAAAGTGATTTCCTTTTTCAGTTTTAAGCAGTTTTTTGGCAGTATTATGTAATATTTACAGAAAATGTAATTCAATAACTTTGTTGATTAGGTGCTGCATGAGTAAGAATGGATTTTGATTTATTTAAATCCAAACAGATTGCTTTAATAGCTTAAAAAATGTTGAAGTATTACACAAATTATCACACACCAATAATGTCTTCACAGGGAAATTGTCAGTGTCCAACATTTAATTTAGTCCTGACATAAGCTGACATCACTGTTGTGTCTAAGTTCACACATGCACTACTCTGCAGAGAAGTTTACAAATTCAAGGCTGATCAGCATGTGTAGATGCTTTACATATAAAGTCTGGGTAGGCCAGTGTGTGAATGTAGCAAAAATGTTCGAGAGAAAAGGTCACCAACCTTTTTGAGCCTGAGAACTACGATGAGGAGTATTATGGAGGGCTACTTGTTTAATTCAATGTTAAGTAATAAAAATGTTATAATTTGATGAAAAATAACAAATATTATGCATTTGATAGGCTACATACAACACTGTATGTTTACTTTTTTTCTTTTAATTGTTCCTAACGATAATTTTTACCACAGATAATTACATTATATGAGAACAATATACTTACATGCCTCTTCAATTATTTATTTATCTGTGTCAGCATCAATGTAAACTTTGACCCCTTGCAGGTCAAAGTTTTGAAAAACTAGGTGGTTGTGAGATCTAATACACATGTTACAGTTGTTATTTTGTATTTGTTAAGAGTGATTTATTAGCAAGACATACATTGAAATTTTAAAAATGTCTGTTTATCTCTAGTATTGTGATGGTAGCTTGTGTTAGTTTTTTAAATGTCCCTGACAGCCCTTCATTGGCTCCCTGCGGGCTACCGGGTACTCACGGGCATCTTTTTGGGTACCCTTGTTCCAAGATTCCCTCCAAAAAGGTGAGCAGGGATGGCAATTTCCAGTTTATTTCCTGTGACCAATGCATAACTGGTGCAATTTAAGGGCTTTTCACACTTCCAGATCAGTTACTTTGTTCAGATTCAGTTGAAAAAATGCTATACATATGCATTCGTCATTTGGATTGTTTCATGTTCACGTGGCAGTATTTTGAATTGCAATGGCTAGGACTCATGCTCTGCATCATGGGAATGAAGCCAGCAGGCTAAGCTAAGCATAGTGAAAATCTGTTTCCAAAACCCATATATTGACTCACCACACACACAAACACATGAATATAAGTCTACATAAACCGGTTGAAGATTTTAATACTTAGATCACTGAAAATGAAATTTATTGCCGATCAATTTGTCAGTTGTGAGGATGTGTAACAGGGGTGCAATTGTCTGTCCACCCGCAGTCACTTTTGGAAAAAGAGTGAATAATAAATGCTACTGGCTTTAGCGTGACTATCTGTCAGATATCTTGAAGATTCAAAAACAAGGCAACTGGACTGTGTTGAGTTTGTTGGGAAGACGTTTCACTTCTCATCCAAGAAGCTTCTTCAGAACTGAAGAAGCCTCTTGGATGAGAAGTGAAACGTCTTCCCAACAAACTCAACACAGTGCAGTTGCCTTGTTTTTGAATCTTCAAGATGACCATGACCTGGATGAATGAGAATCTACACAGACGTATCTGTCAAATACCAAATTTGAAATAAAATTACAGTAGCAAAAACAAAACAGACCACATCTTGGGATCCATGGCAATAATATATCCACAACCCTTTGTAGGGTAACCACGTAAATGAAAGTTTACAGCCTACCTGTGTTTGATGATTAAGTAAGGTTAAGATTTGTGGGCATTAACCTTGTCCAATCCTGCCAGTTTTTAGAGATTTTAAAAATCAATAAGGTCAAGCTTTCATGCTCGTGTGGAAGTGTTAAGCACATCTTTTAGAACGTTACTATTGCTGTGGAAATGGTTGTGGGTTTCAGAATATTTTATAGTGGTTTGTGTGTTAATTGGCGCAATAATAGGACAGGAATCAAGTGAGCTGACAGTTGTATGAACCAATAACTGAAATATGCTCTGTAAATAACAGAGTGCATTTACAGGGGATGAGAACTGACACTTTGACTGCTTTCATTCATGTTACACCAATGTCACACCCTTGCATAACCAAGGCACAGAACACATCCTAACTATGCTCTGCATCTTTCTTTGTGCCCAAATTGTTACGGGCACACACTTCAAGAAAACAACTTCACACCATCACCAATAGACCTCTTAACATTTTAAGAAGCGCTTTTGTTTGGTTGTATCTTCCCTTTTACATTCGCATATGGCTTATTTACAACATGCTAACATTTTACAAGGGGGCTAACAGAGAAAATTCCAGTTACGGTAAAAGTGGATTTTGATTTCTCACCTGAAACTCACCTCAAAAGTTTCATAACCTGCCATCCAGCAAGAGATGGAGATAAAGCACCAACAGTTCTATTGTTACTTTCCTCTTTATGCACAAATAGTGAAAAAATTAAATAGACCAAAATATATAATCTACAGAGATTTGTCCTCAAGTCAAAAACAAAAAAGAAACTAAATGTTTGCATGTTAAACACAAAAGTAGTTCTCTTACTGAGTCCTTTGCTGTTGTTTTTGTGTCCTCTATCAGTCTTACGTGACCTTAAAATTTCAAACCCTTTGTTCACTGCTGACAGACAAGATCATCAGTCATGATAGGCAAAGATTCACAAACACCCACACTCCCACCCACACACACAAACCAAATTAAGGAAGTCAGATCAGGACACAGCATTTAGTTAGTGGCGACAGCGACTCAGCCATGGCCCGAGGACCTAACCTTTCAAGGCTGACTGTGGCCAGAGGTAGGACAGGGGACAAAGGGGCTTCCTTTGAAGGAAGCCCGTCTAAGAGGACTTGAGAGACTGCTTTGCCCCTTAGGGGGCAAACAGGCAACAAAGGGGCTGAAGAGGCTGTTGACATGTAACAAGTAGAGATAAAGCTGAAGTAATCAATAGTGTTTGGGCAAGACCTGGGGAAATGAATGAATGATGGATTTATTACAAGATTTTTACAACAGAGCTTTTTCAACACTTGGTTTTGGTTTATTTACACCTCAAGCTTTTGTTGACCATGTAAATTAGCAGCATGTAAGCCATTAGCAACCAAATCCAATGGCATTTTTAGCTTTGATCTGACTGCTTGATTGTAAATGCTAGCCTAATTCTTTCATGTATCTAAAGGTCTTCTGAGGCTATCAGTATCTCCATCAATAAATCATGAATAAACTAATTTCGTAATGTTAAATAGCGGGTGCAATGCTGTACAGCTTTTCATCACAACAAGCTGCTGTATGTTATAAAATTGATCAAATTAAAAGCTGTTAGTCTGGTCTGAAAGGAACCATGATCTAATTCTAAATAACTGCAAAATCAGTACTCCTAACAGCAACTGAACTGAAATTCAGATTTAAAAAAATAACTCAGGCCATTTCAGGTAATACATCAACAAATTAAAAGTATTTGATGAAAAAAAAAAAATACCATCCTCAAGGCACTAGGACACATGATATGCTGACATCTAATTTTGAGTTTAAAAACATGTCCAGTCCGTCTGTTTTGGGCCACTTTAGGAGACTTAAATGACTGCTGTTTGTTCAGTAAATACCAAACGTCCTATTTGTTGTAAGACAATTACTCTTGGTTGAATCTACTTAAAAAAACCATAATCAGCAAATTAGAATAAAATTAGAATAAACAAACAAACAAGCAAAAAAACATAAAAACCAGCATGCTGACATTAATTTTTGGTCAGTTTTTATGCCAAAAAACATGTTAATATGAAACTCTTTGGGAATTTTCCATGTCGAAAAAAAAATGATAGTACATGACCTTTGAATTTAAATCAATAAAAAACCCAATATGTTAATATTACTGTTTGGTGAGTTTTGGAAAAGAATGCTATGCTGACATAAGACTTTTTTGTCTGTTGTAATGAAAAAACAAACAAACTAATGAGTGAATTTTGGGGGATCCTTCATGAAGAAAAACATGCTAGTACATGACTTTCAGTCACTTGTCATAAAAAAAAAAGGCATTAGCATTATACCTTTTGGTCAATTTTTGTAAAAAAAAAAACAACCATTAAAAAAACCCAACCTGTTAACATATGACTTTTTGGTCAGACTCTTGACAAATAAAATACATGCTAATTTTGACTTTTGGGCATTTACCATGCAAAAAAATGCTAATACATGCAGTGTGAAATGAGATCATTTGAAGTCCAGCACCAGTGACTATTGGTTTACATCTAGTACACATATAGTATGTTGTTTTCTTTATCAAAATGTGGTATTGTAAAAGCTGCACACATGGGTCCTGTTGAGTTAGGGGGAATCTTTAGTATTATACTGAAATAAATCAATTTAACTTTTTTTAAATGTTTATGTTCTATTTAGATTTTTACTGGTTATAAAAACCTCAACTTATTCTCATCCAGTTTGATTATCTGTTTAGCTTAACACCCTGAGCCATTCAAATCCAACGTACACACTGGCCAGCTCAAATTTGAAAAAAAAAAAACTGCTCCAAAGTGCATTATGGCACTTACTTTCGGAGACCTTTTTAAACAGTGACCTAGATTTTGGGATAAAACCATTCACATTCAGGTTTCTGGTGAAGGATATTATAAACTGCCTGACAGATAAATTATCCATTGTAGACTGTCTTTTCTCCTAATAATATTAAAAAATGGGCTGCCCTCATAGACTTTTCCTAATCTTATTACACTTCCCCTTTTCTTCTGATATCCCTGGCAAAATGCCTTTGTTTCCTGTTATTTTAAGTCATTCCATGTAAATGTCAAATTGTTTTTCCACTGAGACAGATAGTACAACTGGTTCTTTCCACAGAAATTAAAGGAGATAAAAATCACAAGCGAGAAGAAAAAGTACATTATCTTCCTAAATTAAAAGGCCAGATCTTCTATATCCTGAGCATACCCCCATATAAAACATAGTGGTAACATTCGGTGAAAGAAAAAATTCTAAGAGTTAGTGACTCACAATAGTACTCCTTCACCCTAAACTAAGTAATGCGTTGCCAATGGCCGGTTAAAACTGGCTCAGACTGTGAAAAATCCAGAGGGACAAACTCTTTCAACAGTTATGGGAACTTTGGAGACAAGACTTCATTCAGAGGACCAATGTTTTAGAGGGAGAAGTGCAGCCTCTTTTTCAGTTGCAAAAGAGAAAAAGCCTCATTCAGCACATATTAGCTTTGTTGATGTGAGTCAGATCAGGAGACTGATATGACTTTTATGTCTAATACCAAGCTGCATCAAATAAAAAAGTGACAGGCAGCTGCTCTTAGTGAATCTGCAACCTGAGAATTAAGGGTCAACTTTTAAGCCCATGGGGCCTTCTATTTATAAATACTGCATGTGACATATTATATCTTATTTAATTCACACAAAACCATCTAATTTCCTATCAAAGGTTGAAAATGTGTCCAATTTGGACACATGGACAGCATGATCTAATGTAGTTGTAGTTGAATTTTCTTTTTTTAACACATAAAGCTCAGCATTTTGTACTAATGCTTTATCTCAACTACCTTATGCGACTAGTAGTGACAACCCATTGTCCAATTCTCAGGTGATGCCTAACAAATAGAGAGTAGCCAGGGGAGGGGCTTTGTGTTGGCTGTTTTCTCCTCCAGCAGTACAGAATAATACGTATATATGCCAAGCTCCAATCTCCTTCAACTTCACGGCCAAAAGCTGTACGGCCCAGTCAGAGAAGATGAAGACGTGACGTCAGCAGAAAGTGACTATATGTTTGAAAACAATGGCGGCTTCTGAAGCGGTCTCCGTGGATGCGGCAATATCCGCGGTTTTATAAGAAATTGAATAAATTTCTTCTTTAAAAGGGGAGCAAAGAACGTCACCTAAAGCTTTTCATACGGGAAATCATGTTTTTGCTCTTCTCACGCCCGGGGATCATGGCTGGGAAACTGGGAGAGATGCGAAAATACTCTGGACGATGCAGGGTCTATGGTAGTCATGGTTACATGGTTACTCAGTTTAAGCTCACAGCTAACCACAGGGTCTAGCTGCTACATCATACTGTGGCTTGATGTGGATTGGTCTGTGATGAGTGTAACTGGCAGAACTATCGTCCAATCACCAGCTGCAGTTGTTTTTGAAGGTTCTGCCCTCTGAAAATAGTATGAAAACCATAGCGACTTAAGCCAAACCTAGCATGCGAGTCAGCCTCATACATACAGTGTAAAACCACCATAAGAGTTTCTTACCCTAAAACACAGCTGCTATGCTAATACAGTCAGGGCTACTGTTTTACAAATAAAATCTAAAGCACTTTATTGATGACAATCTGGACCCAAGAGCAAGATATGTAAGATCTGTTAAAAGGGATTACAAGTGATGTAACTCTTAACCATCCGACTCATGGACAAGCCTATATCTGAACTTATTGAACTCTGTAACAAGTTCAAAAACATTGATGAACAGCTGTCTGAGACACATCTGCTCTTCTGAGGACCATATGCTGGAAAAAATAATTTAGTGTTCCAGTTACATCTTTTATGGGCCTATAATTCAAAATAGCACTGTTTTAATGCTACAACAGCTTAATCAGAAAAGCATGTTTTGGTGTTGTGTTCACAATATGAGAGTGAAATTGTGATTCATATTGCAGAGAAGTTGTCTGAGGTCTGTTTTCATCTTTTCCAGTTGATTTTAACCCGATAAAACCTAAATTGTCCTCAGCTCACCCTGGTAGCAGTGATCTTGCTAAAATACTGTTTGTTTATGTTCATTTGGGAGCGGGAAAAGAGATTCCAGGAGACCAAACTATGAAATGTCAGGAGGGAGGAGAGAAAATGGAGAGACAGCTTGGTGTAATGATGGAACAGAAATATGGGAGGGGGAGAAAAAAAAAAATCAAAGAATTGGAATAATTGGCATAATTCAAGGTGGCTGGGCACAGTCGGGGGGAGTGTCAGCGTTGGGCGAATCTTTTGCCATCCTCAAAGAGAGACTGTCTGCACAATTAGCCACACGAACTCTGACCCCGCTCAGAATAATTAATGAATAACAGAGGGGATAAAGACAAAAGGCGCGGAGCGGTCTGGTTGAGTGGCGAGCGAGGGTAATACATCAAAGAATGCCGTTAATTGGCCCTGTGGCTTTCATTCTTTGCCCTATTTCTTTCAATTCATTGACTCAAAATAATGGGTTCAGGTTCATTATCAACAGTTCGTAAGGCATGGGAGTGCCAAAATTCAACAGGAGAGTCAGGGGTGTGTGCGTGTGCTTGCCAGTGCATGCGTACAAAAATGTGTGTGCAATGGCTTAGCTTATGCCTGGCCCCCCAAAGTCCTGACGACATCAATTCCACACAGGGGGAACTAAGAGTTGTGCAGTTAAGTTCAGAGGAGAGCAACAGGTTGCAATTTTTATGATTTTTTTTTTTTTACAAGAACACTCAACTATTTTTTTGTCTTGAGTGTTTGTTAATGCAACAAGTGGCGTCACGATGCTGGAATATAACTGGTACGGACAGGTAAGTGATTGCCACACCTACTTTCGTACGTGTTTAGCATTATTCTCTTCAAAGTCAACCCTCTCTCTGTAGAAACAGCTCAAAGTTTCAGTCGGTTCAGAATATTACAGTGACACGTTCACAAACTTTATATATGCATATAAAATGCAACATAATGAAATTAGAGTCAAGTACTGTATGATTCCTTTTGTATTTCCATGACCTTAAATCTGATTTCTTCGTCTGCGTGCTTCAGAGAAAGAGCACCTTTGTTTCAGGAAACCCTGAATGCTCTATGACAATTTTGCTACATGTGACCATAAAGTGAAAGGCGCAACCATGCAAAATTCAGAGCTTCAGAGTGTGAGTGTAAAGGGCATTACACTGGTAATAAATGGTATTATAATAATTCAATCCTGAAATCTTATCTTGATTTTAATAGAAAAGAAAACAGCATCAAAGTGCATCTCTGTGATACAAATTTGACATGAATATCAGGAGATTAAATCACAGTGAGGGCAATAAGATTGATGACGTAAGCAGCAGAGAAACAAGGACTGTGGTTGCCATGATACTGTTTGGCTGTTTGATGGGGGCAGGATCGTGAAAATTAGACATTTACTGATAAAATGAACAATGAGTTGGGACTGCTGCACATGATCTTCATAGAAAAGTCTGTGGATTATCGAGAATTTTAAGGTCATTTAGTGTTGAGAAATTGGTGTGCAATCCATCTAAGGCTTGCAAATAAGTTTATGCGAAAGTTTTAGCCTAAAAATGACAGAAAAACTAAATTGACTTGGCTGAAAATTAGCTGTTTTTCTGTCCAAAAACCCTATCTTAGTCACATTTGTTGTTGTAGCTATACCTTGATGTGCCCTAATTAAAAAACCCTTTGTATAAATTCCAGACTGATAGCCATTAGTTTCACTTTGGTTAAGCATTAAAACACATAATAATAATCTTATAAGCATTAATTTCTTATTTATTTATCATTTCCAGCAGTTAGAAATGATTTATTAACGAATACATATAGCACAAGTAATCACCAAACTCATCTTTATGTATCATAAACTGATCAATAATTTATCAATACTCATTAGTGCTTTGTTATTCAAGTAAACCAGTAATGTGGGGTTAGGATGAGGATGGGGTTAGAACCACTTTTATAATAAGAACAACTAATGTGCATTAGTTTAGGATTAGTTAACACTTAACTGACAATTATAACACTTCATTAATGATTTTCAATTCTTTATAAACATAGTACATAAAGCTGTAATAATACATTTAAAGCATTGCTAAGCACTAATAAACCCTTAACCCATTATCTTTCATGCATTTTTAGTTAAATGAATTAACAAATACAGCTATCAAATGCTTAATTGATATAGTTGTTAAATATTAACGAAGTATTAATAAAGCATTTACAAACATCTAATTTTAGATCATTTTAAAATGTAATGCTAAACACATTTACACTAGTTGATGATAGTTAAGACTTTTATCCTAAATCTTACCCGTACTTTAACCCAAAACTAATGTTTTACTGATCAATGAATCATTTTTCACTGTGTTAAAGAAGGAAAATCTCATCACCGTAGGGCCAAACCTGTAATTATCATGGTATTGCCATAACTGGCAAATGATATTTTTGATATGTTTGATATTCAGAAACTTCACGCACTGATGGTGAAGGTGTCCAAAAGCACTGATTTATGAAAAAAGAATAAATTAACACAGTTGTGGGGATTTCAGCCTTACAGTGACAATATCCAATATTTGATGAGGCTTTACTGATGATTACTTGCTTACTAACACTAGTGCTAGACTAAAGCTTCATTAATGCATCAATAACACATTTATGAATGTGTGGATGAATGCTCATTAAATCATAAAAAATGATAAATGTATTTTTAAGGTGCATCGAGTGATAAATTATAAAAAAACAACTATAATCACGTTAATGCGCAAGTGCAGCCTAATAGATAATTAATGATGAATTTATTGACAATTGTATATCCTTTATTGATACATAAGTAAATCTTTAGTTTTGTAAGAGTCAGGTTGAAAGTACTGATTACAAATTAAGCATATATTAACTTTATGAAGGAAATGTAAAGATTTATTAGTGCTACATTTGAAAAGTTGGTTATTTTATGAGACTCACGTAAGCTGGATGAATGATTCAATGTGTTTGTGATTCAAGTATTCAAAATTTTTTTTATATAAATGAATTCATCAAATCAGCAGTGGGAGCAACTTGGGGTTAAGTGTCTTGCCCAAGGACACATCAACATGTGACGGACAGAGCTAGGCTTTAACCCACAGCCTTCTGATTCCACCAAGCCACTAATGCACCGTTATTGATGCCTGTCTAATATGATAGTTGTACTTATTGTCAAGATCAGCTCCCTTATATTTCCAGACTCATGCCAAGCTTTCATCTGAACTCAAGCAGTTACAGCAGTTCAGCTGAACGTTGCTCTGATTCACAAAACTGTTTATCAAGATCACACAGGAATCTGTCAGAAAGATTATTTAATTACAGTTCTCTATTTTAATTATCTGTTTTTTTCTGTCTGTTGTTGGTCGCTCCCATTCTCATGAACAAAATATCTCAGGAATGCTTTGATTAAATATTGTGGAACTTAGCAGAAATGTTTTGTTCGACTGGAGGATGAATTGATTTGATTTTGGTGGTCAAAGGTTAGAGTTGTTGTGAGGCAACATTAGTCCACATCTTCTGGATACAGTGTTTTTCTATAAGTCATTAGTAGTCCTCTGCTAAAATGGACTTAAAGTGACAATGACATGTTTCCATTAGAATTTATGATCACACTAAAACCAAGTTGCCTTACTGTATGTTACATACGTTTGATGTTACAAAAAATTTAAAATACTCATTTAACTAGTTTTTTAATGTCCCTATCGGGCAAAATCATACTTTTGTCTCTCCTTGTATTTCGCATGCTATGGTGCAGGCTCATGCTGGAATAATTTTATTCCTGGTGTCACACAGCAGAAAGTAATATCTGAACCCTGCTGAGGCTGTGGTCTGTCTGCTGTTGCACTTGACTTAAGTCCATTATGATAAAAGGGAGCAGCCTGTGGCTGTAAATCTGCAGTCCTTCACTAAACTTAATGTATGACACGTTCCACTTCCAACAAAGACTTCACAGTAATAGTCCCCATCACTTTTATAGTTGCGAAACCATTGTTTTGAAGGAGCAGTATCAGGAAATGGGTTGTATGTTGCAACCACAACTTAGCACAACTCAGACATCTGAAATACAGCAAGAGAGAAATAATCCCTCAAATCACAAAGATACACCAAGATGCTGGATATTAGGAGGATTAGGAATGTTTTTACATTGCTCATGCTAAATTGAAACTTAAACTTGTCAGCACAAACCTATCTGCCTGCCATGCAATGGATCTGAGTCTGGCTCTACTGGTTTAAGCATGTGGAGCTAACACTGGTGCACCACAAGGCAAGGTCGGGTGTGCATTGTTAATTTAATTTGCCATAAGGTACAACAACAAAAAAGAAAAAACAAGTTTTACTTAACTCCAAATACAGATGTTGGATTACTTTGTTATTCAGTTGTTTGTCATATTTTATCAGACATTTCTCGATTGAAAAATAAATATGTGGAACAGGCTGATGAGATACTATTACACACATTTAAGAGGCTATGTAGATATTTATAAGGTGTGCTGTGGGCAAAAACAGGCTGATCACCGCTGTTGTACACAGGTGAACCCTTCATTGTCATGTTGTGTTATCCTTCCTGAGAGTTGGCGTGGTTTTAACACATTAAACAAACAAGGCCACAGCATCCTAGAGTTTAGAATAGATGCAGTTGGCATCACGTCATAATTCAGGGTGGGGCATCAGCATTGGGGGGGGAAACAATCCTTTTCCCAGCCTGCAATAATGTAGAAGCTTGGATTTTAAATCTGATGCTTGATTCTAACAAGCTGTAACGTCTGTCACAAACATCACATGGCACTGACATTAAGTTAAATATCTGAGTTTACACACCCAAATGAACAATGAATATAAAAAGGTAAAAAAAAAAAAAAAAGAAAAAGTAGGATCAGATTCTTGTGAACTCGTTATAAAAGACTGGATGGTTAAAGCCATGATGTGGTCCACACTGTGACGCGCCTCCGATGCGCAGCCCAGTGGCCCCTTTGCTCTCCCAGTTGCTGTAAAAGTGACAGTGGCTCTGACTTTCTTCGCCACCGTAGTGAAATTGTCACTGTGACTCGCCTGCAACGCATTTAAAAGCGAGGAGAGGCGTTCATTTGATTGGTGAAGATTACACTCGGCTGTGTTAAACCCACTCACACCTTCTCTCCTCCCTCTCTGCCACTTGCGCCGGTGGGAGGGACAGAGGCTTGGGTGCGCCTCCCTGCGCCAGACTGCGCTGTGCACGAAACTTGCAAAATGCCCTTGACACACCCCGTTGGCATGGCACAGGCACAGCGCAGGGCAGGTGTGCGGTGCCTGCGCCTGGTTTACTTTTCGAGTGCGTCTGCATGAGTATGAAGCCACACTGGATCGTCCCTCTTATTCCAGTCCATCATAAAGACAGGCAGCCTCCAAATCTTTCCGTCATTCATCAAAATATTCAGTCAATGATGGCAAATATTTGGTTAATGCGATCCCTGTTTCTCGCAACAATGACCGCAGCCCTCTGTGCGTAACGCTGTGCCTGTTTTGCACCTGCCTTTCAAACGTGCTAAATATAGATGCAAAAACACCGCGTGCAATCAGTTGTGGATTTGATAAATCACACTGCTGGTGCTAAATGACTACATTTGCATTTCCTCCTCCCATGTTGTATGTTGTGCGTTCAGATCATCTGCATGTATTCTGCATATTTATGAAGGCAAACACGCTAAATGGACTGCACGTGCTATTTTGTTCATTTCACAGACCCAATCCTCTGTGCACCCTGTTAGTAGATCAGCTTTGTGCGCACTTTCAAGTTTGCACGTGTTTTTATAAACGCAAACCTTTTGTAGATCGGGCCCTAAATATTGTTTTACAGAAATAAAACCAAAATTTTTGTAGCATTATGAGCGTAATGCATTAATGTACAGAAAAAAATGTATTAACCATGAAATAGCAACCATGAAAACTCAACATAGGATAGAATAGAATAGAATAGAATAGAATAGAAAGCTTTATTGTCATCATACACAATGTACACACATACACAATGTACAACTAAATTTGGAAGACAACTCTGATGGTGCAACAAAAATAAAGGAATAATAAAAAAAAAGCAACCATGAAAAGTAAACACCAATGTTTGATTCATGAATATGGAAATAAAAACATATATAGTATATTTATTTATTTATTTTTTTACAAAACCCAAAACCAGTGAAGTTGGCACGTTGTGTAAATCGTAAATAAAAACAGAATACAATGATTTGCAAATCCCTTTCAACCTATATTCAATTGAATACACAGCAAAGACAAAATATTTAATGTTCGAACTGGTAAACTGTGTTATTTTTTTGCAAATATTAGCTCATTTTGAATTTGATGCCTGCAACATGTTTCAAAAAAGCTGGCACAAGTGGCAAAAAAGACTGAGAAAGTTGAGGAATGCTCATCAAACACTTATTTGGAACATCCCACAGGTGAACAGGCTAATTGAGAACAGGTGGGTGCCATGATTGGGTATAAAAGCAGCTTCCCTGAAATGGTCAGTCATTCACAAACAAGGAATGGGCGAGGGTCACCACTTTGTGAACAAATGCGTGAGCAAATTGTCAAACAGTTTAAGAACAACATTTCTCAACGAGCTATTGCAAGGAATTTAGGGATTTCATCATCTACGGTCCGTAACATCATCAAAAGGTTCAGAGAATCTGGAGAAATTACTGCACGTAAGCGGCAAGGCCGAAAACCAACATTGAATGCCCATGACCTTCGATCCCTCAGGCGGTACTGCATCAAAAAGTGGCATCACTGTGTAAAGGCTCAGGAACACTTCAGAAAACCACTGTCAGTAACTACAGTTCGTCGCTACATCTGTAAGTGCAAGTTAAAACTCTACTATGCAAAGCGAAAACCATTTATCAACAACACCCAGAAACGCCACCGGCTTCGCTGGGCCCGAGCTCATCTAAGATGGACTGATGCAAAGTGGAAAAGTGTTTTGTGGTCTGACGAGTCCACATTTCAAATTGTTTTTGGAAAGTGTGGTCGTCGTGTCCTCTGGACCAAAGAGGAAAAGAACCAGCCGGACTGTTATAGGCGCAAAGTTCAAAAGCCAGCATCTGTGATGGTATGGGGGTGTATTAGTGCCCAAGACATGGGTAACTTACACATCTGTGAAGGCACCATTAATGCTTTAAGGTACATACAGGTTTTGGAGCAACGTATGTTGCCATCCAAGCAACGTCTTTTTCATGGAGGCCCCTGCTTATTTCAGCAAGACAATGCCAAGCCACATTCTGCACGTGTTACAACAGCGTGGCTTCGTAGTAAAAGAGCGCGGGTACTAGACTGGCCTGCCTGTAGTCCAGACCTGTCCCCCATTGAAAATGTGTGGCGCATTATGAAGCTTAAAATACAACAATGGAGACCCCGGACTGTTGAACAACTTAAGCTGTACATCAAGCAAGAATGGGAAAGAATTCCACCCGAAAAGCTTCAAAAATTGGTCTCCTCAGTTCCCAAACGTTTACTGATTGTTGTTAAAAGGAAAGCCTCAGTGGTAAAAATGCCCCTGTGCCAACTTTTTTGCAATGTGTTGCTGCCATTAAATTGTAAGTTGATGATTATTTGCAAAAGAAAATAAAGTTTCTCAGTTCGAACATTAAATATCTTGTCTTTGCAGTGTATTCAATTGAATATAAGTTGAGAAGGATTTGCAAATCATTGTATTCTGTTTTTATTTATGATTTACACAACATGCCAACTTCACTGGTTTTGGGTTTTGTAGATCCAGCAGACAACAAAGCTTGTCTTCTTGTGGATAACTTGAACCCATGATATTCCTTTACTCAGTACTGTTCTACGGTTGGATGAAATATACTTGAAATATAATTTTTAAAGTCATTTGTCATTTTTCATGCAAATTGGGCACCACCTAGCCAGAAATTGTTGTCTTTATCATTTGTTTTCCTCTGTGCTGACCAGACGTGACCTTTATAGGTATTTCCAAACAATCCGCCTTATTGATTCTACTTTTTTCCTTTTTTTTTTTTCCTTGTTATGATTTTGCAATTTGATAAATTCCTGAGATTTTTGGTTTGAGGTCAATAACAGACTCCTGTTCTATATCAAACTTAAAATGCATATTTTAAAAGATTTTAGGGATTTAAATACTGCTTATAATGCCATGACAATGCTTCTGTAGTGCAACATGAGAACGTTGTTTTTAAGTTTATCCAGCTTCAATTCCCTGTATTTCAATTCCCCTTTTATTTTTTGTCCCTTTAGCACCTTGAATCTGACCTCATGTGCCCGAAGGAAAACTTTTTGGAGCAAAAACATGAGGTCATGTGAGGATGTGCTTTTTATTTCTGTCATACTTTGATTTCCCAAACTCCAAACCTGTATGGAAAAACAGTTCAGTTCCTTGAATCTCCCCTCATCTGCCCCAAAGCAAAAACTGTCGTTTTGGAGCACAAACCTCAGGTCATGTGAAATTACTCCCACTCACGTACAGAATCAGACACACCGTGAAGGAGCAAAGGGGGGCGGCTAACTCAATCACAGTAACTTTGTCTGCTTCCCACACGTGATTTTGTAAGAAATACCTCACTGCTTGTTACTCACTGAAATATTTCAGCCATCCTCACAGCACAGCCCTCTCCCTCTCTGCCAGCTCTTTAATTGGCGTACGAAAGGTTTCCCATACCTGGGTGAGCCATGTCAAGCAATTAATACCCTTAAATACGCCTTTTAAGTGAGTCTTTTGGTCTCTGGGGCTCCCCATTGTGATGAAACGATTGGTGTCGTCTCACGTTAGCCTCGCACAGGTGCCTTCTCTGCCGGCACATCAGATCATTACCATAACCACAGACGGAGAGAGTCTGATAGAGAGGTAGGCAGAAAGGGAGTGAGATAAGAAGAAAGAGGGAAGAAAGATAGAGGGATGAAAAGGGGGATTTGCTTTGGTGGGACTTGCTATGAGGCTCTCCTGGATGCACTCACAACCTCTGGGGATGTCAAAGTACTAAAAACACAAAATGAACGGTGCTAATGCGGACTGTGCTTAATCCACTCAGAATTCACACCAGCTCAAGTGCATCAGGGATCAAAGGATTTGTCTGTTTTAGCCCAGAAAATAAATACATGTTCACACACAAAAATATACACAGATTTTTTCCCTTTAAGGCAGTGTTAATTTATTCAGCAGTTAAAGACTCAATCTTAGTCTTTAGATTAATACTCATAATATTTGATGCTGCATTTTAGTCTTTTTGTCCCATAGAGTTAAAGTCAAACAAAGCTGAAGAAAAAACATTTCACTTTAGTTCTAGTCAAATAAAAAAAAAAACAAACATCTCCAGTCACTTCTTTCAGTTAAAACATTTTCTCTTGATTAAATAACTTTTTTGGCTGGATTGTGAAGATAACACTGCATTTCACTGATGTTAATAAATCATAAGTACTGCAACTAGTTCAAAATAAACAGATGAAAAACGGTCACACCTTTGAACCAGTAAGTTAGTTTTGTGCTGAAATCGTTAGTCTTATTGATCTTTTATAAATGGCTCTCTATTGACACCACAATTGATGCTTACTGGATATTTGGTAATAGGATAAGACCTTTTTCACATGACAATTTCAGACATATTTGTCCTAAAAAAAAGACTAATTTATATTTGGATCTCCAGAAGCCCATCCCTGACAGTTCCGTCTCATCTTGTCTTGTTGATGAAAAGTAAACATGCAGTATGTTTAATATTAGTTTTTACTGTTCAAATGTTCTTCTTCTGATGGATTATCAGCTCTCTTTTGTCATAGAAAAAGGTACTGATAAAGTGTTTTCGTCAACAAAATTAAATCTGCTTTAAGAAATCCTGAACTTAACTACAAAGGTCCCTTTTCTAATGCAGATAAAAGGAGCAATCAGCAGTTTTTTTAGTGGGATGGCACATTTACAATCCATTGATTAAACAATAGACATAGTGTAAGCAACATCACCCACTGGTTTTGAAAAGGCATTTTGATGTTTTACTGTTAGACATGTAAACCCAACCTAACCTCTGTGTGCTCAACTAAATGCTAATCAAGGATGTGGGCGACAGAGCTACATGAGGACCACCTGCAGGTCACATCAGCAGTGCCTGGGTATGCTAATTTGTTCACAACTTTTTGTCCAATAGTATGAAAACCATTAAGTTTTCAAAATATACATCCAGTATTTGCTGTGCAGTACCATGAATTTCAATTTGGATAGTCCGCCCATACCTCTGATTCTTGTGAATGTTATATCTCACCAAAGCTTTACAGGATTTTCTTCAAAATTTGCACAAAATGTCCACCCTGATTTAAGGCTGCTTTATAAGACAATGGAGGACACAGATCTAGAAAGGAGCTTTCTCAAGGGTTTGTTTAAATGCCCACCCTTTGGCTCAGGGACTAAATTATTTTGAAAACTCAAGATGATGGAATCTTACGTTGTTGTTTGCTTGTCAAAGCAGTATCACAAATAATTTTCATACATTCTCATCACTTTTTTTTTACACAATTTTCTTGAAACTTAGAACAAGTGTTTACCCTGACTGGGGGATTAAATAACTAGACTTTGGGGTCATAGGGCAAGGTCATAGAACCTCATAGTAATCTCTAGATTGAACATGATATATCAAAAATATTTTAAAGGAACTTTTACACAAATCTTCACTCCAAGATAAAAATATTAGATTTATTAAAGGTGGAGGTCTCTTGAGCTCTTTATTGTCCCTTTACTTTCCCTTTAGATTTCTCTGAGACCACAACAACTTCCCTAGCTCTTCAACAATCCCTACACATTTGTTGTCCAGCACTTTTTTGTTCTTTACTATTAACTAAATTAATCATTCATATAAAACAGTTTTTCCTGTACCCAATCATAACTTTTTTGCTGCAAAAATGAGAATATTAACACAACAAAATGGAGTATCAATGACTTTTGTAATTGTAGATTTTTCTCTTCAGCACTGGCTTTGTTTATTTTTTTCATTATTATTAGTTTTGAAACAATTCAAGATGAAGCTGGCCCTTCGGAATTTAATTTACATGATGGTGGAGTATAACATTCAAGAACAGTATTTGTACAAAATTTAGTTTATGCATCATTTCTTGTTTTGTACGAAAAAAAAGATTTATAGATTTTAGATTGTGAACACATTCTCTGCTCACATCCACATTTGCCTTTAAAGATAGCACAACAGTGACGTGAATAGATGGGTCATATAGATAGTTGTTAACCTATAACAGGCTAAAATGAACCGAGGCCAAAGGCTGTGCAGAAGGTAGAAAATCAATCAAAAGCTTTTAGTATGCTCAAGAAAATAATCTCTCAAACTGTCAAGTACATTGAGTTTGCATTTAACTGTCTAAACCATGTACATCAGTCACCAAGCTCCTTTAATCCTCAAAATGTATTTGCATGCCATTTGGTCATTAATACAGTGTGGTACAAATGATCAGACATGATTATTAATAACAGAATCACAACAAAGTTTCATGCTCGTTTTTGCTCCACTGATGAGATCTGTCATTGTGAAAACTTCACAGACAGCAGGAAAAAAAAGAGTAAAGCTGCATTTGTTATAGTTCATGCATTCATTATCAACACATAAGTTGATAAATGTAGCGCATGCGTGTTAGGAGACTCTGGTGGGAGCAGGGGGGAGTTCAGACTCTTCATAGGGCTGCAGCTGGGAGTCCACCTGCTCTTCAACGCACCAAGATGAGTTAAATAAGTACAAACTAAGCATAAATATAAGTAAGCCCACATATGGAAAGGGATGTCTTTTTACTGAAGTATTTGAAATATTGTGGGTTTCTTGTCTATTTCTTTACAGAGTTAACAATGTAAATGCAGGGTTTATAATTTTAGCTTTACTTTCAGTTCAATTGCTGAAGTGAGGGGCGTTAAGGTTGGGTTAAGCTACCCTACCCCTGACCCTGACCCCACCCAAAAGTGCATGATTTATAAATAGATATTTTTCCCAGGAATGTAACCAGTTCAAAAACTTCACAGTCAATGCAGCTCACTCACATTTATGATGAGAAATAGAAATAATATCAATGACTAGATGACTATACAAGTCGCAAGATATTTGGACTTAAATTTTGATTAGATTTGGATGCCATGTTTGCAAAGTAGCATTAATTGGAAAATACTTAAAATTCCTCAAAGCAGAGTATTTGAATAATTGGAGCAGCATTTAATGGGTGTTTTTAAGAAAAGCACACAAAGTTACTACAACCACATTATAGTTGTGTAATAGCCTTCGAATTGTACTTATAATCCCCAGCACTGACTGTTAACAGGATTATGGTCATTTTCCTGACACCAAGGGAGTACATGGATTGGATATTGGATCACACTAAGACTTTAAAGATTGTCTTTTATCCTCATTACTACTGACAAGCAGGAATTTTGGTATTAAAATCATTCTTGGAAGTTTTACATAGCCTGAGCTATGTCCAGCATGCCATAACTCAGAGCAACAAAAATGCAGATGTGCCCACACATCTACATGACTATTTTCAAAGCATTACTGACATTATTATGCAATGTTAATGAATCCACTAAAAAAAAAAGTACTGGATCCAAATTTTGATTCAGACCAAAATCTGATCACTTCTTCCTTGTGCCATGACTAACATTCCCAGAAAATTAAAACTTAATCTATTTTAATTTCATCAAAACAATTTTGAGTTCTCTTGCAAACATTCAAACAAACAAGACAGATTTATACAGAGTATAAAAAATAAACTCCTCGGCAGAGGTAAACCATCTAACCCTATGCTCCATATTTTTTCTGCCATTAAGTAAAATATTTATAATTTCCAGAGCTAGAGCAATTCTTAATTTTTATAGTTGTAGCTGTCAGTGACAGAGCTGTCAGGACAAGACACAGCGTGATCAGTGCTGTAAAAACACCAGATATTGCAGCAAAGCTTCCGAATAAAGCAGGAGCTACACCTGGAAGTTCTTGCTCTGCAGACTCGCCATATCTTTTTAAGGTTTGTGCTGCCTACAAGCAATAGACCACATTTATTTGCTGCTGATGTTGTGCATTCGACACCCAGGCCCTCCTTTAATCCACAACTTTACCTACCTAACCTCAACTGCTGGAATTTTGTGGCCCAACTTCAGCCAATGAACAGAGACTTCTGGGACTGAAAACTATGAAGGGGCCCAAAAACTTGGCCCTTTCCAAATTTTAGCCCTTTTATTTAAACCCAAATACCGACCATTACTTGATAAGGCTCATAATCTGACTTGTCCGACTGATCAGGGAACAGGAACTTTTAGGGGCCCAACCATGTCTGTGGGTGGGCCTGGGCTCAACTTGACATTTCCAAATCATGGAGGGATGTGCTGTTCAGCTCCACCCACCTCCACTGCTTTCCAAAGTCTTTGTATTAGTTGAGGAGTCTATTAAATAATATTCCAAGGATAATTTCACAGAAAAATGAAATTAAACCATTAAATTGGCACTGTAAAACACTGGGATTACTTGCAGTGTGAAGATGGAAGACCACTTTTCACAGCTTTTCTCCTATGTCATGTTAAAGTCATCCATGGAACAAAAACATCTTTACACTTTAAAAACCACCTCATAAAGGGAAATTTCTTTTTCAATAGTTTTTTATTATTTGAGTCCCCAGTACAAAACAATTACTATTATTTAGTCAGAAACAGAAGTGAGCAGCGCATCTGAAACATATCATCTTATGTGCCTTTGGTGGTGTAAGCTACTTTTCCTGTCACTTCTGGTGTTCCCCAGGATTTTGTCCAGGGGCCTCTCCTGTTCATAATCACTGATTTACTTCCACTTCTCATATTTTCTGTAAATTTAATATTCACTTTTCTTGCTGTGTATTGCAGATGACATCAAACTTTTTTAAATTTAAAACAGGAACAAAATCCCAGTCACATTTATAGCTCTGCATAATGACTTCAAATGCCCTCAAACCAGGTGGTAAACAAAGGGCATCAGATCAATGCTGTGAAGCAGATGGTGTGTCTCTGGAACAGAACCATGAAGCAGCATTTTGCTCTTGAACAGGAGTTGTGTTGAAGCTCTGTTGTGTCTGTGTCTACAGGAAACCAAGTCCTGGTCTTCCTGCACCTTCCTCAAACACTGACAGTGATGAAACTGAAGTTTTTCTGACTGACACTAAAAAGGCCGAGACAAAATCCATTTCCCCCCACTTTAGATAACTCCTCCTCAAGGTGTGGGTTAGATTCTCACAGCATCAACTACATCTCTAGTTCTCTCTCCATTGATCCCATCACTCCTGTTCTTCAGCACTTTCACCAGCTCCTGGTTGAATACTGTACTGATTTTATGATTCTGCCTCCCACTTTGAGGCCATCCTTTTCAGTTCAAGTGAAAAATATTTACAGTTACCAGACCGAGCATCAGGAAGGCACGAGGTTGTAGTGGTTGGCAGAAATGACAGTTACTCTGACCCACGCATGGAACTGGCAGTGAATGAATGATGGGGAAAAAGAAATTGAACTCAGGCAGAGCTAATTATGCAATTTACCAAAGACTGGCCAATGGAGAGATAAGAGAGGGCATCCAGTGGAGTAGCATGATCCAATAAAAGAAGTGGAAAATAATTTTGTAAAATTCATATGGATTATATGAAATAAAAATGGAAAATTGATTTATGTGTGATACACTGCTCTGATTTGGGAAGCTAGGAGGTGCATTTTATCATTCTATGTTTGCAAGCTGCATTTTGTATTTCGAGTTCTACTGCTCTTGTTTATTTATAGTCCAAAGTAAAACTTAAGAGATTAAAGCTGACACATAAGAACTACCTTGTACACTTTATAACTGTGTTGCAGGTCACTCTATCTGCACCTGACAAAACCTGAGATCTGGCCTTCACCTCTCAACCCCCTCTACTTTATTCCTCTTCTTCCCCTTATGCATTGCGGCTCCTCTTCGTCACAGCAACCTAACTCTTTCAAACGGTCTGAGCACAAAGATAGCCGAGCAGGGCAAACAAACAGCTCTTTGTCCACAGAACAAACCATACTTTATTATTTCTGGCAAGGTCAGAGTTGATTTAATTTTCTGCTTAGTTCTCATTAAACAGCTATTGCATTATTTAATTTCCCACAATCAAGTTAAGGAAGGCGGAGGGGCTGAAAGAGCTCCACCAAAAAGCTTTTGAACAGTGGCGCACAAATTTAGGCTTGGTAAATGCACTTTATGCCGGTTACAGAGAGGAGCATCCCCATGTTTGATGCCATGTTAAGCCTCAAAGATCAGAGTTGCTGCTTTGAGATATTATAAGATTATAATCTTGACCCTCATCCTTTGCCAGAATTTAAACAGATATGTTATTTTGTGGTCCTTTTAACCAAATCAGCTAACTTTAAAATGACATAAAATCAGTGTTCAGTTTTATCTGTCTACAGTGGTCAAGTCATCGCCACAAATGCCCAATGATTGAATACATGCTGTTATTCTGAAAAGTTACGATTTGACTTGATTTTAATTCCAAGGAAGAGACAAAATTTGTACAAATGCTGTTATAAAAGATTCATGGCAGCTTATTAAGTAGGAGGCAAATATATCATGATTCAGTGATAAACAGTAATAGAAAAACAGTTACTAACTTCCTCAGTAAGGGACGTCAGACATAAATCTGTTGGGAGGACCAGAGCCTGGAGATGCTGGCAAAGCTAATGCTAGCCACACTCTATACGAAGTTGTTTAATTACACAAAATTAGCTTGCTTGTTGTTGTGATTTCTGCTGAGCACAATGCACTGCTTTTTGATTCTTTGGTCCTTCATTAGTTTGGATGGCTTTCAAACCCAAAACGAAACAAACTGAGGTTGGCTTGGAAGTGAACTGAGACCCGTTTTCAAGTTGACCAGTTCTTACTTCTTTAGGTTACATCAGAGTTTGTGGGGGCTTTCACACCACCCCATATCATTCAAACTATCCAAGAAATCAAACCAGAGTTTGTCTGGTCCAGACCAAACATATTAGGTGTGATTATGACCTGAAACTGATGTTGATCTATAATATGAACAGGGTCCTGTCGTGTTTTCAAATCGCACGCTGTACAGGTTGGATCTTGTGCTCTGTGACCTCAGCCTGAAAAGTTATGTCTGCTAGTAGCAGATTATTATGTTTTATACATTAGAAGCATGAAAAAGTAAAATAATCAAACAAGGCTAAATTCATCTCCGCTGCAGTGACGAATGAAGGTAAAACTTCATCTTTTAAGTTATTTTTTGGCACAGTAAATCTAAATATGAAAATTAATCATTATTAAATTTGTCTGTTTTTTTAATACACACGTGTGTCGGTTTAGTTCATAATATTTATGTAGCTTTGATGATGTGTTAAACTGTACCAGGCTTATAAAAAAAATAAGTTTACTGCTCTTACATAAATGTAGTTGACAGCAGTAAGTATGTTTCATGTATAGGGAATACAAACAAAGAACTTGGTGATTTGTTATGTCTCTGGTGTAGCATTATGTCTTAAAAGCTCTTATAACATATTTATTTCACAATAACATATTTAAAATAGGTTCAAGTCACTGACACTCTATTCTTCTTCCCGCATTTTCTTTCAGCATTTCAGGCGTTTCTTTTAATATGAAAGCAGGACTGCCCGGTGGTTTATGTCTCCACAAGGAATACATAGGCTGCATGGTAGAAATGCAGTGTGGCTGGACGAGAACAGCTGGATTGGTTTTAGAGATAGTGTAATATTTAGAAACATTAAATGTAAGGAGTCCATGCAAGGCCCAGAGGCCTTGACCTATGACCTATGATGGACAACCCCAACAATGCCCTAGGCTCTGTGTTCAGCAACTTCTCCTGACTAATTGAGAGATATTTGTTGTCCGATGAATCGACGTGTGTCAAACAAAGAAGGTCTCCTCTAAACTGAAGCAAAAAGTAGACGCTAAAGGACAACATAAAAGTGATGCGACACATGCAACATCTGTGTATAGTTTAAAATTGTAAAGACTTCGGGCATGATTAACACATTTAAAAAAAAATAAAGCAGTATTAGACCTTAAAGTTGCCCTAAGTTTGTTAGCCTGACATTCTCACATGAAATCAATGAAAAGCCCAATGCTTCACATACTTTAAGCCTCATGTTATGTAATAACTTTATATTGACTTAGCCAAAGCACTGTTTTGGTATGAGACTACATCAAAGTGCTTGAAAGACTCCCCTCTCTGACATTATGACAATAAAGGATGTTTTGCTCTTTAATTGAGAATTTTAGGCAATTAGTTCATTTCTGTGCTGTCTACTCTAGCAAGGCAGCTCGTTTTTAGTAACTTTAGATACTTAAAATTTGGGGTAATTTTTTTCTCTTTTACCTCAAGTTCAAGAATGATTGAGGTTACAGAGCTTGTCTGAGAGCCAGTCATATTCCAGCATTACAGTCTTATAAGCGTGAGATGAAAACTTCAAACCCTCAGAGAGCTGAGCAGACACACAGCTCTTTGTCTTTAGCCTCAGGTCAAAGCAAATTTGATTTTCTGGTTAGTTCTCATTAAACAGCTCTCGTATTATTTAATTTAACCCAATCACATTAAGGTAGAGGGGAGTGATCAATATATCTCCAATTCATCTCTTATATTAAGACTGCCTTGATCATAAATTTGCATGATATACTCAGCGACAGTCAGGATTGTTCCACTCATAAAAACATTAAAATTAAAACACTCTCATGATCAAAATGAAAAAAGAAAAGCTGGTTTATAAGTTGTCAGGTAATGACTGATGTACAATATCAATGACACAAAGTAAATATGAGCAGATAGTGTCTTAAATATTTTGTTGTATCATCAATTATGGTAAATGTTTTGCCTTTATTTACAGCTGATTTGTTTCATGTTTCAGCAGAATGTGCAAATGTTCATGCCCTCTGAAGTGAGGCATGAGGGATGAGCATTTTTTAATGCATTTTTGGCTTTTGGGGTTTTTGATGTCTTTATTAGGGTGGACAGATGGTAGGATCAGAAAGTGTGGAGAAATCTTCGCGACTGTAGTTGTGGCAGTTGAGACCATTTTGGAGTTCAGAAAGTGTCCTAACCAAGGTTAACATCAGATGGCTTTCAGACAGTAGTACGGTTGCCCAGCAGACATACAGTCGATATAAAAAGCCAACATGTCAGGGGAAAAATGCCAGTTGCCACACAAATAGATGGGGAATAATTATTTATAAGTTATTGTATTAGCCTTTGTTATGATGTGTTGCTAAGAGAACTTAATAATCAACTTCCACTTCATTAGATTACGTTATTCTGTGTGGTGCGTACATGTTTTTTGTTTATCAATTAATTTGGACATTTGGAATTAACTACCATGACTTCTGAGGGCAACTTTGAGATCATTTGTCAATTCAACAGACAAGAAACTTAAACTAAAGATTCATACAGTTGTGTGAGTCTCCATTAAACAACACAAAAATGATGGCATGACGTGCCTCGGGGGTGACATCACACTTCTTATGACATGACAGTCCACACATGCACAGCAAAACTTATATGGTAAAACAAACTACTGTTCAGCCCTACTATATAACCTCGATTCATAGACGATCACTTAATGAACTGTGTTTACATAAAGCTAAAATCTCATTTATTTTTGAATTCCAGGTTGACAGCACTGGCTCAGAGGCAAAACACTGCTCAGTTTGTTAATGTCATATTAAAACTCTTTAGCAAACACAAGCAGCAGTGACATAAATGGACACTTACTGTCATACCTCTTCACGTGCAACAGTCAAGGCCTGTGGGATTATGTTTTCAGGATGCCACTACACTTGACTTGTTACAAAAGTGTGTCCATGAATTTTCTCCAAACCTGGAAGAAATGTCCACTTAGATTAAAGGGGAAGCTGGTTCGATTGTGGAGGTCACAGAGCTAATGTCAAAGTCATGGAGCATCATGATCAACATTTGCATGGGAATGCAGTCTTGTAAACAAAATATCTGAAGATTACTTCAAGTGATTTCCTTTGAACTTGGCATTAATGACTCAGATGAACTAATAACATTTTTAGAGTCAAAGGTTGGGTAAAAAGGCTTTATAGTCACATTTCGCCTGTAAATTCAACGTCTCAAGGATGTACACTGGCACTCAAGGGTAAATTAATTCGACTTTAAAGGTTTCATGACATAGGTTAGGAAGACAGAGCCTCATTTTCACCCTCTCTTGTGAAGGTGATATTTTGTGAAAGCTCTGAAGGTTCTTTATTTTTCAAACTATGTGTATCTGTACTTTTTCTCTGACTGAAACATGATCTGATTTTGGAAGCCACAGGTTAAAGGTCATTCAGCCTCATGATCCTTTCTGTTAGAAAACATGATATATTAAGAACTCTTTTTCGGATTTAACTTTACACAACTGTCCTTCATGACTCAGTGATGAATCATTTACATTCAGAGGTATATGGTCCAAGGCCAGTGTCAATGGGTCTTGTCTTTATTTCTTTTCAATAAAATTTTTACTGCTTTCACAAACACACCATCCCTCATCCAAGCCCTTCTTCACCAGACACTAAACCTTCAATGGCCCCTGTTACATGATGTTTTTAAATTCTGAATTAAAGTATTCTCCTTCGTGTTTACATGGAAATAGTAATTCCGAATCGTACATGGAAAACATATTTATTCACCTTTATTTAGTTCCGGTCTGGGGGTTGGGAATGGTTCTGATTGGACAGGGGACAGATGTGGCGTATTTACATCTACCGGAAGAAAACAAACTCCAGTTCATCATCTCCAGAGTCTCTTTCATGGAAACCTCGTCCAACTTGGATGCTACAACTTTAAAAATGTCCGCAATTCTATGCTTACGTCCATCCACTCTTTTAATTATTTCCAAATCTTCTAAGGCTCTAATTAAATAAATTGTTTCGCCTTGAGTCCAACGCTTGTTTCGGGCGACCATCCTGTTCCTGTCAGTGTGGAATATGTGCGTCATCGTGACAGTACAAGGGAACGAGCAAGCGCAGAATGACTGGAACTAATCTAAAGCAGAATGAACGTATACATGATCGAGGAATTATTACCTCCGCCAAGGAGGTTATGTTTTCGGGAGGGTTTGTTTGTCTGTATGTCTGTTAGTTAGTTAGTTAGCAACATTACTCAAAAAGTTATGGACGGATATTTGATGAAATTTTCAGGGAATGTCGGGATTGGGATAAGGAAAAAATGATTCGATTTTGGAAGGGATCCGATCCAGAAGAAAACCGCCATTACGGAAAATGCGATTTTCGTGAATAACTGCTGAACTAATGTTGATATCGTTATGAATTCAGTTGCCAATAGTATGTTTTCATGGTCAAGGAATCTAAAAATGTTGTCAAAATAAATGTGGGACTAAGATTTGTGGTGCAAATGACAAATAGGGGGAACTGTGGCGCTTGGCGGAGGTCTGCACTCTCCAAGTGCTTTCTAGTTTAATTTGGATGTAAAATCAGAATAAACCAGCCATCAACTTCAGAATTAAGTTTGATTCGGACTGGTCATTTTCCATTGCAATTAAGTGTTTACAAGGTAATTTTTAATCTTTTTAAAGAGGATTCAAGTTTTATTTTGAATTACAGGTGAATTAAAGCTCTCATGTAAAGGTAGCCATTGTCTGGTACTTGCTTACCTGGAGGATGCAAAAAACTAGCAGGTATAACTTTTTTGAGTGAAGCATCAAAACTCTAGACAGGAGCTTCTTTATCAGCCATACTCCCTTACTAGGTTTTAGTGTGCTAAAATTGATGATGACAAACAAGATTGGTAATTTGACCCTGACAAACATGACTTTTAAATTGAACATGTTTTTAATCATTTGTGGGGGAACATCCTTGTGTTTCAAGCTACAAAAAACTGATCTGTGATCTGTCCATCATCTTTTTTTCTATATGCTGTTGTCTTCAACTTTAATTTGTGTTACAAAATAAGTCCAGCGCAAGAGCATCAGGTTCATATCACACTGTTTTTCTTCCTTTATGGTCAATTTTGCATGACTCATGAATGAAAGTTACATATACATATGTAACATTACATATAACAGGTTCAACTACATACAGGTACAGTGTGAGGAAACAGAATACAATAAATCAGCCATACATGAGCTGAATTAAACAGTAAGAGTATTTAGACTGCAAAGTGTGTGTAAGAGGTTCTTTGTTATGAGAGCATGAAATAGGTAAGGTACAGTCAGTCAAAGTGCATAAGCTTCTTTAAGGAGTGTAACATGGATTACTTTCTCTGAGCATTTTGTCTTTATTCTGCTGCCCAGGCTTGAAAAGGCCTTTACTTTGTTGAGCAGTGACTGTCTCGCAATCAATCATGTGCATAATTTTAATAAGACTTCATCTTCGTAGTTATAGCCAGAGCCCGCCGGGGGCTCCTTTTCACTGTCTGCCAAAGAGAGAGATTAAAGTTGTCTACAGTACAGCTCCTCTGACATCATTCACAACGGCTACGCTAAGCACCACTCCATCCTGTTCAAGCTCAGTGGACAGTGAGGGTCAGGGTTGATGTGCCCTTTTCAGGAACATAACCACTACACAGCAGTTTACCCACAATACTTTGCAAAGTATTGCTCAGCAGCTTCATGGCTGCAGCTTTGAACAGCAAAAAATATGTCTGTCTCACTGTTTACACCATACATGCATAATTCTTCATCAGAGGCTTAAAGGACTCAAATTTTATTCCATTTATTTCTTATTTTTGTTGGGAGAGAGGCCGAGATAAATTTGTTAAAGTGTTTTCAGACAGAATACCAAATGATTTTATATGTTTGTTGTTAAATTTGTCTTAACTTCTTTGTCTTCATTTGTTATCCTCAAATGCCTGATAGTGATCGGGATTAATGTCGGCTGGCAGCAAGCAGCACACACTCAGACTCCATCTAAGCTCTCAACATTCTGTCAGTTTTTTAGCTTCTTCTCTTTTGCCCTCCTTCCATTTTTAACCCCTCTATGACACGGTCTTTTAGAAAAACTAATGTGTTTTAAATAGCTTGAAAAGTTTGTCAGCAAGGTAACAGATTATGTTAGTTTCTGCTTCTGGAAAAAATTTCAGATTCATATGATTTGCATCATTCGAAATGGATTTTACTGTTTACAATGCTCCTGCCAGTGCTACTCAACATTTTAAGTGGAGTTCTTTCCCAGAAAATATGCAAAGACATTATAATGCTGTGATGTGTAGTTTTAACCAATTGAATGAGGTGAGTTTATGCTGACCAGGCTTAAAAAAACAGAGAGGGAGCAGCAACCAAGCACGACATCATGTCATTCTGCAATTCATTAGAAACAGAGACAGACAGACAGTTGCAGGTGAAGAGCTAAAATTAAGATCATTTAAGGATTTATGATCACTTTTCCCAACGTCCACAATTGCAGACACTGCTCCTGCTGAGAGTCACGCCTGCTTTTATTTATTTTAAGTAACACAAGGTAAACAGAAGGCTGTGCTGAAAGCTTCAGTCTAGTTTCATTGACTCTAAAATGGTCTTAGCACAAAAACAGATTAAGTTGACAGAAAGTCAGAAAATAGTGCAATGCAATAGTGGAATTTATCTCTTGTTAAGGTCTTTAATCACCCAATAACACTCTTTCTCTCTCTACATGAAAAAACTGCAGGTAACAAATCATTAAAAAGAGGGGCTTCTGAAATTAGAGCGAACAGAACATTTTTTAAAAAACATTTTCACTACTCTTTTATTATTCACAAAAAACAGGTTACTTTTCTGAGTTTTGCAGAAAAAGCTGCAGCTCTCACCTATCTCCTGATATAAGACACTTCTAAATCAATATAAGACGCTTTAGCAGTCTGCAAAGGAACAAAAGGCTGTCTCTATGTGTACTGTAGGCTAAATGCTTCAGAGAAACATTTTTAGAGGTACACTTTAGCAATTTCTTTTAAAAGGTTAAAAAATAACTCATAGGACTGCAAAGTGGTCGTAGTTTGTGATTTTGATAAGCCCATCTAAATGTAAGTGGCACTATCCAAAACTGTATTTCTTGCACCTGCCTTGTTCAAAACAAAACAAATGTTTTTTCAGAATAAATGTTCAGCTTGATTTAACACTCTTTATCTTTCCAAACCCTGTCTGCAGCCTCATAAGGCCCAAAAATATAGTCTGTGAAGGGCCTTAAATATGTTTTTTTCCCTCAACTCTCTTTGTTTCAGTAGTAGTTGAGGTTGAATCCTGTGACTAGACCACTTGCTTTAAAAGTCCTGTACCATCTCACTAACATATTAACACCACTTATTAAAAATAATTACATTAAAGGTCCCATAGTATGCAAAATACACATTTTAAATTTTTTTTTACTTGGATGTGTCCATGGCTTGTTAACAACTACAAGCATGAGGAAAATTCACCCTCTCTACCTGAGCCACGTATTAAGTTGGCTCACAGTAGCTAGTTTCTGCAGATGCAATCAGGACAGACAGCCCTGGAGTCAAAAAAACACTGAAGTGAGTTAGCATTTAGCACTTTTATTTCCCATTGCGTATATGTGATTGTAGATTAGCTTTGGTTGAATAAGGTCTGTGATGAACTCATTGTTTGAGATTTGAATATTTTATTTTGCAACAAAAGATGCATCTGTGATTCATCAGCTTTTTAATACTAAAGGATTACCGTGTTTTTATAAGAATGGATGCTGATAAACTATGAACAAGGACTACAAAAATAGCCAGGGCCCATGATGAAATCATACCTGATTGTTTTGTAATAAATGATAAAACACACACCAAAGCCACAGCCAGAGGTACTGACATAATAGTTCATTAGATTAGGGAGAAACTTTCAAACAAGAGGTCACAACATGGCATTGCACGCTGAGTCAAACTGCCATTTTCTAATTCCATTATAGCTCAATAGTCACTTTCAACCCTTGCTAATTGCTGTGAAAGTAAGGCTTTTTGTGAAGATTATCAAGATGAACAAAACATGTAATTTTAATATATGTTTGTTCACCACAGATGTTATCAATAGCAATGATCCCACCACCGTGAAGTTCCTGGTTGGCCTACAAAAACACGTTATCCCTGCACCACCCTATTGAGCCTTTATTGGCATCGGTCTCCCTATACATTACACAACAGACTATCCGGATTGAGCTGGAATTCAGTCTGACTTCAAAAGCAGCTGTGGGACTCAAAAATCACGTAATGGCCCACATTCACATGATGTATGCTCTGAGTTAGCTCTTATGAACTTTTACCCTTGTACATAACAATAGTAACATGATTACAATTGGGAGCCTAGTCATGAACCTGCCATTAAAACATTAACATTCCTATCAGTAACAATACTTTGTGTTTGTGTTTAATGTACATACAACAAGCCAATAGGACATCACAGAATATACGCAAGGGGCTGAGATTTTCCCATGTTAAACTTGGAGACTGTATGTGCGTACTGTAGAGGGTCGACGTTTTCTCAGGTGTTCCTGTGAACAGTCACCATTTCACTTCTCACACAAAAGAATGGACTCTAACTGATTTAGTAGCAAAAATTGTTTTTTTCATTTTGTGTAATCACATTTGCTGTGCACTGGCAGTGAGAACAGAATGCACTGTATCCTCCTCTGCTTTCTGTTGCATTTCACTTGACTGAAGATCTTCTAATACAGCGTTTGTGAGTTGTAAAATGTATTATTTATTGAATTTAGGGAATTAGGACAGTGTACATTAATCATCATGAGTGGGTTATAGGTGGGATTGCCCCACCTTGTTTCATTGTATAGGTTTATTTGTTATGTATATGTGCTTCGTTGACAGTATTAATCAGCAGTAGGTTATATAAAGATGTTTGATGACATAATGTATTATCAAAGATGCACAATTAAGAGCTACAGAGAAGGCGGTTACATTCAACAATAACCTAACAATCTAATTACTTTATTCAAAACCACAGAGGCCATTTGTGTACTCTATGACAGAAACCCCTGTTCACAAGCAAGGGATGGAGATCATTCCCAATGACCTTTGACTTGTGCACCCTAAAAATCTTTTCAATTTATCCTTGAGCCAGAAAGAACAAAATCTCTTCAGGTATTCTTTGGAAAAAATGTCACACGCAAGCGTGTACATGAGGCTCCATGACCTTGTCCTGTGACACTTTCGTACAACTAATTTATTTACCTTAAAGGCAGAAACTGTAGCAGCTTCATCATGTGGGCATTAGGTCAAAGTTTCATAAAAATCTCTTTAATTACCCGTAGTCCTTAAAGTTTGCATTTAAAGCAGGCGATGACCATGTGACTCCAGTTCTTGACCTTTAACCAATGCTTGATCTCATGGCCCAGTGCTGTGCTCATGACAGATTCATGTTGGGTTTTGGATGTATACATGTGCATATATATGTATTTGTGTATTTTTATATGAATATATGCATATATGTGCATCTATAAAATGAAGAGTTTGTCTTCAGCCTGCTCTACTCTAAAGTGTCTTGAGATCGCACTTGTTATGAACTGGCTCTATAAAAATAAAGATTGATTGATTAATAATTGATGACTATAGTGTAAGTGAATTATCCTTAAGGACATTTAGGCAAATAAAGTCCTTTGCGGAATTTACAAGTAGGAGTTGACAATGATGCTGTATGAAATTGACCTCTGACTTATGGCCTCAAACTTAAGTATTTTTGTCCTTAAATTAGAGTGGACATTTGGGCAAAGCTTGACAAAAATTCCTCTGATAAGTCCTGAGATGTTACGTCCAGAAAGTGATGACCATGAAACTCCATTACCTGACCTTTGACCAATGATGCTCGCAGTGTATTCTTAAATCTGAGTGGACATCTGTGCAAATTTAAAGGAAATAATTTGAGGCATTTACAAGCAGAAGTTGACTATGATGCTCTATGAAAATGACCCTTAGCCTATGGCCTCCAACTTTAGTATTTTCATCCTTAAGTTAGAGTGGACATTTGGACAAAGTTTGACAAAGATCCTTTGATAAGTCCTGCGGTGCTGCATTCAGCAAAGGATGAAAAATGAGACACAATGACTGTGACCTTTGACCTATGATGCCCAAAAGCAACTTATATCGTTCTTGATTCTGAGTGGACATTTGGGCAAAGTTTGAAGGAAATCCCGCATTCACAAATAAGAATTGACTATGAGGATCAATGTATTTGACCTTCGACCCATGTGCTTCAAACTTTAGTCACTGCATTCTTAAATGAGAGTGAACATTTGGGTTTGATAAAAAAATCTTGGACTACCCCTGAGATTCTGCATCTAAAACTAAGGGATGAACATGGGGATCATCAAGTGTTATATTTTCTTGTAGTCTGAATGCACATTTGAGCAAAGTTTGAAGAAAATCTGTCAAAGCTTTTTTGATATTCTGCATTTCTTGGTGAATTCACAAACATCATGAAGATACCGGATGTGCAGATTGACAGACAGCCTACAAATGTAATGCCTCAGGCCTCAGCTGTCACCTCATCCAACAGTCTCTGAACTTTGTGCATTTTTTTTGGTATTACCTGCTTTGTCTTTTCTGTGCTACCACAAAAAAAAAAGAAAAAAAAAATCATGCTCCATTTGCAATACTCTAGAGAACACTACTGCTTTAAACCTCATATTGTTTCCGATGTTTTAAAATAGATGAAAGTATATGAAAAGTTAATTATTTGTGTTTAGAATCAAGCTCTAATGGGTACCTGCATCCAATTTCTTCTTTACCTTAAGTATAAATTTTAATTATTTTCTTGGTCCGCTGTCGAGGCAGACCATTTTCATAAATTCAATATTTCATCAAGGTAACACACTCGCACATATTTTCACGTGTAATCCAGTTAAAATGGCTGTAATATTTAATTCATATGAGAATCATTAAAAGTGCAGTGGTGCCGTGTCCATTATGCATTCCTTTTCTAGCAGGATAAAACAGTCCTCAGATGTGGGAGCCGCACTTTGAAGTGTTGTCTCAGAAGCGGGCCAACTCTTACAGGAAGTCCCTGATGTTTAAAACATGCCGTGCAGGGGGACTAACAAAGGTGAGCACTTGTGGCTTTGCCTTCCAGATGAGCCAAAAATGGCCAGCCAGGAATTTGGCTAGAAATCTGCCAGACTGGCTTGCACAGGGCAGACATCAAATAAACAAAGAGCAGACAAATATACACATGGGTAGTAGTGAAGATGTTAGACAACAAAACACAAAGACAAGCCCTCTCATGAGGACGCAGAGAGCTTTAAAAGAGGCTGAAAATGTCTTGTTTACCCTGAAATAGCTGCTAAATAACTTAGACACAGCAGCATAAATAATGCTAACACATGTATACAAGCTAATAATCCGTCTGTTTTTAATGAGAGCTCCGTTTGCTGAGAATACTGTATCAAGTCTTGCATTCTCTCTTTAATGAAATCATCCAGCATGGACACGTGTGGGACTAATTGCAATTTGACAGCCAGGGAGATATAAGAGCTTGTTGTGCATAACTGTGTTGAAAATTATTCTTTTAAAACATAATCAAGCTCGTTTTAACTGAATAAATGTGATTTGATTTGGCTTATTACATTCAACATCCTGATGAGTTTATTACAGTGCATGCAGAAGCTTGGTAAGATGTTAATGTTCAATAACCAGGGAGTCAGCAGTGATCAGTCCAGCAGCTGTCACTATTAAATGAGGGTTAGCGTGTCCAGAGACATCATGTTTTAGATTTTCTGTCTGTCCATACTGTTATGTGAATGTGATATCAATGACTGCTCTGAAGAAGCTCTGAAAAAAGCACAAAAGTCTACTCTGACATTTGTTGTATTGATTGTATTTTGCTTATATTAAAGGCTGAGGTCAGGGGTCATTGACTGCATTTGTACAAAGGACAGTTTTTTGGCTTTACCAATGTTAGAGGAGCCGGATTTCAAAAGTAATGTAATAGAAATATTTGGGTCTAAATCACATACAGGTGCATCTCCTTCAATTTTCCCTTTCAGCAAAGTACTTACCAAGGTCATGGTTGTGTAGCTCCATTATCCTCCAGTTGTGGCTAAAGTTTCATAGGAACACTTGAGGAATTTTCCTCAGACTTTGCATACATAACTTCTGTAATATAAAGATAAATATTAAAATAAAAGGGTCATAAGTGAAAGTTCGAGGTCATTCTGTTCATCCTTTGCACAATCTTATAAATCCATGAAAAGACAGATTGGGTTCTGGGGTAAAAAGTTATAAAAAGGTTTGAGTACATAAAAAATTATGTAAATCAAGTACCCTAATTAATTTTGCATAAAGCAAGCTATGACATGGCCGTTTTCTGCGGTTACTGGTTTGATCATGTACCATTTAATTTTTGGTTAAATAAAACACTTAAAGAAAAATTTAATCTGTGAGAATAGACAGTAAAATTAAAAGTAAAAATTATTTTTTCTTTCTGAAATTAAGTTGAGCAGATTCAGTAAGAAGGCTCTCTAAAAAGCCTATAACCTAAAATTAGCATTTACTTATTACTGATCTTTATTTTGCTTTTGGTTGTATAGCACACGTAGATATATCTCTTGCTGCATTTATTTTCCGTTTCAAACATCTGAAGATTCTCTTCTCCTTCCTCATTTACAAGACTGCTGCGACCTGTCCACATTTTAAGTTCTTCTTTAGACTCGCCTTTTTAGCTGTGCCCCTCACAAAAAAAAAAATAAATCACAGAAGCCTCTCCTCAGCATCTTTCAAGACTTTGGTAAAGCAAGTATCAATACATTTTTCATTATGAATTTGCCCTGACCTCATGGTCATGGGTCTCACACAGTCTTTTCAGTGATTAGACATGGGCAAACAAAGACAAAATCAAAACCGGTCTGTAACCCATTATGGGTTGGAACCCGAAGATAGGGAAAGGCTGTCCTACAGTGTTGTCATGCATTTTGTCACATTTTTCATTCAACTTGTTCTGTTTTTTTATTGCGTGGTACCACACTATTACATATATAAAATAGTTTATCATAACAAACCATTCAGTATTGTTTTATGTGGCATGGTTTTGGAGCATACCATATTGGACCTTCATTGATCCGACAACTAATAAATTGATAAATTTGGATGTCAACAGGATTACAATAACTGTCATGTTCAGTTCGGTGTATCACATCATATTTAACAAGATCTCAAACAGCCTGTTTGCTTTACAAACCCAGGCAAAATTTTAAATTTGATTCCACTAAAAAAGCATTTTTTAAGGTTTAGACTAAAGACTATGACCTCTCTCAGCTTTGCAGTGACCAGTATTTGTCTGGGAGTCATTCTTGGATGGCCTGTATCGGCCTTTCTTTTTGCCTGACAGTTAAAGGGACACTGTAACAAGTTTTCAGAGTGCATTTCTTTGTGTTTCACTATTTATGCACACATTTATAGATTATATTTTTTGACCATGACTGTATTTTAATAGTTAAAAAGCTGTCTAAGGGAAGTGGGTGTCATGAAGATAACCTGGCAGAATGTGCTGAGCTGGGCTGGATGTTCAGCAGGAAGGAAAAGTGTGGTGATCCACAAGCAGGAACACAGTCTGTCAACTTATTACACCCCAACACACACAGACATACACTCAAACTCCCCGTAACTGCCATCTGTATTTCTGCCTCTGTCAGGCTTTTCCCTGACCAAAAACACACTGAGTGCGAACACATACACACACTCAGGAAACAGCTCCCAAATAAGCTGATGTGTCATGCCTTCCTTTCTGATATTTCTGCAAAAGCTCAGGAAAGAGACCGCCACTCTTCTTCTTCTTCTCCTTCTTCTTCCTCTTCTTTTCCCCGTTGTCTTGGTGAGCTGTGACAGTTTTCGCTCCTCTGTGAGACTTTTCAGCTCCTGCGGTGGTGCCACTCCGGCAACCATGAGTCGATGCTGTGTGGTCAAAGTGATCACCTTAACAGAGATCCAGCTTCTACAGGTAGGTGAGGGGAGAGTAGTGAGTCCAGGGCGAGGAAATCAGAGCGAGATCGGACATAGAAAGGTGCACTTATGTGCAAGCTTGTCTGTTTGCATGCATGAGAAATCACCTTTGCTGTGTAAAAGCCGTGGATGGCCACCGTGCAATGCAGAATTTGTGATCCGTTGGCTGTCCCAGTCTTATCTTCTGTCAGATTTTGCAATCTAGGGTGTGTGGTTATGGCTATTTGCTGGTTAGCAGGCTCAGCAAAAAAAATCAGTAAGCATGTCTAAGAGGGGCTTTTGTTCCACTTTCATCTTATCTCTGCAAATTCGAGATCTAAAACGTTGATATTTTACTCTGCATTCCTTATAACTGTGTCAATATTGCCTTTTTTTGCAGAAATGAATCCAAACCTCCTACACAGTTTTGTCCATAATTTCTACAATGGGTTAATGTCAGTGTCCCCCAGTGTTTCATAAGTTGCTGTATTTTTCTGAAGTGAAAGGAGAACTTGGGTAAGACTGAAACCGGGTTAGGCAAGACCCTTTCATTTAGAAGAAACACCTGCAAGCTAGTACGTTATGAGACCAAGAGAGCAGCGATTCAGTGGGACTAACAAAGCACAACTTTTAACTCAAAGGTAAAATAGAAAACTATTTCTCAAGTCTTAAATTCAACATTGTATTTGTGTTTTTTGGAAGCTTAAGTTGAGCTGTGAATCTCTAAGAGGAGAATTTGGTATTTTACAAACAAAACCTCAATTTCAAAAGAATTTGGACATTGTGTTAAGTGTGGTAAAAGAGCACAGCGGTTTGCAAATGCCTTTAAACCCTTTTTCAATCATATTCAGCAAAAAGACAAGATATTTACTGTTTAAAGTGGTTCAGTCCATCTTTTGGAAATTTAGCTCTGAATTTGATGCCTGCATCACATTCCAAAACAGTGAAGAGAGGAGCATGTTCACCATGTTTTGGCACTTTTTCATCTTACATCAGCATCTGGGGACTAAAGACACTAACTGTTAAATAATAGAAAGTGGACTAATCTTTATTTCTTTGCAATGTGGCGTGTCTGTCATTGCATTTTGCACTTCATTATAAACCATACATTTTCAATGGAAGACAGGTTGGAAAGCCATACTGTTGTTACTCATGCAGCATGTCTCTTGGCATTGTTGTGTTGAAATAGGCAGGGTCATCCCCCATAAAGGTTCATTGTTGAGAATTCTGTGATGCCACAAACATGTACCTCTTGGTATCAATGGTGCCTTCTGAGATGAACAAGTCACCCATGCCATGAGCATTTATACACCTCCACACCATCAAAGATGCTTACTTTTCAACTTTGTGTAGATTATAATCTGGATGTTCCTTTACCTCTAGCCGAGGGTACTCAATGGCCATTATTTCCATGAAACAATCTGAAATGTATACTCATTAGACTCCAGAAGGCATTTACACTTTGGGCCAGTTCATCTCGGATGAGCCCTGAGAAGTCAGAGGCACTTAGATGTTGCTGATATATGGCTTGCATGGTAGATGCAGCGTACTGTGTGAATTGACAGTAGTTTGCCTGCCTCCCTGTCTGCTATATGTAGTGATGTTAACAAATATGAGCAAATAGCCTTGGGCTAAGAGGCTAATGGTTGTTCGCTGTAAATTCCAACGCTGATTACATATATATTAGTAAAACCTTGTGGGGTACTGGTTGCTCGAAAGCTGAGAGATATCCATTACCACTGAAATAAGCTAAACAATCCAGATCTCCAAAAAGGCTGAAATTTCGATCAGCATGAGTGAGGCTGGAAGACTGTGAATAAAACACATTGTTTTGCCTATTTTTTTCTTCATTAAAGACTATTGCCAATTTGACAGTTGACGGGGCGGTGTTTAAATGTGTGCCAGAACTTGTTGAGTCTATACAGCCAACCCAGTACACCACCACCTCTGTATGTGGTCTGAGGCACTGGATGTCAACCCTTTTTTAGCACCCATCAAAAGGTGTACACATAAAATATTTTGCATAATCACTTGTTATCCAAATGCCCAAAACAAGTATCAATACTCTGTATGGACAGGGCCGGTGATGCCAGATCTGAATGTAGTGCCTCATAAAGGATCAAAGGTCACAGGCATACAGTGTAGTTCTTCAGCTTCGCCCCTTTTTAGTGATTTCCTTAGATCAGAGGTCACCAACCTCTAGATCTTGATCCCTTGGTAGATATTCAGGAAATATCAAGTAGCCTTTTACATTTCATGTGCATTAGGTCTTGATCTAACGAGTAGGATGGAATGTTTCACATATTCATGGGATCTATCGGTCTGGCAAATCACACTATTTGTAAGATTAAGTGGATCTTTCTTTCATAGTTCCTTTTATTTAATTTAAATCACAATAGAATTACAAATAATAACGTGAATTGAGAGGTAAAAACAAAGCCTGCAGTGAACAGTCCTTTACCCCTTGCTGTCACACAGAGATTACGTGGATCAAACTAATTTCCCGTTATCCCTTTTGTTTTCCATGTAAGCAGACTGTTAAAATGTGTTACATGCTGTCATTATTCCAGTCTAAAACTCATTGTTATAGGCTGTGCAGATTGTTTACTGCACATATGGCTATTATGATTATTTAATAGGTTCTTGGTAGATTGAAGAATGCATCTACTGGCTTAAATGTAAGTAAATAATATATCTTTTGAAAAGTAAATATTAATTGTTAGTTTGGGTGAGTGGATCTTCCTTCCCTTGTTGGAATCATAGGGGATCTTTTATTAGCAAAGGTTGGTGACAACTGTGCTAGATTTTCTGAATCTTTTGATGATATAATGGACTGTAGATGCAAATGCACATTAAGGACCTTTGTTTACAAACAGTCAAACTATTAGCCCACACAGTCCATCACAGGATGAGCTCCTCTTGGCATCTTTGTGTATAAATGAATAAGCCTTTCGGGAGAGCTCCTTTTATACCCAATTATGGCACTATCCCCTCTTACCAGTTAATTGGTACGATATCTGTATCAGCAGATATTGGCCGATATTTAAATTTGTCCAATATTTACAGCCGATCGGTCATAATATCAGCCATATATATCCGTAAAATTGGCTGTAAAATGGTCAAACACACAAATGTGCTATAATGCTTAACCTTATCATCACAGCATTGGTACATTTAAAAGTCAAGAGTTTCATTTTTTCAAGAGGAAAAGGCTGTTCCTCTTGTTTTGTGTATCTGTTTCTTACACAAATAGATTGTCACACTGAAAGCAACAAATCAACCTTTTGTTCTTGACAGAAAATATTGGTATCAGTATCTGCGATAAATAAATATTGTCAGATATTTGCAAACATAAAATATTGTGAATCTCTACACATTTGCCTGAGTTCTTTATATACTGTGTCTCAACAGCTTTTGAGTATGTGCCAGCACCAAATCAGGATGTGTGTATTACCATAAAATAACGTATCAGTTCAAACACAAAGTATCTTGTGTTTGACTGAATAGGCGGCAAAGGGACTGCATGTCACTGTTCTGTTTTAAGTCTTATTTTACACAATGTCCCAACTCTTCTGGCACTGGGCTTGTTCTTGGAAACAATAAGACTAAATGTTTTATTGCTGCAATTGGTGTTCTTTTAATGTGACTGCAACAGAAACCTGTGACATGTTTTAGTGGTATACTCTCATGATGTATATATTTTCTAGAATTGCCGGCTGTACCGAAGTGACTCGTGAAACATACAATAATTGATTTATTTGATCTGCTGCGTTCATGTGTAATCAACATCAATGTCAGCAATGCTATGAAGTTAGTAAAATAGAAGAAATCTAATGAAAAAAGAAAAAGATGGATAGGATGCGTGATGTGGAGGAGGGAGTTGTCTGATTCAGATGTCTTTTCTCTGTTGGCTTAAATGTCCCTAATGAAGATAATTCAGTTAGGATAATGCAGCTGACCTCCTAAGGACAGTCAATTCAAGTATTTAAAACGGTCTCAGGAAGTAGAAACCCAAACCAGACAGATATTATTTAAACATTATAAATCATAATAGAGCTAACTGTGCGTAATAGACTTAAAGGATATATCATATTAGCTCATCAAAAGTGGCGTAACTATTGGAAACAGTCTAGACATGCAAAAATCAAATCTGATATAATTTCTTTGATATGAGAAAAAGCGGATTTTTACTCTACACAACCTGAGCTGCATGTCTGGAATAATTCTGCAAATGGAAAGTGAACCTGTGACCTCTTCTCCACCAGCGACCACAAACACTACCTTGATTGTTGCAGCAGGTGCTGTATGGAGAAGGAGAAACGCTCAAGTGTCTGAAACATCAGAATTGTCACCACGATCCCAAACTCCAGCATTGATTTGTTCGATTCTTATCTCGTTCCTGTCCAATTTCTATGGCTGGCATTGATAATTTCCAGCATGTCCGCTTCACACATGCACAGGCCGGCCATTGTCAAGCCTCTCCTCGGCGACTGAAGCGCCATTACCTCTCAAATCTAATCAGATTCCCTTAAGTGGATAACAAGCGTGTCTCCGGCATTTACAGTAGTGAGAAAGCCGAAGTGAAACCAGGACAAACTGCTGTCACACAAAGCAGATATGCTGTGTCGCAGTCCTGGCATCCCTCCTGCTAACCGTGGCAGAAAAAAAATGTTGATTGGCGATGGCGAACAACTGGCATCTTGTTTGGCCTGGAGTCAGAGAAAAGCTCTCAGTCACCACAACAGGCTGAGTATTGTGGTAAGGTCTGTGTTAGCTACATAGGTGGTGAATAAGTGCAGCTAGTCCAGCTGAAGAGGATTATTTAATGCTGAGTTTTGGTATAAAGTTTGCTTTGAAAGTTTGTGGAGCTAAAGGTCACTTTGTTTAGCAGTGCTATGCCATATGCTAACTAAGCCTAAGGAACTGGCATTGTGGATGGACGCATAAAACGACAAACCAGCGTTTGGTAGTTTGTTTCTTAGTTTGTCAACAGGTTGACTCAAGAAGTTGCAAATGGATTTTATAAAGTTTTCAGAACAAGTCAGACATAAGTCAAGGACCAACAAATAGATTTTGGGGGTGATCCAAATATAGATGCAGACTCAGGAATTTTTTCAATGATATTTTAACGGTGCGAGATAGGGCAGTTTTTCCACATTTTCTTGAACTCAAGAAGTTCTCAACAGGTTTTCATGGCATTTTCAGGGAATATTAGTGATGGCACAAGGGAGAAGTGGTTGAAATTTGATGGTGATCATAATCTGAATTTGGATCAAGGATTTTTTCAAGATGTGTTAACAAGGTGTGACAGGGCAGTATTCAACATATTTGACATCAACTCATCCACAATGTTGGAATTGCCTTTGAGGAGGTATATACTTTTGGAGCACTTAAAATCCAAGCAATTAATTTCCTCATAAGATGATAAGTTTTGGAGTCAAAATGCTATGTGTCTTTTCTCAAACTTTGAACATGAACAGACAAACCAAAGTTAACTCAGTAATTTTGTAGCTATATACTTTTTTGATCTGCTAACACTGGTAGCTAAAGGTGGTGAATGTTAGCATAATTTTGCAAACAAAAGGTTAGCTCAAACACTTTCGAAGAATCTAAGCTTTGTGATTTTATAGCAATGCTTGATTTGTTTCATTGATATTGTAGCACCACATCCAAAGCTTCTATAAGTGTTTCAGTTTGTGTTGGTTTTGGTGCCTCCTGTGGACTAAGTGGCATGTCCAGTTTAATATGCCTTGTGCATGGAATATTGTGGCTTTTCTGTAACCCTCATTTTTCTTTTTGCTTTTACACCATCAAAAATACTTGCCGCAAAATATAATAGAAAGGAAGCATGCTGTTTTTACTTTGTCTGACACCTGCCACCTGGTAGTGGTTTTAATATAAAAAAGCAACATAGAAATGGTAAATTGTAATACGGATGATTTTGTTTGGTTTTTGAGGTCATGAATAGATGTTAATATCACTTTAAGTCTCTTTGAAATTTTTTTTATTATTTACTGTCATTAGCTAATATTACATCACTATAAAAACTGCTGTTTTTCCCTTTTAAACTTTCTCATGGTGATAGTCTGAGGTATGATTATGTGCTTTAAAGCTGACATTTTGGGCCAAAGGTGGCGAAAAAAAGAGGATTTCTCCTTTATGTCACTTCACTTTTTCCAGTTTCAGTTTCCATTACACTGTCTCTTAAATCAGTCAAAGTACTGTACAAGCATTGTTTCTTCTCTGACTTTCTTTCCTTTAATGTGATTATACTTGGTTGGTAATGGAAAAAGATACCAAAAACCTTGGCAATGTCATTGGAGCATGCTATTTTGACCTATGAATGGAATATTCTGGTTATAAGAACAGGACGAGATGACTATCAGCACGCAACAAGACATCATAATGCCATGGCAAACAATACATGTATTATTATCAAGAACACGCAAATGTTCTTAGTAGGACATAAAATAATTAAGCAATAGTGAGTTGCTTTGTGAGTTCACGTTTTCCCAATCACTGAGTATTTGGGTCATTTTTAGGTGATTGGGTTCTCTGAAAATAGCCCTAAAACCAGTAACAAACAAAGACTGGCTTTACTTGAGTTATTGTTTGTATATAAGATTAAAATTTAGACTCTAAACCAGTGAATGAATGAAAAGGCTTGGTTAAAAATGGCATTAGATGAGTTATTTAAAACCCCCTTTGGGGAACAAGGGTCAATTGTGCTGCGACAACCCCTGGAGCAGGCAGAAGAGGAGTTTGGGAAATGATCACTGATTGGTCAGTGGGAGAGAAAAGGGCGGTCCGAGTGAATTAGTGATAGACGCTAAAGGCAGATATCCTGCAGTGATCAAACCCTGGGTGATCTGACAGTCCAGTGTTTGAAGTCATTATCATGCTAGGCAACATAAAGGCTTACCCCCAGCTTTGGGCCTAATTAGTTCACTAAGGGGCCCTTTATAAGACATTGATAAGGGACCGGGAAGTACTGACACTGACTGAGTCAGCACAGACAGCCACAGGATAGCAGAGGCAGAAGCAGCAGCAGCAGAAGACTTGGATTGATAAAGTTGACCTGCTGCTACAACAAACAAACCAATCTGAAGAGTATCTGCTTTTCTGAGAATGCCACATTTAACTGACTGCAGTTACTTCACGATGCGGGACGCTGCCAGAGCTTCAAATGTAAGATGGCTGAAATTGAGAAATATTGCTGATTATTTGGTGAAATATTTTAAGTAAGACTGTCATAATTCTAACAAATTCAGTATTTTTTATGGTTTTGACCATTATGTGTGTGAGCTTTATGTAAATAGAATCTAATCCATGCAGGTTATGGTTATCCGAGCCTTGATCAAGTGGCAACTGAACTTATTTAAACTAACTCTGTCAAGTTCTCACTCAGATCCAACCTTGGATGTAAATACTTTTTTTTTTGGTTTTTTTTTTTACATTTTGGATTAATGGAGCCTTAAAGTAACCAGATTTCCATGTTTTGATCTCAACTTAACTTTTGATTTTGGGAAGACTTGAGAAAAAGGAGGAGACTGCTGATTTATGCTATTCTTTGAGAAGCCTTAAGAATGAGTTTGAATTCTTGTAATGAGGTTTGTTCAACGTGTCAAACATGACTCACTGTGATGTGTAAACTTAAGTTAAAAAAGAGGCGAGAAGTCCTAAAATTTGCTCGGCATGGGTGACTAATGATGGGAAAATTGTGACATGAAACTATTTTTGTGCGTTGAACCAGAGCCGACAGCTGCAGAACACTTTATCTTAGTCAGTATTGTGTCACGGCTGAGACACAGACTGCTATCTCTAAACTCGCGAGCTGATTTTAAATACGTTCCTGCAGGTACACAACCACCTGGAGAACTCCAAGTTCCACATCCACCAGAGCCAGAACCAGCAGGTCAAGCAGTACCTTACGCTGGGCTCGAAGCTGGCATCGTCGACCGGACAGGGCCACAGCGTACCACATCCGCACACCCCTGGCCAGGCGCTTGCCACCGTGCCCATCATGAGGAATGGACATATGCCCTCCGTTAGCGACAGCAGCAACCCAAACAGCCCTGTTACCCTGCTCACGATGGCCAACCATGACAGTGAGGTGAGTGAAGAATGAAAGTGACTGTGTTTCTTATGCAGAACTGAAATTAGGAAAACTTCAAGGAAAGTGACGTTAGAAGCAAGAAATTGAACCACAGCTTTAAAGGGCATAACTTTTGGCAATTTCACAACACTCATGAACTGTTTTCCTGTCAACGTTTTACATTTATTTAGAAGAAAAACCTTTAACGTAATAATTTCTCCTCTCTAAATTCTGCTGAAATCATGGCTGGAACTTTGAAGAGAACTTACAAAAATTCTTTACCTGTAAAATGTCTAACCAAATTGGGTTGAATCTGGGTGAGACCTAATCATCCAAACAAAGTGATGCCATTATTGATCCCCCCTCTCTCTCTGATCTGCTCATCAATAACTTCAGACATTCAGTCTCTGATGAGAGAAACCCTTCAAAGGAGGAAACTAGTTTGATAACAGATGCTTGTTTCTCCCGCTAATGCTGCTAACTAATATATGAATGATGCAGTGGAGGGAGAGCCCGTCTGTTAGTTGATTAGTCTCCGCACAGTCCGTCCCCCTTTTTTGTGTCTATTTTGGTTTTTGAATGGTGCAAAAGAAAAAGACCTGGACAGTGTTTCAATTCTGCGATCATCATGCGTCTGTCCATGAGTACACTGAAAAAAATCACTGTTTTCTTTTAGTTTCCAATGGATGAAGTTATTGATGACCTAATTAGTCTTGAATCCGGTTTCAATGATGGAGGCTTGGATTGCATGGAGCCTAACATCATAATGCAAAACAATGTAAGTATGAATCACTTTGAAGGTCTTTTTCATTGATTTCTGTAACATTTTGTCTTAACCTTCAAGTTTTTGCCAGGTCTTTGTCAAATGAAGTGCATCAACTACTTACTTTTTTTCTTTTAAGTTGTGAGGGTCCTCCACTCAAACATGAAGGTGCAAGCTTGACTTGTTTGGGAGGGGGAATGGTGTTAGCTCGGGGTCAGATTAAGTCTCCGGATGAGTCAAAGTTCATCAGGGCTTACCGACATTTCTCACATTACTCAAGACAATCAACAATGGTGATTAAGTAGAAAAAAGAGGGATGTTTGTGGACAGAAAATTGTATATGAAGGCTGTATGGCTGAGTAGGTAGCCACAATATGGCTGAATAGGAAACTACATTAGAGCATGTTAAAGAGGTGCAATATGCAAAATGCATTTTTGTGTTGATTTCCCTTTCAACTCAATTAAAAATCAAAAATCAAAACAAAAGAGTATTTTCTATGTAAATAGGGAATTATACCAGTGCTATATGGCAAAATAAGAAGCCACATTTCAGGGTATTCTTCCCATTAGTTGCACATTTTTTATGGAAAGACAACAGGGAATTTTATATGAGGATGGACAATTATATTTAAGAGCAATATGGCTAAATATGAGGCCACAGCATGGCTATATAGGAAGTTACATCAAGGCAGCAAACAAACAAACTACAATATGGCCGAATAGGAAGCCATATTTTTGGGTAAGTTTACTGTCAGGTCCAATTTTTTGAAGGAAAACCAACAGAATATTTTAAATGTTGGAAGAAAATTATATTTGAGGGTATTATAGCTAAACAAGAAGCCAAAACATGGCTATATAGAAGGCTACAATATTGCAAATTAACACACTACAGTATGGCCAAATAGGCAGCCACATTTCTGGGTAAAACTCCAGTAAGGTTCGTTTTTTTTTTTTTTTGAGGAAAACCAACAAGGGAAAGAACAACAGGCAAACACTACGAATGAGATTTATAGAGAAGGAATTCAAAAACTGCTGGCAACAAAATGCTAGACAAGGGTCCATTGGGCTGGACAACATTGCAACACCTGAACCAAAACAGTGACAATTTGTGAGACAGGAATACCAGGAATTAGACAGCTCAGCAGACAAAGAATAATACACACAGAAAGTGACAACAGATTCTGTGGCAGAAAACAACAAAGAAGAGAATGATGGGGTAGACAGAAGTTCCAGATGAGGAAATAAGCGCAGTGGAGAAGTTTTAAGATTTTTGTTGAGAGTTTCTGAGCAAGTTAGTAGAGATCAGGGGTGTATCCAGAGGGGTGGCCAGGGGTGGCATGGCCCCCCTTTGACATTTGATTTTCCACCCTATGTACAACCCCAAAGTCTAAGTCAATGTTTACCTCATTGGAGGTGTAACTAAATTTAAATCATCCACTTAAGCTATTTTAGCAGACTGCTAATAGTTTTCATTGCATTTAATCATCACATAACATTCTCTTTAAATTGGGGTAAATAATTTAAACATCTTTTTCACAAGACAGGTACGTAGGACACGATTTAGCCTATAAAAATACAAATATATTCATAAAAACCATTGCAATTATATCATACATGAATGAAAAAAAAATTATAAATATTTCAGACTTATCAACAAATTAAAGTTTGAAGTTTCTTTATTAATCCAACCTGTTTCTTCTATTACATAGCAGTTAAAAGTGAGACCAGTCTCTATCACCCATACTACCAGTCAGGTAGTTGCAATGTCTTGGCCACTTCAACCAGGGGCTCTCATGCCTTTCATTGCTCAGTTTGAATCTAATTGATTATTTTTCCTGATTAAATTTTGGCTAAAATGTCTAACAAGTGGATGTCTGTAAAACAGATAAATATGAAGTTATTCAAATAATTAAAACATGTTGGAGTCCAAACTGTTATGGGGGTAACATTAAGTGTTATGATGATTTACTGACAAAAAGATACCCTGAAAGCACAGATTCTTCCCACTCACGTTATCTGAATTTAATAATGTTCTGGAGACCGGATGGAAAGTTGCGATGGGCCTGATGTGGCCCATGAGCCGCCAGTTAATGATTGCTGGTTTATGAGATACATGGTTGATGTCAGCAGAACCTCTACATCTCCACTACTCTCTACTAACAGTCTTGAAAAAAATGACTGTTTATTGTCGCATGAGTGACAAAAATATTTAATATTTTTCTGTGTTGACCCAGCTGGCCTTTTCATGTAACGGGATGCTATTTTCAACACAGAAAAATATTTAATAAGGAATTTTTTTATTTTAGTGCCAAAAGCAGGCTTTCCCAGACGAGAGAGCGACCCGTAGGAAAACAGTTTTGCCTCTGTTCAAGCAGTTGACCCAGCTGGCCTTTTCATGTAACGGGATGCTATTTTCAACACAGAAAAATATTTAATAAGGAAATTTTTTATTTTAGTGCCATCTAAGAATTTAGACATCTCACACATAAAAAATGACTTTTGAAGACTTTTCATGGATTTGTCTTCTGCACAAAAAACACCAAATTACAAATATGTCTACATACAGCAAGTAACATTACTTTCTGTCTTAATTACTGTAGAGTACTAGCAAGGGCACAACCCTTCGAATATCTTTCATGAGGAGTTTTACACTGTTTGTCAGAATTTTCTATTCATAGAGTTACATCCTCTTACGTCCTCCCCCTTCATCAGAAACAAACCAGATTTGTTCAATGCTGTTTTAGTGTGTTAGGCTGGCTAACATGAGTCTTTCCATCCTGGTAGTGTGTTGATGGATAACAAAATGTAATGAAATAATTATTTAGATGTTGCAGCCAAACTGGTCCATATATCTAATCTTTATACATGACATACATCATTTATTTAATCTTATCATATCTTATCTTTTTTTCCCCTATCTTTTTCTTGCAAATTTCAGGTGGAGAAATATAACCAATGTCCACAAATGTCCCATAAATGTCCAATGAAAGTACTGAGAGTGTGAAACAGACTTTGTGTCACTTTGATGTGCTTGAAATTGTGACTTGTCGGATATTCTTGACAAAACCCTTTTCAATCAACTGAGAGATTTGCATGTTAAGTTACTTTTTATAAAGTAAATTCATTGGATTATGTGTGCTTATCAGCTTTAGATCACCACCTTCTTGCATCAGTGTCGCAGTTTTGCCAGACCGGTCAAAAGTCTGGACACATCCCTAGTTTAGCTAATGTATACGACTCCCTTTGGGCTTGTTCAAAATGACAGCATGCTTAAATGGATCAATTCATCCTAATTAGTCATACAGTGCAATGCATCACTTCGTTTCGCCATGTCAACACATCCTGGAACAGCAGCTGCAGAGGGATTGAAGTGGTTAGAAAAAGAGAAGAAAGGGGGAATGTTGCAATCTTTCATGTTGATAAGCACTCTCGTCCTCTTCCTATCTTTGTGGATATAATGAGAAAAAAATGCACATGCAAACCATACTGTATGAAGATATCAGAAAAATCTGCAGCTTTTTCTGCTTTGTTTCTTTAGCTTGCATTCTTCTCGTCTTGACTCCAAGCCTTATCGCGTTCGCCGGTCTCGTAGTAAGATTTGATACACATGTCGTGGATAAAATTGGCTGCGCGCATCTTGGAATGCATGCTGGCTTCTGTAGCATTTTCCCATAAATACACAAATTCCAATTAGACACACATGTGTGTCAGCACGCTAGATCTGGACATCTTCCCCCAGTCCATGAAAAGACGTCTTATCGCGGATCCAAAAGCAGGCTTTCCCAGACGAGAGAGCGACCCGTAGGAAAACAGTTTTGCCTCTGTTCAAGCAGTTGACCCAGCTGGCCTTTTCATGTAACGGGATGCTATTTTCAACACAGAAGATTTCTCTGTGTGAGGGGTGCTTTCAAGAGGAGGGGTTTTGAAAATGGTGGCATTAAGATGGCTGGGGCACTTGCAGGGCTGAAGGTCAGGGTTGGATAAGGGAAGCCCTAAAGATGGCCTTCTTTGATATGGTTTAAGCACGACTGAATAGGTGTAAAGTTAAGCTCACAAATCTGGGTTAGCCATATCCATTTAAAACCACATTTACACATGGATCAAACCCCAACATGTTTAAAAGCAAGGTTTTCACTCAGACTTTATCCTGAACTTTCCCACCTGCCCCTCTAGTAATTCCACCTCTCCACCAACTCTATTGATCAAGGCCCGTTTTCACATGTACAAACCTAAAATTTTCATCTAACTCATAGAATTTTTGTGAAAAACCCTGCTGTTTGCTTTGACATATGCAGCTTACCTAACTAAATTTAGAAAATGTTCATGATTTCTGTTCATGTGTTCATGGGACTTTACTTGGTTGAGCTGCAGGTGTGAATGCAAAAAGTGGGGTTTCTAAAAAGTGTATACCCTGAAATATTTGTGCTGCCCCTACAGTATTTCCCTTTCCCTGCCTTCTTTGACTAGAACCCTTTAAAAAAGTACCAGAAAACTTACCTTATTCACACATTTTTTGTCACAGCAGAAATTCTTCCAGCAGTATGCTTGAAAAGCCCTTTTCACACATACACAAAACCTTAAATAATACCTTACTTTACCAGGGAGAGCAGCATGTGTAAATGCATATAGCAAGTTTGCACCCAGATTAAAAAAAAAAAACCTTGATAGACCTCTTGTATTTGCCCAGCTCATGGTAGGCAACAGTCAAAATACAGGAAATCTGCCTCCCACTGAAGACAAATGTGAACAAAGACAAACATTTTTCTGGCTAGGATACCTTGTTGTCTCAAGAAAATATCAGGGTTTCATGTAAATAAAGGAGCAATTTCTTGGTAAAGTCATCCACACATGCAGACCATCTGGGTATTATAGAAGATTTTTGGGGTTTTGTGCGTGTGTGAGAATTAGATTTGAGATCCAAACAGTATGGAAATTTTATCTGTGAGGGACAAGTGTGAACAAGCAAGTTTAAGACATGTATGGGTAGGTTACAGGATGTGAAAAGCATGTGAGGGAGATGCCCTAAACTTCCCAGAAAATTCAAGGTAATGCACTCTTGTCCCTGCAAGAAGTTTAACTGTAGTTTATAAGCCAATCATTGGAAAGTGGAAAATCCATAGGGGTAGCAGGGAAACTTCAGGATAAATTCTGGATGGAAATATTTCTGTTTGTGTTCATACATCTAAAAATCTTACAAAAAAAGCATGTCTTAATGCATAACAAAGCCAAACAGCAGGTAAAAACAACTATTAGCATTCCTTTTGTTAAGGATGTCAAAGACGTTTGTTTACCTGCAAGGGATATGCTAATGTGTCCTGTGTAACTGACCCTTTCTCTTTTTTCTCTCCCCTTCCCACCCCCTCTTTCTCCCCTCTAGGTGTCCCTCAGTGGCAGCATGCTGGACGTCTATGGGGGTGAACAAGGTATGAACGCCCCTAATGGTGGAATGAGTCCCACATCTAACCCCACAAAGCTCACTGTAAAAAGAGAATACACAGGTATGAACTCATACCATAGTACTGACTTAACTACTAACCAAGTAATGAAACATTAGATGCTCACATTTAGGGATAAAATCATGCAAGATCTGGCAAATGCCGGAGGGTCTTTTCAGCTTTAAAGAGTGGCAAAGACTAAAAATGGCTTTTATTTTAATTTAGGGATGGCACAAAGATTGATTAACCTAAGTTGGCTAAAGTTAGAGTTAGTTAGCTAAAGAAAGATGACTATAGAGCCTGAGATCACACACCCATTCTCTATTTCCTAATCCCTATACAGTGAGTTGAAAGTATTGGACTGAATAGTGCGCTCTTTGGCTTAATAAAAGACAGATTTCAAATACCGCTCTGGCCACAGACTACATGTCATTGCTGTTGCACAGTTTACGCACAATTCAGATATGAAACAATAAGAAATGATGGTGATATTTAACTGGAACTCAACATGCTTTCACCATTTCTTATTCATGCCAACACAAAAAAGAGGTTTTCAGGTTACCTTTACACCATTACCAAAATTGGCAACAGCTAGCAAAAAAATGAATCTTTGCTGAAAAAACTTGTGGTGAAAAGTATGTTTTTTTCTGTAAACCAGATTAGATGGGACGTAAATGTTAAGGGTAGGCTGTCTGACTCAAAAAGTCCATATGGTTGTTGTTATGTGGAAAATGTTTTTGCAGTTGTACAAAATATAAAATAATAACTGTTGGGAAATTATTGACAGTGTATTATGTTGAAAAACAACCATATTTATTTTATAACTGGGGTAATTACAGTCAGTAAAAAATAGAAAATGCTTTGTCTCCAAGTAATGACTTAAATGTAAGGGCTTTTTTTAAATTTAAGTGAAACTTAAATGTTCCAGTTTCAGTTGCATAAACTACAGTCAGAAGATAAAAATGACAAAAATGTGACTTTAACTCATTTTCAGTTTTGCCTTAAGACTAAACTACCAAAATTAGCCCCTGGTAAAAACGCTTTTCTGTTACACTGCTAAAAAACACAAAAACAAAGGGCCCTTTAATGCTTTTCTTATTAATGTCATGCATCAAGCGCAGCAGCCTAATTGATTTAGGAAATAGAAAGTACGCCTGAAGAACCCTTCACTCTCAACGAGCCAAATAAGTAAATTGCCATCTGTTTCATTTGAGTGTGGGCAGAGAGGACAAAGGGCGGTTCCACAGACTTTAAATGCTCCTGATTGAATCAACAGAGACAAATTGGGAAATCCAATCTCAGGTCCCAAATTATGTAATTAGAAGAATGTGAATACAAATATGGATGCAGGGGCATTTTTGTCCCTCTCCAGAGCAGATTAGCAAATTTGCTAAAGTGTCTTAATTACAAAGTAGTTTAAACGCATTTTTTTTTTCACAATGAGCTTCAGACATGCTGGAGGGGACAAACTGGGCTCTTTCAGTGTGTGTGTGTGTGCGTGTGTGTGTGTGAGGAGGTCACATTCAGCCTGACCCCAGCCTTGAACTCCCTCAAAACAAGTGATTGTGTGTGTGTCCTGACTGGACCTTTTGTGGCGTTCTCTGGGTTTCGTTGTGTTTCAGTTGCTAAATTTGTGTGCATTTCTAATCGATTCGTTCCCCCTCTGTGATTTTTTTGTCGTTGACAGAGCACGACACAAGAGTGATGGCCAAAGAGAGACAGAAAAAAGACAACCATAATTTGAGTAAGTGCCCTCTGTTGCCTTTTAACTCCCCTGAGGATGAGTTATCATTAGCCTTTAGTCGAACAGCAGACATAAAATGACTACAGCTCCCTTTCTATCTCTTTATAGTTGAAAGAAGACGGAGATACAACATCAACTACAGGATTAAAGAGCTGGGGACTCTCATACCAAAGTCAAATGACCCGTAAGTTGCACAGTTTTAAATGCACAGTGAGTAAAACTGCAGCTAAAGGGCTAATGATTAAGATTGGGACCACCTCGGCTAATTACTTCTTCTTCCAAAGTAAGGATTGTATTCAACAAAAACTTCAATAAATTAGGTGAAATAACTACATAGCGAACCAGTGTTTAGTTTTGTGGAAAAATTTGACACAGTGAGGCAGAAAAACTGTTAAAGTTGCATTCACACACTGACATTTTGGCCAACTTTTGCAGACAGAAAGGGAAACGTTAAGCCACGTCAGGTCACACAGAACTAAGTCAGTGTCAGTTGGGCAACATTAATATTTGTATGTCCAAAATTTTTGCGTATGCTAAAACATTTAGGACGCATGTAAATACCAGCAAGAGCTGACCCTCAGTTACAGCAGTGTCCATCTCTGTCAGCTTCAATTGTTTCCTCCTCAGGCCTGGACTCCTGATGTATGACCTGAGGTGTACATTTGGGGACAGCCCTCTCTCGTCCTCTTTCGTCCTCTAGGCATGGTGTCTGAATAATGAGACCATCTAATGCTGCATTTGGAGAAATGTTGTATACGATCCTTTCCTATGGCATTCGTTGTAAGACGTTGCAATACATTCCTACCAAGTCCAGCAGTGCCTATCTCCATGAGGCCAAAGTTCTCCTAAGTTGAGAATGCTACCCATGCTTCACATCTACGTTGGAGAACATTTACAATCCCTCCATAATTGGTCAGGGGGCCATCATGAAATGTCATGCTCCACAAGCACAATGTTTCTCTTTGTTTTAGATATGCTGACCTGCATGAATACGGCAAAATAATTTAAGGTTGACAGCATATTTGAGAGGCATTAATCACTGCACAGCAACAACAAATGCTCTGCGTCAACACGAACCCTACTGATCAATGTGTATGCTGCATCTCACATTTACATTGTGTTATTTGTGATGGCTGTGCACAGCCAATGTGTAAAACCAGTTCATGATAGATAGCAGCCATCATGCAAAAACAGTCACTTAACAGCAAGTTTCTGGCCAAAGTCAAAATACAAACTCATATCTAACTTTCTAAAGACCACTCTTGCACCTGGGTCCAGTATTTCCACAGCCACTATAAACATGCCATGACTGTCATGGCTGCCTGGTCAATACGGTGGCCAGAGGAAGACACATACCAATACATGCACAGAAATTCAAGATTGTTTTCTGGCTTTGAAAGATGTTAGCCCCATAAAAAGATATTAATGTTGCCGCCTCTACAACAGTCAAACCAAACCACACAGTTCCTGAAATCTTTTAGTCATTGTAAGCTAAAGAAGTCATCATTTTGTGATAAGAGACCAATGCATACACTCTGATTAACTGTTCTCATGAAGTTTACTGAATACTCATGCTAACTTTGACATGAAAGAGTAATATTGGCTGTTTTCCCTCATTTTTAGGAGCATAAAGTAGCTCAGATTTTCTTTTTCAATGTAAACAAGGAAAGACAAAGAAAGAGTGATTTCACTAACATGGTGTGAAAAGTCTTCCCTAACATACATTTTTAGAACCTCATCAGTTAAGTGCCCTTAGAATTGTCCTTACTTTCTCCCCCTAACTGTCTCCTAAAGATACTGTAAGTATTCACTTAAGAAAATATTCATAAAATTCATAATAACTGCAATCAATTTAGACATTTCAGAAAATTCCATTTATTGTATCTTTTAGGATATTTTTGAAACAATTCAGCCTTTTCTCCCTGTTTTACACCACTTGGACCTTGTACTATGAGGAAGTTTATTAAATTCTGGGCACTAAGACTCTCTTAATGTTGTTCATTGAATTCAAATGAGAACTCATTTCAGTCATTTTTCAAGGGTGCTCTTGAACCTCTATTGTAGTCTTCACTCTCAAAGATGTACATCCTCTTACTGGGTCCCCTCCAGTTCAGCTCAAAGCCTGAATGATGAGTGAAAAAGGGGTCAAATGCAAAAGACGTAGACCTGCACCACCATTTGAATCAAAGTTTCAAGCACAATTGGAGCACAGAGACGGCGTACAGGGCTGAATTGAAATCCAGTGGCCATCTTCTGCGGTTGAACTTTGCTTCAATTTTAAATTGAAGGTTGGGGTTGTCGTCATGCCACGGAATAAAGGAGATTATTAACGCTGATCACACCAACGTCTCACTTGTGGAAAAAAGGACGATTTTACTACAGCTCCCCCTTTTTCCTTTCTTAAAAAAAGGAATAATATCCGCAAAAGAATGACTTGCACTCTAGCACCTTGAGCCGAAAGCTCCATTTCCACCCTCCGTCTTCCTACTTAGCTCATTTTCCCTCACCTATTTTTACTCGAGGATTAATTTTACCGAACAAGGGAGGTACGCGAATGGACTTTCCACATAGCTACTTAACTATTCTATTAAAATTCCTATTCAGTGTCCCCATGTAATGTCCAAGGATGAATAATTGCTCCATGTAAATCACCATTTCTTATTCATACCATAAAAGAGGGTGAAAAAAGCCCTCTGTGTTAAAACTTTTCCCCCTCGTTTTTTTTGCTCTATTATGGAGGATATTCTGCCGACATCAGGGGGTTCTGTGTAAAAGGTTATCTCTAACATTTCCTCTTTCTTGCAGAGACATGCGCTGGAACAAAGGTACCATCCTAAAGGCCTCGGTGGAGTACATAAGGTGGTTGCAGAAGGAGCAGCAGCACGCTCGGGAGCTGGAGAGTCGGCAAAAGAAGCTGGAGCAGGCCAACAGGAGACTACTGCTTAGGATTCAGGTATCAAAACAGAGCAGTCAGAATTCATTTTCCATAGTGAAGATGTAAAAATAAACAGCGTAAGATAAAACTATTTTAAAGTTGGTTATGAAGTTCTGATCATTTTTTACATGTGTCAACTATAGACATTTGTCCTTTGCACATATGCACGAAGAAGAAGAAATAGATACTAAATAACTGATACAGATAATCGTAACCATTTTGTGATGCTACATGACACTTCTAACTTCTACACCCAACATAATAACAACAAAAAATAATTTCTATACCTAAACCTACTGACCCTAAACACCCAAACTCCGCTTCCCTCATACTGCTTCTTGCATGAAGTCCTCCACTCCCTCCTTACATCTGATTTCGATCCAAACTGAGCTGCTTATTAGCTGAAACCGAAGCCAATCCCTCTCAAAGGAAGAAAACAGATAATGAGCACTTATACAAAATAATTTAATGACACATCTGTTTGAGGACACAAATAATGTGGTTTATCTCAGTTGACTGGAAGATGACAAAACCATCCAGGAAACGCTGAGCACTGATAAAGGAACAGTCAAGCAAAGGTCACTCTGAGGTTTTGAGATGACAATGGTGGGAGAAAAGGTGATGACTGTTTACTTTGTGATAAGTTTAAATGTGGGAGAAGCATGCGTCAACACCAAGACTCCCAAATTTCTGCTTATTTAACATTACCTCAGTATGTGAAGGAGATGTGGACAGATGTGGTTGTGATTTTCCCAGAGAAAACACACTTCATTGGCAGTGTTTCTAAAAATGTTTTTTAAACTTAGGTGGATTCAAAGGTCAAGAGCGAAAGCTAAATGTTCAGTTAAGGTTAGGCTTCAAAGTCCACAATGCCCATCAAGGTCACAAAGTAAAATTCCCATTAAACACCAGGAACTAGTTTACAGCCTGATTTAAAAACAAACTCAGTGTCATAAGATCATTTCTTCATTGGTACTCGCTTTACAAGTGTGTATGTTTTTTTTAAACAACTCATCAGTTTTGATTGCATGAAGCCACAGAGTTATACAAATTTTGCCTGATAAACAGCATAGCTGACTAAGAGACAAGCTAATTTTAGGTAACTGATAGGAGGTCTCAGCTCCAATTTTATGGATTGAAAAAGTCTGTCAGAGTTAAGTGGAGATGGCAAATACAGTAAACTTGGAAAACAAATAAAATATCTAATTGTCAATTTAATCACTACTTTTGGTGTCTTCTTTTGCTTTATTATATTAAAGAGCCTGTATTATGCTTTTTGGACTTTTTATGCCCTCTAGAATGTTTGCAGCATCAGGACTTGTCCGTCTTTCCCTGTGTACAGCACCAGTAGCTGCCTTAAGAGGCATGTCCCCCTGGCCCCTTTAAATAGAACTACCAGTATAAGTCCTAACATTGTTTCATCAGCAATTTAAGCCCATTGGTGGGCTAGCGCAGAACATAGGGTGTAGAAAGAATGCAGAGTAATTGACAACATGGAGCTAAACCATTTGAGCAGACTGGGTCTATCTGGGTAAGGGGCCTTTAAGACAGGAGATTCAACATAGTGTCTTAGGCAGAGAGAGAATACAGGTGGATCAATGGTACCTTGTATAGGAAAACTAGAAGGAGTTTCAAACATAGCAACAATGAACATATAAGCCCAGTCATCAAGATAAAATATATGAACCCAACAACCCATATAATTTTAAATGTTTATGTTACATTTCATATTTTGCTCCTTATCACAAGCTAACGCTGGTCCCACATTTTCCAAACATACATGTTTAGTATTCTCTGCTAAATAATCCAATCCGATAATGAAATGTGAAATGCCTATACATCCCTCTGATTCAGCCTTGCTCAGAACAGGCCTTTCTTGAGTAACACATGAGCTGTGGCTGACCATGCTCCTCTTATGAAGTAGGGTGTCTTATGCTCTTCAGCACTGTGCTCTAATGTTTGCTTTGACTATACAGACAGTTGCAGTAATCACCAAACAAACGCCTGGCTCTGGCAGCATCTCTCGTACAGGGGGAGGTGGCATGACCCCTAATGACCAAAAAACAAACACCCCCCCAAGTACACATTTTTTGAAAAGTGGAGCAATTGAGAGAAAGCAAGTATTTTTAATTTTGATGTATTTTTCTTAATAGAGGACCTTAAACATTATCTATCTTTCTTTGTTTTCCAGGAGCTTGAGATCCAGGCTCGAGCACATGGCCTCCCAAACATGGCAACAGCTTTAGGAACAGTTGAACTGTCGTCCCACCTCCTCAAACAGCAGCAACAACAACAGCAACAACAGCAACAGCAAACATCTCCTCAGCCCCAGCAACCTCAGCAGCCCCCTCTCTACCAGGACGACCCCAACAGCGACTACCTCCAGAGGATAGCTGTCGTGGCAGGCGTTCCCTCCATCCCAAGCGCTGCCGGGCCGCAAGATCACATCCCTGGTGCCGACGGCTGCACCACATTCTCTGACCCACTGTCACACTTCACAGACTTCTTCAGTGCCACTCTCAAGGAAGAGCACCGGCTGGATGAGATCCTGATGGATGATCCGCTCTCACCTTTTGGCACTGACCCACTCCTCTCAGCCGGTTCACCTGGAGCTGCATCCAAAGACAGCAGCCGCAGGAGCAGTTTTAGCTCTGCAGAGGGCGATGACCTATAAGACTATCCTCTACAGAAACACACTTTTGGTTGTGATCCTGTGTGGTTAAAGGGCATACACAGAGCCTTAAAATGACTGACTTTTTGCTCCAGATGTACAAAAAATGGCCACCTCTTGGGTCACAACTGGTTTATATGACAGCTAAAACACCTGAAAATGTTCAAAAAGGTGCAACTTGTATAAAACCTGCATATTTCTTTATGTTTTGGGTAGCAGCTCATGGACTTTCTGCTCCTCTACGTAACTTTATTATTGTTTGCCTCCCAGACAGTGTGGAAACAGACTCACAAGAAAAAGGGAGACATTTATCAGCTTTTATGTAAGTTATACGAATCGCAATGCCTACTGTCATTTTTTTTTACCTTTTGTAAACACTGTGGTAGCCAAACACTGTAAAATATGCAAAATAATCACTGAACAGCCAAAATGCTACTCTTAAACCAAAATACTACTGCATCATAAAAGGATTTTTTTAGGTTTTGATCATGTTTTGTGCCTTATTCAAACTCATCTTTGTCTTAAAAAATACAAGCCTGTAAATGTCAACTCACCGTGATGCCTAACGTGCCCTTGTCCTTGTTTGTGTCTTTTTCAGTGTTTTTGTTGAATATGTGTTTGTGTATTTATACATGTTCTAATCCATGTATTCAGAAAAAGAAATACATTATTATCTAACATGTTACCTTTTGTATGTCTTTGTAGGGGTGGGGAAAGTATAATAAACCCCTTTTTTGATAATCCTGACCTTTGCTTCTTTATGGTAAATCACAATAGATGAAATTGCTTGTTTTGCAATCAAAAACTATCCATCCATCCATTTTGTAGACAGCTTATCCCTTTTATATCCTTGCCGACATTGGGTGAGAAGCAGGGTACACACTGGACTGGTTGCCTGCCCATCACAAGGCCACATAGAGAGGCAGACAAACATTCACACACTCACCTACAACTAAGGGCAAATTAGAGTCCTCAATTAAACTAATGAGCATGTTTTTGGTCTGTGGAAGGAAGCCAGGGTGCTTGGAGACAGCCCAAACATGCACAGGGAGAAAATGCAAACTCCTGGCAGCCTGCAATCCAAAACCATTGAAACCTAACAAACTACCCTATGAAATATCAAAATATCTTCAGTTTTAGGGTTCAACTTCAGTACTTTGGGGAAATCCCCACTGTCTATCAATAACAGCTCTGTAGTCTGTGTGCAAACTAGCAACATCTATACCAAAGGGGAATGATATTTCCAGATGACATCAAGAGTCAACAGACAAAGCCTGAGATGTTCAACTTCAGTGTAAGACTCAGACTCTTCTCCCAAATTGCCAACATTTTTAAAGTTTTTTTAAAAAAGTTTTTTAGTAATCCATCTGCAAACCAGCAAAGTCTTTGCCAGTAAATGTGTAAGATCTTGCCTGACAACAACAGAAGGTACACACAACACGACAATTGGACTGACTTTTGGCTCAGAGGCCCCGTTCTGATCAAACTCAGCAAAGGCCAGATTATCTGGAGGTCCTAAAAATGATCTTTCCTGATTATCCTGTAGTGTGAGGTGTGTTCGGAGTCATTTTATCCTCTCAGAAGGGGTCAGGGCCGCCCTAACTTGAAATATTAAACATGTTCAACATCAACGATAAGAAATCCTGCATGTGTGTGGGGTGCACAGAGGTCAATCAAACATGTGTTTTGTCACATGGACCAGAGCAAATACAATCAAGGAGCAAGCTGGCTGATGCAGGAAGCAAACGTAGCCATGGCAACGAGAGAAAAGGGCAAAGCATAAAGTTAGACTGATGTCCAAACTGAGGCGCACCTTGTTGATCAGTTTAAAAAGCAGGAGCGTCCAAACAGCATAACCTGTAAACTGTAAATAACAAACTGATTAGGAGACGAGCTGGATGGAAGTAACAATCAACAAGGATGTTGCAGGAAGCTAACCACTAGCCGCATTTAGCCTCCTGATGTTGTCTGCCATTTTTGTTTACATTAAAGTCACGTCTGATCACACACAATCACAACCTGTAAGAGCAGAGGCTCTGCCTTCTTGGTAAATTAATTGGTTGGTTTGTGGTGTCCAATGTCTCTCTCTCTGTGGTATATCACACACCACAGGAACAAAACTGACAAATCTGACATTATCTGTCTTCATGTGTGGCTCTCTCACTGTTTCAAAATCGGTTAAGATTTGACAATCTTTATGTGTACACCAGGCCTTACACAACAATGATGTAATGCCACAGAACAAAAAACTTGATTTTTTTTGGCCTGTGGTCAACTTTTCATGTCCAATAAGCCCACATCTCTCCAATGAAAGTGCCTGTTCTTTGAATGTATACATGATGTTTAAATGTGTGTTTGTTTCAGAGCCCCCACTTTATATTACCAAAGTCATAAAAATGCCAGGGATAATGAATTTAAAGATATATATATATGTAGATGTATATATATATATATATATATATATATATATATATATATATATATATATATATATATAGATATAGATATATACATACAGCAGTGTTGGAGTGTATATACTCTAGATTCTCCCGCTGTAAACAATTAGTGCTGAAACAACTGTAGTAATATCAGTTCATGTATTAAGCTGTAAAACTCATCTAGTTCTCTTCTCTTTCATAGTATTAGATGGACCTTTTTAGTGTTTGCTCCATCAAAATGAACACTGGATCATATGCACACATTATGGAGTTTGTTTTGACCTCTGCAGCACATTTTTTTTTGACTGTATATATGTGGAAAAACATGTTGCTTTTAATGTGAATGGAAAGGGGCATCAAACATAGCTTCTGAAACATTTTTAATTTTGGTGTATAATACTATGGCGTTTAAATGCCTTAAGACTTGAACAATATTATTATGAAAAGAAAAAATAGCTATCTAGTAAAGCAACTTCCAAGATGTCAACTGGGGCAGGAAGCCAAATATAGCCATGAACTTTTTTTTTCTTCTTTTTTTTTAACCTAAGAGTAAACATAACGAAAGCTGTTCATCAAGTGAAGCCCAGCACCTCTCTTCAAACCAGGAGTGTCTTCAGCGACTGAATATATAAGACATTGCTGAACAACAGCAGGGGTATGACGCTGAACAGAACCCGAGACATTTCAACTGTAGAAGGTGAAGGGCTGGATTACAAGGTGGCTGATTGGCAATGAGAGGCAGGAAGGATCTGAGAGAGGAGGGAAATTGGATAATAAAGACAAGTAGAGGAGGAGTAATAATTCTGATGAGCCTACTGTGAGCTGATGAGCCCTTGAGGGACGAGTAATGGTGACAGGATGAAGAGTTAGCATGAGAGCAGTTAGCTTAGAGCTTGGAAACTTTCCTTTGAGGTAAGCAGGGTGGAGAGAAGTGCCCTTCTGTTTTATGAGGCGGTAATCAAGAAGTGTTAGGTGAGGAAAGTTTGTTTCTTAGCTGAGAAACTTTTCCCCAAATATGACCACAGGCAGATTATCAGTCAAAATGTTCCATCCAATCCTCCAGTCATGCATTAATAATGCACAAACAGAACAGTCTAAAAAAACACGCCAATACTTCCCTCATGGATTTCTCATCAAAGCTTTCCTCAATTAATGTTTCAGAGTGTTATTAGCGTGTGTCTCTCCATAATGAAATCGAAACATTTCTCGCTCTTTAGCCGCAAACAAGACAGAACGGATCAATCATCACACTCTCACAGTACAGTTACTGCAGCTACAAAGTGCTGTGTGATGTTTATGGGTAATTGGCCAAAGCGGTAGGTAAATATAGATTTTCATTATACTATAAAAACATGAAGAGCATCTGAGGAAGAGTCAGCATGAGGGAAATTTCAGAAGGCTTCATTTACATTAATGTTCAATGATTTTTTTTTGCTTCTTGTCGACTTGGGGAACTTGAGAAAAATACACAAATCTAATTAGTGTAGTGAAGGAATTGATGTAAGTGCGGAGCAGAATAAAACAAATGAATAAAATCTACCTTAATGAAAGTATTGACAGAGGATTAAAGGGGAAAAATAAAACTCATACAGACTTTTAGCACTTTTCTAGTCTTCAGCCTACCTCTGGAGACAAAGCACTCCACCCAGCAAACGAAATTTCCTTCATTTGACTCCATATCAAAGGGGATCATGGACAAAGTTCAAGGCCAGTTATGCACAGGCTTCAAAAGGAAAATGTGGTCGGATGAGGCAAGGATGACATCAGAACAAGTGACTTTTTTATTTGGAATATCACAGCTCATCAACTCCTGGCTCAGTATTGCGAAAGAAACAGTGCAGGTATCCGATAACAAAATCATGTTAGCATCATTAGCCCTGAATTTAAGGTTGGGAATTTAAATGTAAACGTGTAAAACAAATCTGGAAAAGTTGGTTCTCTCAATAAATTCCACATTATTTCCTCACTTCCCTCTGCTCCATGGCAAATACAGATCAGGAACAGTACACCGCCAAGCTGAGCACTGTAAAATATTTTCCTCAATTCTTGGCCACAATTCACACTGTTAACCTGCTTTTTAGCATGCTAATTTGTCATGTAATAGTTTGTAATGAATCATTATTAAAGCTTTCATAAACCCATGACCATAACATATGTTTAAAAATCTATTAGCTCAGAGTTTTGCCTTCACAACCTTCTAATTACTGCTTTTTGAAAGTAAATTAAGAGGATGTACATTTTTATATGATCTTTACTAGCTTTCCTTATTTTGACTCTTAAAAGGTAGCAGTATCACATCAGTAGCAATTATCCCTTCACAACTATCCATATAAATGGTCTATTTTTATGAAATAAATCACAAACTACAAGTCCTAGTGATTTCTAAATAATGTTGGATCTTTCTTACACAAAATCTGATGAACAATTGAAAGTAAGGTCTTATTCATATCTGATTATTCTTGGTTGCACATGTATTCAGATGAGTGCCTGCCTCCTTGAGTTTGGCCCTTCAGTTCTAGTCATTTAAGTCATTACCTTTATCGAACACTTATCTGCTCCTTCAACACATAATCAGCCAAATAACAAACGAATAAGTGGATACAGCTAATTTCATTTGTGAAAATAGGCCATCAACATTATAATAAATACAAAATAAACTGGTGAATATATCTGCATACCTTTTGGACCTTTACTGGTAGAAATAAAGAGTTCTCGCAGCACTTGTGGTCCAGGAAACAATTTTACCAACACATTTGGGCGTGTGGCCTTCAGGATGATCCTGATGAAGGCCACACGCTGGAACGTGTCCCTTTAAAGAAGTTAGTGCTAGAAAGTTTGACTTTTGTTTGAAGGACTGGCTGCAAAATATTTTTCTAAGCGGGTTAGTTTTATTACTAGCATAAAAACTCTGTAACATTTTTTAATCAAAATTCACATTGATTCAAACAAATTCTAATCAAAGATAATACTTTGAATATTTACAGCTCACTCTTTCCCTCTCATCGCCCATGCTGTGTTGAACTTTTTGGCTTGTGGCAAACACATCATTATGATAAAAGCCCACCTGGGACAGAAATATAACTCAGGATTACTTTGAACAAGAAGTGTAATGATATCACTGTTTTGTAAATTGTAATCCTTCACTTAACTAGTTACTCAAAAAGTAGTATTATCACAGTAATTTGTGTTACAAGTAACTAGGTCCTGCCCAATACTGTTAGGAAAGCGTGCAGAACTCAGTTTATAAGTAAAATATATTAAAATAATCATTTCTTTATGTGAGGACTTAAAGTTTAACTAAAGCTTTTACAAATTCATAAATAAGCATTCATAGCAGTGTTAACAATCATAATGATCATCTATGCTTTGTTATTGGTTGATGATACATCTTAACCAGTGCTTAACTAAATTTGATGCATTCTTTACTAATGTTCAAAGTCATTTTAACTTTTTTATATTATTGAGGATAAACAAAATTATTCTGACAAATAAACAATAAAAAATGTTGAAGTGTTGACATCGGTTTGACCAATCACAGGTATACTTCTAAAATTATACATATTCAGAGCCTCATAAAAAAAAAAAAAAAATGAGAGAAAATGTTCAGCGTTTAAAAGATTTTGTTTGAAACAGACGTATAAACATGTGAGCGTGACTGATCTGTCAGTGATGATACTGTAGTTGTGAGTGTGAGTGTCGTCTCTTATGTTTTGACCTTTGACCATCCTAATATGATTTAGTTTGGTAAATATCACAAACTTCAGTGGCTGACAACTAATTACTAACATCTTAGTCGCTGCTTGTCTGACGAACAAAAACTAGACATCTATTTCTGTTGAGCAGTAGTTCCAAACTGTTGGGCTATGACCCAAAAGTGGGTTGTTTTCAGTGGGTCACAAATGTCTGCCTGGACTCTCAGAACTTCTACACATCAACAAACCCTCCTGCTCCCTCAGGTCTTTTTTTCCATCCACCTCACAATGTCACCTGCCCACTTGTTCACCACAGGATCCAGAGCCTTCAGCCGCTCTGCTCCTCTGGAACTCCCACCCGCTCGACATCAGGAACATCGACTCTCCCTGCATCTTCAGTAAAACCTGGTTTATTCAGTCTGATACTTTTTACATCTGGTCAAACTCTATTTCCTTTTATTCGCCACCTATTTATTGAAAGTTTTCTTATCTTGTTATTTAAACTGATTTTAAATCTGCCTTGAAGGGTGACCTTGAGGGCTGAGAAAGGTGCCTATAAATAAAATATACCACTACCTCCACCAAAGAGGCTTTATTTTTTTGCCAGCTTTTGCTAGTTAGATAGTTTGTTTATGAACAGAATAACTAAAAAAGTTATAAACAGATTGGTATGCAAATTTCAGGGAACATTAATTATGGCACAAGGAAGAAGTGATTAGATCTTACTGGTGATCCAAACCCAGATGCGGATCCAGGAATTTTTAAAAGAATTTCTCAACATGGTGAGATAGCTTGGTCGACATTTTCAGGGGATTGTAGTTATGGCAGAAAGGAGAACTGATTAGATTTTGGAAGTGATCCAAATCCAGGAGTTCAGGGATTTATCAACAGTGTGAAATAGGGCAGTTTTCTGCATTTTTTGACAAGAGCTTTCCTGAATGTTGGAAAAGCCTTAGATGAGGTTTGTGATCTCGGAGCACCTCTAGTTATTAGTAATGTCTTTGCTTCTGTCGTAAAAAATAAACTTGTTGCTTTACTAAGATTCAAACTCATTTACTTTGTTATCTTTGTGTCAAAATGCTGAAAGTCACATCATATTGTGTTAATTTCTTTCACTCTCCCCAAACAACCATAATTTCCCTTTGTTAAAGATTTATTTTTGCTCCATCAAATCTCAAAAAGCAACTCATTTCTTAAAATATAACAAAAACTGTGAAAGCTTTGAAATTTGTGCAGTGGATCCTGCTGTAAGACCAGTTTAGAACCACTGCTTGAGAGTTATTAAATAGTTTTTTCCTCTTTTTTTTTGACTGTCTGTCATCTCTTTTTGCCATTGAAAAAAGAAGTCAACAAACACTTTCATCAGACTTTTCATGAACAACATTAACACCATATTTTACAACTGCAATCAAAGCAAAACGGTTTGATTTGAAGCAAATCCTCACTCAGTATGCCATGGCAGCTGCTACGTCTTCTTCCAGACAGCAGGTGGCAGCAATGAGCTGTGTTTGTCTCCACATTCATGCAGTTGGTGATAAAAAAGAAATCCATGGCAGGAAGGAAGTACAAAAGGCAACATTTTAGGTGGATTATTCAGGGTAAAAAGCACAAAATTAAACATGCTATAGTGGGTAAACAGTGCTTTTACATATGGAAAAGTGTTTTTGGGAGTATATGCTTGAGTCCATGGTAGTACCTACACTCCCCAGTATAAAGTGACAAATCTTAAGAAGCCAAGTGTTGTCGTGAACCTCACAGTGGAGTCGTTCTGTCACCAAAACAACGTTGTCAGACCTCCTGCCACCCACCGACACTGACACCAGCACTGAGCGGGGAGAAGCTGTCACCCGTGCACATGCCACAAGCTGCCAGCCATGCTACGACGTGCTCACCTGTCGAGCCTGCCATTGGCAACTCTTAATCACCTTCTGCTGAGGGTGACTCACTTTGGAGCACACATACACAAACAAGCCTAATCAAAAGTGCAGGCACAAACACACCTACATGCATAGCAAGTGCACACCAGCACAGGTGTGTATTTTCTTGCACACTAGCTAACAGGGGGGAGAAGAGAAAATATCCACCTAAAAGCCCTCATCAGAATCTGGACTGTGACAAGACTTGTGCACAAATTAGGTGAAATTTGAGTGGGAATAACAATCTGACAGCCGGCAGTGAGGCTCCAAACATCAAGTGTCATATCTATTTTCAGCCGTGACTCAGAGCGGTGTGACAAACAATAGCAGGCTGCTTCTCAATCAGTCAGCCCTCGTCTGCAGGGAAATGTGGCAAACTAGGGGCTCCAGATGCTTTGGCCCTTCAGGAAAAATAAGAACTGATCTGAGGTTCAGGTCAGAGAGAAGGTAAAGGTAAGAACTTGGAGAATGTTAAAGTTTACGGGCCAAAAATCTTGATCTTTTCTTTGTAAATAAACAGCAATACACACTATTGTATCTCTATATATTTTCATCCATCAAGACATAAGAAGTGATAGTCCTCATAGCAGAATTATGAACTATGACATTATTTTATTCACAAATCAACAACACTGGCATCTGTTTGCCACCGTAGCAAGAATAATGAACATTCTTGACACCCAGCATTGGCTATTTTTTTGTTTTCATTCTTCAGTAATAGGAGATAAAACATCTGAAACATTTCCATTTAGGGAAACTTTGCCAAAATGTTCTATATTCTGAAATACCAAGTGTTTCAAAATGAAAATACATACATCATTTCAATGATCTGGGATGACAGAAAGTCCAGATACTTAACATCCTTCTACTCCACCATTTTTCTTTAACTAAAAGAGAGCAGGAGCACTGTAGGGCTGCAGGACCCCAAAGAGGTGTCACATGATGCTTCCAGAAAGCAAAAATAATTAATTTACTTAATAACTAAATATAAATGGTTTAGTTAGAACAGCATTAAAAAGACAAAAAAGTTAAATGAAAATAACCTGTTAATTTTTTTTTCAACTCTTGAAATCTTGAGGCACAAAGCCTGTAATTTACATATAAAAATATAATCAAAATGTAGATTGTTTAAAGTCTGAAATTTCAAGTTTGTTACGGCAAAAAATTGTCCTGAATCTTTCCAGTGTATTGTAGGTCTTATTTAACAAACCATGTGTTGTTTTCTTCCTAATAGCCACAATTTACAGCAATGTTTTTTTCTTGTCTTGATGCCAGCTGAGTAATCTGATTACTCTGGACTAAAACAACATCCTCACAACTCAGTCCAATAGTTTGATCAAGCTTTAGACTGCCAGCGAATTGATTCATCTCACATGATTTTCTTTGAAATGTTTGGCCATTTAGTTTTAAAATCTAAAAGTTTTCACGTTAGTTCTGGTAAATTTACATCCCTTTGATCCTAATAATTTAAAGACTTGTTTCTGACGTCAAAATATTTGTAGGGTTTTTCTTCAAAAAAAAAAAAAGATTTTTTGGCTCGAACACACAGTTGTAAACATTTACTTATGATTAATCAATATAAACTTAAAATACATTCTGTTTTAATACAAAACTGCTATCATTTGGCAAGATTTATGCAAAACTAGCAGTTCTCTACGAGCTCAAACCTCCGCTGTGGTATTTTTGACATTGTTAGCTCAAATATTATCCTATATGTGGAAATCTGCCCAATTGAGCATTGTGAAAATTTCAGCGAAATCCATTAAGAACTTTTGAGTAATTAGCAAAAATTAAAATAATGAATAAGTGAATTGAAAAAATCCTGGATCCACATCCATATTTAGATCAACACCTAAATCTAATCACCTCTTCCTCCATGACCAAAGTCCTTGAAAGTTACATCAGAGACAGGTTGTGGGATGATGAAAGCAAACCACTATCATGTATTTTGGGACTGTTCTGAGATTTAAAATTACTGGAAGTCAATCAGAGACAGCATGGAAAAAGTCTTGCAGACTAAGGTAGAATTTTGTTTTAGACTGATGTACCTGGGACAGATGCCACCTCAAATCAAGGGTTCGTCTAAAGCATATTTGTGTAGAGTCATGTTGGTTGCTCGTAAAAAAGCTGTAACAAAAAAGTGGCTGTGTCAGAGAACACCTTCATCAACAGACTGGTTTAATGTAATGCATGATATATTTGTTAAGGAGAAACTGACTTTTAGTATGAGAATGAATAGTGATGTGTTTGAGGGCTATTGGAGAAGTTGGATTGAGTTTATCAAACAACTTAGATCAGATTTTAGGTAAGAATCAGCAGCAGCTAAACTGTAATTCCCCTGGTTCTCTGCTGCACATAAGTGTTACTTTCATGCCTTTAAAATGTTTTCTTCTTTTCTGTCTTCTTCATGTTTCTGTTCTTTTACATCAGCTTGCTTTGATTTGAATTGATGTACACCAAATGAGGTAAATAAAAAGAAAATTTAAAAAAATATATATTTTTATATGTATCAGAATCTTTTGAGAACTTTTAGACCTAACTTGCTCAAAGAATGGCGGACAGACAGACAAACAATAGTTTCTGAGTTTGCAATAGTGGAGGGGTCTGACGCTCGATGAAGGAGAACTCAGTCTCCAGTGTGTGGGACTCTGATGCTGCGGGTCAAAGGATGAGCTGTATGAGTTTGGATGTTTTGTATTGTAACTGTGCTTTGCTGCAATGCTTGACACGTTCTCCCTCAAAAAAAGAGTTCCCTCATCACAATGGGTCGAGCAGAGATCAAGTTAATAATAAGTTTGGAAACCCCTGGTCATACATGAACAAATATCCTTGCAACATTAAGAAAGTGGGATAAACTGCCCTGCCCACTGGACAATGTGCCAGGGCTTACCATCGATATCAAACAACAGGATAAAGTAACTTGTCCAGCATTGGCTGTCTGGAGCGTATTTTGTGTGAACCTTTACTGAGCATTTGGCCTAGTCAATATCAACATAAACTATTTGAAAGGAAACTGTACCCAGCCCTTTTGAAAAAGTAAACAGACTCGATGTTCTTAAGTCACATTTTTAACCAAAAGCAAGGAAGAGCACTGTCCAAACTGCACTGATATGTTGGAAACGTAAAGAAAAGAGGGTCACGGGAGCAGGAGAATTATTTCAAGTTTTCAACATCAAACAATAAGGGGATACTTTTACAACTAAAATGCACATTTAAATGAGTACATTGCACTGACAAGGTCTTTTTCAAGGCTTCTTACTAGCTTTTTCATCTAGACAGCGTGTGTTTCATTAAGGATCAAATTCAAGACTTTTCAAGACCATTTCAAGAAACAGACAAATCACTACATCTGTAGCACTGCTTTCCTGGTTTGATGTGAAATACAACAGCTTGGATTCTTATTGTTTACTGTTTAAAGGGTTTAAGTGAAACTTGCAAACCACTTCTTGGATCCAGGAATTTTTAAAGGATTCGTTAACATTGCCAGGCATTGCAGTTTTTTTACATTTTCACTTAAAACTCAGCTAACAATGTAAGAAATGTCTTGATGGAGGCTTGTGTTCTCCAAGAAGTTATGCATGACTTTTTGGGGCTCTCTACTACAATACCCAACTTTGCTTTGATATTTTTTTTACTTTTCTTTGTTTTCTGTTGTAATATTTTGGGTAAATTGTCATCATGCCTTAGTGTTCCTATCTCTTGCTTTTGTTCTATATATTTTCATTGGAATCAATAAAGTATGTATCAGTCCATCTGAAAAAACACGTTAATATGTGATACTTTCATATAGCTTTTTTGATGTGTCCACTTTTTGAACTTAATGTGATGTTTTTCTTTATGCTGACACAGCACAAAAATATAAACACACCAAAATCTATTTTGACCAAAGTCATTGTCACATCCACAGCGTTTATAATGAAAAGGTCTCACTCCTAGAATTTTTTACAGAGGAAATACATCAGTTTTGCTTTTTTTCTCAGACAAAACTGTCCATCATGCGGTCAAACTGATGTGTAATGGGATTAACTTCTTGAGAAAAATATTGATTTCTTGTTGATATGAGCAGGACTCTGGTTGGAGAAAATATCTGACACAAAGAGAGTTGATTTATTTATCAACATGTTGGAATTTTAACACTTTCCTGTTGTGTCAGATTTTTTGGAAGCAGGAGCTGGGTGTGACTTTTTTAAGAGGCATGAGGGTTAACGCTGAAAATGTGGAAAAGTAAGAGAACTGTTCTGTGTGACTTTGTAATGGTAGCAGCGGGTATTCAAGCGGTGACAGTGGCCATTGCTCCCTCTTTTTTTCTGAATCACAAATCAATCCAGAGGCTTCCATTCAAGGCCAAGGTCACCCCGATTACTCAAGGTTATAAAGTGTGTGTCGGGTTGTGTGTTACCGGTTAGATTAGCATACAAGTCTGGACAGAGTGAGGGGAATTAAAGGCAGCACAGAGGTACGATGGCTGGGCGAAAACGCTCCCTCCGCTCTCTGCTGTATTTGAATAGACGACCTAAGAATCGTGAAAGCGGAGCTGCGGCGGGGAGAGGCTCTTTGGCCCTCAGGATCAGAGGTTGGAGGAGGGGGGGCAGGAGTGCTAGTTTAGTAGATGGAGCCCCTGTAGATGGATTCAGTATGTGCTATGGGAAATACACACATCCCATTCTGTCTCCCTTTGGGCCAAATTCTCTCGTAATAATGGGATCAGACGGAGCCATGACCCTCCCAGGACACCATACCACTGTTGGATATTCTATTAGTTCCCTGCGTAGTAAAAAGAAGTCCATGCTCAGCTACTTTTCTCACTCTGAATCACATTTGTTTTACTTTTATGTAGCTCTAATCAAATTATTGAAAGTTTCCGAGGAAGAGACTTCATTAAGAATGGAACAGAGAGCGAGCACCGTAAAACCTTCTAGTTTATAAAGCGATGTATCTTCTAATCAGATCTAATGTTCAGTATGCATGCAAGGATATTGTAAGCTATTAACATATGCACCAAAAAAGCGAGGCCCCCATAATTGTTCCTTTTTACCATTTAATCCCAGCACTGGAAGACACAGGCAAGATCACATTAACATTTACATATCTGAATCCCTCCACCTCCTTGATACAGCTGCAGCATCTCATCCGCCTTTACATAATATCAGACTGTATTAATGCTACATATGAAGCTCCACTGGATTTACATTTTCCTAATGATGTGCTTTTATTTTTTTTTCCTCCTCCTGTCCTTCCCTTCACCTCCAGCCCGCAGCCCACGGTGATTTAAAACACACACAACTGTACTGCTGTGTTTTTTTTTTTTTTTTACAGCACAAAGCGCTGGGTTAAGACACCTTCAGTCGCCCCGGCCCCCATCTGTTGCACATCTGGAAGTGGTGAGCCGCACCAATAATTGCAAGTCAATTTGTTTGAAGTTATGTATTTGGCATCTGGCTCGATTCGTAAAAACTCTGGAAATCGCATTAATTTTATAGCATCTAGAGAAGGCCTGGCCACTTTTTTGTCCAAACTTTTTTTTGTCCTGTGATTCATGCATGTGGGGCCTCGCTGGTGCAGTGACGTGGGAGTTTGTTGAGCGCCGGTCAGGGTGTGGTCCTTAAATAAAAGCAGTATGGAGGCTAATGCCCTGAAGTAACATGGGAGGAATTACAGTAAAAAGCTTTAGATACAATAGTGCAATTGCTTTAAGTTGTTTAATTGTGATGTAAAGTAGGGCTGGGCAATATATCAAGTTTTCAAGATGTATTAAATAAATGAATATAGAAAAAAGCTATATAGTCTGACAAAAATGTTCACATGGCCATAATTTATATTAATTCAGGGGAAATTAAGCCCTAATGCTCAGCATAATGATTATTCACAGTGGGAACCACGAACAAAATGTGATTATTGACCACAGGATATAAAATGTTTTGTCTTGATCAGTAATGATAATTTTTGGGTTATTTGATCCAGGAGAATCACTTTTAGAAGTGCAATCAAGCAATGCTGATACTTGTTTCATGCCACTGAAGAAATATCCACTGTTAGGTAATATACACGTATCTAATTATCAAGGATAGTTGGCCTGCACGCTGACTAAATCATACAGTAACAACAGCAAATTGTCAATTTGTCAAGGTTGTCAAAATTTCATCTACTCTCAGATACCAGGAGTTCTGTTTTTTTTGTTTGTTTTCGCTGCTATGCAGCAAGCTTAAACGTCCTGTATTAATTTCCAACAGGTTCCAAATAGAATTTTGCATTTCAACTCTGAGTCAAGAGCATATAATCAAAATTATGATCATACTGGCTTTAAATTTGACCTTTTTTTGCCTGAATGTGCTTGGCATGTTTATTTGGGTTTTTTTTATGCTGCAGGGTGCATAAAATCAAAAATCAAAAATACAATGGCCATAAAAATGTCAGCCTTTGGCCTAAATAGGGTTAACGTGTCTTTGTTCTTAAGCTTCAACGGGCATCATATAGAAAAAATAAATATATATGATGGCTTTATTTGGCCATCATTGGCCTGAATGGACTTGGTGTGATCATTTTGTTCTTCAAGCTCCAGATGGCATAAGATCAAAAATCACAAATTTATTGACTTTGAATGTGTCCATTATTGACCTAAAAAGGCTTAAAGTGATTCTCTTGTTTTTAATGCTTTCAGGGGGCATGAAATTGAAAAAACATCAGAAATATTTTGGCTTTAAAAGAAGCTGCCTTGAGCAAAAATGGGATGAGTGTGATCAGTTTGACCTTCACGATTCAGAGGCAAAAGATCAACCATATAATTTCTTTAAATGTAGTCGACTTTGGCCCTAATGGGCTTGGTGTCATCATATTGTTCTTTAAGCTTCATGGGGAATAAGATCAAAAATCAAAAATATAATGGCTTTAAAAGTAGTCGACTATGGCCTAAATGGCCTTGGTGTAATCATATTGTTCTTTCAGCATGAGATCAAAAATGAAGAAATAAAGACTTTGGATGTGGCCGTTTTGGCCTAACTGTGCTTAGTGTGATCATTTTGGTCTTTAAGTTTTAGGGGTATATAATAAAAATCAAAAAAATGATTGGCTTTAAATGTGGCTGTTTTTTGCCTAAACTGACTTATGTGATTATTTGGTTTACACAGAGCACCACAGGACTATGAAAGCTGACAGAGTTGAAATTCTAAACTAAGATATGGATTCAGACAACTTTATTTATCACAGAAGGCGACGTGTTTTTACAGTCTACCAGACCATGCACAGAATAGCAAACAGACAACAGCAGAAAGTCAGAGACACTAAAGTAAACTGGTGGTAAATTAGCAGAGTTGCTCACTGGCATGTTCTGTCCCTTGTGTGACACCCTTAAAAGTCACGTTCTAATTCTATTTATCGAAACTGCACGGCTCCCAGAAGTAACCAAAACATATTTCTGAAGTGCCTTGCCTAAAAGTTCAGAGCACATATTAATTTTTGGATGCATGTAAACCCCTCTGTTTCAGCCCTGCTCAGAACAGTCTGTCTTAGTAAATGCTCAGGTGCTGTGTTTGACCACAATTCTCTCAAGATGTGTTTGTGGTATTAGCTTTTCAGCACTGTGCTCTAATGTTAACTGTGGGTGCACGGACATGTCTAGATTTCTTTCTTCCTCTGAAGATAGCTATGAGCCAAAAAAACACCTGAGGGAGTCTCTCATCTAAGGGGAGATGCCATATCCCCTCAGGACATTCGGGAAAAATGTTCTAATGGGCTGCTTGAGCACATATTTTCTGAAAGGTGGAGCAAGAGGAAGAGAAACAGGAAGGATTTTCTTAAAGGCTGGTGTTTGGACAGAGTATGGACACGTCTTTGTATCAAATCCATCAAAAGTATATTTTCCATAATATGTGAACTTTTATAACAAAACACTCAAGGAAAGTCCTCGAGAGATAAAGTAAAGCTAAAAAGCAACAACGAAGAGTAATAACAGATGTTTAAGTACAAAGAAAATGAAAAAAAAATCTGCCAAATTACATGTTACACAGATTATGGCTGGAAATATAACCCTATAAACAAAATCGCACGCATCCCCACAGCAACTAATAGGACCTTAGGGTTAAGGAGGGACTGTGAGGTGCAAGGGTAGCTGGGTAAATGTCAGATTTAGGCATCCGAAGGGAGAGGGCGGTGGTTAGCACCAATATGATCATCATTAGCAGGGGGAGATAATTGGTGGGCCCCTGCATTTGGGCGCTCTGATGGGCATCTTGTCTGCATTATTCATCCACCTTCACTCTCTCTCTCTGCCGACCTGGGCCAGGCGCTGGGCCTTTAGGAGCCGGACTCATCTATTATAGATGGGTAATTGTTTATTAAATGCAGACCTGACCCTATTATGCCTATTACCCGTGTGCTGCACACCAGTGTGCTGGTGTTTTTTCCATATTTGAGAAGATCTGACAATCCCCTGTCGAGGACGTGAGGCCACTTTTGGCATGAGTGAGCATCAGGGTGGAGGAGAAAGGAGGGAAAAAGAAATAAATGTGAGAAGGGAAAAGAGGAGAGAAGGATGATGAAAAATAAAGCCAATGCCCGTGTGGCTGCCACCGGCCAGAGGAGTATCTCTCTTCCTTCTCCTCCAAGGCGAAGCAGGATGGAGGGAGGAAGACAAAGGGTGAGCTAAAGAGACGCTTTGCCTCTCATTACACTGACTCCTAATCTACCTCTGCCCTATCCTGGGCAATCCCCGCTCCGGGCGTTTGCAGGGCTAAAGCTTCAAAACCAGGCAGTTTGTCCAAAGCGGATTCATTACCTTAGATAGGACTGCCAATGAGTTTAAAAAATGTCACGTTTTCAAACTCTCACAGCAGCCAGAGCTGGAACAGCTGACACTAGAGGTCAGTGTTGTTACAGAGTTCAGACTCCTCTCTCAGACAACAGTGTGAGCTTAAAGCAGACACAGACATTACAAAAGATAGGAGAGAGTGGCCAAATAATTCAAGTAATGGAAATGAATTGAAATGAAATGATTAAGTTCAGTTAATTAATCGGTATAGCTTAGGCAAATCAGCTTAACTTATATCAAAATCATTATTTCAGGCAGGATGGCAGATTCACGTTGGAGATATTTTTGCTAACATGTCCTTAAAATGTGTATGTAAAGTAGGATCGGACTAATGGATTAGATCTAATACATGTGGCAGTCAGTGTTCTGACAAATATAAATGTGCTATTAGGAATGATACAGGCTGGGTTTAAAGTGACAGTGTTTCTGTCAGAGCAGAAAACAGTAGAAATTGTTCTCACCCCCTCGGTGAAATAAGTCAAAATACTCACTGAGATGTTCCTTCAACACAACACGGAGAAGAAAAGGGGAAAATATAGCCAGGCGTGGACGTACTGCTGTGCTGTGCTGTGATGTAGTGATCTGCATGATGGCATGTCACTGCTTATTGGCTGGGTTGAGAGTGATTAACATGGGGTGTTAATTAGTGGGTCGTCAGGAGTGGGTGTGTGGCTAACGACATGGCTCCCAACAGCTCATGCACACACACACACACACACTAAAACACTCAGTGAGAGAAGCTCAGGCCTTTTTCTTCCAATTTAAATGAATTTCTAACAATTAGTGCAAGGGAAAATAATTCAAATACCATCTCTTGATATGTTTCAGGTTTAATTGGAGGCAAAAATAAAAGGAGTTTATCAATTTTTTTTAATGAAAATGCAGAATCAGGGGAGGAAAATTGTAAAAAATAGCTACATTATAACCGTTAATCAGAAGAAAAGGATGTGGAGATTCATGCACAATTGTCTTCTTCAACTACATCTGCAGTTAAGTTAAATTATTACCTCCATGCATTAATTGATATTACAACCAGTTAAAGATGAAGGTAGTGCTGGTAAGAGGAAACTATTTAAAAACATTATTTTAAGTCCTCACTGTCTGACAGATTGATTTAGAGGAAGAGTAATAAAAATGGTAGAAATCTAAATGGTGTATGTATAGAGTAGAAAACAATAATAACAGTAAAACAATCAATCTGAATAAACACTAAATAAAGAAACAAACAAATAAATAAACATTCTCTCTTTAAATGTTAAATATGATGGGGGATTAAGTATTTTAAGCAGATGATTTAGATCAAAATAATGTCAATAAAGACAATAAACATGGTTTGTTGCTGAACATTAAAAACTTTACAGAATCTAATTATTAGGATTTAATCAAATACAATTTACTGATCAAATCTAGTTCAGATAAGAATGTTGTAAGCCACAAGAAATCTTAACAGGGTTTTATAGTAAATATACGGCAATAAACAAACAAGCAAAGCAACACACAAAAAACACTATTTGCTTTAAATTAGATATAAACTAGTTTCAACATTTTATTCAAGCTTGTATTTTGCAAATTTCCTTTTAAATTAATTGTATGAAGTGTTTTTGTAGAGTGGTGAAATATCTTAATGTTCCCCTGTATAATAACAACAAAACTGTCGAGATTTGAGAGAAATCATAGCAAATTTAGTCCTAAAAGAACATAAATCATAATTTTTTTTAATGGTTCCTCCAGAGGTATGTCTTAAAAGAAAGAAAGTAATTACAAATAGTCCAAGCTTTCACTCAGTGGTTGCTGATACACTCAATCCAATTCAAGAGTGTTTCTAAATTATCAGAAATGTGAATGATATGCTGTTTTAAAGGACCACAAAAAGTCTCAAATTCCTGGGACAATATTATTTTAAATCATGCTTAAGTCTCTTGAAGAACTTATTCACATGAAAAAAAATATGATTTAAGCTTCAGTCATGCTGTAAACTAATAAAAGTTTTACTTAAACTTTTTTCAAAAGTGTACAATGTTGCAAAAGGCCAGTCCAAGAGGGAGAACTATGAATTACATCAAATCTTACAGCAGTTTTAAAATGGGTGAATTTCAAAATGAATGTCTGAAGAAAACAAAAAACCATAAAGGGTAATATCAAATTATGATTTTGGCAAGTGCATAGCATTTGTAATGGGTTGCAAGAATACGTATATAGATTATTTATGCATTATTGTTGGTATCAGTTCAGATGAAGTAATAGCTAAGAAGAAAAATAATACATGTTTAGATGAATTATTTTGTGCTTCCAGTAAGTTTTATTTGCTGAAAAAGCCTTACCATGTATACAAGCTTTTGGAAAAATAGTACATCAAAGTGATGTTGATTGCATTTATTTAGACCAGGATCTACAAAGTTTGGTGTCTTGCTTCAAAAGAGGAACAAGAGTAAAAAATAATAAGTTTTTGTTGTTAAGAGTGTATCGGGAAAAGTGCTGTAAATTTTTATGAATCCTGACAAAGGGCTTGGATTGAAATGACTTGTTTTGGATTTAAGCCATGCAAATAAATCTTGATTGACAGTTTTATTGATCAATGTCCTGAAGTGCAACGATGACAAAGTTGTCATTGATAAGAGGATAACACGTCAAAACATCCACAGGAAAGTCTTTATGAACTGGTCTTAAGTAACAAAATTCAGGCAAGAGTGTCATCCAATGAATTGGAAACTTTAAAAGGTTTTGAATGGAAAAAAGCAACAATTAAAACCTTGACATTTAACTGAAAAAGTTTATTTAAAACATGTCAATTGATTTTTATTCATTAGATAATGATTGAATAAGTTGTACATTTATAGAGTATTGACAGATTTGGGCTTTATAGTTCATATACAGACTAAACGACAGAACAATTAAGCTGACAAAGAAAAGCTAAGACATTAAATCTGCTTTATGTAATATTTGGTAAAGGTGTTTTAATACTATAAGCAAGTTAAATTGGGTTTTATAAATAGTACAAAGAAACTGATTTAGGGGATATCAAAATTAAGTTAATAAATTCCATCTTTTGAGCAATCATTTAAGATTTCACACCAATAAAGATGAAAAAAAATGATGTAAAGGTGGAAATAAGTAAAAAGATAATTTCAATCCTCTATTAAATATTAATTGATATTAAAATGCAGCCCAATGAAAATTATAATGGGGGTCTGCATGATAAAATCTTAACATTTATATAATACAATACTGTTTATTATATCACAGTTTATACTTAGTAGCTAAATCTTGCTGTGTAAAAACAAATGTTATTTAAATCCTTCAGTGGGTGGAATTTGTAATTATTTTTTGTTCTTAAGAGGGAAGTTGGAAAATTATAAGACATCTCAAAGAGGGTTTGCATAAGTAAATCACGAAGAAATATTAATATCTGAAGGAAATAAAAACTAAAATCATATCAAACTCAGTTTTTTTGAGGGACTAAATCATGTTAGAATAACATCAGTGCAGATTAAAGTGCTGCTGTAAGGAGGTAAACAAGTAAAGATACTATTTTAATCCTTCATTTAGTATTTGTCATCAGCATTTAGAGGGTGTGTAGTGAAATTATAAGAAATCTAAATAGGATTTTGTTTGAGAACAGATTATATTTAAATGTTTATCCATAAGAATGCAAGCAATAAAGATGTAGTTTTTGCAGGTGAATTTCATGCCTCAATTAAATGCTGTTGCCAATTCAGCTCTAGGCCAGAGTGTGTAGAATTTTAAGAAATCCAAATGAGGTTTTGTATAAGGAGGCCCACAACAAAAACAAGCCTTAATCTTTTAATGAAAATCGCAGCAATAACTTGATTTTTCAAGGAAAATCAGCTTGAAGTGCAGATAAATATGGCATCATTTGCAACAATTTCTAATTTTAAAAAGCACTTGTACAGAAATAGAGGCAACCAGCAGGAATTCCAGTAGCAGATTTGCCGTAATGTGGTTGAGTTGATTAGAAGAGTGAGGGCAGAGTGACTGAGAGAGTGAGTGAAAGGAGAGGAGGGAGTGAGCGAGCGAGTCAAGCCGCCCCTCTTTCCTCAAAGCTTATTTATTCCCCCAGCATCCAGCCCACTGATTAGGCAGCTCCAGACACTCCTAATGCTCCAGCACAATGCTGCCTTTTCAATGGGCTTATCTTGTTGTTGCTGCGTTCGGTAAATAACGCTGCAGCTGTCATCCTTGTTGCTAAAAAAAAATAATGCTACGTTAGGATTAGCCATGTTGAATGAAGTCTCGTCACAGAGGCAGTTTACAGGACCCTCCGCCCTGAGTGGAACAAATAGCATGTAATTAAGGCGAGAGGAGAGCATGCTAACGTATGCGTGCACAAACACTTCCCCTCACGTTTACTCCTAATGCAAATGCGTCTTTGTCGTGCCTTTTTAATACCCAGAGAGAGCAAAAGTAGGTTTTTTTCCACATTATGGAATTTGTCATGTTCAGTTGGAGCTGTCATAGCTGGAAACAGTGTGCACTAATGTGTGTAATCTGCTTTGCAACACATCAATTATGATGGATATTGCTCCGCCGCCATGCTTCCAGGTTTTTTTTTTCTATACACAAGCCTTGAGGGGAATCAGTCTTTTCTTGTTAGGCAACCTGTTTAGTAAATAATGATCCACTTTGAGGCTCGCTGACGCTGTATAATGTGATGTGTGCACTTGTGTGTACATAAAGTATCGCGTACGTGTGTGTGGTGCTGCTTTGGTGTGCAAGGATCAAGCCTGCAAGATCAAAAAACACTTTACGTGCAGGTTGGAATTCAATCACACCAGCGCCATGAACAACCCGCGTCACAGAGAAACCTAAACCGCATCTGAATGTGCTACCAAACCATATGTAAAAACTATAAATATTATCTGTGACTCGGTAAAGTGTTTCCAGAGCTGCCTGAGCTAACAAAGAGACAGAGAGAATAATATTTAGATCTTACTCTGTGTCAAACAATATTGAATTTTCTTTATCCAAATCAGCTCTGTGTTATTTCTTGCAGGGATGCTCCTCGCTCTCCTCAAATATTTGCCTATTTTTTCTACTTTTATCTCCCACTGTTCTTAACTTTTCTCTCCATTTTGATCTTCTTTCTGGCTTTCTTTCTCATTCTCTTTCAGCCCCTTTTGCTTGTGCCATGAATTATATCTCCTCACCTCCAGGACAGGGCAGCGGGAAACACAGACAGTGGCACAGATTTAATACTGTGCTTACTCTGAAACCATCCAGTGGGCTCCATTTCTCTCTTTTCTCTCCCCATATATTCTGCTCTTTCTACTACTGCTGATCAGTCGAGGGCCATTTTTCCTCAAACAATCCCACAGTTTTGGCCTTGAATCATTCACCCTCAGGTTCTTTTACAAACCAAATAGACAGAATCATTTTGGCATAACAAATGTAAACTCCAAAACAGTGGAGGACACACTCTTTTTCTAAAGGTAAACAGTCTTAGCTTACTTAACAATAGCAAACATTTTGGCTTACGTGACAAGAGCAAACACTTTATAAATGCAACGTTCAAAATGATTGGACATCTCTGCTCCTCAGTTGATGGCTAAAGGAGCCAAACCAAACATTTAAGCTAACACAATGAGACTCCAGAACAGATGCTGGTGAGGATAAATATTTTTTACAAGAGGTCCCCAACTACCATATTGCAAATCACTGCCGGACCATAGATCATTTGGCACTGGGCTGTTGAGATGAAAAATTATTTATTTCATTGTCCTTTTATGAAAACAGAAACCACTGGGTGTTTTATTTTGAAAGGATGAACAAATCCTCACATATCTCTCCATGTAGCCTGAATGTGCAGACTTTACACTTGGGTCTTTTGTCTCTGTCAAGGCAATGAAAAAGTACAACTTGAGATAAACTCATGATTCAAGCTTGTGCTCATGCACTTCTCTACCTGTGTTTTGGACTTGGTTACAAATATATTTGATACATGAGGAAGGAGACGTGTTACAGCCTCCCTCTGATTCTGCCCTATGGTTGGTTATACTATGCAAAACATATGTATATGTTTCTTTGTATAGGACCTCCTTTCTAACTTTCCAGACAGCTGGATCCATTTGATTCAATGTCTGTAATCAGGTAGATCCATCTTGCCAAGCTCCAAACTACAACAACTCTGCACAGCCCAATCAGGTTCCTTTAGAGCAGGTGGGAGCTACAAACAAGACAACAGCGGGAACTAACTGCTCGTACAGGGATTAGCATAGATGCTAACACCTTCAGTGGCAGTTTTATAATATCTGGACTGTATTTGAAAAACAAATAGCAACACTAAGAACACTTCTCCACAGAGAGCAGATTTTCTCTCCTTTTTAACTCTGCCAAGGAGGTTATGTTTTGGCCAGAGTCTGTCTGTTTGCTTGTTTGTCTGTTAGCAAGATTATGCAAAAACTGCGGGATGGATTTACATGACAATTTTACCAGAGATGTGGTTTGGTCCAAGGAAGAAGTCATTGCATTTTGGTGCTGGTCCGATCCAGATTGACGTCACAAAAAACACTTGCGTTTATAACAGCAAATCCCATTCATTTACGTCAGTATGGGAATTGTAGTTTATTTGCAAACTGACGTAAACGTTTTTCAAGCCTATGTCACTACATTTCCCAGCTTCCCTTGCAATGCCAGCGGAGGACTTCTGCTAACACAATGGCTAACAATAGTCTGGTAAATAGCCTGATCGGCACGTTTTTTCTGACTTAGTAACTACAACGCTGATAACTCGGAGATCACGTCATTCACACTCCCCTCTTCCCAGTTCTGATGTAAATGGAAAGCAGCATTCTCCACATGGACAGACATGAGCGGACACTCGGCTGCCCAATCGGAGCGGAAAAGCCACTGCCGAAACTGAGCTACTCGGTGGAGGTCTGCGCTCTAGGAGTGCTTTTCTAGTTTAACATATTTTGACTTGAGTTTGTTCGAAGAAGTGGATCATGTTTCGTATATTTCACAACAGCAGTAGCACCCACTTACTACATAATCTGATTGGCTTGTAATGAATGTGATCGACAGAATGATCATCCAGTCACCTTCCAGATATGTTTTTGAAAGGTTCTGTCAATTCCCAAACACTTAGTATGGGCTGTTTCCCAGATGGACTAGGGAAATATTTTCTGTAATATGTAGACTGAATAACTTAACCCAAAATTCTTAGAGATCACAAATCGCAGTCACAGCATCTCTGACATTAAACCAATTTATTAGCATAAATGTGGAAAACAGCAATCCCGCAAAGTTAATAAGTTATTCAAGAAATTCCTATCCACATCTGCATTCACATCACCACCAAAATTTGTACACATCTACCTCGTGCCAGGACCAACATTCCCTGAAAATTTCATCAAAATCACTTTGAGTTATCTTGCATACAGGCAGAGAGAAAACACACAAACAAATGCCGGCAAAAACATAACCTCTAAGGCAAACCCAAAAACAATAGAGGGCAGACAATCTCTTTTTTATGGAGCACACAATTGTAGCTAAATAGTGAGAGAAAATTAACTTATCAATGATGTAATAAGAGCCAACTCAAAACAATCTTTTTTACTAAGCACACATTCTTACCTGCATAAAGAAGAAAAACATTCTCGACGATGTATCAAGCCTGATCTAAAACAGAGAATGAGATATTCTGAACTGACTTAATGAGGGTAAAAAAGCAATGTAGCGAGAGTCAACTCAAAAACAGTAGGGGACCAACTCTCCCTTTAAAAAGTACGTATTCTTTGGATTTTTTTTTTTGTAAGGAACAAAGCTTTATAAATGTCAGGAACAACTGACAAGCTAAGCCTTAGCTTTGGGCCCTGTGGGATCAGCTCCAGACTTAGAGATCCTTGTCTTGTCCCAAAAACAAGAAGCTTCAGTTCTGACTTTGCCACCTCTGCACAAAAACATCCTTCAGTCAGCAGAAAACCTATAGCAGCAAAGACAGACAACACACACACCTCTGTGTATGTGTTGGTTTTGCTCCAAGTGTGTGTACCTCAAGCTCTGAGATTTTGGTGGCTTGATCTGAGATTGGGACAGACACCCCTGGATATTCTATTTACTTCACGTGAGATGCTCCCCGATGTCCCATAAAGCCCCCTTCGCCTGTGAACTAAAGCTGGTCAGGGTTAAAGCTCCCCAGCGACAGGAGACTGAGTACCTGTCTCAGTGTGTGTGTATGTGTGTGTGTCTCTAGTGTAATGGCTTTATTTATGAAGTGGCACAAGCGATAACAGGCAGGCGATAAAGGAGGAGATAGTGCAGCATGCCACACTGTGGCCTGCAGCCATGTTATGCTGGCGGCTTTTTAAACATTGATACTATTTGACGTTTCATGTTGGGGTGTGAGTGGGGGGCAGGAGGTAAATCACACTGCCGGAAGAAAAGAGAAGGTATCTGAGGTGAAAACGTACTTATGGAAGGCATTTGTTTAGCATTAAAATAAAGCATTAGAGGTTGTTTTTTTTTTCAAAGTGGTAGAAATAAGTTTTTAACTGACATTCATTGGGCTTAAACAAGTCTTACACACAACTGTCTCTATGTTTTATCACTTGTATCTTTATTTGTTTGCATTTATCTCTTCTGTTACATACATCCATCCCTCCCACTATCATAAATGCAATATCTAGAAAACTTTTTTTTTGACAAAAGTTGATAGACTCTGGCTCAAGGATGGGCTGTTTGGACAGAACTCATCCCTTGCTTGTGTCTGTGATTTCTCAAAAATGCTTTTTGGCGTTTCCTTCAAACTTCAAGCAATTTGCCACACTGACTAAAGGATGAACTTATTAGATATTTACAAGGTCAAAGGTCACACACATTTTAACTGTGACTCAAGATAGAAAACCTGTAAGAGCATCAAATGGGGAAGAAAAGAAATTTAAACATTTTTGTTGTGCCAGACAAGCTGGTCTGAGTATTTCAGAGACTACTACATAATTGAGACCATTCTCTGTAAATCCTAGACATGGACCAAAAAAGAGAAAATATCCAGCTGCAGTTCTCTATGCCATAATCATTTGTTGATGGCAGAGGTAAAAGGAGAATGGCCAGAGTGGTTGGAGAGGATGGAAAAGCAATAGTAACTAAAATGACAATTTGTTCTATTATGAGTATTCATGATACCATTACTGAATGCACAACATGTTGAATCTTGAAGCAGAAGGATTACAGCAGCAGAAGACCACACTGAGTGCCACTACAATCAGCTAAAAATAGGAAACCGAGGCTACAGTTTGCATGGGCTCACCAAAGTTTGGAAAAATGTTGCCTAGTCTGATGACTCCAGCTTTCTGCTGAGGCATTCAGATGGAAGGCTGAAACAACAAGAAGGCATGGATCCAAACTGCCCGGTATCAATTATTTAGGTCGATAATGGTATAATGGTGTAAGATAGTATTTTCTTGGCACACCAAGGGCTTATAAATACCAACTGATCATTGTTTAAAAGCCACAACTGACCTGAATATTGTTGCTGACCACGTCCATCCTTTTATGACCAGAAGCAGTAAAAAAAAAAAGCAGTTTGGGGCAGCTTTAGCACCTGTATTATCACTCTGTTGCAATAGAAAGTTAAAATTAACAATCAAGGTTACTGATAACTTCTTGACTGAATAAATCTAAATCCTGACTTTTCCAGCTTAATTTCTAGTTTATAACTTCATTGTCTTCATAAGCACATTAAGGGATTTTCAGAACAGGAAAAAAAATCTCTGTTGTTATTACTCTTAACTATCATCAAGTTGGAATTGTTGAATTTAAGATAATACGCCAGTGAATCATTTATTTAATTGAAATATGACAAGACAGTGGGTGTTATTTGAAAAACACTTGTTTATGCAGCTTTTGTACTAGTCTGCTCTTTTCTTGAAGGCACCATAATTAAATATTATTAAAGCTTAATGTTCTAATGTGTTGACACAACTGAGTGCCACATTAATTAAGCATAAAACATTATTAAAATGGATGATGGATGATGAAATGGATACCTTTATGAAGTAATTTCAATGTTGAAAATGTTGATATATGAAAAACCGATTGCTAGAAAGCCCACCTGCACCTGGATCACACTCTCTCTCTCAAACACACAGTTACAGGAGAAGGTGTGCCTCCAAAAACAGAAAATGAGGACATTTCCTGAGAAGTCCCTGAGGGCAGCAAGGGGTCTGCCGGCCGATGAGACGAGCAGGTCTCCTCAAAGTGCAGTCTTTCAAACTCCTCTTCCTCTCCTTCTAAAACTTTCTCCCCTTCCCTCTCACTCTCTGTGCTTGTCTGGCAGCATTAACCTCTCTGCTTCCACGCACCTGTGCAGCGTGTAAACCCATCATTAAAATGAACATACGACTTCCCGTTAAAACGAGACCATTCGCCGTTGTTTTTCTTTCTCGTTGTGGCATTTCGAGCAAAACTCAAAAGTCCTCCTGGGTGCCGTTTCTCAGTTGTTTACCTGAATAACTGTTGTGATTTACAGTTTCTTTCAGAGCCAACGACAGGAAATTGATGGCGTCTGACTGCGGCCAACAGCGCGTGAAGGTAAAAACAGTGAAGCATTTAGGCGCACTAAGGTTCAAGAAAACAACCAAAATAAAGAAAAGGTGTTCCTACAACTGCTCTAACAGGAGGGTTTAACAAGAAGGATAACTGAAGGTGAACCATATGTTATCCCAGTTAAAAGTTTACTTTATTTAGAATCTGTACCTCTTCTGTTTAAATGTGTCATGAATAAAAAAAATGATCAAAATTTGAAACAAGTTATTTGAGATATACATATTTCAAGATCAATACAGTTCCCAGTCAAATATTATCAGGCATTAACAGATAAAAATAAGCAGAACAGGAACACTTTCAGAGGCTATATGTCATGGTGTAAATATGCTGTGCCTTAAGATTTTACCATGATCTTCAGTGTTTCTTAAGCAAGAAAAGGTAAAAAAAAAACCACAGTCATAGATCACAGTTCAAGGTCATGGAGCCTCATGTCATTCCCTTCCTTGTGAATGACACATCTCAAGAACTCTCAGAGTGTTTTTTTAATACTTTTATATTATTATGTGTTTATATGTATAAACACATAATATAATAAATATAATAAACATATTATATGTTTATTATTATACTATTAAATTTATATTTATTATTTTTTAAGCATCTAATTGAAATGTCATAGATTACAGGTCAAGCTATTTGAAACTTACAGTCTACCCTTGTCTGTGGACTTTAAATCTCAACGCAGCTTTGAGTACTTTCTGTCAGACCTTGGTTAAATGTCCACTATGACTTAAAGATTAACGAACGTTTCTTATGGTTCTCAATTCTTACAAAGTGCAGGATCTCAAAAATGCTTCAGGGAATTTCTGTCAAACTTTGTAACAATATCTTTTCTAACATAAGGGAGAAATTTTTAGATTTTGGAGGTCATAGGTCAAAAGTCACATTTATTTTTTAATTTGAACATATCTCAAGAATGCATTGAATGATGCATGAATCAACCCACCTCTTGTGCTCTCGAAAACTGAAGTCGAATTATATTTTGAGACTCTTTTAAAGAGTTTCTTGAGATCTTTCCCTTAAGTATTTACAATACCAAGACCAACAAACAAACACTAAACCTTATTAAAACTTCGCTAAGTCTAAGCAATTTTACAAAATATAAGCAAACCTTAAACTAGTAAACATGAACATTGAAAAATATCAAACTGATCTTAAATTTTAAACAAAAAGCAAACCAAAATAAAAATAGATATTCATGGAAATCCCTAACTATTGTAGACTTTACCTGCACAAAGAATGTAGGTCAATGTAAATCAAAGCTCTTCACTTAAATGTCTCTAAAATAGTACAATACAAGCTGTCATCACAGTTCTCTCGAGAGTTTATCAGAGAAGACAGACAGAGAGTGAAGAGAGATGGAGGTGAAGACACTTTCACTCCTCATATGACTCCTTAAAAACTAAATATAGCATCTGGTTTTTGTAGCCCCTTGTTAGATCCCATATTTCAGTCTGACCCTGATCTAAAGACAACTCACTGTTTCTCCTCTTGTCTTCATTTTTAACTGTGACTGATTTGTTCCTAAATTTACAGCTAAGACAACAGAGGGCTGGTCTTTCAGATGTGTCGTCTCAGTATACTGCTCATTTGTTAGCATTGATGTTATACTTGCTGTCACGCCGTGGTCCCATCTTGTTTTGCCAGGTGGACTAGAAGAGAGAGAGGGGGAGGGTTTGAGGGGCTTCCCGCCTGCTCCGGCTGACTGTTTTGATCCAAAGCAGCTGGAGCTGGTAGGACGCGATACCCGTTTAGTCTGAGAAATCAGCTTGTGCAAACAAACACCTCACTGTTTCTATAGCCCTGTGCATCTGCCAACCATTATAAGCCAATATCTGCCTCGTATCAGCCTCTTAAATAAACCAGATTCTTTTTCCAGGCCTGCAAATAAACAAAACAGACCCTCAGACATCATTATTCATTATTAAAGATGAGACAGGGGTTTACAGAGTCCACCTGCAATGTCCAAAATGACTTAGTCTGCATACCAAACCCCTCAAGAAAAATACTAAGTGCTAATACTAAGTTGTGTCTCCTTGTGCAATATCAGTAATATAAAATGTGTCATTCTTTGTTGTTTTTATGGTTTGATTGTTATGTGCTTTTTTTTCCTCTATTGGTGGCCATGGCCAGAGGCTTTACCTATAATGGTTGTCCATCCATTTGTCATCCAGTTGCTCCATCTGGGCTGTTCTTGTGAAAACAATCTCGAAAGAGAGCTTTCAGGGATAATTGTCAGACATTGCAGAAATGTCCACTCTGACCCAAGACTCAAAGCACTTTTTTTGGAACTGAAGAAGTCCTCCGGAGAGGAGGCCAAAAATAGAAGAAAACTTGGATATAATGACTTGAATGACTGAGGACTTGCACAGATATTAGAGTACTCAACTCTGTACTGTAACAATTGAGGTCATGTAAATGTTGTGCAGGTCAACTCAGTTCTTAAAAGTTAATGTTTTTGTCAAAGTACTATGTGAATAATAAAAAAAAGGAAAAGGAAAAAAAAATGTCAGAGCATCTGCACAGTTTCTGTTTCTCTCCTATCTGTTGGTACAGAGTTGCATGATTGTGGAGGAAAACACTGCTTTCTTTGTGCATTCAAAAAGCTAGCAGATTCAGCGAAACAGAGAGGACAGAATTACACTGTACAAATACCCGTATGTTTAAGCGTCTTTAGGCAAAGACGCATAAACGTAAAAAGTCTTGTTTTTTGCGAATATCTAAAAAACAAGACTTTCTTAATTTGACTTTCAACTCGTTGAACATGTCACAAAAACTAACTATTTATATGGCACAGGGATAACCAACATGATTAAAAGCTGGCTCTTTCCACCATATTTTTTTCCTTTCTCTCTTCCTCTTATGGCCCTTTTCCATTAGACCTACTAACTACTCAGCTCGGCTTTCCCCGACTCTACCCGGCTCTACTCTACTCTTTGGGCTGCTTTTCCACCAGCCCGGTCCCCTGCCCAGTGGGGGCAGGGTCGCCGTGAAACAACTGGGCGACACTGCGTTCATGTCATTTTGAGCGCGACACAACGACCAAAACAGTGGAGGACTTGGAGGCAATAGTATACTTGATGCTCAGTCTGTGGCTTTTTGTTACAAAGAGGAAAGCAGAGGAAGGCTGCAGGCGGCAAGAAGAAATACCCTTGAGAAGTACAGGAGAGTTTTGGAAGCTATACAACAGTTTGAAGCCGAGGACGAGAGCAATCGGGCTGCAAAGAAAAGATGTATGAGGGTAAGCTAATGGAAGCTACCGCTAGCTTGTTAGTTAGCTCGTAATGATGAAGTCCTGTGTTTAACAATGTGATGGCAGTAAGTTATTGCCATAAAGTAACAAATGTACTGCAGTCCTGTTTTGGGCGTCATGCTCATGACCCATCGGTGACGACATTCTCTGACCAATCAGTAGCCGGCAGTCGGTCGACGTCACCTTTGGTATCGACTCAGTTCGCTTAGAACCAGAGCAGAGTAGGTACTAAAACTGGTTTGTTTTAGGAGGTACTGTGCCGGTGGAAACGCAACGCAAACCGGGTAGAGCCGAGTAGAGTAGAGTAGAGTAGGGCCAAGGCGGGCTGGTGGAAAAAGGCCATTAGAGAAAATGTACTGTACACATCCACAGCTATAACCTAGATAAGATATTTCATTTTACAAAATATCTACACTCCATTTGAGTGCCTCTTATTTTTAATATGATCAACACTGCCAGAGGGTAAAATTTTTATGTTTACAATATTTCAAAGTTAAAATGTTTAATTACTTAAAATGAACAACAGAACAAATATTGCTTTAAAAGCAAAATTGTTTTTTTTCCCAAAAGTAACGTATTAAACTCAAATAAATAAACGTTTAATTAGTGTAAGAGTTTGACTCTATCAGCGCAACTCCACGAGCTTCTGACAGCAGGTTACAGGAGAGGAAGTTTGGGCTTACATCTGCAGAGATTTTAACTTAACATTTTATGTGTATGACTGCTTGGGAACAAACATTTGCACAGAAGGAAGGAAGGATGTCGACCTGCTTGTAAAAATCAAAAATAAATAATTTAGCTACTTTTTCCACAAAACAAAGTATTTCTTACAAAAGCTAATTTCTTTCTTTCTTCAGCGTAGAGGGACTAAACAGCCCCAAATCATCTTTGATTATAGAGAGATGAAATATTAATTTACAAAAATAGTCTCAAACAAAGTAAGTCTTTTTGTATCACTTTAAAGACAAACTGATGGATTTGAGTATTTCAGTGGCTGTGACACTTTATTGAGATAAGTTGGAGAGGTAAAGGCTGCTCATGCAATTGACAAGAAACTTGGGTGGCATATCTCTGAGAAATGTGATTACCTAATATGAAATTCATTCATTATTCATCTTGTCATCTGACACAAAAAATGTCAAAGTTAGTCTTAGAAGAGCACAACCTGTGAGAACAACTTATGGAAAAGTCCTGTAGTCTCCCTGACACATGCAACGTACAAACATGCACCCGACGTGTGTATGTTGTCAGTCATCTTGACGCAAAACTGCCAAGCTGATGACAAAAAAAGTGCTGCATTGAGCAACTCTGGAGTGTCACGGCGGTTGAAGATTGGCCTACTGAGCACTTTTCTCCGGAGTGCCAACTTTCAAAGCACAAGAGCACTTTTTTGTTGTTGGAGGCAAAGTAAAAGATGCTGTAGTTTGGTGGTTACAAGGGCTTGGAAACAAAAAAATGGAAGAAGAATAGGAGAAAGAGAGTGAATTAAAGGTTATAGAATGAGGGTTAAAGTGAGGAAAGAGGCAAAACATTAGAGATGGAACAAGAGACGAGAGTGTGCGAGTGTGCAAATTGATGTGGATGTGTTTGAAAGGCTGAAACCGAGGGTGGGTAGCTTTGACTTGTTTTCCTTGGCTCACCTGGTTGGAGAAGCCGCCACGAACAGGAAGGTCTAAAAGTTAATTACATCAGCTGTCCCCGCCAAAATAAATGTCAGCCCCTGATGGACTCAGCATCACCTCCTTGCTTTTCAGCAGCCTCTTCACCTGCTTCAGGTTAGAAATTTTAGCTCCTTTAAACAAAAACCTTTGCAGAAAAGCCTAACTCTGAGGAGTTGTTTTATTAGGGAAAGCTTCAGTGGAACATGTTTGAACTTTTATAATGCTTTACATTTCTGGTAATTTGCTGTATCTTTCTCTGAAGGTCTTCCTGCCATGTTCTTTTTGCCTAAAGCAATGTCCATTTCGCAAAGACTGCACCAAAGTTCAGCTCCCGGTCTCTTTTGCTCCTTAATCAGTCTTAATTTCACAAAAGCACCTCAGGGTGCCCTTTCCTGCCCAGTTCTCCTGCCAATCCAGCCCCCTCTGGCTTTGCCTCAAAGATTGTCCAACATCAACTACTCAAACATCCTGAAGGACCACCCATTCTCCACGCCACTTCCCCCTCAAGCCACGTGGACTTAACAGAAACATGTTATCAGGCTGTGCACTCTGATGATCCCTGAAACATATGCATGAGTTAACCCTGCACCTCTGGTCAGCACTCAGAAGTCAGAAAGTCAAAATGTTGCGATACTCAGAGGATGAAATAAACCCAACGATGGGGTCAAATTCAAACTATTACCTTTGTGTGGCTGCCTGCTAAAACATGCTCACAACAAGAACAACTCAGCTGAAGAGTTGAGGCTGGTTTTGCTGGAGAAAAAAAACATATCAGTAATGTGTAATAAATAACTTTGTTTTTTGTCATGCTTTGTTGTATTGTACAGTACCATGCCATATACTGCATCGTATCAAATCTATTGCAACATAACACAACATATAATGGTGTATTGTCCTGTCTTCAAACTGTACCCTATCTTAATGTAACACAAAGTCTTATTATGTGTTGAACTGCACTGTATTGAATTGCAATGTAACATCATATTGTGCCATATTAGATGCCTCATCTCAAGGGGCTACCCTCTAATAAATTTATAATCAACAGAGAAACATGATAATGGCAAACGTATGCTCTGGGCATCCATAAATTTGCCACCATCTCTCTCTCTCTTATTTTCTTATGAGTTGGTGCTACATAAATACAGATTGGTTGATTGATTATTAATCTTGCCTGTTAATCTTATTTTCTATTTATTTGCTTATCGATTCCTGTGGAATTTCTGTGTAGAAAAACAGTAAACCTGCACAGGAGTCCAGTATCAAGAATGGCGATCACGTGGCACTCCTAATATTTATTGCCATGCTTCACTGATAAATGCTGAGCAAATTCCTGGTGTTTCCATCCTTGCTTGAAATCACACAGACAGACACCGGATGTTATGCTACTGCCATTTTGTTTAAATTTAAACCACAGTTTTGATCACTTCTGTCTCCTTTCTTCCATGATCACTTCTTTGACTTTGTTGTTGTTTCTGCTAACTGCCTCTGATGAAAGCTCTGCATCCTTGTTTTGCAAGGCATGCCGAATAAAGTGGAAGGAAAATGAAGCAAAAAATACCAAATATACTGATTAATTTATCTAGATGTTATTGATTCTCAACTGGGAATTGTTTTTTTGATTCACATCCCAAGTCATATCCGAAACTTAACATATTTTGTTCCAGCGTATTTTAACATATCATATTAAACTATTTTCCTGTCTTACGGTATTTTTACGTGCTAATGTAACATTCAATTTGACTTTGTTTATCGCTATATTTAATTAAAACATAACAATATATGCAATGCATTTTGCTTTATTAATTCAGTAAAAACTGTTTGTTCAATTTCCTAAAAAGTAGAAATTTTGGAGATGCTGTGGAAATATTGTGTTGTGACATAACATCATATAACATCATGTTCTATTGTATTGCAGCGTATCCCCATGTGACAGATGTGTTATTTTATTATATCCTGATAAACCACATAAAATGCATTAGGTATTGTTACCTGATGTATCATAGCATTGTATATATTACGTATGTTAATGCATTGTATATTACTGCACAATATTTCACTCAGCTTTCCATCATTCAGAATAGATTAACTTTATTTTTACGACTAAATCGTTTGCATGCTTCTTTGTGTTCCTGTAGCAACACAGACACTCTGGTTGAGGCTTTGTATCTACTGCTCTGGGCTTGAACACATTTAACATCAAGCAAAATCCAGAAGTTCCCATCAAAATTAAATCAGACCACAAACTTTTGAAGCATTTACTCTCCATCCCTGCACCTAACTTCAAGTACAGTTTCATTCTAGTAAATTAACTTGAGTTTGTTTCATTCTTAGCTCATAACAAAAGAGGAAAAACAACAGTGAACTGATCAATGTCACTGAAGCAATAATTTGACACTTTTCAGTTAATAGCTACCTGAAGAGGGAAATATTTAATGTGTGATGAACTACAGGCCTGTCTGGGCATCTTTTTTTGTGTAGCATTGTGACAGCAGAGTGGGTGGGCAGATGGAGGCACATCATCCTCATGCTGTCATGTCTACCAACCCTTCCTCTCCTGTCCTCTCCTGTCTTCTTCTCTCCTCTCCTCACTTGTCTCCTCTCCTCCTTCCACTCATGGCGGGAGCGGTGCGTAGGAGTTGCTCAGGAGACATCATCATGAGCCACTTCACTCGAGTGCTGCCTTCAATCAGCCCTCAAATTAATATTAATCAGCCCACCCTCCCGTCCTCCTCGCACAACAAGCCTTTGGTATGCTTGCTGATAGATACAGATGTGAGGAGACATGACAAATACCAAAGTCACAGATGTGCACGTGTTGATATTTATGCTGTCCTCTTCTTACCTCTACCTCTCTCTGTCCTGCTGGTTTTCACAATGCAGGCCTTAATTGTTCCTAATCACTGCTGAAGGTCAAAGGCACTCAGTGATACATGTCCTTTCCTCTGCTCTGTCCTTTATATGACTTATTTATTGTTGTTCACTGAAAGGATTTAGATCAATTACTTGTGCATTCCAGGCTGTCAAGAAATATTGGCTTTATCAGTGCAGCGTCAAAGAGGTTCTTGGTCTCACTTTTACTCACATCTGTTTGTATCTGTTTGTAGGAATCAATGAAAAATGGCATCTTGGATTACAACGGGGCATTTCCATTACATGGTATTGGCTTCACTCTCCCTGCCTCTAAGTGGTATGTTTTGTTTTACCTATGGCAGGAGCTGATATTTAAAAGTGATGTAGAGACACTTCTTGAATGGTTGGGTTGTCACCACAGTAGACCGGGGATATAAGACTCAGAAATAACACATTTATTTTTGTCTGAACCTCCATGCTGTATGGTTTTCCGACCGTCCCCTGCTTTTCATAGTATGTTACTTTGCTGTTTGCAACCATTGTTAGAACAAAGTTTGTCTCCCTACTGTGACAAAAAGCCATAAACTGAGAGCCAGTAACACAGTCGCCCTTACCCCTTCCTATGTTGTTGTGTTGGAGTTTCCTTTCTGCAGCTTATTTCCCACGTCTTCCCCTGCTCTCTTGCCCATTTTACAACTTAATTAAGTGCCTGATGTCAATGAAGGTGAAAGAGGGGCAAAAAAAGATTTAAATTATCTAGGATTTTTATTTTTTTGTTGTTGTTAAGATGTAAGAAAGGACAACATTGTCAGAATAAACATTATTTATGTTCAGGGGAATTGCTATTTTTTATTCCATTGTTTAGGGAGCATTTTTTCATAAAAGGTAGGCTTGTTTTATACTGCTTTTAAGCACACACTGATATTGTGTACCTGGCTTCAAATAAAGGTAGCTAGTTTGCATTTAGCATTTGACCCTTGTGAATTTATTTTTCTTTTATTATTTCTTTAAAAAGTCTTAAAAAATACTGAGATATAAATCTTAGTCCATGAGCTTTTAATTAAAAAAAATAAAAAAATAAAACTAGAAATAAAAATACAAGTACTCTGAGAGCACAAACCTCCACCAAGGGATTTCCAACACTGCTGGACAAGTTATTGTCAAAAATGATGAAAACTGCCCGATCTCACACTGTTAAAAAACCTGGGATCCGCATCAGGATTTGGATCACCACCAAAACCAAGACGCTTCTCACTTGTGCAATGACTAACGTTCAATGAAATTATAATCAAAATACATTTTTAACTTTTTGAATTACCCTGTTCACATCCAAAAACTGCAACCTCTTGGTGGAGGTAAAAAAAACAAAACATTAATAATATAACAAAACACTGTGATAATTGTGTATCTTGGATCCAGTTGTGTTGTATTTATTGTATAGTAAATCAAACAGATCATTGCTTTACCTTGTAGCAAGTTTGCAAAACTTACTGCCTTTATAAAGAGAAAAAAGTAGGATAACGGAAAGAAAAATAAGAGATGGGATGAAAACAGTCTCCAAAATCACAATTGATAATTCAGAAGAATGTGTTTGTATGTGTTTGTGAGAGAGAGAGAGAGATAGAGAGAGAGAGATAGAGACAGAGCGCTGGAGATGGGTGAAGGTCAGGGAGACATTGAGGCAATCACACTAATGAAAACAAACGAGGATACAGACAGTAAGAGAGGAAGGGACGCATAGAAAGAAAGGAAAGAGAGAGAAAGTGAAAGTGTGTGTTTTAGTCTGCCGAGCCTCAGACTAATCAAACACAACACAGGGCTGTGAGAATGCACAGACACATGAGCGAACTCTCACCGCCTGCCATGTACTCTTCCTTTATTTACTTGCCCTCCTAACCTTTGGTGAGGCTCGACGACGCACACACATACTGTACTGTACACACACATATGCACACATATACATGGCAGTAGCAATATGTGAAGGTTATTCCTGCAGAGGGATGACGGTGTTTATTTAGGGCTAGCCGGCACTCTGTGACATTCAGCCTGTGGAAAATGATTAATGCTACAATATCCATAGGCGTGAGAAAAAAAGAGACAAAGGCGAAGAAAGTTGGTCTGTTTTTAAAGGAAGGGGAGGCTTTTGTAACATCATATACTATAGAGATACCAGTTTCAAGAGCTGGGACGTTGCGTAAAATGCAGAAATAAACAAAACAGAATGAGATGCAGATCCTTTCAACCTATACTTTTTATACAATGAGTCTATTTTTAAAAAAAAATGCCGAACATGTGGAAAAAAACAAAAAACTTCAGGTTGTGTCAATCATGCACACTGTCTCTTAAGTAAGGTTGAAGAACTTAAGTCCATCAACCCCAGAAAACAATGGATGTATTTGCATTCAAAATTATAATAAACCAGCCACCTACTTCAGAATTAAGTTTAATTTGGAATGGTCATTTTCATTCGGAATTCGTTGTTTACAAGGTCAGTTTTAATCTTTTTAAAGAGGATTTAAGTTTTATTCTGAATTAAAGGGGAATTAAAGCTCTCATGTAAACGTAGCCACTGTTGTCTTACTTCTAACGAGTGAAGTACCCTCAAAGTCATCTCAGCTGCTTGAGGATTGATTTGCCTCATGCTGAAAATGTTCACAGAATGCATTGAACTTCGTGTGCAAGGTTTGTGTCCACAACATCTTTTATTACAAGGCAAAAAAAAAAACCATCTAAATATAAATGCGGTGTGCAACAAAAGAAAATTTACTGTTTTTTAAGTTTTTCCTGAGTCCACATTATAATATCCTCCAAAGAATGATGCCGGGTTTTTATTGCAGTGCTGCTTAAGGACTTAAAGGTCGAAGGTGTTCAATGTTGTTTTCGCTTTTTTTTCCTCCATATTCTCAAAATCTTTCGATGATATTAAGGGCTGTAGATGGTGAGTTGTATGAATTCCAGCAATTTCATGTAGAGGCTCACTGCTCATAAACTGTTGACTATTTGCCCATGTAGTCTTTTACAAAGAGGAGAACTGCCTGCCACTGCTGACTGTGAATGTCTGAGTCTCATAGGAAAGCTGCTTTACAATCCAATCATGGAAGGACCACCTCTTAATCTACCTGTGACATGTTTCAGGTGTTTTGAGCATTCTTTTTTTGCCCTTGTCCCAACTTCTTTAAAACATGCAGCAGGCATCAAATTTAACATGTGTGTACATTTTGAAACATATGATGTAGTTTATCAGTTTAATAAATATTGTACTTATGAAAATAACTGTAAGTGGTTTTGTTCACATTTTACACAACGTGCCAGCTCTTTTGGAAATGGGTTCAGTTCTTATCTTTCTTTCCGTGCTTCATGTGTGTGCCTGTTAAAGGGCTAGAATTACAGCGATTATGAGTCTGATATCTGATGCTTTGTCAGTTTTATATCAAAACCCTCTAATTTAATCTAACATGTTTAATATAAAGAAAGAAAAAGGCAGAAATAAAGCGTGCTAGTTTGATTCCTGGAGAAAAAAGGGCAGGCAGGCGTACATGAGATGTAAGTGAATAAAACCGCCATTACCAGGCTGAATGTAAAGGAAGTGGGTTTTTAATTAACATGGCTGCTAATTAACGGGTGGTTAGATCAAAAGGAGAGAGAGATACAGAGCCAAGTGGAGATGTACTGTACGTACACATTCACACAAATTACCTCAAATACACACACAATCACGCTGTAATCACACTATCCAACTAATCATATGCTATCTGACCAATCATTAGGCTGCAGCTTCCACCAGTATCACAGGAAAGACTTTATTTAGAAATAAGGAGCAATCAATAAGCAGAGGGCAAACCACAATCCTTGGGGAGATGCACTGCCTCAGGCAAATTGAAAACACTTTGCCTTCAGGGATCATTTTCTGAAAAACAACTGAGGAAAAAACATCTCATATGAAATGATTGTGGTGTTTTCACAATATTTCAGCACAGCAGCAGAAGATCTTAATGCATATCCTACCGAGGGTATCTTTAACAGATAATTTCAGGATTAAATGGTTGATCCTGAATTTTAATCACCTTTGATTAACCACCTGCCGTGTTGCCTGCAGGATCTAACATTATGTACAATTTTCACAGCCTGCTAGCATTGTGAAAACTTACATTAGCATGAATGTGAACAAATGCCCTCGTTACAAAACAGGCAATGTGAGCTAAGCTAACAGTGCTTGGACCGTATCAACCAGCTCCTCAAGAATTATGAGTGATGAAATAAGACTCAGATTTGACCTTCATTTTTTTTAAGTTTAGACTTATTTTCGACAAAACATCCTGGATAAAGCTCAATATGTGGACGAGGTACAAAATGCAGACATTGTGATGAGAACACTAATTTTAAAGATGATGATGTTTTTTTTTTTTACATATAGTTAAACCTCAGGGTGAATACTGCAGTGTATGTAAGTTTTATGTATGTTTAAGGACACAGCTGTGTCATTGTTGCATTACATCAATTATGACATAGCACATTAACAAAATTTTTCAAACTTTTTGTAAGGACGATCATGGAGGACTGCAACAGGGGTTTGGCTAACCCATACTAAATAGATAATGATGGCATGTCACTGTACAGTGATAAGACGTATGTACAGAGGAGTTCAAACCTCTTTAACATCGAAAACAGAGAGTGAAAAGATGCTTCATTACTTTGGGATATATCTAGTTATATCCTAGTGATATGGTATCAGAGTTAGGAACAGTTAAAAAATTGACTTGACAAGCAGAACTGGAACTGATCAAATCAAAACGGTACCAAATCCTAGCAACTTGTGGTTTCTGGGGAAAATTATGATCAGTGCTGATGTCACACATCGGGGTAAGGTGTAGTTTGACTCAGCTGTCACTGGTCACGCCTGTGTTTCAGGAGTTGTGTCGAGCAAAGCCACAGAAATACAAGAATGACACTACTCAAGACATTAGAGACTGAATTAACATTAGTGTTCTTTTCACAGCACACCACTATGCTACTGTATTGGTGTATGCTGCACCTTCTTTGCCAGAAAACACAATGTCATGTGTGGGCTTGTTAAGAAAAACCACCACCACCAATGGTTTTTGCCACTGGCAAAAACAAAGCTGCATGGCAATGAGCCATCTCTTCATACATGACCACAAAGACAGGAAAGCTTTACACTCATTTAGGAAAGCTTAGGTAACACTTGCATGTTTAACGCATCATGAAAAAGACCCTCAGTAAAGTTAGGCTGAGCTCATTTGGTGGAGTAAATGCAGCGATGTAACAACGTTTTTTAATAGGGATGGTAACTTACAGCAAAATTATCATTTGAAAGTCAGTAACAAACACTCAGGCACACACATAAACTCACACACATACTATGAGATAGCACAGAGAAAACAGGAATGGCTCAAATGTGCACCTATATTACTGAGATGCATGGACAACGGAATAACAAATAATTATAATGCAAATAAATCAAAGTGCATATTTGGTTAAGATGGATTCACTTTTGAAATGTTCTGTCTTTAATCTCCATAAGCTTGATGCTAATAAAATGGATATTGCCACTGACAGGCTAAAACACAGCGTTGGATCACACTTACTGAAACCAAAGAAAGAATTAATTTTACTCAACAGCAACAAGAAAATTGCATCCTTGAATTCATCATTTACTTAACAGTATTTGGTAAATATTGTCTCTTACGTTCAGAGATGTTGAATTCGTTAATAAGCATCTCTCCTCTTCTTTTGGTTTGTAATGGTGGCCTAAGTTAAATATTTAGATATGCTATAGGGCCCATTTGGTGGTGGGATCGTGTTATAACTACACACCAGTAAAAAGTAATGGAAAAATATGATCTCCAGATGTGATACAGCTGCAGGAAATCTACAACTTTGCACAAGGTAATGACAATTCTGATTTTTGGAAATCATGCCCCATCATTATCATGGGCCTTGTTTTCTGTTGAACTTTGTTATAAGTTAGCAGACTGCAAACTACTTGTATGTTGAAAAGTAAAAATAAACAAACCTTGCAGTTCTGTACATTTTTGTAACAACCTTATCGGTTACTTCTAGGACAAAAGCAAGCATGCAAACAATGTAACTCATTTTTGGTCACTTTGCATTCAGCCAAATCAAAAAACAAAACAACAACAAAAAGGAAATTATAGTTTATGAGTGAAGGTTAATAAGTTAGATTAAATGTGTGCTGTACTGTTTACAATCTTACAAGGTTTAGTTTTCAAAATTGTGATATTACTGTGTGTGTAGAACTCTCGTGTTGTAAAAGACCAAAGTGGATATCATAGCATGATACCATTCAAATATGTAAAGAATAAACTCACCATTTTGGTTGTTTTTTTTCCAAAATCCAGAGTCCATGATGAGCAGATTCTGCATATAAAACATAAAAAAATGGACAGAGTCAAGCCTAGAATATAGGTATGGGGGTTGGTAATTGCAGTATTAACAGTCCAAACAGGAGTCTAAGGGTCTGTTGTAGGAGCAAAAAAAACAAGGGTCAAATGTGACTTGATACAACAGAACATATTTTTCGTCAATTACAAATTGGATTCTTTGATTTCTTTTCATCCGTAAGCCTCAGATTTTGTTCTTTCATCTCCTAAATGCACATCTGTATGCTCTGTCACATCACCCGGGTGTGATATTGAAACTGATTTCACTCAGATTAATACATAGGCATAAGATGACTGGCTGTTCTCTGGCATCACACCAAATGAAGTGTTTGTTTTGTAAAACTAGATAAACCAGATGTGATTTACTTTTTTTTCTGATCTGCCTCATGAGACCAGATACTAATGTTCAATTGCAAGTTGATGTTCATGCTAGTTAGCAAATATTTTTGAGTAACAAATCCAACAAATACATTGCCAGCAATAAACAGTTGATAAAGTTTGCTTTAACACAACAGTTTAGCTACTAAACATTACTGGGATATCACATATTATGATCAGTTTTGCTTTGGGTTGACTTGTCAGTCCTCAGAGCAAAATCTAGTGAGGGCATTTTTGTAACTAGAAAGCACTCAGAGAGCACAAACCTCCGCCAAGTTGGCTCACATATTGCTCTTGTATCCATAAGCAATAGTTCCATGACAAAGTTACCATCATAATATGATTCCTTGATCCTGAAAACCCACACCTAGCACTCGGAATCACATTGATATCATTATTAAAATCTGTCCAGTACTTTTGGCGTAATCTTGCTCAAAAACACGCAAGCAGACAAACAAACAGGGAAAGACATAACCTCCTTGGTGGAGGTAGTAAATCCTGACTTCCTGAAATGGGATAAAAGATATTCCTGGACTATAATGTGGGTATAATGGGTCATTCATGTAGGTACCTAAAACTCACATTTTAAACAGATTGTAGTACAAAATTGAGGTCAAAAGGTCATAAAGACACGATGAAAAGATTTGGGACAGAGGAAAATTTTATCAGAATTGGCTCAGCAACAGTTGCAATGAGAGAGGGCTCTCTGATGAGTCAGCAGATCAATCAGAGAGCCAACAAAAGTTCAGTTGTGGTGTTCAGACACTTGTGTACCTCAGTCCTTTTCTTCAGTCTATTAAAGTTATTATTTTGAAAACTTTATCTTCAAGAGTTACAAGTTCAGGACTCTAAATTTATCATTTACAGACGATAGCTCAAGACGTGTGCAGTTTTTCAGCCCTGTCAATCAACCTGCCAGTCAGTCAGCCTGTCAATCCAGCAGTCAGCGGCGTGTTAAGTCATCCAAACAGCCTGTCATCATCACAGCAGCCAAACAAACTGAGTCAGCAGCTCTCAGACAGCATCCCGCCTGAGCCGAGCTGAGCTCCTCTGCGCCGGCCCATTCCACTTCAGAGGAAGCCCTCTGGTTTATTTTTCATTGGGAGGGGATTTGGCTGCTATCAAGTGGTAGCAGCCCGCTATCAAACGCACGTCTGGCTTGTAAACAGGCAGCTGGCAGCTCTCCAAGCCTCCCCACAGCGTGCAGCGCGGCGGCCGAGCCCAGCCGAGTGGAGCTGTGACACTGATCCCACCCCTATCACTCCCCGACAGCCCGCGCTAATAGACCCTTCAAACACTCTCACCTCTATCTATATTTTATTTGAGACATGCCAAGTCTGTTGTGTGTACATGTGTTTATGTGTGTGTGCTAGGACTCTGGTTGTGCATCATGTTGTGTGTGTGTGTATGTGTGCGTCTCTCTGGATGAGGCATCTTCTTTATTGCTTGTTGTTGACATGGATCCCTTTAGCCCTTAACAGGAGTCAGCGGGAGGGCTAAGCTGCTAACCACCCACACACACAAACACACACAAAACACACACATTGTAGTGTTTTGCCAGTCGAAAAGCATTATTCAGTAGGTCAACAGCCACTCTCACAGCCTGGGAGTGTTTGTGTGTGGGTATACAGTATGTCTGCTGTGTGCATGTGTGTGTGTCAGCCCTTCAGGCTAAAGGCACTCAGAGTGAAATTATGTTCTCAGACTGGCTCCATGTTGCCCTCTTTATCCTGACAGGCGAGGAAACAGCCACAAATAAATAAGCGGAGAGCTCTCTCCCCCCAGACGTGACCGCCATGGCAGACTAGTGCTGGAGGAGGCGGCGTGGAGAAAACAGGATTGTATTTTATTGTGGCGGTGGCAGGGGACTGTGACTCGATAAGCACGCTGTATTTCTTGTATTTGTGCCACTTAAAGTGAAGCTACTGCGGTGGGAATAGATGTTAAAGGGGCGTGTGAGGACACAACAGGCGTGGAGGAATTTGTTGTTGCGGGCTAGTATACAGCCAAAGGCAATAACATTTAATTTTCAAAGGTTCAAAATTTAATTTCCCAAAATTCTAAGGGCAAAAAAATGCTGAGAAGTGGAAGTAGATTAATATTATTACAGGTGATTTAATTAATAAAGATGATAAGACCACGAGTTAAATCAAGCTCAGTGATTCTGGAAATTGTGTGAGTCTACCAAAGTAATCAAGCTATTTACTGAAGTCAAAGTAAAAATGATTTTTGCTGAAATCTGATACGGTGATATTTCCAAACTCATTATTGCCGATACAGATATTGACACCGAAAATGACCCCTCATGGTAAAGTCCATTTGTGTTAGAATCATATTGTCATTGTCGGGCACAAACCTTCTATCTCCTTTTTGATGATTATCATGTTTTTTTTTCATAAAACAGTGCGATTGGTCACCTTTCATGGTGGTGTGTGGGTTTTACAAACTTTTGACCAAAAAAAGCCAAATTGTGATCAAGGAAATACAACAATTATTAATTATTTATTTTAGTAATTGGGAGTTGTTTTTCGTTTCCAAAAAAAGTAGCAATGTTAAGTAGCAAGATTTTATTCTTTAATAAATCACTCATCCTTTTATATACAAAAGTGGACTTTAAATGGTGACGAGTTCAAGTATCATTGTACATTTGTATATTTTCCATATATTACAGTCCATTTATGGGTAATTTATGCCCAATATGTACAGCTAAAATATTTTTTTTATTAAAATTTTTCATATTTGACAATGACAATCAGCACCTTTTCAGGCAAATATCTCCTGATACAGATAATGCTACAATATATTGTGCATCCCTGAGTAAAACTATTACTATATATCATGTAAGGGTATGCAGTATTTATATATATATATGTTCTTTTCCAACTGTAAATAGTTTTAGGGCCCAAACTTCTCAATTTTGTTAAATTTAGAAGAAAATATGTTGAATTGTTCACAAATAGCTACATAATTTAAAAATGACTGAAATCCTTTGCTCTATATTCTGTATTAGAGTTACATTACTCTCTCAAATGGTGTAGCAGGGCACACTCAGGTGCCTTGGGACAAGTCTATTTGTGCCTTGGTGATTTGTGCAATGTCAATTTATTACTTAAGCTATACAAAAATGGATAAGTATTCAATTCATTCTTTCAGTACTTTGGCTTTAATTTCTGTACTAAATTGTTTATTCAGTTCCTTTAAAAACTGTTTAAGCTTCTCTAAACTCGTTAATAATAAAGCTCAGCATTGTCCTAGCTTTGAATATATAACTCTCATTTCACTGAGAAATGTTCCATGCCTCTTTAAAGACTAGAAAAGCTCTCAGAGAGCGCAGACCTCCGCCAAGATACAATTCTGGATTACCACACGCTGATGTGACGGCCGAGTCTTCGCTCCTGTCTGTCCATGTGGAGAAGTCCTCCACTGGCATTGCAAGGCAAGCTGGGAAATGTAGTGACATAGGCTGGAAAAACATTGACGTGAGTTTGCAAATAAACTACAACTCCCATAATGACGTAAAGGGGGTAGAACCCTCAGAGCAGCCAAGAGAAATGAATGGGATTGGCCATTATAAACTTCAATGTTTTTTTGTGACGTCAATCTGGATGGGATCCAGATGAAATTTACCTGATGACAGAGGCATATCATACATATTATCATGTAATTTTTGAAGTGAATCCATCATGATGTCAGAGATATGATTTTTCAAAATGCGGCCCAATGTGAAATTATGGAATTTTTCACAAATTTGCATCCAGACAAATATGCGGATCACCACCAAAATGTAATGGCTTCTTCCTTGGACCAAACCACACCTCTGGTAAAAGTTTCATGTAAATCCATCCAGTATTTTTTGCGTTATCTTGCTAACAGACAAACAAACAAAGAAACACACAGACACACCCTTGCGAAAACATAACCTCCTTGGCGGAGGTAAAAATGCCCCTTAAAGCATTTAGTTTGTTACTTCCTGGGGGTTTTACTTGGGGTTTATTCTGTAATAGCTAAAAAGCCTCCACTGACACTGGACAGTTAGATGCCATAACTGCTTCGAAAGTCTGCTCCATGTCAGGTTTTCTCCCTCCTCCCATCAGACTTTGTTTTTTTGTTTAGGCAGTCAATCAGCACAGACCTCAGTCATAGCCTCCTGTAGCCTCTCTGCTCCCTCAGACCCAAGGATTTCCAAAGAGGAGGGAAAAAGGTGAGGCTCTGGACAACAGTTTTATGTCATAGGTCACACACCATGGCAAGACAGAGCATAACAACTACATCAGTAAGGTAGTTTTATACTACATCAGCAAGGTCTCTCTCAGGAAAAGATTTTAAAGCAGACTGGGGTTAGGAGAGGTGCTGTTAAAGCTCTTTGAGGGAAATACAAAAAAACACACAATTTTGACAACTGACATCCAGCAGTGCCATCAGCTCAGAACTGGCACAAATCTCCATCTACTATTTTAAGAAGTCAGACCCAAAGTGGTCTTTATTAAAGAACGTTGGCAAAAACTCATACCTCTGACACTGAAACAAGGCTAAGTGTGCTGTTCAAGCTCTTTTGAAGTAGCACAAAGAAGCACCGACAACTGTAGATGCAGTGGTTGACCAAGGAAACGACAGCAGATAAAATTACACACTCTGCTTATTCCCTTGCAAAGTCAGAAGATTTTGAGCAGTTCCATCAGCTCAGAACTGGCAGAAACCTGTGGGACCCTGAACTCTCATCTACTGTTTGGAGAAGTCAAACCAGAAGTGATCTTCATCTAAGAAGTGAGTCAACAAGCCATTCCTCTGACAAGGAAACAAGTCCAAGCAACCTAACTAAGAAAAAAAAAGAAATGAGCTGGGGTGAAGCAAAATGGCAGCAGAGATTTTGGGCCGATGAATCCTAACTTTAAATAGTCTGGTACTGGGCATTTAGATTAATACATTCAGATGTTTTAATCAGGTAACATACATTTTGGTGCACTACATCAAATATCGATTATTTTACCAGTAATGGCCATTTACAATCTCTGCATTAAATTGTGTCATTAAAATACTGTGTTAGCATAATACCTGGCAAAACCAAAGCTCTGTCATTTATCCAGCTTAAATTTCCTTTTATTCTGATTCAAAGATACAAATTATGCCTACATGCCGAATCCAATGACTCATCCAAAATCAAAAAGTGTTTTTTGATGTGTTTCAAATTCAATCATTATGAATCTCAAGACATGCATTAAATTTAGCCTAAAGCTGTTGAAAAACTAATAATTAATCCAAATCATAATGGGTGCCCATTACAACATTTGTGAACTCACAATAAATCCAAACAGCAATCAGCTAATGTGAAGACTGACCTTAGAGGCTGCTTAGTTCATATAAACAAGGTCTTGGTGTTGAGATATTGGCAAGACTGTAAAGTTTCATAATGAGCAGCCATTTTGTTTTTGCTTTTCTAGCCTGGGGGGAACTTAATCGATTTTTTGGTGTTGACAGTGGTTTTTATTCAAAGTCCGTAGTTATGGACAAAAACCTGGAAAAAGTAAGCGTTCAAATGGTGGCTGATGATAATGAAAAGAAAACCCCCTCCCCAGCTGGCCTATAAAAGACTTGCAGAGAGACATCTTTGAAGGTTCTCCTTCAAAGCCCTGGCTTGCCTCCACTGCCGCATCGGGGGATTTCTGTTATTAATTGAAGTTAATTTTCTGGGATATCAGTTTGCTGGGCACGTGGGAAAGATTGATAGCCCCCACGCGTCTCTCGAGTGTTGGGATGTGGAGGGGGACGGGCGAGAGGACAGAGAAATGACACTGTTCCCTCAGCATTGCAGAACCCCAGCTCTCACTTTTATCATCCCCAAATCAAATTACAAACATCGGAGGCCAACCTTGGCTGGAGGAGATTTCCATAAGATTAATTAGGCCGGCCAACCAAAGACAGAGTGGGCAGGGGAAAATATAAAATAATAAATATAGGCGAGGGTGAGGTGGAGGGTTGGTGATGGTGATGGGGGTTGGTATGAAATGTGTGTGTGAGAATGGGCAAGTCAAATGGACAATGGGTAATTAGTGCAAGCAGCAGATTCTCAAAGGCACAGGGAGGACAGCCGGGCGGGGGCTCTCGGCTGGCCCCGTGATGTGGAGGGGCCGTACGGCGGGGCCCACATTTAATTAGCGCCACTTTGATACCCACAGGAGTGCCAGGGGCCCCGGGGCAACCTAAACAGTGACTGACAACCTCACACCTCCGGACGCTCCCTGCTCTCCAATTATAGATGCACCAAGCTGAGAGGGCCCGGTGTAAACCCTCATGCAGAGGAACTCACGTGTGCGTGTGCGCGCATCCACGTGCAAAGACGTACACACCGTTGTGCACAAAATGCCCAAACAAGCCAGGCAACCAGGCAAAGCTGGCTGCAGCCTCTTCCTATTTGTGTGCTACAAATTGGCATTTGGATTAAATGGAGCTTGAGATGCCCTGAAGGCGGGAAGAGAAGACAATCTCTCACCTGGCCTGATCTGCTACCAGAGCAGACGTTTAAAATGAGGATTAATTTTGGGGGAGAGAGGAGAGGAGATGAAGGAACTGAGGTAAAGAAGCAGCAGAGGAATCATGTGTTTTCAGAGACAGGGTGGATAAAAAACAGGCACATGTGAGCACACACAAACACACAAAGCCTTGGCGTGCCAGTGTACAATCTGCAATATTAATGTGTGGAAGCGGGTATGAATAAGTGACTGGAAAGCAGGAGCTTTTGCTGTGTTGCAGTAGTCTATTTTTAATGTGCAGGGATGTGCCTGACACCACAACAGTTTACAGCGCTCAAGTTACGTGAACAAACAATGCCTGGCTGCATGAATTATGCAACCCGCAGCGCTCTCATCCAAGCCCAAAACACATATTTAGTAAACAAACTGCTTACTCTTTAGCTAACTAGATGTTTGTGTAAATAATAGATACACAAATCTGTTCTCCTGACACACAGGAAGAAAGTTTCCATGTAATTTGTTGTATTATTTAGCACTTTCTTTTTCGCTCTCACACCGAATCCCCTCGATGAGAATCACGCTGCCTCGTTGACAAACACTAATGGAAACATCAACAGCAACACGGTTGTTGTTCTTTCACAATATGCTCTGTGATAACACTTCTTTTTATCTGGTAACACACGCCGCCTGTCATGAATGAATTACCAGACTCTGAAATATTAATCCACATGACACACATCCCTCACAAAGGATGGAAATGTGAAGATTTTCTCAGTGACAAGCCGGCCCTGACTGCTTAGATTTTTAATCAAAAGAAATCAATAGGATAAATATTGTATGTAAAAGATGGCAGCCCTAACAATATGGCAGCTAATCACTGTGCTGGTGCTGTCAGAGATAATTCCTCTACAAGTCTCTTATGGGAAAGCATCGCTTTGGCTCAGTCCTGATGAAAACGTGGAGATATTTCCAAAGCATATTGGTGTTGTTGCCCCCAACAACCCGCTTTATGTTTATCCAGGGAGTACGAGGTTGTGTTGTTTCATCAATAAAGCTTGTTTGATCGAGGATTGTCTTTAATCGATGGAGGGAATCAAACAAACAGAGAGCGCTAATGGCTGGATAATCTGTGACAGAGATCTGACATCTTTCAAAAGCCCTGAGGTGTGATCCACCTAACACACAAGGGGGATGGGAGGGGCATGAAAGCCGGGGTATAATATATACAAAGTCCTCTACACATGAGGGGTGTACGATCTGACTGGATATTTACATTGTGGTATTTTTGGTCTCTTTTTGTCTCTGTTATGTCAAGCTGCAAACACCTGTAAGCTTTAACAATCCAATTTCCTGTTATGAATGGCGCATTCCAGTTGATCTCAGAAGTCCGACTGTCCAAGTTGCAAACTAGATGAGACACTGGAAATACCCCCTTTGGCTGGAATTTCCTACGGGAGAGTCTGACGTTCTTCAGGTACCCCAACTTTCCCAGCTCGTAACTGAAATGCGTTTAACTTGGGATGTGACGTCATTCCCACTTACCACGCCCAAATGCTGAGGTAAATGGAACGCATCAGAATATTTCACAATAAAAACATTCACTCAAAATAATAAGTAGAGACTTTGTTGAGAAGAACTTTTTGGAAATGGCACAAGCTAAACATTTAATTAATTCAGCCCTTAAGGAGCTTCAAATAATTTTGAGTGACTGGAGTTACAGTACTTCCAGCAGTTATTAAACCAAAATGTATGTGAGATACAAACTGCTGCTGTGCTGGACTCAAAACAAACCAAGTCAATCTATGCCAGTCCATAGCCTCGGTCAAAGCCCCTCACACTGCCAAGGCACTCTGCAAAGTGTGTATCTGTTTGCTATGGACATTGTCCACACTGTTACCTTTGGGGATGAATAAATGGAATTGTATTAAATTCAATTCAGTTTGGTGGCAAGCATACAATAACTAAATGACAAAAACAAAGCGTTTCATAGGTTGTTTTCAGACAATGACACGTCAGTGCAGGTGGGGGTCAAGGGGTAATTTCTGCATAGAGATGTATTATCAAAGCTTTGAAGTTCTGTGCTATTTTGGGCTATGCTAGCCAGCTAAACCAGGGAGAAACAGCTACTTTTAAGTCCAAAAAGTAATGACTTTGAAATACTCTGCAAGTCCAAAGACAAACGATGCCTAAATAAGCAGCGTCAGAGAGAGTTTTGTGCAGTGACAATGAAGTAAAATTTTAAAACCTGCACCATTTAAGTCCCTTAATGTTATATGTCAGAGTGTCCAAACTATGGCCCAAGGGCCAATTGCAGCCCTTGGTCCAAATGTAATTTATAATTTTTCTCGCATCAGAGTATAAACTTTTCGCTTGAATTAAGAAAATGAATAAGAAGAAGTAATTATGCTAGCAAATTGTGTTAATTTGCTCTACTGCACCGTCTCGAGGTCCATGAAGTGCCAACATCCTCAAACAGCAACATTCATTCAAATTATAGCACTTTTGCAGTTTGCTCTTGTTTTGTGTCTTAACGTAAACAGTATTTCTCATCCTGACAAGGGGCCACTCCAAATTCTGTAATTTTCATACTTTAAAATTGAAGCAAAGTGGCCCTGTCAGACTTGTGTTTTTCAGCATGTGGCCCTCAAAGAAAAAAGTTTGGACACTCCTGTTATTTAATCTACATACAATTTTAAAAATTGCAGACCTGAGAGGAAACATTTGTGGAAAGATCCCATATCAAGCAAAATGTTGCAATTTTCTGTTTTTCCTCTCATGATGTCATCAGGGAATATACCACCCCCTCAGATGGAGAAGATCTTCTATGGAAACCATTACAGCTAAACATATCAACTCATAACTTGTAAAGAACAAAACATTATGAAAGATTACCATAGAAGGACCTCAATTTTTCAAGCACATGGTAGCAAATAACCTTGAACTATTGTACTTCATGGCAGATTTTGACATCCTTATTTCTACAATTTAAAGAAATTTGAAGATGGTATTCAAAGTTGACTGATGGGCCGCTTTGTGTGAGAAGAAGGGCCTCGTGTGGCCTCTGGGACGTTAATTGCCCACCCTTGATCTGGCGCTTTAGCAAACAAGTTTTCACCCCTTCAAGATTGGTTTTCTTTGCTCCCTGCCCTCTATCTGATGTTTGTTTTTTCATCATGGAAAAAACTACAACAATTTGCGACAAAAGTGGATCATTTTGGTTGAAGAAAACATACAATTCAACACAGCCAGAAGAACACAAGTACAGATACTCACCATATACTACCTTTCTCCAGAATACTTGACATAACACTCATGTTCCAAAAGTATGTTTCCACTTACATTCACAGTCTGGCTTATTTTGCATTTAACATAAGACTACCTTCACAAAAACATATAAAATAGAGTTTATATTCACAAAACCTATCCTACAGGGCTGATGTTATGCCCATCCATCCCCACCACCACCACATTAGCCCATTTGTCACACTCGAGCCCCCTAAGCTAGTCCACAGAGTCCACCCTCTCAACCCAGACACTCTCTCACCCGACTGCCTCCACAGCCTGGGGTGTCCCTTCCATAACCACCACCACCTCTCAAACCTTCCAGCCTCACACAGTACCCCCTCTCTTCCTCTCTGCACATGGGAGCCTGGGGAACCTAAAGCTGCACCAGATGGGGCCTCTTGCTACCACAACAGGCAGTCATGAATTTGTTGTAAAGCCGTTCTCGCTCCCTCTCTCTCCTTTGCCCTCTCGTCCCCTCTCTCGTCGTGTTATACATATTGATGTGCAGAAACTTGGCATGGCACGTAAAGGTTGACTCAATCGGCCCCCCCAACAGCTGTCAGACATTACATCCAATCAGTTTGGCTCTTACCCTGCCATTGGGCAATGAGCCCAGACTGTTGAGCACCAATGGCTTTTATTGGAGACGACAAATTGGGCCCTCTCAAAAACTCGTCCATTTGCGCTGTATTGCAATTTGTCACCGCTTCACCAACAATTGTGGTCACCAACAGAATATCACCTTTCCCACAGGGTACGTTTCCATATACTACTTCACAAGAGCTGTCTCAATTTCTTCCTCTTTGCTCCCTGTAACAGGACTTCTCAACCACCTTTCAGGAACAAGTTTGCTGGAAGTGGTTGATAAAGGAAAAAAATTGGCTTCTCTCTCCATCCCCCCTTTTACTAGATATCTCACTCTCTTAAGGTGACAATTGAGAACTCATAATGAACATATGTATCCATCTGTTGGGATTTGTTGTTAAAAACAGGATGTGCATAAATACAAATGATGGTTATGAGGTAAGCAGCTGTTCAGTTTTTTTTTTAAATAGAGCTGTAATGCAAATAACTGCATCTGTTTTGATGTAAATCAGTTAGATAGATATGAGCTATAGACATGGAAATACTGGAAAACCACCCACGTGAGGCCTGAGATTTGGCTTGCCTTGTTATTGTCTTCTTTCTTTTCTATCTTCAATAAGCTGGGGGTTCAAAAATACAGGCTGAGTTGCCAGGTTGCTGTGGTGGATTTTGTAAACCATATCCCCAGAAAAATCCCTCTTCACTGCTTTAAAATATGAATTAAGGTAAGTGATGTGACAAAAGACTTTTATACATTGACAGCTAAGTCTTAATTCTGGTATTCTGGCCACTGTAACATTCTTTTTGACCATATTTGGTCAACAGGGTAAGTATACCTTTGGCTCTATATAAATATGGATAACTCATCTTCACATAATCCTGTTGCACAAAATAAAGTAAAATTACTTGCTGCAAAAGGCTTTGACATTGTGTCCTGTAATTTGTCAAAAGAGTTAGGGTCCGCGACTGTTGGAGCCCTGAAAAGTTAATAGTATCAATACTTTTTCAAAATCACCTTTTTTGGTCTTTTAAGAGTTTTTCTTCTTCAGTATTTCAAAATATACCATGTTTGATTTGTTTGTTTGTTTGTTTGTTTGTTTGTTTTACAGCAAAAAAAGTAATATTCAGGCATCTTTTTCAATCACCAAACTCCCATAAAATATCAGTTACAAAGGAGGAGGCCACATAAAAACTTACTAGAGGATAGTTTTACAAACATTTATGCTGTGCACCCTAGTTTTTCAATGGCTTGTTACATTTTTTGGCTCTTTAGAATTAAATGTTTCAGAGTGAGAAAAGAATTGTAAAATTTTAATTCTAAGACAGGGTCAAAACATGAGATAACAATGAGGACTGATTAAATCTTGATTATAAATGATAAATGCAACATGTTAAAGGCTTATAATGGTCCAAATAACACAAAGTTATGAACATTACATAGTTCAGTTTACCATTTATTGGATAAATTTTATCTTAACAGTGTTTTTTCACAGTTTGAAGCTTATTTGTGTCTTTAAACAGAACACTTTGGCTGTAATAATACTTAACAGTTTACATTTTTTTCATGTTAGTTTATTCGCTTAAAGAAATCTTTGCTGTAAATCTGTGGAGAGATGGTCTTAGGATGGCACAATGTGATATTATTTTACAGGGCCCAACATTTCTGGCAGTGCCCCTAGGCTGGCAGAAAAGCAATGTCAGCAAGAACATTAACCAGCAATTAGCTTTCAGCATTAAGCTAGTGTGTACAGTATACAATACAGCACTATAAATCCCCAAGATGTAACAAGTCACTTCTCCCCAATATTTTTGGTTAACTTTTTGGTTCTGTTCAGTTCTGGACATCTTGGCCATTAGTGTTTTTTTTTATTCTATTGTTTTCGGAAAAAAATGCTTGAATGACATGTCATTATGTCAGATGTACTACAGCATATTTAATATGTTTCACATAAACATGACCAAAGTGGACCTCTTACTTATATATTTGGAAAGTTTTTTTTTTTTTTGTATTTTGTTTAAAATCAACAAATCAGAAATAAGCTGTAATGCACATGTGTGATTTGGCATTAAAGGTCCTTTTGATGCTTTCCTAACAAAATGTGTACTTCACTGATCAAAACACCACTGGCAAATGGATGGGAGCTCTCAAGGATCAGGGCATACACCTGCCTGTTTGTCCCAACTGAACAGAGTAGAGAAGTCCTAGACTTCACATTAAGACAGGCGTTTTCAGTTGAAGAGAAACATCAGCAATTGGCAAACAATTCATGTTGGACCCATCAAGCTAGATGTACACCACGCCTCATCCACCACAGCTGCAAACCATTATCATTTGTTAAAGATTCTGTATATCAACAAGGAAAACATTACATAAAGAGTTCCATATGGGCATGAAAACGCCATTTTGTGAGTTGGACACTAAACGCTTCGGAGTAATTTAACACGATCCCTTTTGAGAAAAGAATCCTGCCCCCTTCCAGCAAAATTTCTGACAAAAGACACAGAAAACATGTGGTGTTGATGCATGCGAGTGCAATAACATTTACCCTGCAAATCACTACCACATTGGGCTTTTGTATCAGGTAAGTTGCCCCTGACAGTAACCGGTCATACAGTAAATTGTGCTTTATGTTTCTGTTATTGAAGGAAGAGCTTAAAAATGATCCACAAATATTTCCAGTTAGGATGCATTTAGTCAATTACAAATCTACATTAACGTCATTTTCACATTAAAGGAGTCAGATTTCGTTGTGTGTACAAAAAGATCTATTACTGCCCCACAGCAGTTTTCTGACTCTGAGACGCTGAAAATGCAAGCACAGCTGCCATCCCTGAAATGATATGTATATATACAGTGAAAGAGGTGGGCCAAGAGAAGAGGCTGGGGTGGTTTTTGGGGAATTTTCATTTTTAAGAACCTTATATGAGCCATAAAGACCATGAGCTTTGAACACTGGCATGTAGTCTGTTTGTCCATGAATCAGAATCCTCCAAACACTTTTACAAGCTGCAGTCACCAACAGCAGTTGAACATGAAGGAGACAGGTATGGTAGAGTGAGTAGCAACTGACAACCAGTTATCGAGGCTCTCGCCTTGTGCAGGAGGCCTAGGTTTAAAGTCGACCTGAGGTCCATTTGTTGCATGTCTTCCCTTACTCCCCCTCTCCCCCTGTCTGAGCCTATCCACTGTCTCTCCACTATCATTACAGGTCAACAGAAACCCGAAGAAATTAACAATAAAAAAAGTTCAACATTTGGCCTGACAACCTTGACCCAGGACCTCTAAAATCAAGTCACTCTTGAATTAGATAGGCCATTTATGTAATGTTTTACAGAAAAGTTTTAAATATTTCCAAGAAAACGACCTAAAACTTGTATAATCTAATGCTTAACTAAAAGTTGACACTTAAGCAAAGCTTTCTGGTATTTTTAAAAGCTTATCTGTGATATGATGTTTTAAAGAAAAGAATTGACAGAAGGTTTCCTGACCTTGATCCCTGACCTATGAATTTGTAAATCCAATAAGTCTGTCCTTGAGGAAGAGTGGACATTTCTGAATAACTAGACAGGAGCATCTCAAAATGTTCACGAGATGATTCCAAAATCTAATCAGTTAATTCTTCAGTCAAAAAGTGCATAACTTATTGTTTAACAGAAGTCCCTCAAAGCGTTCTTCAGATGGTGAATGGAAGTCCCCAAAAGCACTCCTAAGACATGACATTTGAAAGCAATGGATTAACATGTGGTCTCATGACCTTTGCCCTATAACCTGAGCATGAGATTTTGTGCTGAAAAGCAAGGTACTGGTATGTGGCTCCATAATACTGACCTTTGACCTATGACCTGCAAAATTGTTGGGATGCATTTTTGGGATATTGCATTCCCAAGAACCAGATAGACCTTTGGGAAGACAGACACAACGACTGTCAACTCAAAAACATAAGGCCTCCAGCCTCTGCTGTTTGCTGGAGTGGAGGCATAAAACTCACACCAGCCAGGAGATTCATCCGTAAGCATTTGTTTGTTGGCACGTCTGTGTGTTTCCAACCTGTTGCATCTTGGCTTCTGCTGCTGGCTGAGGCCCAGCACTTCCAATTACGGCAAAATGCCAGCAACACTCCGGCTGCTGTGACATCGTGTGCGCCAGACAACACTGGGGCAACTCAAGTCTTCGCTCTGTGCTACATTAAGGTTTTAATGGCTGCCAGGTCGTCATTTAACTGCTGTAAACACCCGCCGTTGTTGAGCCGTGAGCCGTGAGCGGTTTGCAATAATCTGTTGGTAAATTAAAGAGGAGGAGGGGAATTCCCGCCCAGTGTGTTGGCATCGTGCCAGTGCCAGGCTGTAGAGGCAACAGGCTGATATGTGAAAACGTAAGGGCTGAGGGACCACGAGGGGGCTTCGTCAGAGCAGAGAGGGGAAGCAGGAAGAGAGGGGGGAGGATCTGATGTGAGGGAGGCTGCTTTTGTCATACTGTGAAAATGCAAAAGGATTATTGTGAAAGCATTAAAACAACATTGGTCCTTCTGTGTGTATTAACAAATGCCTGTTGTTTGCGGAGAGGAGGTAACAGTGCAGTTGCACTCAGAGCCGTTGGGTTCTAAAGAGTAAAAAAAAATTTAACATATTACTGCTAAGAATACTTTCAGAAGAGGCTTGTTTTGTTGTAATCTCCACGAGTGTGTTTAATTATTCCCCTCCCAATTCAATATCGATTCAGCAAATCCTCTGAATCAATTCACCTCCTGGCCAGTGGGGGGCGCTGTGCACTTTTTCAGTGTTTATCTAGCAGTTGCTGGTCGCAGAAGAAGACATGCTTGCAGAGTGATAGGATTGTGCATAAATATATATATGAAGAAACACTGGATGTCTTGAGGCGGAGCCACCGACATCCTCACACGGTGGCCTTCCTGGTGCAGGGCACACCTCTGCTCTGCTCTATAGTACTAAATGGAAGGTAAGATGTCTGCTCAAACATATTCATGCTTTACTCGCTAAAATCTTGACGGATTTACTAATGGTTTGGTTTATTACAAAAGCTACAAGAAATATTACGTCAATAGATTAATATTACATTTGATAAAATTTTATAATCTTAAGCATGCAGTATTAAAACTACATCTCTGACATTTCTGACAAAGTCAACTGTTTGAAAATCGGTTGACAATTGAGCATGCAACGCTTATTTCTAAGTACATGCTCCATAGACATCAGTATTAAGAGTGAGCAAGCACACTGAACCAAAATGGCTGCCATGTGAGGACGTCAGTCCCCATTGACCAACAGCGTGCGTGAGCCATCTAGTGTTTCTATGTATATCTATGGGATTGAGAGCCGAACATCAGAGTGATTTAATGGTGGTTTATCAGTATTTTCTGTGTAAATTATGTAAAATATTTAATACAATAGCATTAGTATCATTCTGGAGTGTTTTCTTTTCGTTCTTTTACCGTATCTATCTGTGTTTTGCCATATTTCCGACGTATTTCCACGTGTTTTATTGGCTTTTTTTGTCATTTATCGTCTTTTTGATCATAGTTTGTTTTTTATGGATTCCATAAATAGTGATTTTAGAAATATTGGAGGAAGAAATGTTGAGATCTCTGTTTTCAGCTGGACAGGGACTACCATCAGTAAAAAAAAAACGCCTGGACATGGTCTAATATAACAGGCTGTAACATGGACACTAAATGCTGTAGGCAAACAAAAATATTAGAGTTTATGTAAAATAGGTGAAGTTTATTTTTGGTCATCTCAGAAAATTTCTACATGTTCATTTACAATTGTTTTTGAAGAGAATCCTGTTGAAAATTCAAAGCTATTTTTATTATTTTCTTGTAATTACACATTGTTTTAAGCATTTATAACATAATAATGACAAAAACTTGCAAGAATTGTTTACTTTTATTTCTCGTACAAAAGGTTGGAAAAATGTATTCAAAGAACAATCCCTGACACATTAATTGACAAAAAAGACAAGGTGGACATTTATAGTGTTAAATGTCATGATTTTACTTTTGTACGCCATGTGCACAAATAAGTTATTACTGTTTATTTTCAGATGTTTGCTCAAAAATATGAGGTGACATACCACATATGTTCACATTAGCATCAAAATTTAAAAAAAAGTCAACAATTGTCAACAGGTACTCTCATGATTTGTGCATTTCTACTTCTTACTGAATCGATACTGAATCGAATCGCCAGCCAAAGAATTAAAATCGAATTGAATCATGAGTCTTAACAATGCCCAGCCCTAGTTTACGTAGCATTAAGTAAAGCAGTTCAAAATGTCTGTGCTGTTATTTTGCCTTTGAAATGCCCTGCTTATGAATATCATAACAAGAGCAAGAAAAATAAATAGAAATAAACCTATGATCCCACCCCAAGCCCCCGTTAAGCACCTTGTACATTTAAGTACAGAACTACTTTAGTGGGAAACATTGTTACACAGAATGGTAAATGGAAATTGGATGTTAACTTATAATAGCACTTTCCTAGTCTGTCTGACTTCTCCATGTGCTTTTTAGACTGCAGGTCGCATGTACCTATTGACACTAGGGTTGCATGATATTATCATATCAGTATCGGTATCAGCAATGCCTAAAAAGCTGAATATCAGTATCAGCAGATATGAACATTTTTATAGCCAATACTTTAGCCATCCAATTTGGGCATGTATTTCCCATATAATGGTGGTAATTTTGGTAGAATGTACAAATTTACTGTTATGTTTTACTTCACCATCACTAAATGTCCACTTTAAAAAATCAAAGGTATCATTTATGAAATAATAAATTGTTGTTTTTTTAACTTAATATCTGGCTCTAACAAAAATAGATTGTCACTGCAAGGCGAACAGGTCAATTTAAGTAAAAATAATGGCCTGTGCTCTTGAAAGAATATATATTAGTATCACTATACAAGCAAAAATCCAGTATCATGCATTCCCACTTAACACCCATTCACTGTCATATACACTGACTGATGGTCCTGAGTTTCTACGTAAGTTGTCCATTAGCATTAGCTAACATATCCATGCCCTTTCATAACCATTGACACAACATGTATGCCACAGTGGGAGCAATTTAGGGTTAAGTGCCTTGCCCAAGGACACAACACACAGTATCTTTGATTGGTTTTGGTTGATGCTGAGTATACACCAACTCTTGTAAAATGAGGTACTTGTATTAATGTGGCCATAAACTGAAAAACAATTGTGGACCAAATACTAGTTTTTATAAAAAAAAGGAACCAAGGAGCAACATTTTAAAAGAATGACTTCATGCTGTAATGAGGATCAGCTGAGCTGTACGAGGCTGGTTCAGATTTACACTGAACAGGGTTCCAGCCGTCAAAAGCGATGCTTGGGCAGAGCTAATTCACTAAATAGTCAGTGTGAACAACCCCTGGCCCCACTCCACCCTTTTTCCTCACTTCAAAGTAACTTTATTAGGAGGGAGATTAGACTGCACTTAACCTCTAATGACGCCATATGAGAGGCTGAAGAGAGGGGTCTCTGCACGATGCTGTTTTATTTGATAGTTTCAATATGAAGAGAGGAAGGGGAGGAGGGGGTGTGAAGCGTGACAGCTCTGTATCTGAGGCAATGCTCCTTTATCCCACCCTCTCTGACGACATACAGCTGTTTTCTCTTCCTTCTCTTCTCTTTCACCCTTTCTTTTCTCTCTCTAACCTCCTACAATCCCTTTCTCTTCCTTCTTCCAAAACCCCTCCTTTCCCTGCCTGTGGCTTTTTCCCCCCAACAAGCAAAAAAATAGGCCAAGGTAACTTGCCAGCACCTCCTCCCGCGGCCCCTCCCTCCCCCCTCCCTCGGGGTTTGTGTGATATTTAACTACGGCTACAGTGGCATTTACTAATTTTATATGTGCAGAATTTATGTCAGATTCTTATTCAGCGAGAACAGGGGAGAGGAGCAAAGGTGGCTGGCTCCGTGTCCGCTGTGTATACACTGGTATTATGTGAACTATTCACAACACGTCCGCTGACACCAGCGTCGCTATTTTGTCTATAACGTGGCTGCTTTTCCAACCCAGGTGCCACAATTAAAGTCTAACCTTAGCATTTGAAGGGGGGGAAACGTGAAGGAGCCAATTTGTTGTCCAGCACACACACACACACTTCGATAGAGAGTGGGCAGTGAAGGTAACTCGCTTTCTTTTTTCTCAGAGGGAGCTCACAGCCCACGGGCCACATCTTGTTGACAGGGGTGTGAGGTCAATCAGATACTACAGATACAGGGACACAGACTAAAGACAAAGACAAGCGGGCACACAGCAGCATGTGTATGTTCTGAAGTGGCCTGCAGGCACATGTATGCACACACTGACACAGGTTGAGTTACACTGCCTTAAGTAAGCCATCAACTGCACAGAAAATCTCCTCAGATTAAGAAATGTATGTTCAGAAATAAATGATATGGAGAGTATTTATATTTTATGGCAGAGTTATGTAAAGAAACGGCTGTTTTCATATATATATATAAATAAAGAGGGTGAGATGATCAATGTCTCCCATGGTGTAAATGACGCCACCAAAATAAAACAATTCTTTAGACTTAGAACTGTACATAAGACTGATTTAATCATTTATAACTAATTTAACTGTATTTTAGTACAGTACAGGGTTTATTTAACAATTTGTTGTATTTTAGATGTCCTAAAATCTTTACTTATATAAAATAAAAGCAAACGTATCAAATATATATTTGAAAAACAAATCAAGCAAGTACAAGTGGAACCCTCTGCCGAGGAAGAGGGTTGACATGGATACTTCTAAATTTAGTTAATCATTATCCTGAGGGGATATTGTTCCTAACACCAACAAAAATACTCAGATTTGGATTATCATTGTATATTCTTTAAATAACAGTCTAAAAAAAACATATATTTCAGGGAAAACAAATGCAAAAAAACAAAACAAAAAGATACTTAATTTACAAATTGCTTATCACTTGGAATGAATTCATAACAATTGAGGCTGTTTGCCATGCCGTAAAGAACCTGATCAAATTTAACATAGTATTTTGACGAAGTAATCTGGAAATACTCTTGGGTTGTAGCCCAGAATCATCACACTGCACATCACATATTGTCAATCAAAGATATTAAGAAGACAGCGGTACAGTTATATGGACGAGGCAATATTGTTTGTACATGAAGAACTACAACAAACTGGGTGCGTGCATAACAACATATAAGACTTTTAAAGTACAATAATATATTTTATTCTCTTAAATCTGAAACGTTTCAAACTTGGTAACTTTTTTTCTTAAATTCACATGTCTACAACCTCAAATAAAAAAAAAAAAAAAAAAAAAAAAAAAAAAAAAAAAAAAAAAAAAAAAGAAGTGAACCTTTTCAGATTCTTTCAAGGGTTGTATAGTGACCATATTACACTTATCTAGCAAAGTAGTACAAACCATTTAAATAACAGAGCCCAAAGCAAATCATGACAATAATCATTTTGTTGTTGTTTTTGTTGTTTTAAATTACAGTGCTTTTTTTTCCCTGTAAAATAAGGGATTTTGGAGATACAAGGTCTCTTTCCAACAGTGATAAAATGCATTTTGGAAATAACTATCCATGTAGTTTGTTTTAATTAGGACAAGTTATTTGTAAAGTTTTGATCTGTACGCATGGTTTCTTTAAATCCTTATAATTCAGTAACTAACAAATATATGATGCTTGCTTTCAGCAAAAATAACAAATAACCACATTAATAAGAAATTAAAGCAATGTGTCTGAGGTAGCATTTTGAAACTGCTCACACGCCAGGGGGGAAAAGTCATTTTTAGTTTAAAGTTGGGACTGTAGCAAATTTTGATGTAATCACAAACCACCACAGACTGGAGCTATGAAAAGAAATAATCGCAGAAACATTTTAGCAGAGATGGAGAGTGTGGAAATAAAATGATGGAGACATTAAGTTAAAGAAATCAAAGTGAATGAAAGACAGAGAGAGTGGAAAAGAATGGTCGAGTGGAAAAGGAATGATAAAAGAAGCGCTCGAAAAGGGGTTCAGGAGATTGACCTGTGGGGCTTAAAATCAAATTGCAACGGTATTGTATTCCCTCCCATTTCCAGTACGGCTAGTAAGCTCCTTATTGATAGAGGGGAGATGAGACCACCCATACCTGGGGCTCATCCTGCTGTCAGTGTGCAGGACGGGTACAGGAGGAGGGAGAAATCACACATCACATGTGGGGCCCTTTTTTTATTCTGCAGCCAAAGCCAAAGCCAAATCCCTCGGGTGGGATCCCGCCTCGTCCCCCAACTCAATAAAATAATTAGCTTTTGGACGACCCGGCCGTTAATCAAGCCGCTCTAACATATGCAAAGGCAAAAAAGAGGAAGGGAGAAAAGAAGATATTCATTTTTTTATCCGCCTTTTCACTTGGCGAGCCGTGGCACTTTTATCTGTAAAAGTCGCTGATGTGGGTTCTTTTTTCAAGATTTCTATAAAACATACGGCACAGCCAGATTGCTTTTTAATTTTATGTTTAGTCTACAGGAAGCCAGATTATTGCTCCCCGGATGGTGGGGGCCGAGGAGTAAATGGGAGAATCAGCACAAACTGTTTCGTTTCAAATAAATCTGAAAGGTGCCGGAGAGAGGGCACGTCATGCGGAGATTGTGTTTAAATAAACTTGTACTTTTTTCTTCTCCACAAGATTCCTCAATGTGTTATTGTTAGCTGTAAATGAAACATCTGTTTGGCTGCTAGGTTGAATACAAATGCCTCATCTATTGCAGCAAGCGATAAAAGCCCAAATAGATTCTTCCAAGCACATTTACCAGGGATTCATCGCATGCTTACCAAAACAGACAATACAACCAATAAAAATTTGCTTCTTATGGCAGATATCAATGTAACTACCAATAATTTTTCACATATTTGCAGTCAGGGTTGATTTGGTAGCCATTTTTAACCTGGATTTTGTCGCAAGCTGGAGAAATACTCGTGGTTTATCCCAGAGTTCACTCAAGCAACTGTTGCATACAATGCATGTAATAGGAATACTTCTATCATCAGCCCTGTGATTGACTGACACCCAGTTCAGGGTGCATCCGGCCTCTTGCCCGATGACAGCTCACTTACGGTGCTTTTCCATTTGTGGTATCTGCCCAACTCACATCTACTCCACTTGGTTTGGTTAATACATGCTGTTTTCAACGACAGTATAGAATTCTGTTAGTATCTCTTTAAGGTAGGTGGGGTTGTCATAAGAGATTCATTTGTGCCAAAGATGGCTGCAAGCAGAATGAAGAAATAACATACTATCTAAAGCAAAGGTGAGCCAACAACAGGAGGCTCCATTTCTGTGAGTCAATGCCTGAAAACCCAGATTGACCATCCAGTGATCAGCATTTTCTTCATGTTCCATTGGGTCTTGGCTAAGCCAGCTTGTGTGGGATGTGTGGGATTTAATCTAAAAACACGATGACTATTATGTTCAAACTAAATAAGTGCAATTATAAACAGTAACATCAGATAAACTTGGGGGACTGGTAATCTGTGCTCGGACTTCACAGTCAGCACCATTTGCTCCTTGTGTCTACAACAACTGTCTTCTGTGAACAGGCTGAAAAGTAATGACTTTATTGTGTAATGAGTGAATGTAGCAAATGATGACTTTGAGCCAACTTGGTTAACTGCTGGCCTTTATGCAATTTTACACAATGGGTCTGCCAACTAGTGTGCAAGAAAGGCTTCCCTCGACTGTAGGTTATGGAGAACTTGTGTTGCTTTTTTAGTAGGATGTACAGACCACTGACGGGACAAGCCAAGATTAAACTTCGACAAAACCTCATCCTAGAAAGTACAGTGAGAGGAGCAAATACGCAGTTGCAGCCAAGATGCCAGATTTATCCTAATTCTGCAGTGAAATATTGCATTAGGTTGATAAAAAATGGGCTTTCATCTAATATAACTGTCCCATGGCATTGCCTTAAACAGAGAGATGGTAGTGATCCTAATCATGTCTTCATATATTATCAACAAGCTATTGCAGGCTAATGAAAATTCAGATTGCTTTTATTTCAAAACATGTCATTCCCTTCACTTGCCAAAAGGTAGCAGTATCGATCCAATACACTAAAAATGCATAAAATGTATGTACTTTTATGAAATTTCTGCCTGACAGTGGTGTAAGGGGAGGATTCTCCAGTAATTATATGTAACCATTGTCACTGAAGAGGTCTTTTATGTTTTTAGTAATCTAAATAGTAACCCTGGGTGGTTTATGTAATTCTGATGTGTTTGGATATGGATGTTTAGAAGCAAGGAATAAGCAATTTCAGATTAAAACATTGTGGCTTGTTGTGCCAGCTATGTAACTGTAATAAATTGACGTATAGAGCCAAAAATGTTTGTTAATTATGCCAAAGTGTTATGATAATGAGTTAACTAAAGCTTACAGTCTTTATCCACCGGCAGAGTAAAATAAAGCCAGTGATAATGTGCAGTAGAGTTGGCAATAACTTTAAATAATTTCACAATGTGTTTTTGATAAACGTCTGCAGATGGAAAACTAAAAGTGCAAGCAAGAAAGTCCTCATACATTTCAGATATATATCAATTAACTTGAACACATTGCTGACATCAAATACTTCCAGACTCTCTGCTTTGCTGATGGTTTTATAGATAATGTCAGGATTAGTATTAGTTGTTTAGAGAGATTATTCCCCACATAGTTCATATATCTTATTTTCATGACTACCAGTGTATGTTCACAATCACTTATGTTCAAAAAACACACACTTATACCTTATTCATAGCATAGCATAGCATAGCATTTGACTCAAGAGAGCTGCTACAGATGGGCTGGTAAAATAATCACAAAATGCAACTATATGAGTGTGTGTGTCAAAGAAAATTTGCTATAAAATTTAGGTATAAATTGTCAGTACTCATAAATGTTAACTGTTAGCTTGCAACCCAAAGACAAAAGAAAACAGTTGAGGGTGCCCAAATTCTTTACTTCACAGGTAAAATATAATATGCAAATGTGGAAAAATGGGAAGCAGAGGTGATAGGACAGTGTCTGACAACAAGTGTGATGCCTCTTGTGTGTGGAGGCCTTTGCAAACGTGCCACAGTTGGAACTGGCACTAAAATATGGAGTGCTAATTTAGATCTGACACATTTCAGTGTCTAATTTTCTTATTGCTACACATTACAATCAGGAGGTTGCAGATCTGTGTTTTACACTCAGTCCTTTGGGGAACTAATCACTATTTTCTCACCTGCTGTATATGAAAGCCAATTGGGTGCATAACCTTAGACATGCAAATAGGCTCTTTTTTTCTATAAATGCCAACTGGAGAAATTATTTTAGTAAAGCAAAAGGTCACAAAGATGTTGCAGAATGACTGCAGGTGTGTTTTTCTTGCAGTTTCACTTCCACTAGACTAAAATGTCATAACAAGTTGAAGCAACAGTTTGGAAAAAAAGGAGTAAAGGCAACTGTCGGGCAATTCCAGGTGGTCAAATAACCCCCTAAAAAAAGTAAGAATAGATCCAAGGAATGCGTTGAAGAAACAATTTTTAAGATACACCTGCTGAGAGAAGAAAACAAGTCAATGATAGGTCGAGGGATCACTCATAGAGCTCTTATCCTTGAGAGAGAATCAGTGAGAGCACTCATGGATTTTTCTTTGCAGCAGGTACGAACCAATACAGAAATGCTAAACAACAACGACTTCTTTGCAGTCCACAAAAAGACAGAGAGAAACACAAGCTGGCCCCCCTCGTATTTTGATATTTTCTTTCCACCCTCCTCCGTCCAGAGCTCACATCTCTAATGCATGAACCCATCGGCAGGCATTGTGGAGGAATCCAGCATCAACCAACAACGTGTTCAATAAAATATGGAGGCATGGGCGTTCAAAGCCATGCTAAATGCACCTGACATGAGGGAGAGAGAGAGGGAGAGGAGGACGTGCAGCACATGAGAGAGGAGAGACTGAGAGGAACTGTTGGGAGGAATATTGTAACTTTCTGATCAGAACACTTCCACTGTGGCAGGGGAGCGATGATGCTAGACTGGTGGCTTCCACACATGCTGCTAATGTGTGGGTGTGTTTTTGGGTTGTAAATGCTTGGACCAGGTGTGATGTAATTTCATACACAAATTACCCCGAGTACTTTGCCTATAATCAAGTCCAATACAAGTTTGTTATATTATGGTTAAGTCAACCAACAAACCCCCGATCCAAAAAAGGTGGGATGTTGAGTTAAATGTTAAGGAAAACGACAGTGACTTGACAATCCTTAAAATAATTTCTAATGAATGAAGCACAAAGACAAGATATATAATGTTTAAAGTAATTTTTTTCTGTTCCCGTACACAGACATTTTGAATTTACTGCCTGCAACATGCTTCAAAAACAGTTGGAATAAGGGACAGAAAAGTTTCAGGATGCTCAAGAATCACCTGGAACATTCCACAGAAGAAGACAAACAGAAAACAGATGATAGTACAATGATTTGATATACATTAGTCATCTTAAAAGGCTAATGCAAAGGTCAGACTACATATATGCATGATTTTGGTCTGATTTGATAGTCGTAGGGTTTTGGGACCCATCAGCCATGAAAATTTGTTGCTACGTCTTGTGTAGTGTGCTCAAGGAATCAATATTTTTTGCCTTTTACTGAACAATTTCTTATCTTTTCCTTCCACTAAGTTCTGGATGCTCTGCAAATGTATGACACAATGCACAATTCAGTGTGATTTCAAGCAAGGGCGTGCTATGTGTTTGACTTTGTTTACCCTAAAAACAAAGAAGGCAGGATGTTTTCTGCACAGAAAACCCAAAGCACTCACTAAGGGAACTGGTGATGGCATCTGTATTGATAAAATTATATAAATTCCCATCCCTTCCTGTGTGTCACAGTGACTGACAATAAAGACCATGACCCTACAACAGACAGTCTAGCATAGGGGTACCCAACAAGGTGCCCATGAGCACCTAGTAGCCCAAAGGGAGCCAATGAGGTGCTCTCAGAGACATTTTAAAAATAACACAATAGCACCACAGAACTTAAAATAAATAGCCATTTTCCAATTTCAATGTCACGCTTTGGTAATAACAAACACTAAATAAGTACAGAAGTAACATTTGACATGCACGGGATCAAAGGTTATGTTGATGCTGACGCCACTTCTTTATCACGACTACCAGCCAGACGCCTACTATTTTCACTTATACAAACAAATCCCAAAACTGTGACTGTTGTACATAGCAGCAAAGTTTAACAGTGAAATAAAGAACTTAAGATGCTTGTTAGTATAGTGTTCTCATAATATTTCATAATCTGTAGTAATAATTGTTGTAAGAAATTATTAAGAGTAAATGGTAAACATACAATGTGATCTGTGGCTTATCTAGTGCATAATATATATTATTTCAAGGTAAACTGCAAAATTTATATAACTTAAGAACATTCGATCAAGCAAGTAACCCTCCATAATATTTCTCATCATTAGGGTAGCTCGCAGGCTCAGATAGTTTGGGGAGCCCTGGTCTAGCATCTTTGATTTTTTTCCTGGCTCCTATTGTTTGTTTGCTTCCGCAAAAAACATTGACCAATAAGAGCTCTAGGAGTCCTGCATATGCAACAATTACAAAAGTAAACAGACCGAAGTTGCTGCCTTTAGAGTTACATAACAGAGAGAGAGATTGTCAAGCTCTCAAAACAACACCCCTGTTTTAATGATGTATTGCAGAGGAGATACCATCAGACTGTAAAAAAAAAATGTTAAAAAGAAACAGTGGAGGCAGCCTGACAATAAGTGAGTGATTGATTGCATTTATCATCAAGCTAACATATTACTGATCATAATTTTTGAAAGGAGAAATAAAGGTACAATTTTTGAATGCTGTTAGTTTCAATTATGTGGTCTGACATGCTTGTTTGGCAAGTCACAGCATGAGTTATGTCTCTGTGGCCACCAACAAACTAACAAACCAACAAACAGACAAACACCAGCAAAAACATAACCTCCTTCATAACAACATCCTGAAATGTTGCTTACTGATCTGGGGCCAGACCTCACGGACTGATTTTAAACTGTATCTTGAACATCAGTGAAGGCAACATTAATACTGACATGCACATACTTGTTTAGGAGCAACACATCAGTGTTGTTGCAATATATTGGTACCGACAACAACGGACTTTCGTTTATATGAAATAATCATATTGAGCCAAAAATAGGCACACAGTGGAACCACATAACTAATTGGTTTACAGCAGGGGGATAGCTCAACCTTTCAGCCACAGTGGCAGAGAAAAAAAGAAGCAGGAAAAAGAGATTTGTGACACAGACAGGTCAGTTTGGGTCCTGTCTTCAGCATTTTTCACCTCTGATACAAACAGCTGAGTGAGGCATACAATGAAAATTAACTACTGCACAGCAATGTGGTTAACATGTACCTTCCTTTAAAGGGGACATATGATGCAAAAAAAGTTTTTGAAGGCTTTTGAACATATTTGTGGGTATTTGGCCTTCCTCCCAGCCCACAACATGTGAGAGTAGACAACAAAACCTGTATTTAACAGGCTGCATAAATGTAAATTCATGATATCTGGCAAGCTGTTGAGTCTGTGAATATAGTTACGTTACAAACATTTACACTTGCATAAGCCTACCTCTACCTGAGTATCCTCACCCCACAGCTTGAGAAGTTTCTTTGCAAAGTACCGCCATTGTTGTTTTCACTGTTTGCGAGAGACTGCTGTACAGAATGTTTCGGCCTGAAACCTGTCACTGCTCGGTTGTTGGCTGTAAACAGCCACATATATCTTCACATATAGACTACCAGCTTCGAAGGACCAAAGGGCCCAGTGGATTAATTTTATTTTTGAAGGGAATGAACCAGCTAGTCGGCTAAAACCTGTATGTGTGTGCCAGTCACTTCATGTCCAAATTTCTGTCAGTCCAACACAGGACTGGCAACTAGACTTTTCCTGAATCTGGGCTCAGTACCAACAATCCATCGCCAAACCAAATGATGGAAATGTGAGTATTTTAATGCCATGTAGTATCTATTTTGCTCATTGCTACGAGCTAATGCTAACAGCAGGGTAAAGTGAACAAGAGGTAACTGCTCAACATGTCTGTCAATGTTACTGGTTGAAAGTCTGAAGACTAAACTTCAATGTATGAGCATTCTTACATTAGTCAAGAGGAGTTTAACAGTTGGCTGAATATAATCAGTCCTTTACCCACCCCATTACCCTTCTGTTTCTGCTAACGTTAGCCCAGAGGGTAGGCTAAGTTGCAGCTGTGTCCCACTGCTAGCATGTCGTGTTTTACCCTGTCATGTTTGGGGTAAACGAGCTTCGCTTATCTGGTAACTGCATGAATTTGCGGTTAATGTGTGTTCAGGATTGTAACGTTAAGTCCCCGTAGTATGTTACTGTGCTGGCTGCTGTTAAAATGAATAGAGATCTGACTACGAGGCAAACTGCTCTGTTCTGGCTTATTTGCATATGAAGGGGACCGCCCTCAAAACCAGCCATTCTGAACAGAGGGGTTATGTGAGTGTGTAAAGAATGCAGCTGTGCTTGATTCATGGGCTTTTTAGAACAAAGCATGTTACTAATGTTTCATGAAGACATCAAGGATCCATGTTAAACTGCAGAAAAGGAGCAAAATATGTCTCCTTGAAGTCTGGTGTAACATAAAGCAAGCATGAATGCTTTGCAGAGTCTTATACTATAGCTTTGACACTGGATATGTGTTGTATTCCAACTGATGTGGATTGACTTGACTGACTTGCAGTTATTTCCATTTCCATTTGAAACACATAAGCAACAGCTGAAAGGAAACATATTATGCTTTTTTAAGATTTATAAGGTTTTACAAGTCTCCTCTGAAACAAAACTTCATTGCACAAGACAAAAAGTCTTCTCCTGTCTCTACAGCCCTAGTAGGTGCATAGAATGGCGTGTTTCCTGCCTTGACTTGACTGGTAGTATATTTTTCAAGCTTTCTTGAGAAATCATTATACTTTTGCTATCTTGAATATCTTTATTCAGGATAATCATGGGATAAAAATCTGATATTATGACACCACTAGTATCAATTGTCCTACTGAATTTAGGACACTAGTTTATTTTAAAAGATATTGAAACTCCACCAAAACCTTAAAATTAATTGATAGAAATGATCAATTTTTTACACATAAAAACAAAAAGCAAACTTTTTTACTTCCATTTCCTCTTCTTTGTATTCTGTTAGTTTGTATGAAGGTGTGTGTGCCTCTGTGTATGTGTGTATATGTGTGAGTGTACTGCTGAAGTAGACAGAGGAGACGAGAGACAGCCCGAGCCGGGGAGATTGAGCACAGCCGACTGTGTGGCCAATGATGTCTGCAGATCATCATGTATCATAATTACCCACAGCAGAAATTAGAGTGGGGATGTTGAAATTTCCATCATGTCTGTTTTCTTTGGGCCTCGCGCACCTAATCACCTCCAACGGAATGCGGCTGTCAATCATCGCAAGACTCCTGTCCTCAATCCATAATTCTGGGGTCCCTCGGGTGGGCGCTGCCTGCTGGACCAAGCTACACATACAACCAGAAACGCACACACACATACAGCTCCCATGCAGACAAAAAGATATGCACAATATCCTGCATCCACATAAACACACATAGTCACACACGCTCCGCAAGATTAGCTAAGAACAAGAGGCAGAGCAGGAGCAGCCAAATGAAATAAATAAATAAATAAATAAATAAAATACAAGCTGGTGTTCTCATAAATTTTAGATGACAGGCTCGTATTGATTGGGGTGTGTTTGAAACTAAACAAGTTGTATCCATGGCCCAGAGCACTGAACATGCACTCTGTAATAATTATTTATGATATATTTGGAGAAGGGCCCACTGATGTTTTGGCATAATAAGCTGCAGCCGACTACAGACTGTAATCACCTGGGTTATAGTTCAGGACTGAGCAAAAAGACTGGATATGATCCCGATATGAGGAATATGAAGTTTGTTTTTTTTTCTACTGAGAAGCTGACAGGAATAATCAAATTTTACCTCATTTATGAATGATTTTGGACAAAAATCAAGCTATATTCACCAAGGAGTAGCTGCATTTTTAAATGATAGTGACTGGATTGGAACGGCCAGACATAATTTTTACACATACACAAACTCCGTCAGGGCAGTCCTTTTCGGTGTTTATTACAATGTTATTCTGATGTAATTCCCTTGCTGAAATGAAAATGAAACATGATTCAACTGTTTACATTTGTGCTCTCTTCTAGCATTATCAGTGTATTTTAACTTCAAACCAGCTCTGTTTGGAATACCTCACCTTCAAGAGCCCGTATTTTATCTTAACATAGGTTCTTATATACAGTTAATCCTCAAAATCCCCATAGTTTTCACATATTGAGCACCTGTCTAGCTGTATTCTCAGTCTATCTGAAAGGCTCTGTTAGAGATCCTGACACTTTAAGGCTTTCCTCCCCATGTTGGCCCAGTTTGTTCTGATTGATTGCCTGGACACTCTATAATAATTGGTAAGTTCAGTGTTTGAAGGAACAGTGTTTGCAACAACTCTGCATTCATTCTACAGTCTTGGCGAGCCTGAGACAATGGGCTTGAACTACTGATGAAACAATGGGACATCACCCGGGAGGTCCACTAAGGGGGCCATTTCAGGAACCTACTGGCACTGTAAATGGGAAACAGAAGGACTTGTCTTGTGCATAGAAGTACTCAGTCATATATAAAGCTCAAAAAAGCATAATATGTGCTCTTTTAATAGGCTTAACAGTCAATTCATTCAACATGTCTACAGGGATTATAAAGACAATGGAAATAATTATAACCCATATGTCTTCTTTTGACAGTCATATTTGAAACAATATCTTAAATGTTCATTAAGTGTTTATGAGGCGAAAAATTTGCCTAAGCTCAAAGCAAAAACTTGGAGAAAATGTATTCCCTTAACAGTCTGATGTTTTGCTAAAGGATACCATCTTCAATACTTCCCCCATGTTCATGTTTTTGCATTTGTTGTCTGTTTTTCCATGTATACATTGGTCTTTGAGCAAGATACTTCAAAAACTTCTGAACAGATTTTGATTAAATTTTCATGATATATTTGCCATGGCACAAGGAAGCAGTTTTTACATTTTGTTCTTTTTTTTTTTTTTTTTTTTTTTTTTTTTGCATTTTTACATTTTCTTAAACACACATTGCTCACATTGCTCTACAAATTGCTTTTGTGGGCATGTTTCTTACTGTGTGAAGACTGTCTATGAATGAAAATGGTGCTTTACTATTAAGGCACAGTATGAAGTACTGTTTTTTGTTGATGAAAAGTGAACAGCGGATGCAGGCAAAGCCAAACAGTACATGTCTGCAAGTAATCTGTTGTTATTGTTTTGACTGAAAGCCCCATGGTGGCAGAATTAACCCACTTTGTAAGTGATGACAAGAAATTCAGACCTAATCTATTACCAAACAATGCTTGATTTAGAATTAAAACTCTGCTACATTTATTATCATAAAAAATTACAGGTGGATTTGAACCTTATTTTGTGTTTTTCCTTTTGTGTTCCACCTCACAGCAGCCTGGATACTTAAACAGGACCCTGACACAGCCATAAGGCCATTTTTCAGTTTGTGTGTGTTTGTGTTGGTATGGGGCAGTCTGTGTGTGTACTGAAGATGAGATGGCAACCTGCGAATGACAGGTGATGCACTTCACATTTAACAAGCTTACACTCCAGTGTGTCCATACATACAAACAGGGCGTAAGTAGCCTGGAAATCAATGGCCTCTACGGAAAAGAGCTGTCCCCTCGTCCCTGTCCCCTTCCCTCAGCGGCACTGCTTCATGTCTGCCCAACACGAGCACAGACACTGCTAATCCATGTTTAATATCAAGGAACTGTGGCATATGATGAGGACATGGAGGGGGCGGGGTAAAAACACAGTATACACACAAGATTTCCAATTTGGAACAAATAAAAAATTGAACAGTAATGTAAGACTAATCAGGAGTGGTTGTTTACAGAGCTGTGACCTCTGACTCCATGTGTGATGATGTTTTCCCATGAGGCCTTGGCGTGAATGCTTGTGTTTACACATGGGTGTGTGTGAATTACAGTGGGCATTTTTTTGCTCTTTTTGTTGACCAGCTCTCCATACAAACACACCACAAATGACTTTCACATGTACTACATAGGATATGGGTCTGGTTGCAGGAATGATGGCTTATCCACCTGTTTACTGCAGATGGTGATGTAATTCTGGGGTTGCTCATTCTTTCAAGAATTCCATATTGCTTTAGACAACTTTTGACTAAATTGCCCAAGAACTCAGACATAACAGACGATTTCCACAAGAGGATAACTTAAATAAGCCGATCATCATCTCCAGCATCCGAAAATATTATACCAGACATTATTTTAAGCCTTAAAACATGTGTACGCATTCATGAATGCTTCTTTTGCAAGGGATTCTCAAAGAAAAAAAAAAAAAGGATCTTTGGTAAATATCCTTGTCAAATAACAGAAGTGCAATACATTCCAGGTAAGGCTGGGCAATAAAGGTAGTTTTTAAACAGTTCTCCAAATGTTACAAAAGTAAAAAATAAAAACATAGGCTATCATCATTTTTAAAAAGAAACATCCTCTTCACCTACATTGGTTTTCAAAACTTTTTGGTTCACTTGAATAGCACATCTAAGATAAGATAAGATAAGATAATCCTTTATTGATCCTCAGAGGGGAAATTCAGGTGTTGCAGCATTACAGGGGTAAGTACAAGAGTAAAGTAGCAAGCATTAAGATCAACAGAATTACATATAATATAAAGGTATAGATCAATAAACTGTGCAGTAGCAAAAAACAAATGGAATAAGTGGAGGTATTTACAATTATCAAAATTAAATCTAAAATTAACAGAGTAATTGTCATACAGGACACCTGAGCCATTCTGTGCAGCACATGGAAGGTAAAGTGACCGTGATGTTAACGTGACAGTGTGACAGGTAACAGCAGCGTTGATGATAGTCCATTTAACAGTGCAAATTATTTTAGCTAGAGGTATTGTGCAGTAACTGACTGGGACAAGAAAAATGAATCAGTAAGGTGCAATATATGAATAACATTAATAATATGGATAAGACAACTGGTTTGGAGAATAACATCAACACAAAGAAGCACTGTTACGTGCTATACTTTGTTATAGTTATTATGATGCCCTCAGGAATCCAGCTTCTAAAAACAGTCTAATTTACATTAAAAAAGTGTGGCTGACTAACATACAGAACTTTAAAGCTGAAAGGAGACTAACCCAACATCTTTACAAGCTGATTATTTTAAAAGTCACATCAATATTAAATCACTGTTCAGAAACAACTTCAGAACGAACACATTGTGTGAAACTGTGGGCAGATACATAAGGGCATAAAATTTTACTTGAAATGCATTTCTGTCAATCATACAGTGCCGTTTGTTTACGCACAGGACATATTGACAGGCAGGAAAAGTACTGCAAGTTGCAGTGAAGCTGCTTTGGCACACAGCTTGAAACTCTTTATGTCTCTGAAAGCACAAACACGTTCTTCTGTCTCCAGGGTGACACATGTTTCGCTGATGATTTGAGAATTGAACTGTTTAATTCACTGTTACCCCAAAAATATGTTTGTTCAGCTCGTTCAGGCTAGATGTAGCAGCAAAGAGAAGAGGTCAGCATGGCATGCAGCAATGTGACAATCTACTGCTGATTATCTTGTTTTTTATGATTGCAACATTAACATTACAATTGATCAGCCAGCATTAGTTATCATTTCTTCTTACTTTCTGACACAACACAAGGGTATGGATTTATGCTGCTCTCTCTTAACTTGACAAATGGATAATCAGGAGGGAGCTGCTCTCAGGTGATCACAGTTACAGTCCTGTATAAAATGAGCAGCTGACAGCATTGATGAAGCTACATGGATGTGAGTCAAAACAGTAAAACACATTCCACTTCCAACAGAACAGCTTTTGCACTCATTTAAGGAAGCTAACACTTCTTTACTGAATACATCATGTAGAGACAGGGATTAGATCATGGGCTTACTGGCCATGGATTGGGCCCTGGTTATGGCTGAGGTTAATTTCCCAGCATTACTATATTGTGCATCACCAGTCAACAAACAAAATGTCCAGATGTAATTGTAAGTTAATTCTTCCCAGTCTTAACTTCAAGGAAAATATCCAGACCTAGTCCTGGGTTGGCAACCCCTGGCTTCAGAGCTGCATACAGTGCTTTTGCCCCTCACTAGTTGCTCTACGGACTTGGAGAAAAAAAAAGCTAAGGAATTTTTATCTCTTTCATTTAAACTCTGATTTCTTGATGTTATTTCCACATTTTTTAGCATTATCTAGCTGCAAACTTGTGTTTGTTTTCATGAAACAATTATGTTCTCTATTTTTGATACCTTGTCAACTTTATTATGTGTAGTATGTACACCTAGCATGGCTGATGACCTGCAGCTGCTTGGAAGGAGAGCAAGACGCTGCTGCATCTTTGGCTGTGAGCTTTCATGTGTCATCATTTTAAACATTTTGTGCATCTTCCTTAGCCTAATTTGTTCACACTCTCTTACTTTTGTAACAACAGCTTCTGCAGTAATAGAACGGAGATTAAACTTAGAATGGAGGCACACTGGCGACAAAGCTTTGTAAAAGACGAGACAGTCAGAGGGATACAATAATGTTTGCAATATTATGACCTCATTTTTAAAGTGGGGTGATTGAAACAGAGTAATAAGTTCCTTTAATTACCATGTACGCTGTAGCCAATGTTAAATCTGTCAACAATGGTCTCTCTCCCCTCACTCTCTCTTATTCAGTAGGCTATATACTCAGGCATGCTAGAGTGACCATGGTTAATTGTCTACCTGTCAGACTTTTTATTGTATATATTTTCAAGTAAATATCAAGATTCACATAAAACTGAATACATTTCTACTGCTTTAACTGTGTACTAGTGCAGTTTAAGAAGAACTATCAAAGTCTAAATGTTTGTAAAGGTATAAAAATGAATGTATAATTTATTACACTGAGATAAGCTTCAAAAACACTAAAAAGAGGTTTTTGAAAAAGCACCTCAAAGATCACAAGATTACCTCATGATATTCATAATATATGTGCATAAAAGTGATCAGACTGCAGGAGAGATGTTATAAACTTAAAAATGTCAAGGGAATACCCTTTGACCTACTTGATGATGTCAACAAAATATTTATGACTGCCTTGTAAGTACAACATTGTTCTTATTATCCTATGGAATAACACTCACAGCAACAATACTGATAATAATAATAATAAGAATAAGAATAATAAAAGTATTAATGATCATGATGATAATAACACAGGCCAATAATAATTGACTGTTAATAGGGCTCTTCAATAAAAAACAATAAAGTATACACACTGTTTCCTTCATTTTAGTTTAAAAGCCATAAATGCAATACAATATAATATCACAACAATGCTGCTACGTTAAAACAACAAAACTAACATGATCCATTAGAGAGCAGTAGAGTCAAGTGTTAAAATATCCCCCCACAGATCTATTGTTACTATAATTATAAGGCTCAGGTGGGTTTTGCGACAGACTTTTGCCAAAAGTGGCTCTTTTGATTGAGAAAGTTGCAGACCATGACCTAGTCTTAGGGTCCGTCCCAATTCTACCCCTTAGCCCTTGTCTTACCCCTTACCCCTTGGTTTTGCACATTCACATCTAGCTAAGGGGTGTCCCAATTCTCTGTAGGGTTAAGGGGAAGGGCTTAGACGAAGGGCTACACACCCCTTGAAACAAAGACAGACCGGGACCTCACTTGAAAGGAAGGGGTATGAGAATTTCCCATAATACAACGCGCCCGCTGACAAGAAGTCAGAGCAGAGACCGAAGGTGTCGCATAATTATAAGTAATTATTAAATCATCAAGTGAATATTAATCATGTTTTTAATTGTTGGTTGTATTTTAAAATTTCTCGTTATAAGGAGCTACCTTTCGCAGCTGTAGCTACGGCTATTGTCACATCTGCCTACGACACAGCCAGCGAGAATCGAGCGGCGCCACGTTTCTCAGGAGCGTGTTTTCACGCAAGACAAATGGGAGGGGTAATGGTTATAATTGGGATTCACCCTTAGTCTCTGTAATAGGCCTCTTAAATCTTAGGATAATGCTGAAGTTGCCCTGTCCAGAAAATAACATTTAGTTGTAAAGGCACATTTGCCAAGTTTCATGTTATCTTTTAAACTTGTGAATAAGACTCACCTGCTACAACATACACACACACATTTCACACTCCAGGTGGCTGCACACATCAACACACAAACCCAAAACCACAAAAGAGCCAAAGGAGGACCCTGCAGAGGTCAGTGCAGCAACTCCAAACATCAAAGACTCCTTTGACTTCAGGTGTGTGTTTGTGTTCGGCTTCACTCTGCAAGTTTGAGTGCGCGTTTGTGTGATGGTGGACAAGACTTCTGTGTTGCCAACCACAGTATAACCACCTCTCTGAACAGACACATCGTCTAAGAGAGTTAAATCAGACTCATAGCTTCTAGAGTTGGCACAACAAACTTCACTTTTTACCGTTCACATTACTGTGTACACCACATCCACCTCCGACTGCCATCATCAGAGCAGAGAGTAAAAAGCTGAAATTATCTACCTCAGCTGAAAGCCGTGGCGAGATTTCCTTTGTTAATTAATTCCATGCCTGCCATTCTCGTAAACTCTGGATTTCCAACACGTTGCGTGTACATGTGTATCGCACATATGAGGAGAAAAAAAAAAGATAAAAAAGGATTCCTGAAAGGTTATGTTGCAGATAGGAGGGCAGAGGAGGAGGAAGGTTGGAGATACAGAGTATTCTTTTCCTCCGCCTCTCTTCTGGTTTTAATTGCAAGGTGCAAAAGTGAAATGGCTGTGCTACATGATAGTGTTAGAGGAAACAGGGGTGTCAGTGGGCGAGGGAGGTGGCAGAGGGGGTGAGGAAGGGATGATGGGCAGACAGCAGAGGGGTAGAGCAGGGTTGATAGGTGGTGGTGGGGACTTGGGGTGTGTGTGTGTGTGTGGAGGTGACAGACAGGAAAGTGGGTCCCCAAGGTGCTCTCTGAGGAGCAATAGATAAAGATTCTCTGGGGAAATTTCTCTCATTAGTCGTCAGACACAGTTCAGTAATTCAGCCGTGTCGGGTTACTGTTCATCATGAGTCAAAAAAAGTAAATAAATAAATAATAAACCAGTGTTGAAAAAAGAAAAGGGGAGGCTTAGTCTGTTTCATTCAGTTGGAAATTTCACATCAGAACAAACATAAAATTTATCCTGAATTTAAGAGTTGCCTGAGATTCTCATTGTGGAGACAGGGCAGTGCTTAAAGTCAGGAATCAATGAGAGAGATAATAGGGAAATGAGCCACAGGCCAGATTTGAACCCAAGATGCAGGACTCAAGGAAATCAGCTTTGTACATGGGACACATTTCACAGACCTAACTTCTAGGTTTCTATAGCAGGGCCGGCAGCAGCAGTCAAGGGTGGGCTCATCCCATTAAAACATGGAGACAACACTTAGCATCAGTGGTCACACAATGAAGAGAAATGATTTAAGACATGAACCCAAATTATCCAACAGAAACCAGGGTGTAAATCGTAATTGCTCTTTAGAAGATTGCACATATTTGGGCAAAACAGCTAAAGGCAGATTTTACCTATACTTCAAAGTGGACTTGAAGCATCAAATAGTCATTATGAAATTGATGGGGCCAAGTTCGAGTTTGAAAGTTCAGCATAGATGTCATGTGAAATGGTAAATGCCCAATAAAGAATTTAAAGATTAACAGTAATGGGTGTTTATGGCGCCTCTATGCCGGAAAAGACCAAACAACTTTGTTGCACAGATTACGACGGTGAGTGTTATGACCTCTCGTTATGATTCGAAGAGCAGTGATAAACTGAGTCAAAGGATTTGACGGTGGAAGCAGATGTATTTCAGAATATCACCTTAATCCTACACTGACATAAGGACCTCCTCAATCCCATTTTCCCTGCATTGAAAGGAAAGTTGGATTTGTTTCTGGACAAGATTCTTAGTTTGTAAGGAAGCTGACTGATGAGTTTATAAGTAAGGTACTTAAGTGTACATGTTTTATCCTGTTTATTACCTCCACCAAGGAGGTTACAATTTGCTGGTGTTTGTTAGATTGAACATGAAACCTAAAATGGTTATAAATAGATATTGGTGTGATTTTTAGGGTTTATTGGTCATGGCACAATGAAGAAGTGATAAGATTTTGCTGATGGTTGGAAATGAGATGTGGATCCAGAGTTTTTTTAAATGATTTCGTAATGGTGCAAGAAAAAAAAAAACTTTTTTGACACAACAAAGTTGGAAATGCCTCCATGGAGGTTTGTGCTTTCTGAGCACTTCTAGCAAAACACTTTTATGCTTTCAATATAATTTTCATGAAGTGTAGATAAGTGTAAACTGTCAAGGATACATTTTTGGATCAAGAATATGCATATTTTTACTGATGTTAACTACAACCTCAAGGCTTTCAAGTAATTCTCAGGATAATAAAAGAAATTTGCAATTTCTTACTACAAAGATGTACAGGGTCTGAAAAACAATAAAAAGTTGTGCCATCAGCATACAGGAGAACATTGCTGTCAGTTATTTGATTATGATTGACAAAGCAAATAAACTACACAGGGCCAAGTTGTGACCCATGTGGTACACCTTTTGTCAATGGTAAAAGTAAGGTATGGTAATTCTGTAACCATTTGCAAGCAGTTGAGTCAGAGCCAACTTTCAAAAGTGTTTTTGTGAGAGGAGCGTAATCAGTTGTGTCAATAAAAACAGCTGTATAATGCTTCACCTCGTCCATAATATCAGAACAGTCAGCTAGTACTGAAGTACAGGCATGGAAGTAAGATGAAGAAAAGAAAAGAAAACATATTGGCACTTTTAAATTACCATCAGCTGTAACTAGTGCTTCCAGTGGACATCATTATGAGTGCTACCTATCATTGCACACCCCAGACAAGCCGACCTTCAATCATTTAAACGAGGTTACAGCCTCATGTTTGAGTGTTTTAAAGCCTTGGGCAGCAGTATCATTTGGCACCAAAGTGTAGAGAGATAAACATGTTATCTGTCGCCACACTGCTCTGTTTACCGATTCAGAAGAATGGGAACAATCAGGGCCTGAATTCAAAGTGAGAAAACACAAAAGGAAGAGCTCTGATGTTGACACCAGAGATATTGCCCGAGTGAGAAAACACACCCGGTCTAACTGGCTAACATATTAATCTTGCCACCAACACAGCCTGCAGTTATCTCTCCTGTACAAGAGCTCCTTCCAGGAACAAAAGGAGCTCTTCCTCAAACAGCGTTGCAAGTTTTGGACGTTTTTATTACACTGTTAGCGGCATCAATTCTGTGCAACAAAAGGAGCCGCCGCGCTTGTGTGTCACCTCTGAGACAAAGCCAAACCAAGACAAATGAATTCCTCGGCATGTGATTGTCTAAAATGTTGGAAAGGTGGAGGGGGGATCTATTCTTTCACACAGCTTCTTGACACAACAGCACAGATACAACGAATGTGCCCTTTAGGAGACAGAGACACCAGGGCGAGACAACTGTGACAGTCAAAGGGGGGCCACCAAATGTATGAGGAAATCTCAATCCTTATATCGAGATCATTATATTTTCAGCATTGTAATCAATAATCAGACGCCTGCCTGCCTGCCAGCATTTTTCTCCCTCTCTTCCTGAATTAATGAATAATAGAAACATCATGAAATTCATTTTCTGAATCATATTTTTAAACCTGCGTGCACCATTAGTCTGAGAATAAATGCCGCTTGCTGTTGGCCTTTGTCCCCCCTCCCCTGCTTCTCGTAACTCTCCGGCCGTCTGCATGCCTAAGCAAAGAGGCCCGGGCCCCTTTTATTCCATTGTCAGATGGAAATGGAAGTCTGTTTCACTCTGTAATTGCTCCTCTGTGTCTGCATCATCTTTACCAACGAGGAAAAGAGGGAGCACAAGAGGCCTGCTTGCCCTCTTGCTATACGATCAACCTCAACAGTCTATTATACCTGACGCTCCTCATCTCACTCATTATCCTGGGGGTTAAAGGTCCAACCGTACCCATCCCAAGTGGTCATTTAACTCTTCTTAACACAACAAAGAATGCAGATGACATCGCTGTTGCATAAAAAAGGTTATGAGTGGCGCAACCCGTGGAGGTCTCAGACGGCTCGTTCATTGCATATTTCAAAAAAATGGGGAGAAATAAGTGATTCAGTTGGACTGACTGGTGGGAGAATAACAGCTCAGCCTTTGGGGCGACCTTGGATATATCCTAAGCTGGTGCTGTTTTAATACAAGCAAGACTTCCATTTTATGGATGCCTTTGTATTATTAATACTGTGAGAAATGAGAGGGAAAAGGTGGGAGACCATAGCCTGAGTTTATGGGTACTACAGCACTTGGGAACATGACGAAGGAGTGGCAAAAATGAACTCCCAAAGCACATGAGCTGTTAGTGCATTCTGAATGACATAGTGACTGTTTGAGTATCAACAGGAGCTCAGTTTTTATACCTCTGTGTCAGCGACAATGAAGCCAAAGGCATTACACTTTGGGCTTTTCTGTCTGGCAACACTACAAGAAGTTTCAAAGAAATACCTTTACACTTTGCAAAAATGTCGAAGCAATCTTCAGCATGTACTGATTAGGTTTTAAAAAGAGAGAGGTCAAAGGTCAGGGTTATGAAGTCTCATGTTTATCCCTGGCTTGTGAACCTCATACCTCAAGAACACTCTGATGGACTTCTTTACAAATGTCCTCTCTGATGAAAGGATTCATTGTTTTGAATTTGGAGATCACAGGTCAAGGGTCACATGATCCCCTGCTTGTGAAGATGAAACCTGAAGAATAACTTCAGAGATTTATCTGAAACTTTATATTAAGTTCCACACTGATAATAGGATAAAGTGATGACATTTTTGAAGTCAAAGGCCAAAATCATGCTCATGCCTTGTTTGTTAACACAATACTTCAATAGTTTAAGGGATTTCTACTTTTGTGTATATGATTGGTGGAGAGAAAACTTAGAGAAATTTTCTTAAAACATTGTGTAATTGTTTGCTCTGGTAGGGGGGTGGATTCATAGAATTTTGAAGGTCACCGATAAGGGTTCAAGGTATTTGGGACTTTTGTCTGCCCTTTTCTTATGAAAGCACTATCTTAATGAGTTGCATTAAAACTTCCAAAACTGTCCACTATTACACAGCTATAAAGATAAGACTCTGATGGTAAAGGTTAAGGTCATGAAGTCTTATGTTCCTCCACTGCTTGTAAACACTTCAACTCAAGAGCATTTCAGGGCATTTTCTTCAAAAAAAAAAAAAAAAAAAAAAAAAAAAAAATTAACAGGAGGGCAAAAGTCATAGGTCATTTGGAATCATTTGCTTGTAAATATAGTTTCAAAATTTTCACAACTATTGACTCTAATTAAGGACTTTCAGGATGGTATTCAAAGGTCATTGATAAAAGGGTAAGGCCAGTGGGCCCCATGTTCATTCCTCACGTGTAAACACAATAGCTCAAACTGACTTTAGGGGATTTTCATTGAAGTTGAGATGTTCTCTGATTTAAGGCTGAACGGTTTAAACCTTAGAGTCAAAGGTAAAGAACTTTAATGCTACATTCATCCCTGTTTGCACATATGTATATGAAGAATGCCTCGAAGTGTTTTCTTTAAAAATTCTCAAATGAAATGCACATATACTTAAAGTTGAAGTGATTAAATGTTGAAGGTAAAGAGTAAAGTCTATTGGGCCTCATGTTCATCGCTTGTTTATCAGATTTATACGAATCAATATACTATAAAAACCACCCCAGTCTTTTGTCTTTACCAACCACTGGATGCACAGATTTAACAGAGAAGCATTGTTGCTGTAATACAATACATACAATATAGTTCATAAATCCAACAGCTCAATGGCATTGTAAAGGGATCACAGACAGACTCATTCTATATGTCAGACCTGGAATTCATAATTTTTGGTGTTTCAACTTAGGGCCTCCAAACCCAACAGGTGTCCTGGAAAGCATCCCAGTCTAACAACCTCCTGGTAAACAGTATTTCAAACATATCTTTATTATCAGTTACAGTGTACCTTAAATGAGTGAAGGAAAGTAAGTAACCAACAGCAGACTGTATGTAGACTGCAATCATCGTGTCAACTCTTCTACCCTGGAAGTTATGAATAACAAGCAAGCAGAAAAATGTATATTCACTGGGCCTGTAAATTCATAAAAGGTGCAGTGACTAATTCCTTTGACACGCTTAATCCTTTAATAAAGGACACAAACAGATTCCATACAAGCAGATATGATTCCTCTCTGGATTTCTGTGCTGAAATCAGTCAAAATAAAACTGGAGTTTTCTGAAATGCAAGCAAACTCACCAATGTTCTTTGTGCCTAACCTCTTGCACTCAAAAACCCACAAAACACAATTATCACACCCCAAGTACTCTGGTCAAAGTCAGTCATGCAGTGCTGTAAGTCTTGCCTTTGTGTGTGATGGCACAATAATCAGCTATACATCCTCAGGCAGTGCAGCACAAGCCAAGCAGAAGCAGCTTATAAAACACTTTCAGCCAAACTTCAGGGCAGAAAAGGTTGAAGATGAGTGCATGTCTGGCGGAGGGATTGTGCTTGATTTGGGTGTGTGACCGTACGTGATTTTGGGCCACTCTCAATAACAAGAGCTCCAAAGTAGGACAAACCAGATGCTGAGCACAACAACTTCATTCCAAGAGTGGCACAAAGTGGGTTAAAGTCGCCTCTGTTACCAGCGAACAACATATTAATCTTTCCAGCAGTGACTGAGTAGGCATTCATCATGAAATGGGTGATTTTGGCATGCTTTACAACCCAGAAACACAGAACATTAAGAGTGGATATTGTGCGTTTTTGGCATGTGTGGAAATACACACAATAAGAGAGTGACGAGTGAGAGACAAAGATACAACACTGTAAGAGATTATGACTTCTCCCTTCATTTGAATCTGTGTTCAAGTTGAATAAAAGCTATTTATAGCAGTGGCTTTGGAGCTGCTCGAAGAATTATGTAAATTCAAATAACATATTCTTTATATCAGAGAGAAAATAATGAAGGCCCTATAATGTGTTCCTCGTAACAATGAGCGAGTTTGAGGAAATTTTCTACAGACCCTGATCTTGCAGAACAATGCCTTGTTCACGGACAATTAAAACAAAGAGCAATGGGGTTCTGCTGGGACGCAGCAATGAGCATAAATGTCCTTTATGGCGCGTGCAAATTGTCCCCTTTTTATGATGGTTGAGAAGGCTCGACCTTAAGGAAGAAGAATCATACAAACGCCCCTCTTCATCTTTCCTATTTTCTGTCTTTTCATGTGCTGTGTCTTCTCTCGCTCACTTTTTTCTACTCGTCTTATCCTCCAAATTTTTGTTCACATATTTCTGCTCCTGTACATGATAGCTGAAGGAATAAAACACCATCTTGGTCTTTCATCTTCTGCCTGCTTCCCCCGTCTCACTTTGCACTTCTCTCTTGGTCTTTACTGCCTTGTAACGAGCCGCGATTCATAGCACATTTATTTTGATGCTATCAAGTGAATCAGCAGAAAAATCGATATGGTCTGTAAAATCTGAACTGCTGTTTTAGAATTTGTAACAAAAAGAAACAGACAGTATGAGACAGAGTATGAGACAGCAGTGTCTTATGCATTTGTACATGTATTGTAAGTTTCAAAGCAATAAAGAAACTCAGTATGAGAGGACTGTAGGACTTGATGGCCAATAACCTATCAAAGTTGCTCATGATCAAATTCATGTATTTCTGAAAACAAAATACAACAGCATGTACATTGTGTCTTTTACATGAGGGGTCAAAAACGCGGAGGGAATCTTTCTCTTCGTTTTAATCGCTACAAACATCAGCATGGGTCAAAATTATAGACTGTAAAAAGAATTTGACAAAGCCATGGGACGTCAGCTGTTTGTAATTAAAGGAGCATTTTGCACATTGTGGATGCCTTGTAATGGACGCTGCCATACTACACGTCATCTCAACTGAACTGTAGCTCAACCTATTCAAAGATGTAGGGGCCAATACCAGAAATAACACCTTCATGGCTCCTGCAGTCAGCCTCAAGTGGACACTCAAGGAACTACAACTTTTGGCATGTCGGTGGGCTTCCATTTTCAGGAATCTCACTAAACCCCTGAGAGCATTACCTGTTCTCAAATATGGATGATGAATAAATCTTTTGTTTTTCCAAACTTTGCACAAGATGCCATTCATAATAAATTTCTTCAATTTCAAAAACAAAGGTCCACTTTGACTTCATGATTAGATTTTGAAGATCATAAGTCAAGAGGTAAGCTCATTGGGCGATTATTATTCTCTCTGAATCTGATGAAGATGATCATGAGCTACAGTGAGACCTACAATTGGTTTATCTTTGAGCCAGGGTGAACATTTGAGCAAAGTTTGAAGATTTTTCTTCAAAGCGTACTTGAGATTCCCAATCTGCAATCATGGGATGAACATGAAGACTCCATGACTCTAACCTTTGACCTATGATCTGCAACATCTGATACATTCATCCAAAATTAAAAAAAAAAAGTGCCTAAAATGATCCATGAGATACCACAACCAGAGAAGAACACAAGGCTTCATGACCTTGACCTTTGACCTTTGATCTCAAAATGTGATCAATTTACTTTCAAGTCAAAGTGGACATCTGAGCAATTTTTTTAAAATGTTCTGGCCCTCACCTATTTATTTAAGAATTTTTCTTAAAGATTATGTTTTTGGAGGGGTATTTTGTGTCTCCACTGACAGGAGAGAGAGACAGTGGACAGAGCCGTGGAAGGGGGTGAGAGAGAGCAGGGGAAGGACTCCCTGCAAACTGGCCACAGGCTGGCAAAAGCATGCACACAGGTCATGCCCGACCACCCAACACTCCGCCAAACCAGAACCCCCTTCCTCTTTATTTATAGTGTAAAGAGAGTATGGAATGTGTTGGACAGAAGGCGAGAGGGCAGTGGAAGATTCAGAGGAAGTGGGCTGCCGGATGGTATAAAAACCTGGGCCACCCACATGAGGCAAGAATACATGGTAAGTGTGCCAGCCCTCTCGAGCATAGGACGAACATGAGAGTCCACAACCTTGACTTTTGACCTTGGAGCTCAAAAATCAAATCAGGGCATACTATAAAGGAATGGTTCGGTTTTTTGGAAAAATAAAGTTTATCTGGAACAAACCGACTCAAGTCATACTTCAATACGTGACTTGAGTCAGTCAGTTCCAGATAAACTTTATTTTTCTGAAAAGTTAAAGCCCCACTATGTAAGATTCAGGTTTGTCTGCTCTCAAGGGGCCTCTCTGGTCGTTGGGTGTAATTGCCCTGTCGTAACACAGCGCCTCACAGCAACGTGCATTTGTTGACATACAGAGCCGGGAGAAGCGAGTCGACAGGATGTCCGAAGACACAAATAAACCACGTGGACTGATATGGTAGAGTATTATGATGTTTCTTTCCAAATATGTCGTTTTTCAAGCGTCAGCAGTCAGTTGTTAGCTCAGCGTTTGCGTGTGAGCATCCTGGGAGCATCTCTCCGGAAATAACCAGAGCTGGATGTGGTTATGTTGCGTCCACCATGTTCACAGACTGCAGGACTTAGAAATAGTGAATGATTAAGCGTCACGGTGCCATGAATATCTCCGGCAATCAGAGAAACTTGCCGGCAAATAACCGCTGGTAGCATTTAGTGACAAAACAACATCCACCAAGTTACACAAAGCATGCAGTGCTACGGAGCAACCACCGACTGAAACCAAGTGTTGAACGGGGGAAAACCCGACAAAAACATAACTTACCTCTCCAGCAGTAACTTTGCAAGCTCGGCGTCCGTCTTGCAATTTTCCATCTCCCGACGCCACCGAGCAAAGTGGGCTCCAATGTTAATTCTAGTTTTGTTCCTTGCGTTGTCTGATAGTCTCTTTTTGGCCCTTGAATCTGGAGAAAGAGTCCTCCTCACACGCTTTGCGGATGCCATGGTTGCTATTACTACTACATGCAAAACACCGGCTTCTTGAGCTGGAAGCCAAATCGTAGTGCCGTAAAGCAGTTTGCACTTCTCGCAGCATCTCGCGATATGTGTCCCCATCACAGGAGCAAAAGTTACATAGCCCCTAAACAGAGCAGGGAAGCGCTGTGGGGGGAAGGGCATTCTCTCTGTTACAGCGCCGAGCTCCACTGAACAGACTTTGGAGAGAATATTTGAAGGCTCAAAAGATCTGCAGTGCTGCTTTAATGCACTCAACAAAAATTCTAGGTAGCGTACTCTCAAACTGTGGTAGTATTTTTTCATGGGAGTTCTTGTAGGTGAAGAAAATACCCTTTGTATTTGGAACAATACTTCCCTGTTTGCAGCTGGTTCTGCGTCACAAACTCTTATAAACTGTGGCTTACTGAGGGAGAAGAGAGAACTTTCTACTACATCTAATGTACTTAGTGGCCATATGGAGCTCATACAACCCCACTTCAAAAAACCGAACTATTCCTTTATAGTATGCCCTGATTTGATTTTTGAGCTCCAAGGTCAAAAGTCAAGGTTGTGGACTCTCATGTTCGTCCTATGCTTCTTTGACGATTAATGATTGAGAACATATCGAAACAGTCACTGACATTAAGCATATGAACTGAAGTTAAGGCAAATTATTAAGATCTACCATTCAGAAGAATATACCAGACAGATGGAAGTAGACTGCACAAACAAATCATACCATTTTAAAACATGTAGTATTGAAGAGTTTTAATGTTTAGAAGATTTTGCTTATAAATGATGCTAAAACTAAATCCAAATTCCACACAACTGTTTCAACAAATTGAGCAACATTTCGCAGTAGTGACATTTTTCTCGAACACCCCCAACATAACATTTATGAAATAATTAAATATGTCAAGTGCATTTTAAAGACCCAAGGGCATATGAAACTAAGGTATAACAATGTTTTGCTGTTATGGTCTCATTGTATGTCCAGAGTCATTTTCAGTTGGTAATAATGATTTGCATTCACTGTATTAAAACACATTCATTATCCACATACAATGGGCTCTAATTACAAATGCTCTAATGAGAAAACCTTTTGACATTTAAGATAAGGCAAACAGTGTGAAGGCAATATGAGCGCCCAGAAGTTTTCATTTTAATGAGTGTTTACTCAGTGCAGGCCTGATGAGTGTATGTCGGAGCATCTGTGTATTTAGAGAAGAGATGAAAAGGTTAATACAGATGTGCAAGCAGGGATGACAACGCTCCAGGCTCAGGGTAGAAAACAAGGGGCCTCTTTTCTTACTGTCGTGTATATCAAACTCTATTTTACCCTTTTCCTAAACCTCATATCCTTCCTGAGGAGGCCATGTGACCTCCAAAGGCCCTCGCAGTCATCCATCCCCTTCAAACAGTGGTTAATTAATGACAGCACAGTTTAGGAAGCAGCTAAACAGCTCTATACAGTAATCAAAGTGTGGGATCTGACAGGCCGCGATACAAGCTGCTAAGCAAAGAAAACCACTTGCTCACTCCGATCTGGAGCAGAGGGAAAATAATTACGTTCAGCCTGGCCGAACCGGTGTGTGTACCAGTGTGTGTGATAAAGAGGGCAGATGCAGAAAAGCAATACACATTAGGGTCAAATCAATTGTTTAGAAGAGCGTGTGAAGCTGTGGACCTGAGAGCACATTTGCAGATCAACAGAGCTGCTTTCAAAATTAAGATCCACTCCACACTAGGGTCTTTGTCCTTTGATAAGTTGATGCTAAGTTAGTTAAAGGCAGGTTTTCTATCTGGCAAGCAGCATTAACAGGCTCCTGAAGTCTCTTTCAGTGACATACAGTACATGGGCTTCATCACCAAAGCTTTGTCCATGTTTTCAGAAATAGTAAACAGTATTTTTGTGTTCATATTTGGCAATCTATGTACCTGTTAACTTAAACAGGAGTTCCCTGCCTAATGACACCAGTGACTTTCGGGTTCTTGCTGCTTATCATTCTTCTCGTCCTGTTGGAGGGCCTGTGAGGCTTTATGATAGGCTAGGTCTTCAATGGTGTATTGGGATACAAGTGAGTTTAGGGGTCCCATCACTAAGTATCTATCCTTTTGTCATCGTACAAGTACATTGTGTTTCTTTTGAATGCATATTTGTGGATGCATTTGCAGATCTGTGTACATATTTACAATTTTGTGTGGGCGATCATAAACCTATACTCACATCTGAGAGCAACTTCACTGATTTATGTTGGCATTCTTGATTCTGCGTCTCCATTTGTAACCTATTAACATTTACTATTTTGTGTAAGAAGCCTTGAATCTGTGTCCAATTTAATTTGCCAATATTTGTGGTCATTTGTAAATTTGTGTACACATTTTTGGATCTATGGATGCGTCTACAAATTTTGTTGGCATTACCGAATCAGTGAATTTTTGTGTTAATTATTTACAGTTTGGTGCAGGTATTTGTTAACTAGTGGACACATTTGCAAGCCTGTGTGTAAATTTAGGAACTTGTAAACACATTTGTAAATAAATATGCACATTTATAAACAGCAAATTTTTGTACACATTTGTAAATCAGTGGTCATATTTGTAAGTTAACATGTATCACAACTTGGGAGTTTGTGTGTATATATGTAGAGTTGTAGACACATTTGGAGGTCTGTATGGGCATTTAGTTATCTTGCAGACTGCACACATTAACAAAGGTAAATAATGTTTGGTGGATCGGCTCCTTGCCAATACATGTATCAAGATGGATTCTATAGAATCAATAAAGCCCTCAATGCTGTGAGAGCACACACGACATAGCACACATACTTTTTTATACTTGCAAAAAAGCACAAAGTTATTAAGAATTTTGTTTAAAGCTTAGTAACTTTTCAGTTTACATGTATCCTGATATGAATCAAATCATGGCCACACGTGTGGTATTGTGAGGTATGCCCAAGTCATCAATAAATCAGTTTATTCATTTCTGGGTCTTGCTGCACAATGTACATTTATGTACACATGTACAAATTTGTGTTGGCATTTGTGAATGAATGTTGAATTTGAAAGTTGTAAACAAAACCCGGAATGCACATTTGTTAATTTGGGTACATATTTGCAAATCTGTGTAAACATGTTATGTGTGCTTGCAGTGGCAAGTTTGTAACAAAAAATAAGGATAAATATTTAAATGTGTATATTTTTTAAATATTTTAGGGTCTGTATACATTTCAGAATTGTGTCTACAAATGTTAATTTGTGTATGCATTTGAAAATATATAGACATATTTGTGGAACTTCGTTTACATTGGTAGGTTTATGTATGTGTATGTAGATCTTTTCACAATTTGTGAATCAGTGTTAGTATTTAAGAGTTGTTGCTTGCTTCTATAGATCAGCATATGCATCTTTCAGTTTACACATTCCTGAGGTTTTGTTCACATTTGTAAGCCTGAGAGCATTATTTGGATTCATTAATCAGTGTTTGGCTTTCTCGATTTGTGTGTGCACCTTCTAATTTGAGGATGCTTTTGCAAATGATTATTCACACTGGTAATTTGTATCTAACTATGGATGTACAGTGTATGCATACATTTGTGTCTCTATGTGTTTATTTGTGTAACTGTGTAGAGACCTGTGTACAGATTTGTAAGTCTGCGTTCATGATTATGGATCTGTTTACAAATTTTGTATGTACTTGTGCACAACATTTGTGAGTTTGTTTATTCACTGTACAAGCATTTTTGGATCTGTGTTTATATTTTGGATGTATTCATCCATTTGTTAATTTGTATACAGATTTATTATACATTATGTTGATCGACTTACACGTGTGGTTGTGAGTTCACGAGTTGATCTTTGCATGCATGTTTTGATCATGAATTTACCGATCCAACTCATGGATATTTCTATGCATTTCCCATTAGCATTGCAAGCAAACCTCATTTTTAGTGATAAGTGAAGTGACAGAAAGTAATTCTCACAAACAAGCAAAGACCACAAACAGGAATGACAGTGTGTGACCTTCTTTATGTTGTTCCTATTCAGAGTCAATTCCCCTGAATAGATTCCTGGATGCACTGAAAGTCAACCATTCACAAGCTTTTCTCCTTCTCCTCCCATTTTTGCCTGCTTTAATATCACTCACACAGAAGAAAGACAGTGAAAAGGAAGTGGCAAAAATATAATACAGCAATTTAGCTAAGTAATTACAGCATTTACTCTCAACTACCAACCACCTACCTGCGGCTCTGTTGCCAGAGAAAGCTAATAATTCAATTTCTCGGTGACAGTAATTGTCAGTCGGTGTACCTAAAGGTCATATCAGTCACCCAAGAGAAAGGGAAGGGAGAGCCCGGTGACACAATCACACAAGAGCAATTTAACATCAGAGCTAATGGGAGGAGAGCGGCTGTGATGGACAGAGAGAATAGCAGGGATGTGGCGAGCTCAGGAGTGTGATCCTGTGACTGAATGTTCATGTAATGTTAGGATGGTCAGAGTACGACCATAGTGCCTGCATAATGGGTAAAGCTGGAACACCTTGATGGTTAGGGAGTCTGTTCTGTGTGATGTGCTAATTTTGGGGTGTCAAATTATTTTTCAGATTAAATATAACTTTAAAAAATGTGTGAAAATCGCAAGGTTTCATACTATTTTGAAAGGTGGTTGTCTGATATATTCATAAATATACACCAACTTTGAGGCCAAACTAAGAGTTGCATCAGTAGGTACAAATGCTGACACATCTTCAAGGGTGAAAGTGCTCTTTCAGTGGGCCTCTAGGCAGATTTTTGGGAGATGATAACATTACAAACTTAAACAAGAGCCTGGGTGATTGCAGAGCTAATGTTAGCAACAACAATAGGTGTTGACAGTAAATATGAGTGTCTTTATAGGACCCTTTCAAGGCCATAAAAGACAGGCCATTAATATAGATTTAGTTAAAAACAAAACACAAGTTCTTTTGCATTCATAGTCTATATTTTCTCCCTAAACAAGTCTGCTTCATGGTTTACACTGCATTGAGCTGTATATCAATTTAAGCAGGGGTTGTCAACATGGTGCCCACGAGCTATCACCACAGAGCTTGAAATAAATAGCCATGCTTCAATTTGAATTTTAATGTTTTGCAAATGATTCAAACCTAAATCAATACAAACGTAAAGTGTTTTGCATTCTAAAACTTGTATTTTCTTTTAAACCCGAGTCAAAGTTCATGTTGATGCTCTGATGCCACACATTTGTCACCACAACAGCCCTTGGAGCGTGGTCACCAGCCTCCATCAACTGAGGATCCCTTATGATGTTAATAATAACAGCTAGATCTACCTGACTAAATTCACTCAGAATTATTAACAAAAAGTTAAGTTTCAATGATCGTTATTTAATTTTACTCACATTTAAGCCAGTAGACACAATCTTTTATCCATCAATAAAGATTATGCATGAAAATACACAATGAGTGGATTTGAAGTCACATTTGCCACCTTACTAAGAATTGAGGACTGGAACAAATAAGCATCAATCACTTTAAACCATCTGAATATTTGGCCAATGCAAAGATCCAGGAACGACCAAACCATCCAAGTCTTAAAGATCTAGGAGAAATGTCTTAAAGATACACCAATAAGTCAAGATCAAGAGTACCACTTGTACAAAAAACAAAAAATCACACGTGTGACTGTTGTGCGTGTCAGTTAAGAGACAAACACCATCGTAAAGATATATGTAAGTATAATGCTGTCATAATACTTATTAATATTTGGTGGTTATTATAGTGAGGAATCATTAAGGTAAACAAACACACACACAATGCCACATGAAGCCTGTTGAATGCATAATATTAATTATTTTACAGTAGACTGTATATATTTTTGTCACTTAGATGCATTAAATCAAACAAGTTTCCCTTCATAACACATGAATCTTTTGGGTAGCACTCAGGCTCATCTGATTTTATGTAAGGAGATTGTATCTTTGACTCATTCCTCTGTACAAGATAAACAGAGCCCTTATCTCAACATCATTGAGAAATACAAGAACTTGAGCCAGCCTACATCCACACAAGATCTGTAGTTGGTTCACCGAGATATTTTGAACAATGTACCTGCTGAGTTCCTTGGAAACTGTCTCTAAGTGTATTTGAAGAACTGATGCTGGTGTGAAGGCAAAGGATGGTCAGACAAAAATACTGATTTAATTAAGATTTCTCTTCAGCTCACTCACTTTGCATTTGTCAAGTGATAAAAATAAACTATTCTCTTTGGGAAGCATTTTGTCTTTACAACATTTTTAATACCAGCCTGAAATTTTCACACAGTTTTGTACTTGCAAAGGGTGAGGCCTAAATGAGTCATAAAAAGTAAACATTGTATTATTCTAAGAAAAAACAATGAAACAAATATTCTTAACTTTTTCTTATACATATTTGATAATTAAATACAAGGGAAGACCTGAACCTGACCTGACAGAATTGGTCAGGAACAAGGTTTAGAGGCCAAATAACTTTTACCTGATGCTAGAGCCTTAAGTGTATCGTCACAGTCGAGCACAAACCTCTTATCTCCAAAATTGCCTCTTTTCAGGAAATGAAAAAAACCTTTACTTCTGAATGAATACATCGTGTACTGTCCTGATTAGAATTTGTTTGTTTATATTTTTGTTCTTTCAATTGGTTAAAAAAAAAATCCACTCACTGTCATGGATTGTGACCAACAGTACTTGTACAAAAAAACATAAAAAACGGAGATAAGAGGTTTTGGCATGCCTTTGACCATAAACTAGTTGAAATTTTGAGATACTGTATGTTGTAAAACTGTAAATACATGTTTTCTATTTCTGCATACATATGAACTTTATAATCGTACCCTCAAGCAGATAAGTTGTCAATAATTTATTTGATTTAGGCCTTGCATTTTAAACACACAATACAGTTCTGGTAAGTTAATATTTTTCGCTTAATGCCTCACAAACTGCCCTTCAGGGATAACACTTAAGCATGAGCTTTTTTTCACTCTTGTTTCAGTTCATTAAAAAAAAAACCTTTTACATTTTAATTTGAGTTATTTTGTTGATTTTGGTAATTATGATAACCTTGGCTGGTGCTCAAGATCAGATATCAGAATCAGGATTTGGTCATATTAAATGGGTATTAAAACATGCCTTCTTCTACGTCTTGAAAAATTTGAATAAATAGGTGCTTGTCAAACAAAAAAGTAAAAAAAAATCACATGATGAAATGTAATTTTCACCGGTCAAGTCCTTAAATCCTCTTTCAATGAAATATCTTCCATAAATGAGGACAAATCAATAATAGATGCCATAAAAAGTTGATGCTTCAGAAGGTACGCAGTCAGGACTGTGGGAAAGGTAACGAGAGGGCAGCCCTGCCTTTGAAGTAATTGACTAATACAGTAGCGGGTATTAAAGTCATTGAGTGCCAAAAGGGAGCAGGCAGCCGCTTGACCCTGAGCCACTTTGGACTAATCTAGCATTCAATCCAGCGTGTAATGACTGCTAGAGCTGTCAATCCTCTGGGCTCTCTTTCTGTCTCACACTCACCGACGCACACAAGCACTCCTAAACACACACACGAGCACACCGCTGTGCGCACACCCTCACATGCATACATATAAGAAGGGCTCTCTTTCTCTCTGTGCCCTGAGGAACGCCTACTGGACAGCTTGGATGAAATGTCCCAGGGTTTTGAAGGATAAAACCAGGGATCACAGGCTGTCCAGGCCATCGAGAGACATTTGACTACAAGGGAAAGCAGAGGTTTTCGGAGGGCCGGAGGGGTCTTTTTCGGTTTTTGATGCAAATTTCTGCAGGAAGAAAAAGGTCTGGGGAAGGAAAGTTTTCATGGTAGCAAGATGGGAGAGGTGGATTTTAAAATTAATGTAATTAACATGTATTTTCTGAAGTTCATTGATAATTGTGCAGTGATTGGTTGGGTGTCAGCGGTATTACATTTGAATTTGTAAGGGTGTTGCTTATTATCGGGTTTAGCTAAACTCTGTGTGCCTAAATTCAATCATAAAAACGCTCAATCATACAACTGCCAGTTGTCCTCATGGGATGGTGCTTCCCTTACAAGAACACATCCAGTTGGCTCACACCTTTGGCCTTATGGTTTGTTCCATTTGATCACAGATCGGATTGGGCAAGTTGTAAATTAGGCAAGACACTGGGAATTTCCCCTTTGACCAGAATTTTGGATGATCTTAAGGTACCAAGACTTTACCAGCTCGCAATGAGAACGTGTTTATGTGATGAGCATAACTGTTTCCACATTCGAGTTCAGAAGTAAATGGTACGCACCATCATTAGAGTAGTGTTAAAGGTGCAGTGTGTAGAATTTGGCATTTGAGCGACATCTATCGTTCAGATTCCAGAATGAGCCCAACTGTAACCAAACCGTCACATCGCTGAGCAACAGAAGCCTGTGAAGACCAAAAGGGATCATGAACACGGCATCTTTTGCTAAAGTGACAAGGTCTTTCATTTCCAAAGCTTTAACCGTAAAATACACACAATTTAAATCCCTAGTGCAGAGTAACAACTGTCTCTAAATCCACCACCGTCCTCTCTCCTCTTCTTCGCCTGCATTCCAGGTAGATTTCAGAACCAGCGGACAGATTCGGGTTTTGTTCTTTTTGTCCCTAAAATCCACCTGTAGACAGCATGGCGGATCGTTATGTCGGCCTACATGAACGCGGCCCGCGGTAGTGTAAATTTTTTGAAGCTTTTTCTAACTAAATAAAAATAAAAAAAACATTTTATGGGGATGATATTTTGACGGACTTTACATACAAATAGAAACATTACATCCTATATTCACCGTTTCTGTTCGGCAAAATGCTGCCAAATTCTACACACTGCACCTTTAACGTTAACCACACATTACTTGTTACGTCATCGTGGGGGATCTCATTACAGCCTTGATTGTGGGCAGGTCCCAGGATGTTCCAGTCATGGTGCAGTTACGACTGAGTCAAAGAAAGTGTGGAAAAGAGTGGAAAAGTGGCTCCATCTGTGGCAGCGCCTTCTCTTACTGCTTGTTAACGGTGCAAACATGTTTGCTGAAGGCTGTGGGGAGATGCTGTAGATGTATGTGTGAGTCACAGGCAGCTCAACACGGTGAGCTTTCATTTTCCTTGAAGAATTGGGTTCATCATGATAGATAAATGCAGCGGTCGATGAGACAAAGCTACTCATTTTCAAGCAAAATGTTGATTTGTGAAGTTTATAAAGAGACGTGTTGCTGCTAATTATTGCCTCACGTTTTCCTTCTCAGCTTTTCCTCCCTCTACCTTGTGTGTGAGCCTATTTGGCAAATGGAGAGCTGCTGCACATAATGTTGAGAGGGTTCAGATTGAAAATTTCAAAATAGTTGAAAAAAGATTCATATGAAAATAAATAATTATTTAATGTACTGTCCTGAAAATATTTTTTTCACTATTAGGTTTTGTTCCCTTTTTTTTAAACAAACAACCCTCAGTACATGACATGGGAAGAAGAAACACTGCAATATAATTTTTTTCCCCAATATTGTTTAGCCTCAGAAGCCTGGTGGCATAACAATTTATTATTTGTACACTGAAATTTAATCCTCCTGGGCATTATATTTTTCTCCCTTTTAAATTTAATATGCAATTTTATTTTTGCTTAGAGTTCACAGTCCACAAGCTCCTAATTTACTTACTTCATGATGATTCTCCCTGTATGAGAGTGGAGACTTCACCAAGATTTAATTACCAAAGAGAGAACTACTGCTGATAATCAAGCCATCCATACTGCTGTCACAGTCAGCAGATAGAAAAATGACCCTGATCTGCCAGTAAAATAATGGCTACATAAAAATGGCAGCACCCAGATAGGATTGGTAACAGGCTTTATCCTGATAGTTTGAATTTTAGTTTTTATGGAGTGTTTTGAAGTTTGAGATCTAAGGATTTAAGAACCTCAGGCAAAGGATCTCATCTAGTGGGTCTGGACCCAGAAGGTCGCTGTGCTGCTTGCAGTTGGTTACGAATGCCTGAAAAGAAAAGTCAAATATTTGTCCTTTTTAATCCACAAGAGCCAAGGACATACAGATTAAAGGATACTCACAATAAGACTGTCAAACTACATGTACTTTTCCTAAAATTACATATATACACTAGTAATCAGAATAAATAATATGGACATTTAAAGTTTTATGCTCGAAAGCAATCAGAAAAAGTTAAGTTTAATGGGACAAACATTAAATTAAAGCTAGATCGAGACACTTTTTGAATGCATTCAAGCTGTAAATACTGGTTTTATTACTGCTTCATTACAGACTTGATGAGGCCAGTACATCCAAACATACCCAATAATTTCATGAGAGAACAAAATGGTTAATGGACTTAAGCTTATGTAACACTTTTCTAGTCTTCTGAGGACTCAAAGCAGCTTTTACATCACAGGTCACAACTACGCATTCACACCCATTCACTCACTGATGGTTGAAGTTTTTATGTCAGTCGTCCATCAGTATCAACTTACACGTACATGCCTGTCATGCCCATTTACACGCCACTGATGCAGCAGTGGGAGCAACTCCAGGTTAAGTGTCTTACCCAAGGACACATCACCAAGTCACAGCTGGAGCTGGACTCAAACCTGCAACCAGTTATTTAAAATGATAACTGAATCATTCCAATTGTTTTATGACCAAAAGCATTGTCCAAGCTTTTCTTTGCCACTAAGACACTCTACATGGTGTTTTAGTGGCAACTTAAACATTTATTAACAAATTTAACATCTTAATGTTAACATTTTTTTGGGGGGGTGTATGTAGTCCCAGGGTTGCCAGTTGCCCGTCCCTGATGTGCAGAGACCCTAATGGGACATACATCCATACAAGAAAATGGATTTTTCTGCAAAGCAAGTGAATTTTCGTTGTTTTCTTGAGATTTTGACTTCTTTGTCTTGTTATAATGAAAATAAAAAAGCTGAATATCCCATGATAATGCACGTATTTCTCAAAATGCAAAGAAAAACAGAAACAAATTATTTTAGTCATCAGAAATTAAGTCGATTAATAGGTGTGCATGTGTATCCTCTAACGTTTGTGTAGTGTATTCCCCAAATAATTTTTGTCTTTTCCTTGCTCTGTGTAGAAGCACTTTGTAGATTTATTCAAGGTCTAAACTTCACTTAAACTTGTTAAATCTATTTGAGTTAGCAAAATTGAGCAGAAGTTTGGGTCACAATTTCTCATTTAGGAGGTACTGGTGGGTCCTGAGGCTCTGCAAGTTGAGAAGCACTGCTCTAAAGTGAGGAACTTGATCATTATTTCCAAATCTGTCTTAAATTTCCTGCTGGTGTTGCACCTTTAAAAGTTAGAGATGATGTTAGGTTGAATTGATTCTTGTTTATCTTTCATCAGTGTTATGATTTAGTTGAATGAATGTTTTGGTGATTTATTCCTCTATTAAAAGCTTTTCAAAAGTTAAAACCTCACAATCCTTTATCAGTTTTTCAGCTATTTCAGCTCTAAAAGTCAGATTCTTCAGGCAAAAATGACTAAGAAATAATCTAAACAAACGATTCACATTGTTTGCTGAGCATTCCTCAGGCAGCTTTCAAAAACCCACATAATGAACACTCTGCAACACTATGGGTGCCCATAAGGAGTCTGTCAACCATCCACCGACTCATCGCAGTGTCTGCAGTCCTATCAGTGCACACAACGACACCTGTCACACTGCCTGAGCAGCAGCTAAAAAAAGAGAGGAAAGAAAGCGAAAGAAACAGAAGCACTTCACAACACTGTCATTGCCATTCATAATACGCATTGGCGTATAAAGAGGGCCATTAGGGGCCCCAACCTGGGAGCCATTAAATCATTTTAAATCATTGTAACATCCCATTAGTGTCAGTAGTGGGACCACATAATAGTCTGTATTAGAGGGATAACCACAAGACGCTCCATTTGGACTGAGTCACACGGGTCCTCTCCCCTCCTCTCCCTCATCTGTCCCCAGATCCTCACCTCCTTCCAGAGAAAGAGAGGGGTCACTGTCAGATAAAGTGCCAGTCCAGACATCAGGGACACACGGGGGGTTTCTCCCCTGTTGGCGGCTGCAGCTTTGAGCGAAGAGGATGAGGAGGCTGCTGAATGCGGAATACAAGGAAAGCACCCTGATGAATTAGGCATGATGCAGGTAGCCTGTCATAGGCCCATTATGCTGCCTTTAGTCGTGTCAATAGGAAACAGGAGAATTAAATACTGGGTTGTTTTGTCTGAGGGGAAGACGCCTGGGTCTGTTTTTATTCTCTCTGTTTATCATCCTATGTCTGCGATACAGTTCAAGGACGGAGGGTGAAGCAGATTTTCAAAAACTAACAATGTGTATGAGCACATAGGCAGAATAATGTTACTCAGCTGGCATCAGGACCTTCAATATGCATTTTGGGAAACATTTAACATTTTACAGACATACAGTATGAGTGTATTTGGCACAAAAAAGGAAGATAGTTGGGGAAGATTTAGATTGTAGGGAAATTGGGCTTTTGTACTCTGATGCTTAGCAGCAGATGATTAATATCATTCCTGTATCTCTGTGTTTTTTGTATTTGCAGTGTTAAACGGTTAAAATATGCTACCGTGTTTAAATGTGTTACTTTATGTTTTCTATGGAATATATTTCACACACAAGTTGAAGATAAACGTTTTCCTATGCAGGCAGAAAAAGTGTGTTTGACATGTCTCCTCTATATTTTAGAGCACATCTGTGAACAAAACAAAAAGCCTGTGACATAAGACCTCTCCCTCTCCCCCTCTATGCAGCACCAGTAGCTGCCTAAAATATCTCTTTCCCCTGCCCTCCCCCAGAACAGACCTACCAGTGTGATGTCTAACTTTTGTTTCTTTGTTAGTTTAAGCTCATTGGCCCATGGTAGCAAGCCCAATGCAGAACAAAGACATTAGAGTAAATGCAGAGTTGACAATATGTCACAAAGCAGTGCTGAACTGACCAGTTACTGTGGAGTAGACCTGAAATTCAGTCAGCTCTGACCGGGCCCACGTGAGGATGGGAGCCTTAAAGAGGCAACATCTCTGACACATTAAGAATACAGCACTATCAGGAGTACTGTGTAAATGGAAACTAAACTTTTTTTTTTTTTTTTACATCACTGAATATGAACATATCCTAGCAGTCATAAAATTGAAAATATGAACTTGATTTAAGGCAAAATATGACCTCTTGAGATAATGGTAGGCATGTGCACTGGTAGACAAAAGGTGCTAGCACACTCGTGCACTGTATGAAGAATATTCTCTTTGTGTCCGTGTTGGTGATAGCTGAGACAAGAAGCATTAACCCTTTAAAGCCTGAAAACACAATTTATAGCCAGAATATTCTAATTTTTTGGAGCTGAAATGTTTATTTCACTTTCTATTGAAATCCAAAAAAAATAAAAATTTCCATAAAATTTATATATATATATATATTTGTATCTCCTTTGATACATCAGGTATTCTTGGCCACTGATAGTCCACTTGAGGACATTTTTATCATTCATCAGATTGCATTCAGATGTTTTTTTTTTGTAATTTGTTGACCATATTTATTAGATAGAGGCATCATAAAAGTATGTATCAAATATGGTACAACAGGCTTTAAGGGGTTAACCTTTTAACCTTTGAACTCCAGACTTAATCAGTCCTTTGTCATAATGGACATTTATGCAACGCTCAATGACAGCCCCTGTGATTCTTGTTTTGCATTCACAAAATTGAGGAACCTTTGACCCATGACCTCCAAAATGAATTTCTTGACTCACTGAACAAAATGGATATTTGTGCAATGCTTGGTAGAAACCCTTGACACATTTGTGAGTTTGGTGTTCACAAGCAAAGAATCACCAAAAGGCTCCATGACCGTGACCTTTGTCGTGTGACCCCCAAATCTAATCCGTTCATCCTTGAGTCAGGGTGGTCATCTGGTTAAGTTCTAAAGAAAATCTCCCAAAGATATTTACAAGGCAATGACCCATACAGGCAGAAAACCAGAAACTTATAGTCAAAGGGCCTCTCGGTAATACTTTGCTTTTTAATGTGATCTTGTGTATGCAATATCTCAAGAACATATTAAAAAGCAATACCCAAGGGCCAAATGTCAGGGGTTAAATAGGTTTGTAATCATCTTTTGCTTGTGAACGCCATGGATTAGGAACACTTCCAGAAATTGTTATTAGGCTTTGCACAAATGTCAACTTCAATTCAAGGATGAAGTATATACATTTTGGATGTAACACAACTAAAGTCAATGCTTTGAGCAAAACAGGCATATAAATATCCCACCTTGAGATGGCAAGAGGCATTGCGGCCTCTTAAGTTCACCTAGCAACAGATTTTGTCTGTTCATTGGTCAAAGTGGGAGTTTTAAAGAAAAGCGTAAGTAGTCTTGCAAGAAGAGTACAAAAATATTTTAATGTCATACAAGAACTTGACTTTTTTGATATAAAAACAAAGTAAAAAAAAAGTTGCTGTTGCTTGTAATGATGTTGCTGGAGAATTTTGAACTTAAAGACAACAAGGCTGGCTGTTTTAAAGTCCTTATGACGACAGGTGCATAGTATATTAAAAAATATGAGGGATCATCCTCCTTCACAAACTTTTAATGGGAATCAGTCCACTCACACAAAGCTGAAACAAGCAGACCTACCGACAATAGTTTCATACATTTGATGATGCAAAAAGTTTCATATTCATTAAAGGAAGTCAGATTAAGACTGCAGGTTTACTCATTACAGCCAGCTATCAAACAGGTCGAATTTTATTGCTGTCCCCTATTCAGTACACAGAGTATAAATCACACAGGTGACTCAGGGCCTGCTAACAATACAAGCCAAACCTGAAAATATGTCAGGCTATTGTAAGCTTTGAGAAAAACTCGCTTTAAAATATGCATCTCTTCACTTCTTCCTCTATTTTTCTCAGCTGGATGATAAATAGCTGTTTCGACAGACCCTTGGTGTGCCCTCAGAGTTCTTAAAGGAACAAAGCCATGATGAATGGATCAATGCCAGCGGTCCAGGAAAACAGCTCTTCCGGCCGATAAAAAAGATTTGCCAATGACAATTGGGGGACAGCGGTGACCCGGAGAGTGGGTCTTTGGGGTACGGCCCCCCCAGAGGGGCCCTGGTGATGGAGCTAGGATCACCATTAGGGGGAAGATTAAGTGGCCCTGGCTTCCTCTCGCACTTAATTATACATGCAAGCCCCCTCTGTACAGCCCGCTGCAGCACCTCAGAAAAAGGCAGAGTGCTCCTTTGTCTCAGCCGCTGGCCGCCGCTTTGATTGCTTATTGGCTGTCTCTCCTGACAACCGCCGGGCACAGGAACAACTCCCATTGGCCGAGGTGTCAGGAAGGCAGAGAGGAAAGGATAAAAAAGGAGAGGGAGTAAAGAGAAAGGGGGAAAAGAGTAGGATAAGAGACAGACAAGCAGAGGAAAGATGTGTTTAGTTTTCATTACACCATGAGCTTGAAGAGGATGGGGGAGGAAAAAAAATGTCCTTGTCAGAATGAGAGTCTCTAGAGGTGCTGGGAGGCGTGTGGGTGCCATCCGCCAACACTCAGCTGACAAATATGGAGGCCCTCAAAATAGAGCAGTTCATGCTTGAAAACAATGGCTTATGAATAAACAACAGAGCAAGAGAGCCCTGCTAATAAACAAAATTATACCACAAGGGGCAAGACAAGCTGAGGGAAGTATTAGCATTTCACAGTGGTGGACAAAGTACACAACATCAGAGTAAAAGTATGGATAGTCCTGTTTAAGTGGTATTTCAATACAAGTTAAAGTTGCTTGCTTTTATTTTTTACTAGAGTTACATTACTGTATCACTGTATCAGAAAAAGCACACTTTTACAGTTCATGAGTACTGTCAAGAAAACAAGTGCACACTTTCTGCAAACAATACAGATACAGTACATACCATGAACAGTGACTCCTTCAGACCTTCTCTATCAGCGACTGTCCCTGCTGCCTTTATATATTTAGATTGCCCATAATGTCATGAGCATCCAGTTCAGACCTCCAATGAGCTACCTGAGTGTAAAATGATGGTGTGTTGAAGATGTTTATAATTTATAAACTTTGTTTTAAGAGATACATTCATTATTGCAATCTCAAGCAACAATTACACTTCTAACAATCCTACAGTGTTACAGCCATGACTGGTGCAGCCTTCTGTTACCTTTGGACTTCCATGGTTGGCTTCTTCTTTGCAATACAGAGGTTAAAATGAGCCAATAATGTTATATGAACCCTAAGAAGATAAAGGTATTACTAATGTTATTTAGGAAAAAAATAATCTAATTAATTCAGAAATGAAATCATGGAAATTATAATTGTCAAAAAATGTTTATGTACCTGCAGAAGACACAAGATAGAATACCTTTTTTTTTTTTTCCGTGATGTTTGTTCTTAAGCTTTATTTGTGATTTTGAGGCCAACAGACTACACTACCCACAATCCTAGAGAGGAACAGCAATGTCTGAGATTGAAAGAGCCAGAACTTGCCAGCAGATTTTGACTTTTTATTGCCTCTATTTGTTTACAATTATGAATTATATTATTTGCAGAAAAAAGTGGGTGTCACGAGAAATGGGAACGTTTCTTGTAAGTCCATCCTTACTTTAAATCACACAGATGTATACTGGGGACACTGGGCAGTTAGCGTCATGCTGTGCTAAATGATGCCACACTTTGGAGTGTTTCAGTCTGCTGTCTGTCATGATAACTTCTCTGGCATTTTTATTGCCGACTGTCTCTGATGAGCACATGACTTCTTTGATTTGCAGACTTAGTGATGGGAAAGGAATTGTTAAGCCAGAAGACAAATGACATCTGTTAATAATTTTAAACCAAACGGTATGTTAAACTATGCGGTCAAATCAATATTGGTACTACACGTCAACAGCATCCAGTGATCAGCCAGTAGCAACATTTAAGACTGAGAAAGTTACACACAGAGTGAATTTGCAGGGAGACAATAGCGCAGATAGAAAACAAGAACATGATTTCAATCACAAAACCTTTTGCTGCTATTCATAACTTTCAGGTCTAACAGAGGATTTTATTTGGTTCTTTACCTTTTTAGAGGCTTTTTCAAGGACACCAGCTTATCTCCTGTGAATTAAAACCTGAAGATACTTTCACATCAAAGCAGTGACTTCCTGCACATGCACAAAATCACTGTGCTGACCAAAGATTGTGTAGTTACAGCAAGATGAGCCACTGCACGCTTACTCACTCAATCACCCAAAGCACCCTCAAGCACTGACAGAGGTGATCAGATATACACCAATATCTTGGTGTTAACACATTATTATTGAGTGATTGAATTAAAAATATTACAGAGGACACTAACCTCAGTGTCCTTAATGCTAGTTATGGCCATGTCCAAGAGTTGGCGACTCTGGAACAAACCAATCCAGGTCAATAATCATATTGCAGTTGTAGTAGAAGCAGTGGTAGAAGGGGTAAAAAAAGAAAAACTACCGTGAAACTGCATTCACTACTAAAACAAATATAATAATGGTAATTAAAACAAATTGCAATCCCGTGAGCAGGCTTGGTCCTTTTTTTTTTCAATAGCCTTGTCAGGATTGTACTGCGAATACTGCTAAAGGGGTGCCATGGTTAAAAGATACCAAGTTACCTGATTCCCTCTTGATTGCAACACCAGCAATGATTAAGACATTTCTCTGTCATGCACAGAGTTTGTTAACTTTTGTATAACAAGATGTGTCAAACAATTAATAAAGACGGTCATTCATCAAAACAGGCATGAGAAACTTGACCACGTTGCTACTCTATGTTGAACCACAGCTCACTTTGTTGGCAGTAGCAAACATACCATAAAGCAATGTGAACCAAACTTTCATTTACTTATGCAGTGAGAAAAACCAGAAAGCCATCTCAAGTGTGTGCTTTTGGCACGTATGCTGCAGCGTGAACACGAAATGATTCAAGAGAAAAATGCAACACAACATTTCATCTCATGAAAATGAATAAAAACAAAGTAAACAAGCCATATGTGTGAAGGCACTCTTTATTTTAATTGACATGTTTTTATCTAAAAGATGGATTGGGGTTTAGCAACTCTTTAAGCACACTGTAATAATTTTTCTCTATTACTGTCCACCGTTGGCTGACAACATGCAGCAACACTTGATGAGCATTGTAAAAGCCTCAAAAGCCCAGCTAGACTGGACTCAGACTGCAGTCGCAATGGTCAAATCACTCCTAAATCCAATCTCTCGCCAAATAACGACCAATTGCTACAAACTGGAGCTAAATCTCTTTGCCAGATTGCTTCATGCACTTTAAAAGTACTGATCAGAGACTAAGTGATGGTATAATGTGGATGTAAAGCGCCCAAATGAGTCTCAATGATGATGACTTCCATCCATAGCTTTCTGTGGTTTGAATTCCCAATCCATTCCACATGCATCCACGCCAAAGTGTCCCAACATGTTGACAAGAAGAAAATGCTTTCCATAGCAACAGAAGAAACATATTTTTATATAAGGGGACATTTAAAAAATGGAACAGTGAGCACACTTTTAAGATCGGGTTGCGCAAAGGACAGTGTCAATAATTAATCTTGCAGGCAACTGGGCTTCAGTGTACTCATCATGTTTTAAGAACATAACTGGAGATGCTGTTAATATATAATGACACTGCAGAGAGATGCAGCTTCCCAACCCCCAGTTTTCATGGCAGAAAAACAGGGAAAATCAAAGTTTATGTCCTGAGGCAACCCTCGAATCAAACACATGCTGCCGCCAACAAATCTCGGAACATTTAAAAATGGATTATTTGGTGTTAGTGGGTTAATAGCTAATCAATATATGGTTCAATGAAGTCCCAATGGTCTAATCCACCTAATCACATACAGTACAAGACAGATGAGAGAGAAGGGATTACAAGGTGTAGAGAAGGTGAGAAAAACATCAATATTTTGAACATTTATACCTTTTTAAGGGATTATCAACTTTAACTACAGTTACAATGTTTTGAAATGTAACTGGATGCTGAAAATGTTTAGACTAAAAACAAAGACTGATTAACCTTAATACACAAACATTTTTATTAGATGACAGATGCAGCATGTTTATTGTTATCAAAGATTGTGACACAAGAAATCCTGACCTTCTAAAAGCAATGTGGACACCACAAGTGTAGCCTAACCTTAAGTCCTATTTGTGATATTTATAGGATTGTTAATCAAAAACAAATTTTTGATTCAAAAATCTGATCAAAAATATTAACACCGGGACTGAAAAAGATGTCCTTTTTGGTCCCACATCCTGGTTTGTCTGACATGTCTTGGGAAAGATGAGGCTGGAGCCCAGACTCCAATCTCATCAATGCTTAAAACCAGGGGTACCCAAACTTTTTTCTTCAAGCGCCAGATATGGAAAACACAAGCACAGAAGGGCCACTTCTTCATATCTCACTTAAAGTGCATGAAACTTAAGTATTTGGGGTCGGCCAATCAGATTTCAGGTGGCTCTGATCAGGAAGGGAATAAGGAACAAAATGATGTGTAACCGAGAGTAGAGACACAAACAGCCTCACGCTTTGGAAAAATAAGAGCAAACTGCATGAAGCTGCTAAAACTTTGAACATATGTGGTGCTTGAAGGCTGTCAGCAGTAGCACTTCATGCTTTGTGCTCTGAACCCTGAGATGATGAAGATGAAGCATATGAGCACTATTTATGCAATTTTCTGATATAATCCATCCTTCTGTATTCATTAGTCAAGCACAAACTTCATGCTCTCATCAGGCCAGAAATCCAGCAGTCTGGCTGAAATACACCCAATGGAGAGCAGATTATGTAACATTGCAAAGCCAGATCTGCCAGTTTCCATGTCTGTCATCAGGCAGATCCATCTTACAAAGCTTAAAGCTGAAGCAACTGTGTACAGTCAGATAATGACCGGAATGGTAGAATGAACGTGGTTTAGTTGTGCCAAAAGTAAAAAGCAACCTCAAGCTCCTGACTAGTTTAAAATGTGACATACAACATCTTCACATAATCAACCTGTTTTTCTTGAAAAGTCCTGCCACTTTCAATGGGATGTTTCCCATACGGATGTGAAACATAACCCACGGATATGTGAAACAACCTGTCAGGTTCCAGCTTTTGTTGAAAAAGTCTCAATTTCAAGACACAAACAGGGAAGGCAGTCAAGAATGACAGCTTTGGTCTGTCTCCATATCTCATTTTTTGTTATTATTGTGACTGAGAGCTTCCTGGTGGCAAATTTTCCATGTTGTATGTATAAAACAAATCAGAGACTGCCCATCAGGTTTCCATAACTCTTAAAAAGTGAATTTCAAAAACTCTCCTCGAGTGTGCATAATCAACTCTGACACTAGAACCTTAACATTAATTTGAGCTTTTTGCACATGGCATGTATCATCAAGTTAACAGGGAATCAATGCTGACAGGTTATCTTAGCCACATTAGTTAAAACTGCTTTTAAGAGAAGAACCAATAAACCTCCTGTTTCCTATTCAGGCATATGCCAGGCAGAGCTTGAGGCAGAATTAAGGGACTGTTTGGTTTAGACTAAGAGGAAAGTTTGCAGGAAAAGTTAAGAGCCTGCATTCACTTATTAAGATTTTTTTGGGCATCTGCATGGAAGTGGAGAAGCTCTCGAAATGTTGAGAGGTTAACTAAGGCGTGTAATTTTCAGAACATAAAAACTCGATGCAATTTTGCATTAACATTGATGCCCAAAAGCTATGTATTATTAAACATAATTTGAGAATGATGAGCTGAAAGTGACATTAATGGCGGTAACAAGATTGATATGCTTGGACTCAAATTTAGGCACTGGTGGGCAGGCACATGCACAAACACGTGCACATGAATGGACTCAAGATGCGCACGCACACACACACACACACGACATTGCTCATATTCTCTCCCTATCTTTATTGTGAGCACTGTAATGCAAAGCTGAATGCCATACATGTCCTTTTTCAGTTTATAGATGAGATGGAAAATAACCTCTCCAGAAATGGGAATTATGGGTATAATTGTTTACATAATTCATAAGATGATTATCACATTACAGCGCATAAATTATGCTTCTTTGATGATAATTCAAAGCCAGCACACAGTTGTCTGTAGTTTATTTAATATGCATTACAATTATAAATCAAAGTGAGCAACAGTCATTTTGACACGCTGTAAGACTAATGACTGTCTGGATTCTATCATCAAATACAAATACATGTTCCCATCTTAACCAGAGCCGCAGAGGCACAGGCCGAATCAATAGGAGAAAATCAATTAGAATGTGTTTGCATGTATGGATTGACACCTTGAATCATCAGTCCTATTGATCCTCTCTGCTGTGATCTTCATAAAACCCATTTGTTCCATCTAAAGTTTGCACATGGAGCCAATACGTTGTTCTTTTGCATCCCCCCCCTCTCTGGTTTGCATAAACAATGGAAGAGAGGTCATAAAGAATACATCATCTACAAATCCCAAGTAGAAAGGAGTTGGGATGTTGAGTAACATGAAAAAACAGACAACAGTGATTTGAAAATCCCTTTTAACCTATGTTCAAATAAATCCAGCTCAACAAGAAGAAATGTAATGATTAGGCTTATGAACTTTGTTGTTTAATTAGAACTAGACACACATTCTGAATATGGTGTCTGTAACACATTAAAAAAACAGTTAGGACAGGGAAATACATAGTGCCCCAAAAAATCAGGAACATTTCACAGGTCATAGTGCTACTAATGTTGAAGTGCCAGTTTTTCACAAACAATGATGGAACAAGGCTATCTACAAAACTGAGCAGGCTCATAGTCCAACTGTTCATAAATAATTTTCCTCAACATGCAAATGGAAGTAATGTCATGTTTTTCCCATCTATGGTCCATTGACAAGATTTAGAAAATCTGAAAAAATGACTGTACTTAAGTAATAAGGTCAAATTCCAACCCTGTACACCCATGATCTTAAATTCATCAAGTGGATCAGCATTAAAAAAACAGGATCATTTGTGAGGGACATCACAGCATGGGATAGGGAAGACTCCAGATCATTGGCAGTTCCCACAGTATGTCACTGCATCTACTAATCTAAGAGAAGACTTTATCCAAAGCACAAATCAAAAATCAACAATATCCTGAAGCATGCTAACTTCATCGAGCCACAGCTCATTTCAGATTAACTGACTGAAGTGGAAAAGTGTACTACAGACTGACAAGTCCACTTTTAAAACTGTTTTTGCAAATAATGGTCATCAAGTCCTCAAAGCTGGACAGTCACAAATGTACACCTGTCCCAGCTGTTTTAAATGTATCAGAGGTATCAAATTTAGAATGAGTGCATGATGTAAAAGAAGAATTAATAAAGGCCAAAATGATCCTCTTAGCTCTCAGGTGTCTGCCTGGCAAACATATATGGCAAAACAATATCCCTTGTATCAGTATGGTTTATGCTGATGTAAATTTAAGAAAATGACCCTGATATTGAGTAAATGTTTAAAATAAGAATATAACTTGGATAACTTGTTTATCTGTGAAGGGACCATTAACACTGTTTTCATCCAGACAACATCCTTCAGTGATATTCTTGCTTATTTCTCTGAGACCATGCTAGGCCACATTTTGTACAAGTTACAATAGTGCTTCTACACAATGAAAGAGTGCAGGTACTAGACTGGCCTGCATGCAGCCCAGTCCCGTCAGTACATCAGCAACTGGTGTCTACAGTCCCCAGAGTGTGTTAGATGAAAGCGTTATGGGACACAGTGGTTCCCCTGCTCCTGTTCAGACTGTTTTTGAAAATGGTGCAGGCATCACATATAAGCTCATTTGCAAGATAATGCTTTTTGTCTTTTTCACATTTCATACAGCACCCCAACTCTTTTGGAATTGGGTTTGTACATTAAATCTTTAAAGTTGGATATTTTGAGGGGGAAAAGAAACTGTGATTGACAGAAAAAAAAGCAGAAGACGCCCTCAAGAATTGAGCGATTTGCTGATAAAAACATTACAGACGTCTACAAATTGAAGCGTGTAACTTTCAAACAAATTGACTGATGATCCACTTCTAAACTGCAAAACCACCCCTCCCTGAAACAAAAAGCCCTGATGAACATCCTTGTGACTGAACTGATTGCAGTTAATTATAAATTATGCAGTCATTGTGGGCCCACAAAAGAAGACATCCCCACTCTGCAGTCAGATGTAATTACCAAAGTCAGGCGCACTCCACTGTGTGTGATCCGCTGCTGACAGCCAACGCTGACTGATGACCTTCCCTGGTGAAGACTTCCACTGTCGAGGTCGATGAACATGTGCGACACACCCACACCCCCACAACCCCTCTGTAAACTTCTAACTTGATCTTAAACATCTCTATACTTGCCTACAAAATGTTCAGGTACAAAGCTATTTACAATTGAAACCATCAAGCTAATGCAGCTAGTATTGCCCATCAGACACAATCAAGGGGTTATTGCTCCATGTTGCAATGTAAGGCAAAGAAATATGACTCCCCCGTCAGCGGGTGGCAGAAATGGGCGGGGCTTCACTAAGGAGAAAAAGGAGGAGAGGGCTAATTTGACACAGCTCGCTTGGCTTGCCATAATTGCTCCGTCACTGTCAGTCCTTGAGAGGCCTTCTCACCGCACAATTTGGACACAATTACCAGCCGTTTACCGCTGGCCGTTATGCCCGTCGTCTTGTCCCCCCTCCCGCTCTCCCTCCCCCATGCCGCTAAAGCTCCCCCCACGCCTGTTCTCCCCGTTTGGCCAGTGGCTAGGATGTGCCATGCCTCATCAAACGCGGATGCGGCCCATTAATGAACACTGTTAGCATTTCTCTTAAACTTCTCCTGCCTCTAATAAACATGCAGTGTTCCATGAAGGAGCATTGCCATCCTCGTGACATGATATTTATTGTCTGTGCTGGCGGGAGGGGAGGACAGAGGTGAGGGGAGGAGTGGTTGGAAGTGAAGAGAGATATATCAGCGATGAGTAGGGGGAGAGAGGGGAAGGGAGGTGAACAAAGACAGATGAAGAGGGGAGAGACAGCCTGGAACATCTCTTTCTGCACACCGCACTGCTGGTGGCTAAGACTGCAGTTTCAGTCCTTTTCTTTACCATCTAGAAAATCTTTATTCTCAGAAAACCAAAAACAGACACACGTTCAAAGTGACCGTGGTTACATACTTAAGGAAGTATGAATGTGCTTTGTTAAAAAAATCTATAATTAAACATCAACAAGTGCACAAAAAGACACTGAATTAGATATATTAATTTCAAGGTCTAGGCTTGCATATGTAGCTTAAGCAGGGTACACAATACAAGATAATAGGCCAGACTTTTGGCTTGGATCACCACCTCTGACCAAAGTCATCTAAGGCCCGATTAACTGTTGGCCCTAAAGATGACCTTATCTGATTATCCTGTGGTGTGTGAGGTGTGTTAAGTGTCATGTTATCCTCTCAAAAGAGCATCAGGGTCACCCTGCCTTGCAAATGTAATATACATGTTCAATATTTACTGAAATCCTGATGTGAGTGGTGTTCAACACGGATAGCCGAGTATGTCTCCTATGTTTTGTCACATGAGACAGAACAAAGTCAAACAGAAAGCAAGCTGGAGCAGAAAGTCAATGCAGCCATGGCAATGGAAGTAAAAAACAAAGCATAAAGTTAAACGGATGTCAGAAACAGAGAACCAATATGTCAAAGGAAGCTAACTGCTAGCCGCACTTAGCTTCAGTTAAACTAGACATTGTCCACCATGTTTTTATACACTAAATTTGCATTTGACCATTGGATATTACAAGCGAGAGGACTACAAAACACAACTGTGATATCCATCATTATTTGTCTCCATGTGTGGGCTCACTCAGTGTTTTAAAATCGGACATATTAAAAAAATCTATGTGTAATCTAAATATATGTGAGTGCCACGCTTTACTGCAGCTGCTTTTGCAGGATAAACTGTCAAACTTTAGCAGTGAGAAAAGGGACAAGTCCGGGATTTTAAGACCACTGGAATATGAGAAAAAAATCTTCACTGGAATAAATGAACAAATAAGGGCCTGATGACCAGTTTTATAAAATGTGGAAAAGAGACCTAAAAAGGCTACATTTGCCCATGGGATGATTTGTAATTTAGTGGGGACAGTAAGTGATATGAAGACTAAACCTAGTAAACCATTGAAAAGGGGTTCTGGGTGGTTTTTGAGTAACCCACTGCCAATAATTGAAAAGTGGTCTATCAATACAAAGCTTTTGTCTTTTTTTTAACTGTGACCATCTCATACTTTCCTATTAAATGTTTGCAGGTAAAACAAAAGGCAAGTTGACTTTGCTGTCATGTGATGAACTCTTAAGTCGATTGGCATAACATGATAAGGCAATAACAACATGAACTTCTTGGAGAAGACAGCAGGTCATGACTTAACTGGTCTTATACTATTATCTGCTAGAGATCAAACCCTCATCCAGCAAATGCTGATTTCATGTTAATATTTTGTCCTTCTTAACACAAATAAGTGCAGTCACCCTCTGCACACCGTCATCAGCAACCAGAGGAGCCTTGAGCTAGCCCAAGACTGCTCCTTCCCAAGTGCAGGACCAACAGACTGAGAAACTCCTTTGTCCCTCAGGGCATCAGACTGTACAACTCCTAACTCAGGGGGAGGAGGAGAGACAGGAAGACATAAGATTGGAAGGAACAGTAGTGGTAGTAGTAGCCAGTCAGTTTTTTTTTTTTTTTTTTTTAAATGGGACAGTATGCATTAATGAACATTTACTTGTAAATGCATGGGATTATAGCCAAGCGGCTAATTTCCATCCCCAGTCCCATTAGCAGGTTGGTGTCAACACATAAAATCAAAACATTAGTTAGTTTTCACAGGGACTGTGAGCGCGCAAAGCCAAAGCTGCCACGTATGTTTCTATAACGTTAATGGGCTCACAGTAATGTTACTAGTAGTTGTGAAATGTAGAGGACTGGGATGTTTATTACAATTTCAGGAGAGTCTGCTGGCTAAATTTATCTTAGAAACCAAGGATTCAGGAACACCACCAGGCTTTACTCCATTTGCAAAACTTCCTCCTCTCTGCTGTCTGTGAGCAGAAGTGCATGCACAGCTTTCACTGCTGATTGGCTGTTGGCCATGTCGTGCCTCTGCATGTAACCAGAGTGTGTAACCAATCGGATGGTGCTGTGGGTGGGACAACGTTGCAGACAGAGTAGAGACCATGGAGCGGCGTTGCAAGGGAAGCTGGGAAATGTAGTGACATAGGCTTTGAAAACATTTACGTCACTTTGCAAATAAACTCCCATAATGCCATAAATTAATGGGATTTGTTGTTGTAAAATTCAATGTTTTTTTGTGACGTCAATCAGGATCAGGTCAGCACCAAAGTGTACTGGCTTCTTTCTTGGACCAAAACACACCTCTGGTAAAATTTTCATGTAAATCAATGCAGTAGTTTTTGCGTAATCTTGCTAACAGACAAACAAACAGACAGACCCTGGCGAAAACATAACCTCCTTGGCGGAGGTAATAAGAAAAAGAGAGTATTAAAGTGTGCAATTGATCCACTATTTTTTTTGTTTCAAACATATAAGTCTATTCAAACCACTTTTTACTTATTGGCTGTACCTGGTTGAGAATGGGATGCAGAGACAGCCACACAATGATAAATGATGACCTCTTGTTCGGTAAAACCAGCCTGCTGTGACACACAAGGCCACCCCGGGGCCTGAAGGGGAAATGAGAGGCTCTTTAGAGGACACACACATACACCATCAGGTTACACCCACAAGTGTCCCTCCTGCTGTGTATCTCTTCTCCTTTCAGCTTCTTACTTTTTTCTTTCTTTCTTTTTTGGCTTCCGCTTAAACAGTGGCAGCAGAATAGGTGTTAAAGCACAAAGAAATGAGATCACAACCCTGCAGAGTGTGACTTTGTTTTGAGAGCATAAACCTGTGGGTCTTTGTATGCATGAGGAGATATGAGGAGTGTTCAAAAGTGTTGAAGTTGTGATCTGTTACATGTTTCGTGTAATTAATGACATTAACCAAATCAACCATTTTTGAATAATGTAAATTTGATGTGCTCTATTCTTTGTATCAGTTGTAAAAAAAAAGATTTCAGCTTATGTGGACAAAACTTACCAGTAGAAATACACTGATTCAGGAAATCAAAGCCTACATTGTCGAAGACCAGAAACTAAATTTGTCAGACTTCTGCCTGGGTGAAATTTAAGTCTCTGTGCTATTTTGCCCTCAATATCCATCACCAGAAAACTCTGCAATGCTGCTGGTCAAAGTAGCCTGGCAGAGAATGAAAATGAAAAGTTAATGTACAAGTCTTGTCAACCTTCCCGTTTATAAACATTTCTAATATCTGAAATGCTCAGTTATTTCCCTCACTGTAACTTGACTGCTGTGAATAGTAAGACAGAGACAGAATGATGCAGTTTAGGAGAGTGAGGAAATAACTAACACTGTATGTAACAATGTTTAAGGGGCTTCGTCAAACATTTGGGGTGAAAGTCGGAATCTGATACAGCACTGGAACCTCAAGTCTGTATTGTTCATGTGAAAAGCCAATCCGTCTTCTGCAGCTGCAGGCTGTGCTTGTTGATATGGAGTTTGGACACCCACGCACCAGATGTTGAGAATGACAAGCAATAGGGGGGAAGTACAGGTGGCTTGTATTTACATGAGCTAGATCTACAAAATTAATGGTAGGCCATGAGTCTGAAGTCTTTGTGCAGGGACATAAGTGTGAACTCAAGTTCTCTGCCTACAAGCAAGCTAGTTAAAGAAGCACAGGCAAACCCCAACTTTTTGCCAGAGGCCTGGTGGCTTGGTTCTGACTTATGGAGGGTGGTATTGATTTTATTGTACAGTTTACTTTTACAACCTTAAACATTTTATGCACTGAATGTACTGCTGAAAAAAAAACAAAACTAAAAAAGAGTGACTAAAACACTGATGAAACAAAGGGGAAAAAAGACTTTAATTTTGTGAAAGCTGAAATTGGCCCCACCCTCCGAACAGGGAAACCTGGGGCAGAGATAGTCAACTACATTTAAGTAAGGGCCAGTTTTTCCTTTACCAGGTGTTGTGGGGCCCAGAATTTATAGTTATCAATATATAATATACATTAATGTCATTAATAAAGTACTGTTTAAGCATTTTTATTTTATTCTAAATTGTACTAACCACAATTTCAATAAAGTGGGGACATTGTGCAAAACGTAAATAAAAACAGTACACAATGACTAGCAAATCCTTTTCCCTTAAATCCTTAATCATTTTTTTTGTTTTGCAGATATTCACTCATTTTTACTTTGACGCCTGCTACACTTTCCAAAAAGCTGGGGCGGGGGTAACAACAGAATGGGAAAGCTGAGGATTGCTCAGAAGAGCACCTGTCTTAGATTCCACAGGTGAACAAATTAAAAAAAGGAGAGTGCCATGATTGGGTATAAAAGAGGCATCCTCCAAAGGCTAAGTCATTCAAAAGCAAGGATTGGGCAAGTTTTTAGGGAATGTGTTTAGAGAATCAAATTCAAACTGAATATTTCAAAAAACAACCAAGCTTATCTATTTGAACATTAAATATCTTATCTTTGTAATCTAATCAATTGAATATGGGTTTGGGGATTTCCAGATCATTGTACTCTGTTTTTTTTTTTGTTTTGTGTTGGTGTACATGGTCATAAGCATTTAAAAGTAAGATCAATTCCAGCACCCATTATGGGTTCTGTGTATGAATACAGTTTTTTAACTATTATGAATAAACACATGCTCACCAAATCTGTTTTAAAACACATGCTTGTTTCCTGACTTGATATTATGTTTCGATTAATGTCACATGACATCATGAATACATGATTAAATGCAATGAAGCAAATAAATGTACACAAAAACACAATCTAAGGTTTGGCCAGTGAAAAATTTGCTTATCAAATTTTTAAATCAACTTAACACATTGGCTTGTGAGTCTAAAGTTAATTTTCAACCCTGGTAGTAACTACTCTGAACACATGAAAACAATAAATACACACAAAAAATTGATATGTTGATATTCTGAGGGCTAAATGGGAAGATCTGGGGGGGCTGATGTGGAACTCGGGCCTCCAGTTGACAACCGCAGACCTGGGGAAACACTGCCCATGGTAAATGTATAGTGTGTCAACAGTATACACTACAGAGTTCTAGTTTAATTAAACCTGCAGATTCATGTTTTGCATTCCGTTATACTCTGTTTCTTTTAACAAAACATTGAAACTGGTTTGGAGACAGGGCTGTGTATTTACATTTCAGGAAAAAATACACATAAAAATCAAGGATCATGACTCAGACAGTCAATTGTGTTGTGCCTCTAGGGACAAAATTGCACACTCTCCCTCTGTCCTCACCCTAAGACCTGCAGAAATTAATGAAGCCCAGTGCAACTGCAGTCAAAGGCACAAAATGGCCACTCATTAATAGCCTGCTGTCATGTGGACCATTGTGACACCGCTACACATTAGAAATAAGGGTTACATTCTTTTTGAGGCAAACAAATGATAGCAAAAAAACAAAGAGAAAAGATGAATGGTCAATTTTATGAGATTCTGCTGCAGAGTATTTGATGTTTTAAACATTTTATTGTCTTTGTAGTGTGTTTCTTACACAATTTGCATAGCTTTCAAATCATAAAAACAGCACAATGCTTCTCTGCACGGCTGTCTAATGCAAAGGACATAAAGGGAGGCTAACTCACAGTAACACATCACGAAACGCAAACAACCTCGGCAACAAAGTAAGACTTTTCATGTCTCTGTGGAGATTGGAACTGGCATGTACTAAGTGTTTGGTTGCTCACCGAATAAACTCATTAATTTGCTTAATTATGAAACTCCCTATCAATTTCCAGTGAAGCTATGCGGCAATAGAACACATTCAGAGGCTGTGTTCTCACTATCACATAATAAACAAACAGAAAATACACCAGGGCCTGATTAAAGGCCTTCACACAACAGAGGAAGAGAGGGAGAGACGGAGCGTGTGTGTTTGTTTCCGTGCTCACAGATGAAATTGTTTCAGCTTGTTTTTGACAGCTACAGCTACAGACGTGTTGGCTATTATTGTGGGGGAAGAGAACGCCTGGTTGTAATAATTAAAGCACACCACTAACCTGAATAAATTAATGCTGCTTCCTCTGTGTGTATGTGTGTGTGAATGTGCAACCACACGTTCAGACAGGCTTTGTTCGTCCTGATTAATTTGTGTTTCATACTCCGTTGTGTATCTGTGCATGTGTGTGAGTGTGTGTTAGCGTTGGAGTGCGTGATAAAAGTGATGCGTGCTGTATTGTGATGTGCCGAGCTGTTTGCTTCCTTCTCATGCCTCGCCATCCTTATCTCATGAATACAAATTAAAAGTTTTCCAGCCTTTTACTTTTCTTTTTTATTTTCTATTCTAATTACTAAGAAATAAGGGTGAAGATGAGAGCAGAGAATTTTGTTAGACACTCTGCAGCAAACACTCCAGTCACAGTGTTACTAAAAGCACAATAGCAGCCTAGCGTTCCATTGAATGCTTTGTATACACAGTGGCATCGGCAAATAACTTCAGTTTGATCACGTATGTTAGTTTATATTTTGGTTTTCATTGTAACACATCAAAATTCATTTAATTTCACATACTATTTAGAAAAGCAGTAAACAAGCTAAGTTAAATGTCCTGTTCAGTCTGGGGGATGTACACGATTGGCTGACTAAAATATCAAAGTTGGATGCCTCAGTAAAGAACATTAGAACCAAGAGACAGCTTAACCACAAACAAAAATAGCTGCTGTAGCTCTGGTTAATTGTTGTTGCTTCAATGCCATTATGTTCTACAATCTAGATGTAAACAAGAACAGTGAAAATAATTGATTGCATCTTTTGGAGTGCTTCAATTAGGCAGTACTTGAATAAGACAAGCTTGTACATAGGCTGTGCCAGTTTACACATGCAACCCTTAGTAAATCAACTTAACACCAATCATCTAGAGATGCTGTGATCCATTATCAATGAAGCGTGCTCAGATTAGACTGTTACATGATTTTAAACCAGTTGACTAAATGCAATAAAATTTGTGTCACTCTAGATCTTAAATCAATCATTTTTGAAAGTCCATATCCATCCATTTTTTTTTCTTACATGTATACTGGGCCAGGTTTTGGAAGCAGCTGGCCAAGGAGGTCGACCCAGACATCCTTATCCCCTGCAACATTTCCAGTTCCTCCTTAGAGATCCCAAGTTTTCTCCAGGCCAGACAGGATAAAAATGCTCCCTCCATCCAGTGAGTTCTGGGTCTGCCTTGGGATCTCCTCCCTATTTGACATGCACCAGAAAATCACCATGGAAGGTAACAAGGAGGGCGAAAGCGAAAGGGGCAGCAGACCTACTTTGAGATCCCTCCAAATGTCTGTGCCCTACATCCCATCTCTGAGGCTGAGCCCAGCCACCCGTGCGAGAAATCTAATTTTAACTGCTTGTTCATTCACACCAAACGTGACTTGGGGGACCTGGGCAACCACTCTCCATGCAAAGTCAATGTACATCCGTGATCAGTTACCACCAGATATCACAAGATACAACAGACGCAATCTGGGCAACTTGGTCGCGTCTTGAGAGTCATGTGGCGGCGCCCCTGTTGCTGCAGATGGGAACTCTGGGGTCTCTTTGGATGCTCAACCAGGTTGTGGAGTTCGGCCGCCAAAGTTGAAAAATTTAAACCTTTCAAGGGATGTTGCATGTGGCTGTGCCGCGACAGCCAATCAGTGTTGTGTGGGTGCGTGACGACACCCGTCTGACTGTGTTTTTTCAATGTCCGTGTGGGGAACATTAGTTGGTGAGTACATTAGTTCCGCCTAGACAGGACTGCAGAGAACTCACAGACGATGCTGCTGCAGGGCCATCAGCTGCAGTGTTCTGTGGCTGGTAAGTGAGTGAAAAGGATACAGCTGGAAAAATGTCAGCTAATACAGCCTATTTTATTATATATGATATCATCTCAGGGTGAAACTCGAAATGGCGTGACATCACTGAGTGATGCGACTGCGACCAAATGAGCTATGGACAGGTAAAGGGCCTTGGGTGGGTGACGCGATTTCGGTCACCAAGTCGCGTTCGGTGTGAATGCATCTTTAGGTCATGACCTAAAGATCATGACATAAGCTGAGCGTTGGGAAAAAGGCTTTGACCAGTAAGGCTGCACTTTACATCAATGGTTGCTTGTAACACAGCAGATGTCGCACTCAAAACAGTCCAAAACAACCTGATGATGTTACTAAACTACAAAACTTGAATATATTTGCCATTTTAACCAACAGAAGGTGCATCTTATAATCCTATCTTAATATCCAACAATCACTTTACAAATGAAGTAGTAAGCATGCCTATATTGCAGCAGAAGAGCATTATTTTGACACTGATCTGGCAGAAGGAAAAAGGATCCATGGCAAAACACATAATTCCTATGCATGTGCTGTATTTACATATTACATGCACACATGTAGGTCGCCACACCTGTAGTTTGTTGTATGTACGATTCACACATACACACCTGAAAAACTCAACACACAGACACACACTCAGAAAGAGAGAGAGTGGGAGGCTCTCGTCAGACAGGGTAAATCCCATTATTTGGCCCTCATCCCAGAGAGTGAATTGAGAGTCAAGTAGGATGCATGTGGTAACCACAATGAAATTACAGCTGCTGTGAGGCCGAGCGCCGCTAATGCACCCCCATTGTGTCCTCGAGTGCATCTAAATAAGCAGGGGTAAAAGGCAGCCTGCGCGAGGGCTGCCAGGGTTACCGGATGTGTGTGTACGTGTGTGTGGAGGTAAATGGAGGTCTTCTCCTGATAGAGGGCTGTATTTAGGCTTGATGATGGGTAACCTGTGGGGACCACCTGATGCAGCTTTGTTGCGTGTGGGTTTCTGAGGTCGAGTGTAAGTGCAGCTGTTTGTGTGTGCGGGATATTTTAAAAACGAAATGATTCATCGTCCCCACCTACCTGTAACTCTTAGCCTATAAAAGCTGAAACATGACAGTGATACCAGACAAATGGAGCAGGGTCCTTTGTGCTAATTTTACCTGTAATAAACCTGTATTCTTTTGGTTTCTCATGTCCTGAGCCTGTGCAGACGAGGGCTGTAGATCACAGGCCTTTGCTCCAAGAGAGACAGAGACAAATTTCCCACAGCAGAGTCACCAGGACTTAAACTGCATGAGGATGAAAAAAAGGAAACACTAAAACTGTCAGCTGAAGATGCAAAACAGAGATCCGGATCTATCCATTATGAATGAGATATATTTGAAAAGGTGGAGGCTGAATATGAAGATTTAGAAGAAAAAGGAGGAGGACACTCACTTACCCCGCCATACTTGACGACACTTAACCCTCTTGCAACCCCGAATCCCCCCCATCCCCCTCCCTGCTCAGTGAAGGCTCCGGTTCATCAACAAAAGCCTTTGTACAGTCAACATAGCTGTTTTTATTCATGTTACATTCATCCTCTGAGCTGTCCATCAGGCACGGCAGGGACTGGGCTGATCTAAAACAGAGCTCATGACAGGAGGATAGAGCCGTAACTCTGGAAAGCTAACCTCCGCTGTTATTTGGCCCGTGGAGAGAAAAAGAGAGAGGAGATACACAGGCTAATGACAGCTACAAACACAGACATAGCTTTGTTCCAGCTCAACTAAATGGCACACTTCAGTGGGATTGCTTTCGCTTCCAAGGGCCTAATCAAACTTGTGTTATTTAGACTTCAAACATGGCCTCCGAAGAGAGACAGGGGGAGCAGGCTAGGTGTGTGTCTCTTGCTAATAGCTGCTAGCATGATTCGGTTAAGCTGCTTATTTCCGACATAAATAATGCATCCAGGCAGATGCGCTTGACTTTAGTTGAATATGAATCGCTGGCATGATTGACACAGAGGTTTGTTGAGCGCTGAGTTTATTCTACAGGCTCACCTTTGGAAATAGGCCTGTCTCATTTAATATCCCCGATGTTAACATAATTATGACAACCAGCACTGATTCATGCACGTGTCTGTGTAATATCCATGACAAAATTAGGCTACTATTTTTTAAAAGAGGGGAGGGGGTGGGGAACAGACAGGAGAGATTTTAGTGGAGTATCAAAGGCAACTAGATTGTCTGCATGTTTAACAGCTAAGCCAAATCAAATCAGAAATAAGAGGACTATCTTTGGTTTAATTCTAGATACTTTCACCACAAACCCTACTTACCCACCCACAAACCCTGCCCCCTCTTATCCCCCCCTTTTTTTTTTTTTTTACACTCATTGATTCCAATCAATCAACGCTAATTAAGCAGGCACCTATACACATATATGCCATATGCTAATAGGGTAATGATATGGGCATTTAGTTGGTGCTTTAATCTTATGCTACTTGCAGCTAACACATAATGACGCTCTCTAGCCAGCCATGGGAATATTTATAAGATACCACTGAGAGCATGGACGCACACTCACACTCTCACAGGCAGTACTTCACACTCAGCTGTATTAAACCTTATTTACAAGCTAACAGCTATAACCATTACAGATACAGTGGCGGAGAAAGCACATTAGGTTCAATGGGCCAACAGCATGTAATCCAAAACAATAAAATGTAAATTTGAGCCGGTTTCGCTCACTGAAAAAGAGGCACACATGGCTCATCTGCAAACAGATGAACATCTCTGTGTTACAAGATGTACCCCCCCCTCCCCATTCTGTCTTTTTTAAGACCTTCAGCGCATCAAGGAAGGAATGTTTCTCATTTCATTTTTAATCCCCGTGTGGTGTTAAGGTGCTGTGGATAAATATATTGCAGACTCCTACCCTCACATCACAGATGGCCCTCCCCATCCTGGAAGACAGCACAGGAAAGAAGCTCACAGACGGGCAGCAACATTTTCACTGACTACATGTGCTGTGTTTTTAAGGTTGGTTACAAGTGTATATTAAAAGTAGATGTCTCACTTACTAATCTGCATTAACACGTTTCTTGATAACTATATAAATATGACTTGAATAAAATGTATCATTTTTAATTTTTTTAACCTTAAGTCAGTGTTTTTTTTTCAGGCTTAATTAGAGAGGCTAGTGACACCCCTCTTATCTTGTACATGTGGATGTGTTGTTTGACTTTGAGCTTGGGCAAACACTTCGAAAAACAATGTTAGAGATTCCAGTAGTTTTGGAAATGAAGACAGGATAAACCTCACCTGAAAAAGATTATGAAATCAACAATAACTTTTTATATTTCAACATAAAATGAATTTAAAGTTTAAGTTTAAAGTTCAAAGGACCTAATAATGTAGAGGAAAAAAGTTCAGAACTGTTTAACTGAGGTTGCCAAACTGGCTTGGAAGCTCTCCTCTGATGAAAATCAGTGAAGGCCTGATTATTTGGGTCTTACAGGTAACTTTACCAGATTATCCTGTGGCGTGAGATGCATTAAAAGTCATTTTATTCTATCAGAAGAGGATCAGGGACGCCTTGACATGAAATCGTAAATATTAAGCATGTTAGATATTTGTGATTAAAAAATCCAGATGTGTGGGGAGCATCAAGGCCGAGTACATCCTCTGTGTTTTGTCACATGTAACAGAAGAAAGCCAATCATGGAGCAGGCTCGTGAAAGCAGGAGGGAAAAGTGGCCATGGCAACAAGTGTAAAGGTGAAGCATAAAGTTAGATGAACATCAGAAATGGAGAGCCAGCTTGTTGATTTGCAGTAAAATAAAACAAGCATCTATACTACATAAACTGCAATTTATATGTAACAAATTGATGAGGAGAGGAGATTAACTGAAATCATGACTGCCCAGAAAGTCATAGAAAGCTAGCCGCTAGTCACATTTAGCTTCTTCTTCTTCTTTTGCATCTAGACAAATATGCAGATCACCACCAAAATGTAATGGCTTCTTCCTTGGACAAAACCACACCTCTGGTAATTTTTAATGTAAATCCATCCAGTAGTTTTTGTGTTATCTTGCTAACAGACAAACAAACAAACACACACACATAAACAGACCCTGGCAAAAACATAACCCCCTTGGCAGAGGTAATAAATCTGACATTAAAAGAAAAAACAAAAAGCTATGACAAGCATGAAAAATAACAGCACTGTTCATTGTCAGTGTCTTTGTCACCACAATCTGCAATTTTGCATTTTGGCAAAAAGCCAATGGGATTTCTCAGTGGATATTTTTGGATTACTGTTGTTAGTAATCTCTTACATGAGAAAAGCTCATGAAACCTGTATGTTTTGTTTATCATAAGAGGTAAAAGCTAATGTCAGGCTACCATGGAACCTCAGCATGGCGGTTTGACTTAAAATCCATGCCCTCTTAGCATTCATATGTTACCTCTTTACAAGGCAGAATGTGTTCTTAGTGTTATCTGTTCAAGATTGTGCGCACAGCTGTGGCAACTGTGTATGTAATGCGTGAACATTCTCCAGATGCATTTTATGTTAAAAAAAGAAATGTCAAAATCTTTTATGTATTTGTTGACCACAGCCCTTTTTTCACACATTCATGAGAAACCTGTTTAAAAAGTTCACAGACTTTAAAACAAGGAAGCTGGATGTGCTAAAATGTTAACTCATTCATGTGCTTTAAGACTCATTACTGCACTCTGTCTGAATGTTAAAAGTCATACGACCTGAGCACTTGACCCAGACCCCCTTTATGTGTATCTCATTAGAACAAGTGTTCCCTTTTGACGCCCCACTCTCCCACAGTCTGTTGAATATGCACCCCCAGAATACAGGACCATTTAAGGAGTGATTCAAACATTGTTAAATGATACCCATTAAGTGTCCATGCCTGACTCTAACTCTGGCGCATTGTGCAAGATTAGGCAGTGAATTTTGAATGCAGGAAAAAATTGGGTAAGATGAATATGTTTACTTTTTTCCACTTTATTTGGATTGAGACAGCGTGAAGGAAATTGGGACAAGTTAGAGCGAGGTTTTCATGAATGCCTATGTATATGGGGAACAACCTCACTGCTGGGTCATTTGCACCTCTGAGATAAATATATTTTGCTCATTTGCCCAGTCGCTTTTTTATGTATTTCCATTTTTGGTTTTATCACTGCATACATTTTTGCACTGAAACACCAAGACAAATGCCATGCATGTGCTAACTAAGCAAAAAACTAGTTCTGAATCTTTAGCAGAATAAAGACTTGAATTTTCCAGCCTTGTGCTCAATCCCTGCACTGTGCTTTCATACATAAATTCCTATCCAGACTGAAGTTTTATTTTTCTCATTTTTTCTTCCAATTTTCTTATTATTCGACAGAGCAAAAGAGCCAAAAGTCAAGAGCCAGATTCAACCCCAGGATGGCACAAATACACGATGTGCTCGTTCCCCCTGCTGAGCCAGCAGGATGCCTCGGGCTGCTGTACTTTTTTTTTTTTTACCATGACAATACTGCATAGAGGTTCAGGGAATGGAAAGGGAGCCTGAATCTGTTCCAGCAGGAAAACACTTCACTTCAGTGACTGTGCTGAGCTGTTATGACTGGCTGAGTGTACAGGGTGTATTGAAGACAATTTGATGTACAAGAGTCGAGATTCACCTCAATTAATGTGAATAGTTCGACTTGAATTTTCGCTGAAATGACAAAGAATGTCCTAAATTGTCTTGAAAGGTGAATTGTGGCTTCTTCCTGTTCCTCCATAACCTCCCTCTTTTAAGTTTGCAAGATATTCGAAGCTCCTGTGAGAAGTTTTTAAATGTTAAAAAAATGGACTGAATGTAATGTTTATAAAAAATTTAAAAAAACCATCATGACAGATACTTACTGTTATTTGATTAATTACATTTTTGAATCTGCAACTGGATGTTAGGTGTTGGACAATTGCCATATCAGCTTTTTTTGGCAAAATATTTCAAAGAGTGACACATTTTATGCATAACAATAACATCATCATGTAGAAAACTACATAGGACAGGAGGTAAGTTGTTTCGCTTTGTCCATAGGGCCACCAAAATGAACACAAACCCAAGTTCCAAACAAAAGCTGTAAGTAGAACCTAAATAGTTCATGTGCAGTCTGTGTTGTCAGATGTAAAGACTGTTAAGTGCCTTCTAGCTAAAAAATGTAATTTATTTTTGCAAGCTCACCTTGACTTCTGAAAACTGCAGAAAACAAGTGATGCTTTCTTTGAATCCTTCTTCTTGCTCTGAAAAATATTCAAGGTTAAAAGAGAGAAAATTTTACTCATTCTTAGACATGGAACATCCTAATTAAAATAAATGGAGAAAACTTTCTGTAACTTCACAAACACGTTGTCCGATAAGTTAAAGCAGTGGTGGGCAACTGGCAGCCCAGGAGCTGTATGCAGCCCCCATGTTCTCTCAATACAGCCCGCTAGCCAGTTTAAAATGCCAAAAAATGTTTGCAAATGAAGAAAAACTAAGCTATAATTGGCTGTGTTGATTTCTGTGAAACTCCCTCTTAAAAAAAAGCCTGTACAATATACTTTAATAACCAGTAAATGCTTTGTAACTTTCACAAAAAAGTAACTGAAAGTGGCTTGGATTCAGTGTTAAGCCAATTCGATAATATTGTTACCTATATTTGAGTTTAAGTATTCATGTACATGAATGTTGGTCAAGAGCTTCTTATGACAGCTGTATACATATTGTCCCTTTCGTGAGTGAATTTGATTTTCAAATTCCAATGATTTGGCCCTCTGAAAATGAATATAAACTCAATGCGGCTGTCTTGGTAACCAAAGTTTCCACATCCCTGAGCTCAAGTGACTTGTTTGACTTGCATACTCTGTGCGATACCACTGTTCAATATTTTCTCTTTAAAAGGTTAATGGACATCAGATTATTTAGCGCTTTTCTAGTCTTTCTAAAAACTAAAAGTGCTTTTACACCACACGTCAAATCTGCCCATCTGCACTTATTCACTCTCACATTCACTCACTGATTGTGAAGCTGTCCATCAGTTTTAGCTAGCTCATCCATGCTCTTTTGTATCCATTTTCATGACCCTGATGCAGCAGTGAGAGAAACTTGGGGTTCAGGGTCATGCCAAAGGACACAACAGCATGTGACAGCTGGACCTGGGCTCGAACCTGCAACTGTACCGATTATTGGCCGAGCGTAGTACCGGAATAAGGCAAAATGAAGCTTTTTTGTGGGTTTTGGCCTTCTGTCCACAAGTGGACTGCGTTTTTGGTCACTGAACACTCCTGCCCAGATGAAAACTCAAACTCAGTGTTGGGTGTCTCCATGTGGGCAGAAAGAACATGATTTTACGCTTAAAACATCCCACTATGTCTGACCTCCTCTCTGGTTGAAGTCACACTATGCTCTTTTAAAGTTGCTGACTGGACTATTTACATGCTAACACCAGGCCAAGATTGATTTTGTCACTCTCTCCCTATGAGGCTGCATTAAAAACACTTTCGGATGAGACACGATGTTGCTGTTTCACAAGTGACCATGTCAACTGGTGACCCATTAGTGCGCCTGTGGTTGCCATGGTTTCAACAGATGCTGAAACCAACTAACCTTGCACAGCAGCTGGACCTGCCTGATTCAATGTCAATAATCAGGTGGAACCACCTTGCCAAGCTCCAACCTACAACGATTGTGCTCGGCCCAGAGAAGCACTGTCCAATCAGAGTCCTTTAGAGCAGGAAGAAGGAACGAGCTATGAGCAAGAAGACTACACGGACAGGACTTAGCATAGCTGCGAGCAAAAGCGTCCTTAATGTTGTGAAAGGCGCTTTTAAATAAAATGTGTTATTATTACCATAAAAGCAGTTTTATCAGATCATGGCTGCATTTCTTTATTAAATGAAAAACAAATACCAACACTATAGACTTCTCTCTAGTGAGGATATTTTCTCTCCACTTCTGACATGTTTTGTCGAGAGGTTGTTTTACGAAGTGGCTCAAGTTCCGTAGCACAATAGCTCCTGCCTAAGACATAATCTGATTGACCCGTAATTAATGTTGATTCATGGCATCATCATCCAATCATCTGCCAGATATGCTTCTGAAAGGTTCAGCCCTCCCCAAACACTTTCTATAGGCTCTTTTCCAGATGGATTAATGAAATACAGTATATTGAACGATCCATCTGGTGTGTGAGATGAAAAACCAACAAGTGTACACATGAAACTTTTCAATAACAGAATTTGATCAAGATTATCAGAAGTGTCCATTAATAAAAAGATTAAATTCTTTATGCTTCGGCCCCTTCTCAAAGAAATACTGATTAACTGATTGGTGGGGTGGCAAGGTGGTGCAGCAGACAGAGTTCGGCCTCACTACAACGAGTTTGCTGATTTTAACCCCATGCTAGTCAGGGCCTTTTTGTCTGGAGTTTTCATGGTCTCCCCATTAGCTGGTGACTCCAAATTGCTCTTAGGTGAGTGTGTGAATGGTTGTCTGTTTCTTTACATGGCCCTGTGATTGGCTGGTGTCCAGTCCAGGGTGTACTCTGACTCTCACACAATGTCAGCTGGGATCGGCTCCAGCCACCCCCCCACAGCTTTTAAAGGGATCAGCGGTTTAGATAATGCATCATGGATGACTGATTTGTGTCTCAAATTGAACTATTTACGTACCAGTTAAAGCCACAAGTTCAACCAAAACACCAATCAGACTTGTGGTTGGAATTGATATGAAAATAAAACTGCTTGAGCATGGTAATTGCAAAAAAAGCTGCACAACATGGGCATTGTTACAGGATGATAAACAGCCTTTAACAGTAAGCTTATGTTTTTTCATGTGGAAGTAGAGGATTTTAACATCTTCACCCCTGTTCATTATGCTTGAAAACAGAGTCTGAGGGCATGTTGGATGAATATCTAAATGGGCCTATGATAAAATTTATTTCTAAAATAAATGAACTAAATAAATGAAACAACCTTATAGGGCAAAGGAAACCAAGAGAAAATATGTCCCTTTGTTCGAGGAGGGTGCAAAAATCAACCAAACCAAGAGCTGTAAACAAGAGCAGTTAATGGACCATAAGTAGGTCTTTAACATTCTTTCCTTGTGTGGTTAATGCTGTTTAAAATTGAGGATTTAAAAGCTTTTTAGCCCTAAACCAACTTTATACCAGTGCACTCACCTTGACTTTTAAGCACTGCATGCAGAGTTCAGGTGACATCCCTCTGCTTGTTCTGAAAAACAGTCAAGGTTAAAGAAGAGCAAATGTTAGATCATAATTAGATGAGCAACATCCTAATTAAAACAGACAAGCAGCAAACTTTCTCCAACTTCACAAACGCTAAAAACTAATCCGACGCTCTGTCCTTGCAAGCCCTTCTGTGGCTCTTTGTTGCTGCTAACAACCTGCCTGCGTGCGGCTCCACTCCTGTGCCACTCTGTTGTGTGATATGCAGAAAGCAAACCTAAGGTAAACTCAGTGGTGTTTGTAGGGGGGGGCTGTTTCTCTCTGTCTCTTATGCTCCCAGGCGATCATTATTTGATCTTGTTTAGTTCATTATTCATCTTGAGGGAGCCGGTTTGTGACTTGTGGATAAATGCCATATGAAAGGCATTGTGCGCCGAAGGAATGCATCCTCACTTTTATCCTGGCTCCCAAAACAGATCAATTAGTAAAACTAAACAGTAAATTATTAATCACATTGCTTTGTGTCCCCGCTCCATCACCGGAAGAAAACAGTTCATTAGAGAGAGAGGGAGGGAGGAGGGAGAGCGTGATTGAGAGGGGCTTTAAACTGAGCTGATGCTGTGTGAACATTTGAAGAAAAAAAGAGCAGGGAATTATCAAGCGTGTCCATCATTTTCAGGTAACCCCCCCCTTAAAAAAGAAGAAAAAAAATGACGTGCACTTTTAAAAAAGGGGTCAAGCAGTGGAGGAGTTCAATGTCACAGCCATCATATATACATTGCCCGTTGGGGTGTGTGTGATTAAAATAACACACAGGGATGTTTCATGTCGTGGCGAGCAATCAGACCATATTTGCAAAAATATTCAGATCAGATGAATTTTAATGAGGTGTACACTCGAGGGGGATACCGCTGTCAGAGCAGCTGGGGATAGAAGGTGGAAGTGAGGGGCCTGTTCGTGTTATTCGCCAGAAGACAGCCAGGTACGTAAACTTTTTTTCTCTCTCTAGATGGAAAAAAGGAAAGAGAGGGAGGAAGCGAGATCCAAATTCAGGGGTCCACTCAGTGTTCAGATTGCTCTGCTGTTCAGAGTTGGGCAATTTGAATAAATTATTCTGAATGCGAAAAGAAAGAAAGAATCGCTCAGTGGGGTTCATTTTGTGAGAAATTATATTTTCGCGGGAAAGGTTAATTTTGAAGGGAGCTTGAATGACTGAGAACTGGGGGAAAGGAGGAGGAGGGGGGCTTAGTGAAGGTAGAAAAAGAGGGAAAGAGAAATAAAGGAGGGGAAAGAGGTGAGGGGCGTCAAGTAAGGGAGAGAGAGGGAGCGAGGGAGAGAGGCAGTTATTAAAAGCGATTGCATTGCCTCCCGGATGTCTCAGGAGAGCAGAATCAGTGGAGATGTTAAACCTTGCTTGACACCCCAGTTGGATAATTGTGGGTGTGGGAGCTAATCAGCGGAAGATGTCTCCTCAATTTAAATCTTGTCAGTTAGCGAAGATTAGGCCCTCCTGTCCCGGCCACCATTAGCTTTGTTGCATGTCAATGCGCCGGTGAGGGTGTCCGCCCGGGTCCGGCGACTGCAAGGGTGAAAAAAGAGAGAGAGAGAGAGAGAGAGAGAGGGAAGGTGGCAGGATGGAAACCAGTAGATTTATTCTGGCTAAAACCAGTATGGCATTTTCATGAAGAAGAAGAAAACACACTCGTATGAGGAGGAATTTATGCAGCCTTTCTGAAAACGCATTTGTTACTACTGACCTAACTGGGGGACCCGGTGGAATAGGAATGTAGTGCGGGGATATGCTCCAGATTTTTGTGCAGGGGAGGTAGTTAAATATAATGTGAAGACAAACTAGAGGCTTGGGGAAGCAAATTAGCAAATAAAATTAAGGGGAATTATGATTTCATTTATGCACAGACCAACTAGGGATGGGACATGACTTTCAGATATGAGGATAGTTGTTACCTTACAGATCTCCTGTATCAATAGACCAATTTGGAGGAGATGTCCCAATTATGTCACAACAGTTGCACATGTACAATGCTGGCAAAAATATGGATGATATGGGCATTAATTCAGAAATTCAGTTTAGATAGTTTGAATAAGGGGGAAAATGGCATGTTGTGCCACAGGACTGCTCCTTAAAAAGAAAACATTGTGGATTGGAGTATTGATACTCAGTACAGAGTGATGCAGGAATGAGTCCAAAAATGTAGAAGTGAAGTACCATAATTTCTCGAATATAACACGCCCCTCGTTTATAACACGCACCCCATTTTTTCATGCTTTTTTCCAGGAATTATATAATTCAATATTTGTATTCAAATATAACACGTACCCACATTTTGCCCAAACCTTACTCTCTCTGACAACTCAAAAACTACCTTTATTCAAAGTTTTAATCAATGAAATTTCAGTATTTTCACAACAAATACCGTACATGATTTTCTCTCTCAATTGGATGCGGAAACACCTTTTGCTTCAGGCATGCGCAGTTACTCGATTTCTACCCGAGCATGCGCAATCATAGTGTACTGACCAATCAGAGAGCAGCTATCAACATGCCGATGTCTTCGACCAATCACAGCGCAGCTATTTTGGTCCCCTTGCTCACAAGATGGCAGCGCCCTGTGTTTGCACGTGAGTGGTACCATAACACTTGAGAATTACACGATCATTACACAAAGGTAAACTAATTAAGACCAAAAATATTGGATTAGAACTGTTCAACAGTCAGTTTAATAATAATTACTCAAGTTTGGCGGTAATGTTTTCCAGAGAGAAAGAATATTTCAGGTTTTTGTATCAGATGTGTGGTAATCGCGATGGAGACAAAATATTTTACATAATTTGCTTGTGCTTGTGTATAATACGCACAAGAAAATTCGACCTTATTTAAGAGCAAAAAACTGTGGTATTTAGCTCTTCCTGATTCCCAAGGCCCAAAGTATACGGTATTTAGAAAACTGGCGTTAGATAAATGCCTGAAATTAGGGTCATGAGGATCACACTCATATTAGCTTTTAATGTTTAATCTGAAAATAATGAAACGCATTTAAAAGTATCTGCTTTTACATTTTCAAGAATTGTTGTGTGTTTAAAACGACTGTTGCCAATGAACTGCTTAATAGAACTATATATGATTTCTGATCATTTTAAATAAACAATGATTCAAAAATTTTTGTCACAGCCATGAAAACCAACTTGATCAGGTCATTTAAGAAGAGGAAATTCTCAAACAACAGGTCACAACAGGATATTTTACACTGGAAATAGTTGCTTCCTTGCTGATTATGTTTAAGTTAAAATAATAATAAAAAAAAAAGTCATCAAAATATTTAAGCCTCATGATTTTTTGTTTGCAACAATGCTTATTATCAGCAATGATCCAAAACCGAGGCTTGCAGTCCAGAGAACCAGCATGATGCTAACTTCCACATTGACCTCCAAAAATATGTCATCCCTGCCCCACTCTGTTGAAGCACAGGTACTTTATAAGTGCTCTCATGGAATCAAGTATTTCAGTAAATTACTCTGACAAAATGTAAATCTCTGTTCTTTTTAGACTGGCAAGGCCACGTGTTTATGTCATGTGACTGTGGAGACCAATCAAACAACTCTCAGCTGCACCTGCAAGTTTACGCACAGATACATAACAGTTTAGTGACAAACTAGAGTACCAATGATGGAAAGTAAACAGTTAACTGCATCGCTAATCTCCACAAAATATTTTAAAGTAACTTTTAAAGTGACTTTTAATGGTTTTGTTTAGTTTGAAAATATTAATAAATCAATAAAACACAGCCCAAAACACTTTGTGTAGTCGCATTAACTTGTTTTTACGCAAAACAGCTTTTACCTCGCAGGTCACATCAACCCATTCACATCCATTCACTCTCACATTCACTCACTGATGGTTAAGAGTTGCTACTGTATGTCAGTTATCCACCATTATCAGCTAACACATTCAGGCCATTTCATACCAACTATGAAATGGCCTTCACCCTCTTCACTTCAGACTTCCGGTTCAACTCTGGTTCCTGTCACCTCCAGAAGTTTTCCGATGACTCCTCCATTGTTGGATGTATCACCGACGACAACGAGGGGGAGTACAGAGGACTGATCGAGAGCTTCGTCACATGGTGTGACAGCAACAACCTGAAGCTCAACATCAGCAAGACCAAGGAGGTGGTGGTGGACTACCGGAGGAGCAGGAGGTCCCCTGCCCCCATCATCATCCAGGGGGAGGAAGTGGAGAGGTCGGACTCGTATCGGTACCTTGGGGTCCACATTAACGATAAACTGGACTGGTCACACAACACAGATGCCCTCTTCAGGAAAGGACAGAGCAGGCTGTTCTTCCTGAGGAGACTCAGGTCGTTTGGCGTCTGCAGCAGGCTCCTGAAGACCTTCTACCAGTCCGTGGTGGCCAGCACACTCTTCTTTGCTGTAGTGTGCTGGTGGGGCGGCATCAAGACTGCTGAGGTCAACAGGCTCAACAAACTGGTGAAGAAGGCCCGTTCTGTGGTGGGCCTTCAATTGGACACTTTACAGACTGTGGCTGAGAGGAGGATCAAGGCCAAAATCATGTCGATCCTGGACAACCCCTCTCACCCTCTCCACGACGAGCTGTGGGTCATGGGAAGCTCCTTCAGCCAACGCATCATCCCCCCCAGAAGCAGAACTGAGCGCTTCAGGCGCTCCTTTGTGCCCACCGCCATCAGACTTTACAACAGCAGCGGAGGCCGCAGTTTGTCACTGCACTGACCGACCCCCCCCCCCCCCCCAAAACAGCAATGGATGTACTCAAGCAATATGACACTGGACTGCACTTTAATAGATTTATAATAACCCTCCATATGCTCCAAACCACCTCTATCCATACTGTACTGTTATTGATTCATATCCCTGATCATGGTTCATTACTCTAGGTAAATAATTTGCACTGTTACTGTGTGGTCATAAGCGCTGCTACATTTCACATTGTCACTTTAATATCACTGTCACTTTATTTTTATCTTTACTGCACTGCACAGGAGGCTCAGCTGTTTTGTACTGTGTTAAATTATTATTTTAGTATGTTAGTTAATTTGATAATTGAACGCCACTTACTCTGTTAATTTAGTGCTTAGTATGTTAGTTAATTTTGATAATCGTATATATCTTCTATTCCTTGATCTATGTCTTATGCATGCTACTATCCCTGTACTTGCCCTGTACTGCTGCAATACCAGAATTTCCCCTTTGGGGATCAATAAAGGACTATCTTATCTTATCTAACATTCCAATGACGCAGCAGTGGGAGCAACTTGCTGTCTCTTGCTCAAGAACACATCCCCATGTGACAGCCGGAGCTGGGCTTGAACCTGCAACCATCCTAGACTTATAATAATTATTGATCCAGTTTGAAGAGTTTGAATTAAACACACTTTTAAAATCTGATGGTCCAGACTGTTTGCGTAATGTGCTTTGTTTTTTGAAAAACAGCAAATCTATTCAAACTATGTCTGCATTTTAGGTAATGATTGGTATAAATATCAGTATCAGTATCGTTTACAGCAAAAAGCAGTGGTATCATATCGATTTCATATCGAAAATTGTATCTGGTGTGTATTTATGACCTTCTCATTTTAGGGACATTTAACATTTTCAACATCTCTTGTTGCAATGATAATCACAACCTCTAAAAAGTAAGCAGTTAACATGGTTTCTTTTTAAACCATTACCTGGACATGACCACAATGTACAAAAACAGTATGCTCCAATAACTTTGTTTACCTCGAGGTTTTATGTATAACACACTACAAACTACATAGAAATGTCTGCTGCTCGGACAACTAAGTACGGCTCAACGGTGCAACTTCACTTCCTCGTAGTGTTACTTCTGACACACTATTCAGCTCATTAGATAAAGCATTCAGCTGGTCCACAACTCCTTCATATAAACTAGACACAAGCTGCTCCTGGTTATCTTGGTCCTACTAGTTTGGCTCTGCCCAAAAAATACATCTCTTAACGGCCCACGGCCCTGTCCTCAAGTGAGGGTAAAGCTGGTTGTGGAAACCAGAGATTAAAAAGCAAGATCGAGGCCAAACCAAACCACTTCCTTCTTCCTTGTTTACAGTGACAGGAGCTGCCTTAAATGGCTAAAATGCTATTGTGTTGGCAATTTCTGGAAAACATTCATGTGCTTGCATATAAAAAACAAAAGATCAACAGCTACTGGTGTGACCTGATCAGGGTAGTCCTCATGGCTGTGACAGTTATGTAGACACTTTAAAAATCCCATAGACTTTGAGACAAGGGTAGTAGAAGTCCTACAATGCTAACTAATTGTTCATTTTAGGAGTCAGTACAGTAACACTCTGTACAGTGTACAACAAATTGCACATTTTCCAGTTCCTCTTTCTGTTTTTGTGTATTTATACTGTGTTGAGGAGGTAGTTATTCAAACAGAATTTGAATATTTGTTCAACACTACTGTTGATAAATTGGCTATAACTTCCCATGTTACAGACCAACCAGAGCCATTAATATCTGCCCTGTCCCTGTGCACATGCTTGGATTAAGTTAATTTTAGAAGGAGGAAATCACAGAGTTCACATTTTCAGGCTATTAGTACTCTAATATCCTGGGATAGTTGTTCTCATTAATAAAAATCTGACAGTATAATTTTAACTGGACAGCTGGGTGGAGGTGGCTCATTCCAAAAATGCACTGTAGTGATTTTTTACAGCTCAGGTCTGGCTGGCTGCGGGCCATGGCTTTTGCATTCCCCCCTCATGGTAAATATTTGTAACAGATTTTTCCTGCAGGACAATGGCTCCTTTCACCGAGCAGGTCCTGTAACCTCGCCACGAACGCGGGGTCAGGGCAAATAAACAAGGCGGGCCGTGCCAAAGCTGAGCGGCTCCACTGATTCCTGGGCCGGGCCCCGCTGCATACCAAGGGCCCTCTCTGCTCTCCCTCTCTCCTGCTCCTCACCACCGGAGTCTGAGTGCTGACAGATGTTTCATTCCCCCTGGTATGAAAGTAAAAGGGACGCCGGGAGGAAAGAAAACTAAAGGTTGCTTTTTCTACACGATATACGTCACTTTTTTTCTCTTGTGCTCAGACAACTTCAGACAAATCATGAAAAAGAAATGTAGAAATTTATTATGAGCTGCCTCTTTAGAGCAGCAGGGCAATCCATTATGAGCATGTGTGTAACCTGTGAACCAGATTATAATTAACAGCTGCACAGCCCCTGCAGTTTAGGGTCAGAAACCCTGCATGAGCACAAAAACCTTTTCAAAATAGTTACTTTATCTGCATGTTTATGTGGATTTTTGTAAAAACACACAAACCGAAGCTGCTGTAAACAGCTCAAAAACTCTGATGCAGCACTATCCGCCCCCCTCTTTCCCCCCTTTGCCACCTCTGCTCCATCGAGGCAGTTAATATCAGCAGCCTCAAAGAGAGAGCTGCCGCCGGCTACTGCAAGATGTAACGAGTTCAAGGCCCCCGCTCAGGCCCGAGGCAGCGCACGGTAAACATTTGTTACCGGCTGTTTTTTCCCCCGTTTAGAGCTCTGACAAAGCCTCTCTGTGTGAGGAACAACAGCTACAGCTGGGCCGAGCAGAGTGAGACATCGATCCGTACGCTCGTGCCTTTACAACCCCCTCCGAACGCTCGTCTGGCAGTCAGCAAGAGCAATGGCGTGTGCCAGAAGACCGTCATGTGCTTTGCAAAAAATACAAAGCTTAATCAGTTGTTTTATCAGGTGACGAGACTTAAAACTTGGTATGGAACACCTCTTTTCCTGTTTTTGTTGACACAACGGGGTCGTTTATGACTTTCCAGTGTGCCAACTCCTCAATCTGTCATATAAGTTTTTTGATGAAATAATGCTTTTAACAAGATTCAACATCAGAAGCTTGAACTCGAAGAGCTTAAGCAAATAAATAATGACTAAACTGCATTAAACCAAATGGAGCAATATAACCACATAAACAGCTAACTTTACCATAAACAATATATTACAGGTATATGTTAAAGATTTTTGTGATTTTCTTTTAACTGTGGAGTCAAACAAAGCCTAACAGAGTGTAATGATGTACAGTTTTATGGCTTAAAACGTCTTTTAAAAGAAAGAAAGAAAGCTCTCCCCAGTTCTGTTTAAAAGAACTTCTGTTTAAAGTTTTTTGTTGTAGCCTCGCTGACGCACCACAAACTAACAGGGTCAAATATCATTGAGATACACAGTTAAATATTACAACCATTAAATATGGATTGGTTTCCCCTTATTGATATGCATAATTACAGACATCTAAGCTGTTTTTTACAATAAAGAGTGGAAGTGCATTGAGGCAAGGCAGGAGAAATATTATACTGACAAAAGGACTTTAGTTTTCATAATGCACTTTCAGGAAAAAAAAAAGGCAGAATGTCAAGAAAACAAGTCAGACTCAAGAGCTGAAATATTGCGAACAAACTTGAAATATAAAACTTTACTCGTTCTCTATATCTACATATATTATCATAGCATTATTCTTGCCTTTTCATTTTTATTTGTTTGGAAAACGCAACTTTAACTTCAATCTTTGACTTTAAATGTACTTTTTTGTTTCAAAATCGTCCTCCCTTATTTTTTTCTCTTGCTCTAATCTAATATTTTTTCAGCAAACAAAGTATTTCCATTTATGTCTAAATTTCATGCAGAAATGTTTCATTAAAACTGGAAAACTTGTCTGTAACATTATAAAAGATGTGCATGTTCTGATTTGGAGTAATGAAACAGCACCTTGATGTTTACAAAGAACTCTTTTAGCATTGAGTATTTAAAAAAAAATATTGGTATGAATTGTGTTCTTAAACTAAATGTTTTTCAATGCTTCTCCCCTCGTGTTCCTCTCCCTCCCACTCTCACCCTCAGTGAGCCAAGGGAGCTCTGCTGTCAGTGTCATGTGACTGCGAAGACCAATCAGACAGACTCAGTGGCTGCACTTGGGACATAGTTGTCAATTTTTAACATTTAAAACTAGGCATATAATCTGAAAGGACCTTAGAAGTTATTGTTGCTAAGTTATGATGATTGATGAATTAGTGCAACATGGACCTGTATGTGTTTTAGGTTTTTACTGATTACTGAAAAAGTTTAAACTTAATTATCTAAAAGTCAAGTTGGATTACAGCTATATGTCCAAGTTTAATCATGGTCTCTAGCCTGTGTGCTTTCTTTCTTAAATGCTTTTTGAAAAATTTCCCAATAATCAAACTCATGTATTTGCTAAAGGAAATAACTGGCATTGATATGAGTATTAGTGTTTTGAAAAATGACAGAAAAAAGTATCTGCATTGATTTGATGTCTGGTATTGCCCATCACTAGTTTCTTTGCTAAAAATCAAAATTTTTTAAATATTTTTTGGAATAAATGCTTAACTTGAGACCTCAATCAACAATAAAATACTTTTGTAAAACACATTTTGTTAACTTAAAGTAAAATAAAAACAGTTATATCCTGGAGGCAGAACAGTCACCAAAGGCCAAGAATGAACAAATCTGACTCTTAATTTTAGGGTCCATGAAACTGCTTTTTAAAAAAAGTGAATCATCAACTTGTGTTGGTGAGGAAACTCTGCAAGACTTAATTTCAGCTCTTTATAATGATAGCTTCATGTGCACTGCAAAAAATACTGTGCTGAGTCAAAAAACTTAAAACCATACATCCATCTATCTCTCATCTTCTGCAGACAGCTGTGAGGTTTATTTCATTTTATTTTGAGAGGAGGTGGAGCAGTAGATGTTTATCCATGCAAGATTTCATTTATGATCTATATTATGATTGTTTGATAAGTTAATTTTTCAGTCAAGTGTATGACAAGTTAAACAAAATGTATGATTTACTTTATAAGAGCTCTAAAAAAATCTAACTTTGTGTTATTTAACTTGAAAAAAATATTGTCCCTCTAAAAAGATAACCCTTCTTCATTTTAAGCACACTCTTAAAATTACATTTGCCATGAAGCACCCAGTTAAAAGTATCAAAGAGGGGAGACAAGAGACTGGCGTTTAATCTAATCTACGTTCTAATAGTTGGGGAGACATTAATTATTGATAAGGCTGGCAATTGATTGGTTAATAAGATAATGTAATTGAGAAATGAAAATCATCAGAGTTGAGTGTGTGTCGGCTCCGATCTGAGCCGCACAGGGGGGTTATGTGTGTGTATGTGTGTGTGTGACGGGAGGGGGTCTTAGGGGATTGCCCCTACATAGGCTTCCATCATTACTGCCACACTATAAAAGCAGAGTGGTGATTAAAAGGACTTGATTGATTTGACTCTCATTGGGATAAGCTGTCCTCGTTCCGTCACTGGCTCCGCCTGCTCCAAAAAGAGGGTGTGTATGTGTGTGCATATTTTTCTAAATCAGTGTGTGTTGTTTAATAAAATCAAACCGAGAAATTGCATAAATAATCTTGTTTTTTGAGTGTTTAAGCGTTTGAAAAAGGCATTTTAAACTTTAAAAAAATTAATACGAACTTACCATTGATCTTCTATTGTATTACATCAACACATTTATGGATTGACTTTTTTAGATATATAATTCTGTGTTAAGTTTGGCCACAATTTTAGACTCAGCTCTCATTTTGAGATGAAAACGCCATCAGTTTAGTTGAAATTACTATTTTTACAATATAAAGTTTTAGGCTCGTGTTCAGCGCCAACAACTGAAAAATGTATTTCTAGTCCACCACGCTCTCCAAACTGTATTTATCAAATAACTGTTAAACTTTCATACAAATGCACTATCAATATTTGATTCATTAGAACTAAAACTGAAAAAGACAGTACTCCCTGAATGAGTAACTAAGATTCAGAGTAGTTTTCTTGATGACCCTCATGCTTGAGAGCAAACAGCAGGTTTTTCTCCAGCCTCAGTCTTTTTTCAGGCTTGTTCCATAATGCTATTCACACATGCTCAAAAACCCTGAAAATTTCAAGAATTTATATGGAGGACATATATGTTGAAAGCCAACAGCAGGTCTTTTATCCAGTCTTCATGCTGAATTTTCCTGTTATCCCCCCACTATTCACACACACAAAACCCTGAAACTTTCAATAATCCACCCAAGAGAACTGCATGTATAAACAAAAACATATTTCTTAAGCCGGATTTTACCCTGAATCTTTCCTGCTTGCCTCCTAAACCGCAATCATACATGCGCAAAACCCTGAGATTATTAAAATTTACCTGGGGGAGCTGCATGTAATCATGCAAAAACAACAACAAAAAATTTGTTTCGTCTCAGTCTTTACCCTGATTTTTCAGGATAGCGCCGTAACACTGTTTACACATGCTTAAAAAAACATGAAAATGCTCAGAAGTTTCCCAGATGATGAGCTTGTGTGCAGGAAAGCTGCATTGTTTTTAACCCAGACTTAACACTAATATTTCCTAAAGCCTCTTTAATCATGTTTGAAACCACTAAAAAGTTTCAGAATTAACCTGAGAAAGCTGCACGTGAGAATTATAACAGCAGCTTTTTTTTTTAACACAGCCTTATATTAAAAATTCTTGCCAGCCCCCTAATTCTTGTTGACAGATGTAAAACATTTGAGAGCTGCATATGTACATTCAACAGGACTTTAACCTGAATCTTTTCAGTTTGACCCTTTACTCTGTTAACACATTTACATAATCTTCAAACTGGTTTTAAAATACAAAGCCTCGTTACCCAATGGTTTTAAATCTAGAAATAATCTGGAATCAGACCTATAGTGTGCAGCTGATTAACTGATGATTTTTTATTTGTATTATTATTTAATGTGTGTTGTAAGTTTGTGTGTTTGTTGAAACGTGTTGCTGCCTTTCTTGGTCAGCTAGCCCTTAAAAAATGAATCCCTGATCTCAATGGACTGACCTGTCTCTGTGAAGCTTCAGTAAATACATTAGTAAATAATATAGAAACCCTACATATTCTTAATTTACTTGTGTAATCTACAAGTGTAAATGTAACATGAGCTCTGTTTGTTTGTTGTAACAAAAGCTGTAGTTCATAAAAGAAACCTAGGAATATAAATTTAACGTTAATCTTTGTTTTTTCTTCTCTATTCTACTTATTTTATTGTATATCATTTTTACTGTTGGAATTATTTTTATCATTATTAAACTTTCCAGAGATCTCAACATTATTGCCATGTAAGGACTCTTAAAGAGTAGATAAAAGTAGGACTCTCTGAGATGAATAAGAGTCATAATGGTAAACAACACTGGATGCAGTGGGTCCTCTGCCCGGGTTCCCCTCGGGCCCCTAAATTACTAAATCCGCCCCTGTTTTTAAATGTCAAACAGCACAACCTTCCTTATCTTGTATGGTAAACACTGAACATTCATTTTCTGAGAGTTTTTACCATCAAATATTTATCTTAAGCTAGTTTTTTTTTGTCATGGAAATAAACTAGTCGACCAACATTTTAGTCGTTATTTTCCAACACTAAACGAAACAGGTTATATTAAATTTGATTTGGGTATGTGCCTGGAGTTGAGAGAGAGCTGGTGTGTGTGTGTGTGTGTGTATCCATGTCGTCAAGAGGTGGCCCCACTCCCTCAGTTTTCACTCGCCTTTTGTCTGCACTCTGTACTGTACTCTCTCAAACACACACTCTTATACACACACTCTGAGCTCCAACCCACCCTGAGAGACGGAGACAGACCCCGCCGCCTGACACAAAAGCTATTGATTTTACTATCTGCTGCGATGAATGATCTTCCTTAGCCAATTTCTGAATTTAGAAATGAGTTCAATACTAATAATGATACTGGAAGGATTCTTTAAACTGCTCGAAAAAAAAGGGGGAGAAAAAGAAGAAGAGAGGAAGGAAGGAAGTGAAGATTTGTGTGTGTTTGGCTTTGGAAAAAGAGAGGATATGATTTCTCGCCATGGGTGAGATTAAATAAAGATGACACCGATGGTTTTAACAGTCTAAATTACTACATTCTACCCTCAAATACAATTACTCCTATTTGGCTTTCCTCACTGGGCTCACAATGGAAGAAGTTAGCAGTGGGATTTGCTTTTTTTTTCTCTTCCTTTTACACTTTTAACAACTCCTAACTTTTATTCGAGCAGCTTTCCTCCACCTATTTCCACGCACCGCTCTTCTGCTTTTTATGACACAATTTCCAATATACAGCATTTTTTTGCAAGCCTGCTCCTTTATCCATTCATATATTTCATGCGCCATAAAAACGTAACTTTCTATTTTGCACAAATCTGCCAGGAAATAAAAAACAGGCACATAAATATTTAACACAGCCTCTGTTTAGATGGTAGGAAACTATTTATGTCAAATTAAACAACAGTTAGATGCTGTGCAGGAGAGGCTCAGCAGAGTGGGACATCTCTCCGCTCATAATTCATCTGTGAGTGCACATTATTTTTCCTGGAAAGTCTGAAAAGTGTCATAAAAAAAGATGCAAAAGAGGCATGTTAAACCTTGCATGTGCTGCAAAGAAGTGTTACAGGATTACAGAGAAAGGGAGAATTTTTCATTCTTTCCTTCTTCGCTTTTATTTTGGCAACAAAGAGTGTTAATCAGAAGCCCCCCGTGCCTTGTAGAGGTGTTAATTCAAGCCCCCTGTTACAGCGAGGTGTAGATTAATAGATAAGGGAGGTCTGGGCGAGGGTCAGCGTGATAGGGCCCAGGCTGTGTTCGCCCGCTTGTCAGACACCCGCCTGGATTAAGCTGCCGGCTTCGCTCTCAGGTGAGAGGTCAACCATTTACCCAGTTCATTGGTCCCTCATTTTTTCCCTACAAGGTGGGGCGGATCTGCATAAAAGGGCTCCAGCATCTGTATGCTTGGCGGGTTTCTGCACGGGGGGTCCTGCACTACGAGGCGGACGAGGCGATGCAGGATCTGCCGCGGAGGATTACTGTAAATATACTGGGAGACGCGGGGGGAGATGAAGAGTGGAAGACCCGGGGAGTGTGTGCGGTGTTTTAAATTTAATTTCTTTAAATCTGATTCCAGGAGCGCAGCATGGGAGAGCAGTTTTCTGTCTTTTCAGGAAGAGTGCGGACGGGGGGATCCTCTGAAAACAGAAAAAATAAAAGATGCAAGAGGGGGGAAAAGGGGGAAACGTAGGAAACATGAAACTCTGCAAATTTGACTTATAACAAGCAAAATTACACCCTGCTGTCATTTAAATTATGGCTGCCCTCTATAAAGGTGTCTTTTAGGTGCATTAATTGAATTCGGCACTATTTCCCAATAATAATCTGTAAAGTTCAGCCGTCCATCCTTCACGAGATCCCCGCCGCGTAGCAGAGGAGTATCTATTTCAGTGGCTTAATTTATTTTCATGATTCGCCGATAATGACGGCCATGCAGGCTGTACATCAGAATTAACCTTCATTTCACTGAGGTATATTACGATGACAGTCCCCGACACATTTCACCTACACAAAGGGCATTCTCCCCCCCACTCTCTCTCTTTTTCTCCCCCCTCTCCTGCCTCCTCCGTCGCTGCCCCTGCTGTATAATCATCCTCGGCAGACCAAGATTGTTTGATAGCCGATTAATTTTCATAGGAAATCAAGTGGCCAGCTCTTTCTCTCTATCGCTCGCTCTTTATTTCTCCCTCTTAACGCCGTCCCCTCCCCGTCTCCTTCCAAACACACACTACAATGGAGATCGCCGCTTGTGCGTGGTGACTTTTCCTGTCAATTAGGTGTTTTATTTAATCTCATCTAACTTTTTTTTTTCCCATCTAATAAATTGCCAGCCCCCCTTTCCTTCATCTCTCTCTTCGTTTCTGATATCTGCAGTGTGGTTAATTTATTTTGGACGATGCCGATGTAACAAAAGTGCTGTAAATTAATCAGGGGACATCAAGAAAAAAGGGAGAAGGGGGGGGGAGTCTGCTCGCTCTCTGCCTCTAATTTCTATGCAAACCATTAAGTGTCAGATATAGATTCCGCCATTTGCTATGGTCTCAGTCAAAAGATTTCATTAGGGACCTGACGTCACATTTTTTTGAAGGCAGCGCCGGATCATTTCTGTCCTATTTTCTCCCTCATGAGCTCTTTGTTCTTCGCCCCGCTGTAGGATCCTGACACTAAAAAAAAAAAGAAAAAAAAAAGGCCCCTATGCAAATGACAATAATAGATTTTGCTAAGCGCCGCCGCAACGGCCTGATAGCCTATTTAGAGGGAAACCAAAGAAACATTCAATTTGTGGCATTAACCACGGCACACGCAAAGGTTGCCAAAAAAGTGATTAAGAAATTACAGAATTGGTCCTCGCTGCAAGTTCCTTCTTTTTTTTTTTCCTCCACTGCTCGCTCATTGACGTGACATGTGTAATGAGGAGGGCTGGTAATTAGAATATTCTGGAGAGGTGAGCCCTGCTGGAGCTGGCAGCCTCGAGACTGATCTCGCTCTTTTTCTCTTTCTATCTCTCTATTATTTCTTTCCTCTGTCACAGGGTTATTTCATTGACGAAAAATATGACTAAAAAATGCTTGTTGATGGCCTTCATTCATGACATTAAATAAAGAAACAATGACTTCCTAAAATGAAATCTCTGATAATGAAAACTCTGAGAAAATGAGCTTACTTTTCTTATTAACAAAGGATGAGACGATGATGTTAAGGTTGGGCTGGTGTACAGCAGACATTACCCTGACCAACTCTTGAGCCTAGACCCTGATTGTTCCCCACTGGGCCCCTAAACCACCAAGTCCTGAACATTTACTTAATTTCCTCTGGGTAGCTAAATGTTTGAATGTGCCGTTTTTTTTTTTTTTTTTTTACCCAGATTCCACCCTGATATTACCTGCTAGCCTCTAAACTTTGTTCAAACATTCTTAAAAACCCTAAAAATATCCTGAATTATCTGAAGTGAGCTGCAATTGTGAGCACAAAAACCTGTTTTCTTCCTCCCAGGCTTTACCCAAAACCAGTGATCATCAACTTGTGACTCTAGGACCACATAAGGCCCTCCACAGACTCCCATTCGGTCCCCGGAATATCATTAAATTTGGAAAATTTGTTGTAGTTATCTTTCTGTTGTTTAAATTCTTACAACTATTAATACACTGGGACTGAAACATTTTTGACAGGACTGGTTTCATGTTTGACCTTTTCTGACAGAAATCCACGACAGACATTTTTAGCCAAAATTTTTTGCCAGGACAGCAATCTGAGACAAACCTAGTGATGGGAAACACAGGAGCCCCAGACAATGAAATCAGGAAATTCTGGCTCACAGCACAATGCTATGGGTAAGTAGGGACTGATTTCACTTTTAAAGACCACGAATTACCTTCTGTTTTGAAAAAAAACCCACACTAATATTACATTCATTGATCAAATAATACATATATAATAAAATCTACTTTAAGATGTAGCAGCCATCACATATGTAAAGACCAAAATTAGTTTGCCGGCCCCTAACTCTGTTTACACATGCAGAAAAAAAAAAAAATCCTGAATTTGCCCCAGTAAACTATAAATGTGGATTATAGCTGTTGGTTCCTACCTGGACTTTACCTTTTGTTCTGCATGTCCCTCAAACAATTTGACCTTTACTTAAAATCCTAAGATTGTCCTAAATTTACCTGGATGTGCTGAATGTGTGAAGTCAAACTTCAGGGTTTTTACAGAGATTTCAAGTTGCTTTTTTCCTGCTAGCTCCCTAAACTATATTAACACATGCCTAAACTATGGATATTTCCAAATTTTGATGGATGAGCAGTACACATGAACACAAACAGCAGGGTTTTTAACTCAGACTATACCCTCAAGGTTTTCTGAATAAAATTTGCTCAAAATCCCTGAATATTCCATAGTTTTTACTGGATGAGCAGCAAAATGTCAATTCAAACTACAGGTTTTCACCCAGACTTGAGTTTGAAGTTTTCTGCTCGCCCTTTGACTCTGTTCACACATGTACAAAAAACTCTAAACTGCATCTGTGAACACAAACAGACTTAAAAAAATATTCTCTTTGCAGCCCACTGATGTTCATCTTCTCTTTGTTGTTCTGTTGACTAACAGGCAAACTGCAGAAAATCCTCCTGCTGAGGAACGTGTGTTAAAAAGGAAATGAAGAAATTAAAGAAATCTTTAGGACTGCTTTCTTGATAAGGATAACAATGTACAAAAATCCAGAAAAATAACCCCAAAATTTATCTGGGTCAGGAGCAGCACGCTTGAAGACAAACAGCAGGGTTCTTCACCCAGATTTTACCCTGATTTTACCGTGATTAGTATCCCCGTCCCGTGGCAGCCTTGGCAGGCAAACTACAAAATAATTTTAAGGGTAAAGGCACATGTGTGAAGAATCAAGTCAGGACATTTTATGGGTAGCGAACATTGAATTTACTCAGAATTCCCATCATACAGGGCAGGTTTTTCACCAGACTTGACCCTGAAATTACCTTGCTGGTCCCCCTGTAGCACCCAACTCCACCCAACTCCAATACCGGGGATAAACAACATCCTCCATCCACGAACAAGAAAATCAAGGCATTTCTAGAATAGGTTACCCTTAAGCTGCTTGTGTGAAAAAGACTTAAATTCTTATCTTTACTGATTTTCATATAGCAGGATGTTCACATATCTAGTAGTGCAAAAAAGTCACTACTTTAGTAATGCATCCACTATTTCTGATACCCTTTTTGGGTTATAATATATTACAATAAATTAATAAAGAAGTTAAAAAATACGCCTAACATAAATGTATTGTATCCTCACAGGGGCCAGTGGTAGGCTCACCTCTAAAGAACTGTAAAGTCTGCCTCTGTCTAAAAATCCCAAAAAAGTGTGCAGCTGCTCTGCGACACACATATTTCTCATTTACTCTAAATTACCTTAGTTAGTGCTCCCAAACTTTTAGGAAGTCCCAGGAGACAAAAATAGCAATCCATTGTTGAAATGTGCAAAACATAAGCTATCTAGCCAAACCCAACTGATGACAGCAAATTATGACGTTCATGGTCAGCTCAGTGAAACATCTGATAATGTAATGGTAAGTAAAATATCAGGATTTTATTTTTTACAAGTACATTTGTCCAACCAACCAACAGGAGGCCACCTCAAGGGTGTAAGTAAAGAAAACTCCGCATATTAAGATGTGGTCTGTTTGGAATAATGCTGGGATTCACATGAAAACACAAATGATATCATCAAAATTTACAATGCACAGATTCTGCTCTATTGTCGTTATTTTATATTTTTAAATGTTTTAATGCAAATCCATTTCGAAACTTCTTTATCAAATTATTTGAACAATTATGTTTTTGAGTTTTCGTTGACTAAATCTAGGCTAAAATATCGAGGGTAAAAATGACTAAATGCAACTAAAAGTGCTACAAAATGTCATTTTAAAACTGAAAGCAGAACAAAAATAGCTGCCAAATTTAACACTGTTCTATCACGGGGGCTCGGCGGGAGAACAGCTGTCTCATGACCAACTTTTCACGGGTGCCTTTCACTCCTCTTTCTCATTGTGTGAATGTGCATAAGTGTATTTCAGGGACAAGCTCTTTGGAGCCCCTCTCCCAGCAAATAAATATAATCAATCTTCCATTTACATACAAATAGGCTTCTCCCCTTCATCCTAATAATCTGCCCAGTATCCTCAGAGAGGGAAAATAATATTCCCTCCACATGGCAATTCCCTATTTATCATTAGATGGCCTTATTGATTGTTGTTTTTCTCCCCTTTGGATGAAATCTTTTTCCACTTCATTTTATTAGAGGATATTGAAGGCATGTAGGGCTGACATGGCACATAACGCTTCATTATATCCTGCCCAGGGATGATTACAGTTATTGACACTGTCACGTCTTCCCACTCCACATCAAGATCCAAGAAGCGGCAATATGACACGAAAGGGGGAGACGTTATCATGGGCGTTTAATGGGTGAAAACGGCAATAGGGGACGCTGCATGTGTTTGTGGCTGCGTGTTGCTAATGTGGTTCATTCCACTTTGTGTCATGTTGATGATAGCCGGGTGACCGCCGGGGCCCTGACTGGGTGTCAATCCTACTTTGGACAAACAACACTCCTGTCAGTGTGATCGCCAGCGTCAGTGGCATCCCACACAGCCGTCATATATACAGAACATGAAGACTTTGAGATGATTCTGCTTATTGAAGACTCGTTAAGTGGAGACCTAGATAGAAATAGAGAAAGATCCTGACAGGATTATGATCCTATCAATCTACTGATAAAAAGAGACCTTAAAGAGGGCCCTTTGTCATTTTGGGTTTTTGTGCTCAACAGCACCCTAACCCTCAAAGATGTTGTGGAACATTTTCCCTTTTTATAAAAAGCATTTACTGTGTGTAAAAATAGTCCTTTATGCCTCTGAATGCTAACAAGAAAGGTAAGCGGTCACAGTAAAGTCAATAATAAACCATTAAATTCCATCTGTGATATGGCGGCAAACATCTGTGCATCATATGCAGCGTACTTAAAGAAGAACTGATGTTAACCTGCTGTATGACGGGCAAATTATCTGCCACGGCCATCCTCCAATAACAACATCTGTTAGCTGAGTTGATCCTCAACTTGTCACACAGTTAACTTGTCACTCATTAGTGTGATTACCTTCACAAATAGGCCTCCTACACTTGGCTGGATCGTGTAATCTCTTATTTTCTCAGGCATTACAGGAACTGGTGCTCGAGTCACAGTTTCCCTGATCCACACTCTGCCAGGTTAATTAGCTCTTAATGACCATTATTGACTCATTAGCGGACATTTGGGGGTTATTTGGAGCTGGGATGACCTCAAACAGCTCCAAATGCCGGTCTGTCAATGATGCTCAAGCATTTGACTGGAAACTGCTCTCATAAGGTTCCCTTGGGTTCAAATACTGCTCTGGCAGCCGTTCTTCAACCAGTCAAATTTTGAAAAGTAAAAACAGCCTTGAGTGAGCACAGATGACTTAATTCAACAGTGATTTTGGGCCCCATTTTGATGGCATGAAGAACATTGTCTGATAGAGAGTGGTGCGCAGTGATTTGGAGAGTCCCTGTCTATATTCAATCAATCAATCAATCAATCTTTATTTGTATAGCGCCAATTCATAACAAGTGTTATCTCAAGACACTTTACAATAGAGCACAAAGCTCTTCATATTATGGATACACATATATGCATAGATACATATATACATATAAAAATACACATATACATATATATACAAATATATACATCCAACACCCAACATGAATCCATATAGCCAATCATGAATCCTTCCATCATGGCGGCAAGAAAAAACCTTCTGTTAAGCAGCAGGAAATCTTGAATGTGGACCCCAGTCTCATGATGAACAGCAAATCCACATGATGCTGTTTTGGGTGTGTGGGCAAAGGGAGGGAGGTAAGTGGAGACAAGTGGACTAAAGTAAGAACTAAAGCTAGTGACAGATCAATGGACCGATCATAGACCTGTCGTCGTCAAATTTGTTTCTGCTGCAAATAAATTTATTAGAGGAGTCTGTGTGGTTGTGGTGAAAAATTCATAGAAGTATAATCAATAAAAGTCTTACTGGAAGTAAGAATTTATGGTAGTGATGAACTCATGGGTGCCCAGACCACAAGTGCATCCCTACCATATTTGTCTCCTTTAAGTAAAAATGTATTAATGGTAGACCTCTTGAGATGTGACACCTCATTTTCAAGAGAGATCTCATGTCCATGTGGAGCTAAAGATAGTTACTATAGATGTATCAACCATGAATAGAAAGATCATGTTAATATCTACATTAACAGCTATAATGATTATGAACTGGAATGAGATGGCCAAATATGTGTTATGTCTGTAATTGTAGTTATTGAGGCTTCGTGACTCCACAGCAGCAGGCAGTCTCCACCAAGGATCCCAGGCCACCTAAAAGACAAGAGCCAGAGACGAGTACAGGAGCAAACAGAAAGGGACAGAGGCAGATATGGAGACAGAGTGTGAGAGAGAGAGGGATAGAGCCCAATGTGCCAGATCCCCCCGGCAGTCTAAGCCTATTGCATCTTAACTATGTGTCTAAACTATGGACTATGAGCTGGTCCCTAACTGAAAGCTTTATCAAAGAGGAATGTTTTAAGTCTAGCCTTAAAGGTAGAGAGGGTGTCTGCCTCCCGAACCGTGGTCGGTAGATGGTTCCAGAGAAGAGGAGCCTGATAACTGAAGGCTCTACCTCCCATACTACTTCTAGAGACTGATGGAACCACGAGCAGGCCAGCATTTTGGGAGCGTAATGTTCTAGAGGGGTTGTACGGCACTACAAGCTCTTTGAGGTAAACTGGTGCCTGTCCACTGAGAGCTTTATAGGTGGAGTTACAATGTTGTGACATTTTTAGCAAAATTAAATTTCAATGCTCTCATTCTTTGGCAACTTGATAACCATTTCTTGGGGTTTTTTGTGCCTTTTTGGACATTTAATGCCAAAACTTTAGAATTTCTACCCAAAAAACTCTGAATGTAGATAAAATATAATAATCCCAAGGTGGCAATGCTACTATCCAGAAGGAGCGCAATGGTGAAAAGCCAGGTGCAAAATGCAAAGAGGATGCCTTGATTATAAATAGGTATGTTTTGGACGTAAAGCGATTTCAACCAATCATAACTTTTCTCGAACCCTCTAAGAGCTGTGTGTGTCTGCCAGCTGGTGTATTGTCATTTACACAGCAGATTTTGCTGTTTGGTCCAAGCTCTTGCAGCTCATTTATTCACTTTCCTATTTAATCAAACCACATAACACACCGGGCACACAGACGACACGGTAGGAAAATTTGTTGATGCTCTGATTTGAGTTGCATTTCCCTGAGGCTTTATCACAACATCAAAAATGTACTGTGGCCCTGAAGTGCTAAATTGCAAAAGAGAAAATATGAAAGCAAATAACAAAACACAAAGAAAAACAAAACTTCAAGGCAAAAATACAAATGGACTTGAGCTTATATAGCGCTTTTCTAGTCTTTGACTACCCTAAGCTGCTTTACAACGCAGGTCACATCTACCCATTCATGCCCATTCACTCTCACACTCACTACATCAGGTGTCCATTAGTATCAATTAAAACGCCCTTTCATACCCATTTACACACCACTGACACTGGGGGTAATTCGGGATTACTTGTCTTGCCCAAGGACGCATCACCGTGTGACACCTGAAGCCGGGCTTGAACCTGCAACCAAGCGCACTATCACACTGCACCACCGACGCCCTAACAACAAAAATAAGAAAATGCAACAAGTTATAAAACGCAAGTACAAAATAAAAAGGATAACATACAACAAATAAGAAAACACAACAACACATTAAATGAAATAACAGTTAAAAAACACACACAGCTGAATCATTAACACACAACATATTAAAAAATAACAAGAAAAAACACAAAAACAAACCAAAAACTACAACAAATTAAAAAAGCCAACAAAGAAAAAGGTAAAAGTAGAAAAAGGTAAAAGTAGAAAAATCTACTAAAAATCAAGAAACACAATAAAAACACCACAGTAAGTCAAGTAGTAAAACAACAAACAATAAAATGGAACAAAATACATCAATTAAAAAAATGTCTAAAACAGCAAGTGAATAGAAAAGACAACAAAAATAAAAACACAATAACAAAAAAAGGACAACAACAAATTGTAAACAAAAACAAATTTTTAGTTAATAAAAGAAGAATAGAAAACAAATGAGTTATAATAACACAACATACATAAACTTTGAAAAGCACTTGACCAACTGAAAGATAAATTGGTTTGCATATTACACTTTAGGGCCACAGTAAGCTTTCCAAAAAAATAAGTTTGTGCTTAAAAAAAAAAATCTCATTTATGATTAAACTTATCCGACACTCCAACAGTTTCTTTTGTTTCTAAACATCTAATGAAGGTCACCTGTATCAACCTACTATCAGCTAAAATGCTTTGTTCACCTGTACATAAAACAAACTGCAGGGCATGTAACAATATTTATTCACTGTATACAAAGTATTATTAATCAAACTTCCTGTTGCACGAGAGCATTTGAATGTGTAAGCTTCAGCATGTTTCTGCTTGTATAAAAGACTAAGAGTGTGCACAGAGGCAAACAGAGGTGCACTGTTTCTTAACCCTCAGTTCTAATAAAACTGAACTTAAATTCTCATGAAATATGCTGATAAAAATGGTGGAATGTTTGTGTTATTGTTCATCCTTTGTATGGGGAACAAGCTCAGGCCCTGTTTACACGGAGACGCTCTCACCTGAAATGCAAAGGTTTTTCCTTTGTGTCTTCAAAAACGATCTGCTTTCAGACGGAAACTCGAGAACTACTGAAAATGCTGTAGCGTGCATGCCAGTCCAATAGATGGCAATGTAGGTCTGCAGATAAACAGCGCAGTTACAACACACATACAAAGAAGAAAAACTTTTCACAAACAACAATGGTGAGTGGACACACGAAGACGCAGGAGTTTCTTGTCTGGACAACAAATCTGTCTGGATAGTTTTGTCTGGATAACAAACCGAGCACAGTAAGCATCACATATGTTACTGGATAGACGGCCGAAGCTGTTGTTGTTCCTGGTATGCACGTGCAACCTCCATGTGAAAGAGTACTGCTAGACATCAGCGTTTCCCCCTGAAACGATGAATCCTGTTTACATGAGGCCGGGTGGCGATGCGTTTTGAAAACTCTCCGCCTTGGACCCTGGTTTCAAAAGTTAGCGGATTCAAGAACTCCAGGCGCTGGTCTCATGTAAAAGGGAGGCTAAAACGCAATCAAAACTCTTCGGATTCGGCCGAAAACGGAGTCGTGTAAACAGGGCCTCAGTGAAAGTCTGTTGTGTTCCTCTCTAAAGTGTCCTCTAAATATCAGAAACACACTACAACAAAACAGAGCAGGTTTTAGGGGGTCTAAGGTAAAGCCATTATATGCATCCTCAAGACAGGACTCTCCACGGTATTTTTTTAAAAACACACACCCTTCGGCACTTATGGGAGTGCAAGTCCATTTGCTTTACAAACAATAAGATTGCTCAGCACAAAAAAGCCAACTGCATCAGGTGGAAAATAGGAAGGACATCTGCACTGTGTGCCAGAGCAGTTTACATCAGGCGTATGATTGGGCCCTTCCTATTTAAATCAAAGCATTTACCCCAGGAAAATTGCTCAGGTCAGGAATAACCTTGGGAACATTTTTGGGACATGCAAAGCAGCGTTTGAGTCCTCGCTCCCTCCTCAGAACAGCTCAGCTTCAAAACTAATTGTATAATCATGACTTTCCTCGGAGATGAAAAAGCAGTTTGATCATCTAAATCGTTCCAGTGTGCGCGACCGTCTAAAACAAAAGAGACAAGCAGAGAAACGCTGAGTGAAGGTACGCTAAAAGATCATCAACAGGCGCTGACAAAGTGGTGCAATTAAGATGAATCAGGATCTGACAAAATGTTTGTCTGAGGTGTAAACACACAAGTCAACAGAACTGAGGATATAACAGTGGGAAACAGCAGAAAAGATCACAGCGTTTAACAGCTTGTCATAATCAAATGACGTGATTAAAAATGTAGAAATTACACAGGAGATTAGGCTACTGGTTTGACTGAGGGAAATTTCTGTTGATGAGGAACAAACAGGATGTTTCTTTGCAGTCTGTCATGGGAGACAACTTCAAGACAGGGATGTTGACAAGATTTGTTACACTCGAGACTTTGTAAGCCCTGTAATACTGTGAGAACCACACCTCCACGACACAACATCCACATTTAAAAAAGCTTTTTAACAAGGCTGTTATTAATGGACATTAACTGATCCTTTGCATTTTAATTAAAACAATTAAGTTTATCTTAATGATAGCCTCTTTCAAAAAGTGCTGAATTCTAAAATCTATTTCATAAGAAAGCTGCACAAAAGAGAGTGAGTTCATCACCTGAATAATCTAAGCAGCACAGATTTGTTGGGAATGTTGTTGCCAGTGTATTTACACACCTAAGCTGGTGTGCTGTGCTTCTTGTATCCATTATCTATACCAGTTTAACCCTTTCAGGATTGTGGGGAGCTGTGGCTGAACCCAGCTAGCATTGATGGGGTACACCCTGGTGTTGTTGTCAGCAAATCACAGGGCTGACATACAGGGTAAGACAACTATTTAGCCACACATTCACAATTAAGGGTAACAAAAAGCCACCAACTAACCCAGCAAGTATAGTTTTGGTCTGTGGAAGGACACCAAAGTACCCCGAGAAAATCCATGCATGCAACAACAGAACATGCAACCTTCACAAAGTAAGACTCTACTCAGTCAGGGATCAGAACCAGCAACCAGCCCCTCTTGCTATAAGGAAGTAGCACTACCTGCTGCATCATCTTTATAAAAATCAAATGAAATTGTGTTACAGCCTTACATATATATATACATATACATATACACACACACACACACACACACACACATATATATATATATATATGTATATGTATATGTATATGTGTATATATATATATATATATATATATATATATATATATATATATATATATATATATATATATATATATATATATATATATATATATATATATATATATACACACACACATATATACATATATGTATATACACATACATATATACATATATATACATATATATATACACACACACACACACACATATATATATATACATATATATATATATATATATATGTGTGTGTGTGTGTATGTATGTATATATATATGTGTGTGTATGTATGTATATATATAAGTTGAAAAACAAGAAAAGGCTTTAGATTGTATATTTCCTTTGGATGATGTCATGTTCACACAGCAGTGTTTTGAAGCAGACCAGATCACACAAAAAGGCATGGCTAGCTGCACCTCATTGTCACCGCCAGTGTTGCTTTGATGACAAGTTGCACGCTGCATCATGGGACAGAAGCTAGCCGACTAATCTTTCTACATAACAAGTTGTTGTTTTATAGATTTGGTGACGTTTTATGAACAATTAATTTGATGAACATATTTATCAATATTCAAGGGACAAGTAGAGAGAAGCTCAGCGTTAGTAATAATGAATGGCAGATAGATTAACTCGTATAATGCTTTTTTGTCATCTAATGGCCACGGTTACATGATGTTTTTTAATTTGGAATTAATTATTAAGTATTAAATAATTTGGAATTAAAGTTTTGTCCTTCGTATTTACATGGGAAAAGTAATTCCAATAGTAATTCCAAATTGAGGTTTACATGGCAAACATGTTTATTCCCCTTTATTCAATTCCACTTTAGATCTGGGGGTTGGGAATGGTTCTGATTGGACAGGGGGCGGACGTGACGTAGTGACGTATTTACGTATTTACGTCTACCGGAAGAAAAACTCCAGTTCTGGGTCTCCATCGTCTCTGTCAGGGAAACCTCGTCCAACTTGGACAGTACAACTTTAAAAAAGGTCCGCATTTTTATGCTTACGTCCATCCACTCTTTTCATTATTTCCAGATCTTCTAAGGCTCTACTTAAATAAATTATCTTGGCTCGAGTCCAATGCTTGCTACGGGCGGCCATCCTGTTCCGGTCAGCGTCCTGTGCATCATCTCATCAGGACAAGGGAACGAGCATGCGCAGAACAACTGGTACGTATACATGATCGAGGAATTATTTAATTCGGATTTAAAATCAGAATAAACCAGCCACTTACTTCAGAATTAAGTTTTATTCGGCATTTATTTTCATTCCAAATTAGGTGTTGACATGGTCATTTTTAATCTTTTTAAAGAGGATTTAAGTTTTATTCGGAATTAAAGGGGAATTAAAGCTCTCATGTAAACGTGGTAATGACTCAGATATTTCTCCACAGCAGGTCACAATTTGGCCTGTAGATTTTCACCTGGCTGCACACAGGCCATAGACATATATTTCAATACAGATTATCATAGATTCTCATCTGTTCACCTCTGGCATTGTCCTCACAAGTATATTTCCTCCTTTCTTGTCCATCATCTTAGCAGCCATACGAACCATCTCCTGTGCCTTTTTCATATCTGTAGCATGAGTAGACACAGCAACCCCTCCATGTGGTTCACCATGTTGGCAACAAGTAATTTTTGCAACTAACTTTATATAATCAATGCTATTTTCTTGATTTTTTTGGACATACTGTTGTTGAAGTGTCCACGGGTATCAACTTTAGTTTATACACCTAAATACACACTGACACACCACCAAAGCAACATTAAGTACAAATGGAGTTAAGTGTCTTTCCCAAGGACACACTGATGTGACTGTAGACGACTGGCTCTACCAATGAGCTTCCCCCACTGTCCTCCAAAATGTCAAACCTTGTGTAATCTGTGAGATGATTAACCTGCTATGATAGTCCTGAAATATCCTACCTGGCAGGACGAAAAAATTCAATGAACAAAGCCGTCATTTAGAAATTAAGATGGGACGGTGCGTTACAAAGACAAACGTATGTTCTTTGAAGTCCTTATTTCAGCAAATTTATATATACACACTTCATATAGTAAAAAAACTTATATCTAATTAAAATGATAACTGCATTCTCATTTTTCAAACTCTCATATCCTGAGGGCCAATTGGGATGAGTGCTTTTTCCCCATGCAGCTGCAGCTCTCTCCCTCTCTCTCACTTTGTCTCTCTCTCTCTGTCTGTCTCTCCCTGGCTCTCCGTCTTCCCCTCACTCCACTGTGGCTCAGTGAACTGCTCCTACAGCAATATCCCATCATTACCATCTCCCCAGCTGAGCTTCAGCCAGCCATTATCATGCGGCATTATTAATCTTCTTGTCTTATCAACTTGCAAATCACAAACCATTGAGCCTTATGGCGCGGTTTGGGGTGTGCCGTTATTCATTTTGTAGGTCTACCTAGCCTCCGAGTCTTTCTAATCACCTGACGATTGTCGCTCTCTTACTGTTGCCCTGCCCTTTTGCTGGCCTCACTGCTTAGGAGCACTGGAAAGGATCCAAGTGTTTTACAGAGGCAGTCTCACCAGCTACATCGTTTCTGTCCTTTATTCAGTCATATTGATCCTGTTTCTACCTGCAGACTGAGTGGCGTATATAACAATAGCGTTTTATTACAGACCCATGTGTGGAAACGGCACAGCCCAGAGTCAAATATAGCTTGGCAATGAATAAGGATACATCCTAACTCCTTAGAAAGCCTTTTTTGATCAGAGTACGGATTTAATGAACAGAACAACAGCAGATTTTATGAAAGGATGAACATTTATCTTGCACCTGACAATTCAAAATTATGATGGATAAACACAGACTGGCACACTGTGTTGACCTCATGAGTCAGAAATGACCCTGTCTTGTCTGCCTCTTTAAAAATTATACACAGAATACATAACTCTTTTCTGTGATTGTTTTATGCCTGAAATATCTGTTGGGTCATGAGTGTCCACACAACCAAGTGTGACGTCACTCAACCTGACCTCCCCCTTTGCGGATGTCCTGTGCAGAGAAGTTTCCCTCAACCCAAAATTTTAATCAGTCAGATGCAGACGACAACAACATTGCAAGCCTTAAAGGTCTGAAGTCCTGCTGTGTTTGACTGTTTACAGAATCTCTTTGGTGTCTATTAAGCAAGGATTTGATTTTGGTTGAACAATAAAATGAAAGATTTCCTCTCAGCTCCATGCAGCTCTGTTTCCCTCCCTTTTGGAAATGCTCAGATCTGGGGGGGGGGGGGGGGGGGGGGGGGGGGGGTGCTACATGAGGCTGCCTGAATGATGGGAGGGGGGAAGAGAGGTTATGGGCCATGGAATACAATGTCAGAGCAGTCATAGCATCTGCCTGTGATGACCAGAAAACGCACATGTAGGTGGAGGCTGTATAGCTATTACATAAAAAACCCCAGGAAGTAAAAGTCAGAACATTTTAAGGGGCATTTTCTTTAGAGAGGCACAGCACATTTCTCTGCAAAAGGTGTCATGTTCTTCTGCTCCCCAAAGCCCCTTTTAACAACATTAAAGCAAATAAATGGATTTTGCAGGACTTGGGACCTTGAAGGAGCTACTGCTATTGCAATTTAGAAAATACAAACACAATTCTGATATATTCTCATCAACAACACACCATTTCCATGTCAAATGTAGCATGTGTTGTAACTTTTTCAAATAACAGTGCCTTCATCAAAAGTCGACTAATATTGGCCAATATTTGTTCAAAATGCATTATAGGCTGATCGAAGTTAAAGCCAAATTTACAGATATGATCGCCTGTGATGATCACTGCACTGTTCAATGATGGATTATCATTAAGAGGTTCTGGGCAAAGCTGGATCAGAATATTGTTTTGGAACAATTCATGAGTAGATCTTTTAAGGCAGGACATGGACATACACTTGTCATCCTGAAGCGTCAAAACTGACCAGGTCTCATTTGGCTTTTCATAAAAGCACAATTTACAGCTCATTTTTCTTCTGTGTTGCAGTTATGGATCATTACATTGGTTTTTGACATATAAAAACCAGGAATTTTACAGGTCAAACCTGATTGATTTACTTATTGTTACAAAAATTATTACTAAACAAGTGTAAACAAGAGTTAAGGCACTTATCACACAAAAATATGTGTTTATGATAAAAAAGTTAATGTATACATCACTTGGTTTGGTTACTACCCATATATTAGCCCATTTTAGCTCCGCCCTTGTTGAAGGATAATCTTATTTGTGGTTTCACTTTTACGGGCATCTTCCCAGTAATGACCCATCTTCCTTACACATGGCCTAAGATTTTCTGTCCCGCAAATCCCCAGTCACACACACATACACACCCACCCACTCTCTCACTGCTAATATTAGTATTCGAGGGGGAAACAGAGCCGAGTAGAGTGGCGAAAAGAGGGAAAGTTTCTTTAAAGGCACTCCATTGACCCCTGATTCTTGCTCTCGCTTCAGTTTGCTTTTCTCCAGGGCTAAAATATTCACACTGGAAAATGCTGCATGACTACAGCTACGCTACTTGAGGGAAAAAATGTTGGAGAAAATTGTGAGGAATGTGTGTTTCTCTGTGTGTGTGAATTTGCATTTCCTTTGAAAACTTTACATGATAAATCACCTTTTTTCCCCCCAGCTCATTAAGCAGCATACAACAGGTAGCAGGCATGAAATATTTAGCAGAAGACAAAGTGTTTCATGTGCTCCTGTGGACCCGGCGATTACCAGGGCCTTTCGTATAACATCCGCTAAAAACAGCCCACCCTTTGATCTTCATTAATATCGTTTGGTTAAATATTTCAAATATGCTTTCGTATGTTTGATTAACATCTTTCAGAATTATTCAGTAAAACAGAGATTAGCTCTAATGATGAAATTGCGATTACCCAGCAGTCACTGTAAATCCAATGAAGGTCAGAAAGGAGTAATATTTCATTTGATCACTAACATACAGCACTGCATGCTGGACAGTTCATGAAACTTCACGGACAAACTTCCCCCATGCATTCAAATATATGCTTATAAGCCCTGGGTATTAATATTCGCATCGGGGTGTATTTTAGAGCACATTTCAGAGCGCTGCGTGCTCAACATTGTAATTTCCAAGCTTATCTAATCAATTCTGCAAGCTCCATCGGCCTCATATCAGGCCTGGTGAAAGAAATCAGCTCAGTAGCACCTTCAGAACACTTATAAATAATGAAAAACAGCTTTTAAAAAGAAAGAAGCGCTTAAGGAAAAAAGTGTTGATTAGAAAAGTGCCTTTTATCCGTGCCTTCAAATCTTTCACATTCTGAAGATGCACAGGACTCCGGGCAAACTAAAGCGAATAAAGCAGCCCTATCTGACCAGAAAAAAAAGGAGTATTAATTTTTTGAGATAAAAAGTGCTGACAGCACAGAATGAGCCAGGTGGTATTTGGATATGAGCGCTGAAGATGAGATGAGAGCCCACAAGATCACTTTCATCTTGTGTATGGAGTTGTCCTTGAAAACTTCTCTGAACTCTGAGCTGCGTCGAAGGCACCACGGAGCTCGCCTTGGCATTTCAGTCATTTATCTTTCTGTGCATGAGGGTTTTTTTCCCTTTGAAACTCGGACATGTCAGAAGCAGAGTTTGACCTGTGTGGCAGGGGTCAGTTGATTCGCCAGATGAGAACAGAGTCATCATGTACAAGAGGAGGATGTTTATGCAGCCTGATTGTCTAACAGGAGAAAGAAAGTTAAAAAATAAAGGGAAAAGAGGATTAAAAAGAAAACTTTTACGTGGTTAACAGCATGTGTCCTATTTTTTAATGCTGCTGCTACACGGACTAGGCAGTAGGTGGGCAGGGTGAGTGAAAATACAGACTTTTTATGCCCGTCTATAAATTAGGAGTCGAGGGTTGATGAGCAGTGAAGGAGAGTCGTGTCTTAGCTCAGAGATAGAAAGAGAGAGAGGGATACTATAGCTGCCACATGACACATTACACACACACAGATACACACTTACACACACACAATGATACACTGAGGTCTTGATGACAGTTATCCTGTTAGGCTGTTATAGAAAAGACTGCAAGGCAACACACACACTCATAAACACACTCTCTGCTGGCAGGCACTAAGGCCCTTGTGCATCTCCTCCGGTGAGGATTTGCATTCTGCTCCTGGCAGGTCGACCGACAAATTGCCCAGGCAGCCGCGGGAGACGGAGGCTCTGGCTGAGGGGAGAGACGCTGCTCAGAAAGCACCTCATCCGTCTGATACTCTCTGTGGAACCGCTCCAGGATTGCACCTCGCTCCCACACACAGGGCCGAGAGGGGGCGGACAGGCAAGGACTGTCTTTTGGAAAACCGGAAGGCCTGGCGGCCATGGCTGGACCTCCTCTCCCTCGGGCCAGGAGGGGCTCCGAGGCCAGTGTCCCCCCCCAAGCTCGCCTTAGGCCAGCAGCCCTGGGGCTATCGTTCACAAATCAGCCCCCGTTTTCCCAATCAAAGATGCCGACTGGGGGAAACCGGCCCAAAGTGCTGCTTAGTGCATTGAATAATTCACCAACCAAATGTCGTCACAAAAACGGACCATCCAGAGAAATTAAAGGCAGAAAAGATAGCAGGGGGCACTGCTGCTCTTGTCCTGACCAAACTCATTTCTGAACACTGATATAAAAGTGAATTTCAATCTTTAATCAAATCATAAAATGGTTAAGAAACGGGTTAGGAGATGAGCAAATAGAACAAATTGCAAGCACACTGAAACATATCAGGATCAAAGTGATTTTTTTTCTCCACATTTCTATATTTTTACATGATTAATGATTAGGGGCAGTTCTGCAGGCTTATTAACAAGCTCAAGTTAAGTAGGGGTGATGTAAAAAGACTAATGTTGAAAGTGCCAGTAATGGACTGAACCCTGTTCTAAGATTCTTGCAGTGCTGCATTTAAGAGCTACTTCCCATCAAAGGCTGAACTGGAGAAAAAGACGTGCTCAGCCCACAAAACAGGACTCAGACCAATATTAAAAAATCTAAATGATAAAAACTACACTGTCAGCAGTTAGATAAACTTAACTCTGCTTACATTTTCGCACGTGCATCAAATAAAACTTTAGGAAAATACAATTTAATTAGTCGCCAAGTAAAATGGTGACTTTCAGCTGACTTGTCATAGATGTTGTTACAGCAGCTGCTGAAAATAGAGCAAGGCCTCACAAATGTTTCTTTAGAGTTTATATTGTCATTTTATCAAGTCAAATATTTTAATTACATGTGTATTTAATGGGGGCAGCAAGGTGGCACAGCAGGTTAGTGTGCGTCCATCAGAGCAAAAAGGTTGCTGGTTCAAAGTCACCGTGTTTGCCAAGGCCTCTCTGTGTGGAGTCTCACAGTGCATGTGTGTCAGCTGGGATCGGCTTCAGCCCTTACAACCTCAAATATGATAACTGGTTTAGATAATGGACGGATGAATTGAATGAAGTACTAAACTAACACAAACACAGACACACACCAGATTGAATTTATACAACACTCTATTGCATGATTTCTCAGGGACATAAGCTCTTTGCTGCCACTATTTTTGCATTTTGATGAGTTATATTTTATATTATGTACAACCCTCCAGTTCAATTTTAGATTTGTGATAATAGTATCTCACATAAATACAGGACGTGGTACAAAGATGTTGGAGACAGCTAGTCTAAATTTACATATTCATTGTGGTTTCCACATGATGTGAGACGAATTACCAGTTGATGACCACTCCTTTCTGACAAGAAAACAAGTGTCAACAGTTAACATCCTCAGCTACCAAACCATGCCTGCTTACCACACTCTTGGGACCAGTATTTGAGCTGCAGGATTGAAAGCACCATGAATAGCAAACCTGAAATTAGTTCAAGTTTGTGGGTCTTAGTAGTTAGTGGGTTAAGGGACGAAGGAACTGCTGATAGTGAAAGTGCCAGTCTCCATAGTACAGCACAGCAGTTCAAAGATGCGTGTTTGTTTTCATGGTGTACATTATGCATATTACCAGGTCCCCCCTTGTGTTTGTTGCCACGCTGCCCTCTCTCCCCTCTCTTAATGAGGCTAGACGCGTGGCTGCCTCAGCACCTGCCGTGGGTGGCCACAGGGTTAATCCCAACTGGCTTCCTCCCTTACTTTGTCTTCCATTTCTCCCTCTCTCTCTCTGCTATGCCTCTGGGCTGCTGACGGCAGCAGGCAACGTACGAGTAGGCAACGAAGAGGGAGGGGAGGTGACAGGAGGTGCAGATACCCCGGGGTTCCCCCCTCCAGCACGGCAGAATGAGTTGTACCAGACGCCGCTGGATACCTGACAAGCAGACGCCTTCATAAATTACCAAATGAAGATTGATCGCGCGCACCCTTCACCTCTTTTTGTGTCGACGCGCCGGCAGACGAACGCATACTCAGCTTTGCATGGCGAGAAGAGGCAGGCAGTGACACAAACATGGGTGTTGGTACATTAGGGTTCACATGTGGATATTCATCTGCATCTGTTGCTTGTTGTCAAACTTCAAGTTGAGGTGAGCCAGCTGTTTCATGCTCTACCAGTTAGATAAAACAGTGGAGTGGTTGGTCAGTCAGACTGGTGATGCCTAATCCATGGCAGGTCCTGTCAGAGAGACCAAAACACCCAAAAAACTGCAAGGGTGCTTTGAATGCCATTACCCACCACACTCTTAAAGGATTCATGAGCACACATGGACATGCACAAACATACCAAGGCAAATGTTAAAGTGTATTGTCTCTGCATGAGTTACCCTGACATAAGTGTATGCTGTGCTGAACGTACACGCTTCTACCCTTCTTACCCAAGTGGAAAAAGGGGTGAGTTTCAGTAGAAGGACCGGGGCCATTCACCTGAGATTGATGCCTCTCCATGTGATGCATAAAGATCATCCAAATCACTACCACACACACACACACACACACACACACAATTCCCACACACCACTGTCCCCTTAAAACCATCCACATCAGCAGAACGTCCACAACAGACACACACAGCACTTACAGAAGTTAATCGACTTGTGAAATCACAATCAGAACATCATCTCACTCACACACACACACACACACACACACACACACAGCGCTTTTCTTCAATGTTTCCCTCACACATTTTTTTTTCAGGGACAGTAACCTTGTCTTGTAACTTGCTTACTCAACAGACCTTGTTACGGTGCTGGCACTTTACTGCCACTGCATCCACTGAAAGGTCAGCCCCGTCGCAGCCGATCTCATTCTAACGGGAGGGGGGGCTTATTCTGTTATGATCTGGCCATTATCATAAGCTGATTCACAAATTGGCGGGGTAAGGGATGATAGGATGGGGGGCTGTGGGGTGCTTGGCAGGAAAGTGTAGGGGAATTATACACCCATACAAATGGAGCTGGGGACAGTGCGGCTAAAGTATGATGTAATGTATGATACGTGATGTATGGCTTGCAATATCAACGAGAAATGCTTCATGAGCACAAGCCTTCACCAAGGCATTTCCAACATAGTTTGGCAAGTTAGTGTAAATAATGTGGAAAACTGCTCTATCCACCACAATATTATCACTTCTTCCTTGTGCCATGACCAACTTTTCCTAAAAAAAGTCATGAAAATCCATTAAGTACTGATGGAGTTATTATCCAAAATGTAGAAAACTGACCTATCTTGATGGCGACAAGGTTTTGCAATGTATGACTGACCAATAGTAGGATCAGAGGGAGCAATGAGACAGTCATGAGCACTCACTCAGCTTTTATCAGCCTCTGAAGTTGGCTTTCATCAAACGGACGGACTTTTTGGGCGCAAAGGAAAATGCTGTAAAAATGGCGTTCACACTGTGCTGACAGTGTGTGTTTCATCCATCAGTCCGTACTGATTTGAAGTTTTTGTTGATTACCCATGTGTGTTTCACAACTTCTTTCCTCTGAATGGAATCCTTTCACAAAAGGAAGTTGAGCACTCTCATGTGTCTTGACTGTCCTACAGTTACTCACATTGTACAGAGCCAAATATATTAATATGTGCTTTATGTGCACAAGCACAAGGTTCAACCATCAGTCAATCTCAGGTTGTACTTTTTACTCCTCACAGCAGTGACAGAGTCAAAGGTCCTTGTGTGTACAGTCAAATAACACGGAGGGTATGTCATACTTTCAAAATGAATCACCCTTCAATCTCGGTTATTCAACAAATGGAAATTAAATTAATTATTTTGTTTCTCTGCGGCCTGCTACCAACTGATCTGCAGGCCACTAATGGTCGATGGCCCGGTGGTGGGGGACCTATGCTGTATAGTTTGTACTGTGATTCCTGCCACATGGTGAAAGTCTCCTGAATCACTGTATTGTGGTTAATTTCCCTCTAAAATAAAACTCAGCATCAGAGAGGAGTAGCTCTCTGTGGCCCATTAAGTTCACCAATCAATATGAGTCAAACTCTCAGCCTACTGGAATGCATCCTTCATCATTTCTGTTGATGCAGCACACAGACATTTCACAAATTTGGGATTAAAATACAGCAAATACTTTTAATTGCCATCCTCTCAGCAGTCATTTGCTTCTCATACCCACTGACCACTTTTTCTTCTGCCCATTGATTTCTTGTCATGTAACTCTTTTTTATGTCATAGGAGCTGCAAGAGGAGTAATGAACAACTGCAGCATAGAGTCACATTTAAAAAGAATTCTATTAAAGCATCATATTTACATATGTTAAAGGTCATTTATCATGCAAATTTAACTTTAAAATGTTTTCTACGCAAAAATACGTGCCCATGGTCTGTCTACAAAAGCACCTTCATGTAAAAGTCCTTCTCTCTCTGTTGGATTCAGAAAATGTGTGCTTTAACAACACATGTTCAAAAATTTCCCTGATGATTTTGCTTGTGAATTTGACACCGATCCCAAATGGAAAACACTCCCTGGGCCTGGTGATTGATCAGCCAACAGGTGGCTCCAGATGAAGGACTGGTAGGGCATCAGAGTCTTGGACTCAAAGGTTGCTCTACCACTAACTGGAACATCAACGGTTCACACCAAGCTCCTGCTGTCACATGTCACTGTGTCCTTGGGCCACACACTCCCCTCCATGTTGCTCCCACTGCTGTATCAGTGATGTGTTAATGGGTAAGAAAGGGTGTAGATGTGTAGCTAATGTTACTGATGGACAACTTAGATTGAAACCCAAAACCATCAGTAAGTGAATGTGAAATTAAACGGATGTAAATGGGTAGCTGTGACCTGCGGGGTAAAAGTGCTTCGAGTAGTCAGAAAGACCAGGAAAGTGCTATATAAGCTCAAGTCCATTTCCCAAAGAAACATGTTCTTATCAACACCCAACTTGTCAAGCAAGATGGCGCCACGGATGGTAAAGCGCTCTAGGAATCTCTAGGAACTCTCAATCCCCGTCACATCACTGGCTGCACCCCAACCTGCCACCCGTCTTACTCTCTGAAGAGAACCAAAGACAGGAAATCAGGAAAGCACCAGGCCCAGATGGAGTGTCACCCTCCTGTCTAAAAGCCTGTGCTGACCAGCTAACTCCAGCCTTCAGCAGGATTTTCAACAGCTTCCTGGAACAGTGTGAGGCCCCTCCATCTTCAAACACTCCACCATCAACCAGGTCCCCAAGAAACCCTCCATCACAGGGCTGAATGACGGGTGGCTCTGACATCTGTGGTCATGAAGTCTTTCGAAAGACTGGTGTTGAGCCACATGAGGACTATAACAGGACCCTTTCTGGACCCCCTGCAGTTCTGCTACTGGGCAAACAGGTAGGCGAACAGTCAATCTGGGATTGCAGTAAATCCTGCAACATCTTGACGGCCCAAGGAGTTATGCGACAATGCTGTTGTTTGTGGACTTCAGCTCGGTGTGTACCACAATAATCCAGGAAATCCTCTCCTCCAAACTCTCCTACCTCCACATGTCTCCATCCATCTGTCAGTGGATCACCAGCTTCCTGACCAACAGGAGACAGCAGTTGAGGCTGGGAGATGCCACCTTCACAACCTGGACTATAAGCACTGGCACGCCCCAGGAGTGTGTCCTCTTCCCACTGTTCTTCTCCTTCCTTCTATACTAATGACTGCACCCCCATGCACCCAGCTGGAAAGCTTATAAAGTTTGCAGATGACACAACAGTCATCAGCCTGATCCAGGATGGAGACGAGTCTGCAGACCAGCAGGAGGTTGAGCGGTTGGTGCTTTGGTGCAGTCAGAACAACCTGGAGCAGAACCATCTCGAAGGAGCTGAAGTAGGAGATGAACATCCACCGCATCCTGAAAAAGGCCCAGCAGAAGATGTACTTCCTGCGATAGCTGAAGAGACACAGTCTGCTTCAGGAAGAGCTCATCCAGTTCTACACTGCTGTCATTAAGTCTGTCCTGTACACCTCCATCCCTGTGTGGTCCAGACACACCAGGACAAAACCAGACTGCAGCACACAGTTAGGACTGTGCATCACCAAAGCCCCCCTGCCATCCATCCAGGAGCTGTACTCTTCCAAAACCAGAAAGATGGTAGGGAACATCATTAGGGACCCCACTCAACCTGGACACAATCTGTTCTCCCCCTAACCGCTGGCAGGCACTACAGAGCCCTGCGTATAAAAACCTCAAGACTCAGAAACAGATTCTTCCCCTAAGCCATTTCTCTCTTAAAAAGCCGAGCTGTTCCATCATGATACAGTGCTTAATGTACATAAAAGGGACAACAATTCATGTAACTGGACACTCGTAGACTTGCACTGATTGTGTTTTTGCATCAAATGTTTGCACCAAAAAACAAAAATATTTTTTATCTCCTTATCTTTATTTTTTCATATGTGTGTGCTCCATTATTTATTTTATCCTATTTTATGTACATTCTACCTTCGATTTTGACACAGACACAAACAGCCAGAAACAAATTCCTTGTATGTCGTGACCATACTTGACTGATAAAATTGATTCCGAGGTCCAATTCTAAAGAGGAGCGTGTTCAGATGCAGCTCATGAAGATTTACTCTGAAACAGCCTTTACTGAGCAGGTCTAAAACTGAGGTGTCTATACGCATACCAAAATATAATATCTGGGTAAATTTTTGGGCAAAAAAAACTTTAATAAAATGTTCTAAGAACATCTGCAATCAGTGCGAACCGGTTAAAAAGAGGTAAAACAAAATAAAATGATTGATACTTTGATACTCTGCCTGTAAGATGACCCTGAGTGCTGAGAAAGTGCCTATAAAAAACGGACAGTCATTTTTATGCTTGAAATTATTGTTATTATTACTATACCCATTGCCAATAATTCACTTATTGGATTGCACCTGACATAAAATCTATTGCTGTATTGCTATTTTGTCCCACTTTGACATACAACAAATTAAAGATGGTCAGAGGGGCGAGAGCCTATCGTCCATTTCCTCCCTGCACTTGTCTTCGTGGACTCACCCTGCAAATTGGCAGTGCTTCATTGAAAGACAGATAGAATATGTGAGAGAGGGCGGTGGAATAAAGTGTAACCTCCTAACTCGCTCCTTAAAGGAGCCCTTTACATGTGTAGACACACAAGAATGACTTGAGGGCCTGTCAGCGAGCCGAGAAAAGAGCTGAGGAGAGGAGGAAAGAAGAGGAAAGAGAAGTCAAATAAATCTGACTGATTCCCTCTGCCGTCGGTTGGCCAAAATGCCAGATGCAATGTAAATCATGATGCGCCGGCTGTCCATCCCTGCCTGAGCTGACATTAGCCTAGCAGCTGTCTTCAGCTTTACGATCCGGCCAATCATCTCATCCAGAGGCACGGGCGTGGAGATTGATGTTTATTCAGAACTGGTCGACATATTTCAGTTACACAAATGGGGAAAAGAGACACTTATGCATTAGTCAAGACCCAGTAAGTGAACTCAGGATAATTTAATATGCCATATAGGGGACACATGGAGGGCTCATCTCTATCCTATCTTAAACAGTGGCGAGGAAAGTTTAGAAAGGGTCAAGTTCACGTTTCCTTTTGGTTTGACTTGTCTTAATATTCCCCCTAAATATTAATACTGTGCATATTTGATTTCCTCAGTTGCTGTAGTGTGCCATAAAGGCTGCTCCTTCAGACTTTGTAGACTACATGTGTGAGGTCAGGCTCTTGAGGTGAAATGGAGTAATGAAAGTTAAAGAAATCTAACAAATGTGCAGGTTGGTTTTCTGGCAGAGAGTCAGAGGATCTGGTGGCACTGCAAACCTTTTTCTCTTTTGCAGAAATTCTGCAAGCAATAGAGATGGATAGTAGAATATAAAGTGGTATAGCTTTGATAACTCTATGTTAACCTAGGAAAACTGAGTTTTCATGAGTGCAAATGCAACTTAGTCTAATCCTAACATACTTTGTTGTAGTTCCAATGGTGCTGGACCACTGCAACTGTCCTGGACTTTGACAAATCATCTTAGCTTCCCCCAGCCCCAATTTGGCTCAATTTCTAAGTTTTCAGCTTAGAGACCATGTGTCACAAAAAGCTCACATTAACAATGAGAATGTTTGGTAAAAGCATTTTGAAGCAGGCCGGCCTTACCTTATTACATCACAGCCAGTGTTGATATGGCTACAAGTAGCATTGTGTATTATGGAAAGAAAGCTTGCAGGATGTGCTGTATAACTGCAGTTTGAATAGAATTATTATATTATATTAAGAATCATGACCCTGAAATAGCATTTGATTTATGTTTTTGTGGGTAACTGTATTTAAAAACATAGTGACCTCTACTTGAGACACTCTATTCTAGGCACCAAACATTTGTTTATTTTAAAGAACCTTTATTTTTCCATGTTTGTTGACTATTTTTTTTATTGATTTGTACTTTTTTGCAACAATTAAAACCATGATTCTGTGTTTTCCCCATTTCTAATTTCTATTTAAACACATTTCTACATATGTAGACTAAAATACTTATTTTTGGCATTACTCAACCTTTTATTATTTGTTAGAAGTAGCCTGAAGTTTATATGTTCCTTGTGACAATGTGACACATGTTTGATGGAGTTAATATTTTTACTTCTTTTCTGTTATCTTCTTTTAGGGTGGTTGTGGCAGCATAAGTGAAGGGAAAGGGGTTGTAGAGAGAGCTTCTGTCTTCCTTGCAGCTCATATTATAGATAAATTAACACAAAAATACACCTAGAGTATCATAACAGCAGCATACAGCAGGCTTTTCTCTGTCTGTTCACCTAAAAAGTCTGTATCAAGCTATACTACAGCACTATCTGTAATTTTTTTACTGATAAATCATTTTTTCTGTCAGTCGTGAATGGTTTAAAATGAGAATGTGGTCGGCATACAAAGCTGATCAGTCCTCCCTGCTGTTTTTTTAAGACCAAACTTGTCACACAGCCTTGAAGAGAGGGGGATATCCTCTTCGTTCGCCCTTAAGCTAAGGTGCTAGCTGCAAGCTTCAGGCTTACGTGAGCCTGTTTAAACACACAAGACACAGCACCAGGCTGGGGGAAACTGTCATATGGGCATGCAGTGGGAATTTCAAAATAAAGCTGCTTGTAATACAGCAATTTAAAATGATCTTTTAACTGTCAGTCAATCTGATTGATCATTAATCAGCCAATTGATAAATCAATATACATCAGTGTTTTTACGCCACTTATATTATCAATGTTCCAGGCCTTATGATATAAGTGTAATCAAACTAAAACAGAAGAGGGGCTTTTAATGCTTGCCGGTGTCTACAGTGGACCATAGAGGACACCAGAAAGCATGGTAACTTATTAGAACATAACACCTGGAGAAGCGTCCACAAGAAACTGTCTGTTCTGTGGAAAAGTAAAGACCAGCTTTAAAAACAATAAATACTCCTGCCTAAATGAGCTGGGGTGAATTCACTGAACTAAATGAATTTTTTAATTAGTCCATGTTGTTGAGTCCTATGACATCTGCTGTAGAGACAGTGAGTAATGGTACCCTGCTGATGACTTCATGGTAGTTGTGCCTGTGCACAGAAAGTGACTCGGTGGGATCCAAAACACTGTCTGTTGTTCTAGAATTATTATTAATACATGAGCAAACTGTAAAAACTGCAATACTGCCAAACTCTGTCGGTGTGTTGAAAGCATGAAACTGATTAGCACACTGTTTGTACATCAGACCTTGTGACTGAGATCATAGTAAAGCAAATGAGGGTAATTTGTGCTTCTATTTAAGGCTGAACTAAGTCTGTCTTTATTAGTCAGTCAAGCACAAGTTTCAAGTTCTAATATGGGCCAAATTTCAATTATTTCTGGAACTTGCTGCAGGCCAACTAGAAGTAAACTGCAGGCCACAGATGACCCCAGGGCCATCGTTTAGATGAATATAGCCTTGGTAGATGATTAGTAATGCAAAGCAGATCTTAAGACTGTTTTCCTGCCATCAGCAGAACATTTTTCTGCTTGTCAATGCTCTGATGTAAAATACAATGGGCCTGGGCCCTTGTCTGTATATGTTCCCTGCTCTCTTACTCTCTTTCAGACTTGCTCCAATGTCTCTCAATCATATTTAACTAAGGCAGAAAAGCCAAAATAATCTTTTAAAAAGGGTTAATGGTATTTAAATAATACAACAAGCAACAATTTCATTCATAATTTAAATTAAACCTACACTGCATTGCCACACTTGGTATGGGTTAAGAAGAAGGAATTTAGATTTGATATATGGTTTAAAACAATGCAATATAGCTCAACTGCTAAAGGACAAAATATCTCAGTTTTTAAAAGTATCTTTCATTCCTTACACAGATGCATCATTTTTGAAAGTTGACTTTCTCCTGTGATGTAATAGATAAAGCCCCATAACGGTGCATCTTTGAAACGACTTTTTAAAAGCCTGCAACAAAATCAGGGATCTTTTGCTGCAGCAATCACAAAAAAGTCCCACAAAATCCTGGGGGCAGTGACATACAGTGTTATTGCAACAGCTGAACTGAAGTCATAAGTCAGGTTCAAATGGACATAATGGGAGGGAAAAGTCAGCCAAAGGAAACAGAAGGAAAAAAAGACAAATTCCTTTGGCTTTCTTCCCAAGTAGCATACATTAGGTTCAGTATAAGTACTGTTTTGTGCCCCAGTTTTGACTCGTGGGAGTGCGCTGACTTCACCCAGCCGTCAAGACTGTTGCAACTTCATGTACATTTCCACAGGTAAGCAGTTAGTAATGCTCCAATAGCAAGACACGTCTGTAATGAATTACCACCTACTGTCATTTCCCCAAAACATCCCCCATATCTACTAATCAAACCTGTGAGCAAAAAGGCAAGAAATGAAATATAAAATAAGTCAGAGTGCCTCCCCGCTCAACACAGAAATAACGGCAAGTTTAAATAATTCTGGAGAGCGGCTGGCCAATAAATTTCCGAGCAGAGGTTAATTTGGCGAGGGGGAACCTCGGCGCAATTACCTTGTTCGCTGCCTCCCCTCCGAATGCCCTCAGGGCCCCGTCTGAAATGTCACCCAGGAGGAGGGATGGAAGGGCTGGATGGAGGTTTGGCGGGGCTGGATGGAGACCCACCTCGGGATACAGCCATGAAAAACAAGGTAATCAGGACAGGCTAAATGCTACCAACAATGGAGACCTATTAGTGTCTATCACTCGAATGGGGGAAATTACTTTCCTTCAATAATCATCCTCTCCCTCATAATTTTCATCAGGCTTTCCATATATGAATTAACTTTGAGCAGCAAAGAGAGAATGAGGATGCAAATAAGGATGGATAGAGAGAAAAAAGCAGAATAAAATTATATTTTCAAATGGCTCAGCTAATATGGATTTAATAACAGCAGCGACAGAGCTAATACTAAAATGATAATCACATTAGTAATGCATACAGAACAACTCCTTTATTTTGGTACAATGATACAAGGTTACATACCCTGGGTCCTATTTTCTGTGATTTGTGGATCAGTGCTAGAGTGACTCCTCACTCCTCTCATCATCTACCACTCTTGCCCGCCAATACACAGGACTCCATCTTTATCACACTCCCATAAGCTCCCATCGCCATATCTACAGCTGAGATCTGGGATGCCTGTAATTACCACACTATCTACTCAAATCAAGCCCCGATCCAAATCTTTATTTCCCCGAGGCCCCGGCCAGTCTCCTAGCTGGCTCCGTACCTCCCAGGAAGACACAGCCGACGCGTGTGCTTTTTAATCAGGCCTCGACTCAAGCTGTTCCAGCAGAGAGGAAAAAAGGCCGCCAAGCTGTGCCGCCGGCTTTTAGAAGGTGAAAGGTTCCAACAAAGTTTTGGCCAAATATAAACATGGACGGGCTGTTAATTCAAACGTCGCACAGTGTGTGCACAGTGTGTCAGACAGCTGGGAGTCATATTTTTTATTTTTGTAGGATTGTCTCATGGTACAAAGTTGTCTGACTTTTTCCATCTGGACTTTGTTGTTTGAGTTTTCAAGTCATTAGCGAGCTATGGGGCACTGTGGTATTATGCAGTACTAATGGTACAACAAGGAATTAGCAGGCTGAGGTTTAATTTAATTTAGCACCTCTGCTTGAAAGGGAGAGTTCTTTTATTGGCCAAAGCTCTGACACTGTTGCTAATATTAGCTGAAATAAACATGTTTCCCATGTCCCATGTTTCAATGTCAGCGCTTTATAATAAAAACATAACCAAGAGAGGAAGGGGCTCATTTGCACTTCAGAGCTCCATTTAGCAATCTCTGCAGGCCCTTTGCTTATTTGCCCATCGCTTCCCCACCCTTCTGCATTAAATGCTAACAAACCAGAACTGCAGGAGTCCAAAAAGCCCTGCATTAGAATTTATAAACAGTTTAAGAGAGACGTAAGCAAAAGGCATTTACACAAACACCATCAATATTTCACTATTCATAACATTTCCCCTCTTGTGTGCGGTTAAATCCTCATCTGGTAATAAACGATGCTTAAGCCTGATGTGGTAAGCTAATTGGTTGTGACTGTTTGTAGAAAATGCACTAGCGGGATGCGAAGCGGCCCCCCCTCATTCCTCCTTTAAGAGAGAAAACATCTCCGCTGAGGCTTTTAATGGTGTATGTACAAATAAAATCAGCCTGTTTGATCAGTTTGCAGCGTACTGGGGGTTCAGTCAATGCACGAATCAGCTGGAAGTCTTTTCACTGTCAATGAAATTACATGAAAACACAGAAAAGATGTGATATATTGCAGAGAGTAGCTTGTTTTCATTTTGTGCTTCGACAAGTTCAAGCAGAAATTTCAAAGGGAGAAAGGGCTGATTTTGGCTACAGGTAGAGCCAAAACAAAACTGTCTTTATGTCATGGAATTATCTCATCTCTTAAGCCTACCATACAATAGATGACTTTCTAAAGACTTTCAAAAGACTGTAGTCTGACACCCTCTAAAGCCTATAGACAATGTGTCAGATTTGTGAGGCATTTACATGTATGGGGTCTGTCTTTGGTCCGAATCACAGCCAGTGTGTTAGATTGTTGCAGAAATACCTCAAAGTCATATTTTCACCAGATTCAAGGTATGGCTTAAAATGTTGAAATAAGTGTGTACACTAAATATGACAATCGACTCAAAAAGTAGGGGTTGGAACGTCCTCTTTCGTATGAATTGGAGCCATCAATAAACAAATGATTTATCTAACCCCAATAAACTTTATATTACGTAATGTGTTTTCTTTCTAGTTTTGTTTTTCCATTAATTAGCAGCCTGATGGTGGGTTTAATCCAAAACTGCCTTGTTTTCTGTAAGCTTGGACTAAGGTCAGCCACCTTTTAACTGTAAATGAACCACACAAGAGTCCTGATACTGGACCTGCTTTGTCAGGCGGTCTCAGTGCGGTTCTTTTGTGTGCATCAGAGTTTGATTGACTGCTTCACACCAACAGAAACAGACTGCACTAACGTGGAAAGCAAACTCTAGTTGCATCATACATAGTGGGCAAATTTGATTACCATGAGGGCTACATTAATGGTAGTCTCAGTTTCAGACAGCCAAATTGTTTCAATAAGAGTGAAAATGTCTATAATTCTCTTCAACCAACTTAAACCAAACTTCAATCATCAGTAAGTGATGTTAGCCAGAGAGCTAACCATCATCAACTGCGCTGTTACTGCCAAGCCTACGTGCAAACAATACATTTTGGCAGAAGACTGGTGATTAATGTTGCTCTGCAAAAGAAATCCCCATCTTCACGCACAGGCGAGGGTTTAAAGTCTTTTTTTCAATAAGCTCGGTGAAAAGTGAAATATACATTAACATAACATTAAGACAATCTGCCAACCTGACTGGTCTACAGCTATGTAGCCCCATATACAACAACCATCAGCTCTTTAAGCAATCGAGGAAACAATAGCTTATCTGCTGAGATCTGACCACATGGACCAGCCTTCGTTCCCCAAGTGCGTCACTGAGCCTTGGCTGCCCGTGACCCTGTTGTCTGCTCACCACTGTTTCTTCCTTGGACCACTTTAGGTAGATGCTGCCCACTGCAGAGCAGGAACACTCCACAAGAGCTGCAGTTCTACAGATGCTCCTGTGTTTTTGACTTGGAGCACAAAACAGTTCAACTATTGTACAAAGCGAGGAATAATATGCTACCAGAAAACATTCAGAAAATGTTTTATGAAAGAGAGGGGGGTTATAATTCACGGAAAATTTCAATCTAAAGGTTTGAAGTGTGCGTACAATATTGAAAACTTTCTTTACCACTGTTAAGGGAGTTAAACCATGGGACAGATTGAGTGCAGAACTAAAGCAAATTTTGAGCATATTCTGTTTAAAAAGAAGCAGAAAGAAATTATTTTCCAGAGGCACATTGATAAATAAATACTACAAAGTGCTTGCTGATTATCTGGATGTATGTTTGGCAGGGTATAGTAAATACATTTGTACAGAAGGTATAGGTATGATTTTATTTTTATGATACATTGCATATTCACTGTACATGTTTCAAAATTATTGGTAAATTTAAGACAGTGTTATGATTTCAGTTAGGAAGTATAGAAAAATATAAGGGTTAGAATTAGATAAGTTTGTACTTCTTCCTACTCCTTTTCATTCACATAAGCTGAGAGGCTTGAGAAATTACAGATTCAAGTTATTGTCTTGTTTTGTTTTCATGTTTTGATTATCACTTATTTTGTATTTTTTAACTGTTTTTAAGTTTTCATTTTCATGATCGATATAAAGATATCGATCAATCAATCCATGAAACAGATGCAGTTTCAGGGTGCTCTGACCCAGTCGTCCAGCAAGCACAACTTGGCTCTTGTCAAACTTGCTAAAATCTTACACTTCAAAATATTCAAGAATTATTCATACTAAAAATATGCATAGTAATAGTATGCACTATTTATATAAATGTATCATTTATTCATGCAGTCAATACTCAAATCTTTTGTCACTAAAAGAACTGAACTCTCAGATGGGAACTGTATGTCAATCTACGACAAAATCTTTCCAGCCTTCAAAGGTGAACAGATCTGAAAATATGCATCTGTTACAGCTCCACAACCAGTATCTTTCCACCACAGGCTGTAGAAAGAGTTGGACAAAACCATGTGCCGCATTCATTTGATTATCCAAGGAGCCACATATGTTTGTAAGAGCTTTGAGTGTGGGGCTCACAAGCTCACTAACACTGGTTTATGACAGTTGTCACATCATCAGACAAATCTACTTAAATGCGAATAGATAGAAGACCTTTGATAATGTTTTATCAAACTGCTCTAGGGTCATTGTTTGAAATCTGGAAATTTCTCAGTGACCCCAGAATTAGATGAAAAATCTGTAGGTGTAAGGCCAGCATTAGATGGGGTGAAGCTGGAAAAAATACCTCATTATGAAAGCATCCCCACATTTATTCATGAAAAAAAGAGGACAAAAAGTGCATGTACCTTGGTGAATGTGGGCCAAATAAATTAGACAAGCAGCTTGAGCAAACCCAAAGGTCTAATTAGGTACACAAATTCAAAGGACATAATGTATGAGGAGGATGAGGGAAATGGTAGGTTAATGCAGCGCAAAGCAGGAACTCACCCGCTGATTTGGGGCCCAGAGTGCGGCCGAGCCCTAGAGTGTACGGCATCCTGAAGGAGCTTTTGAAGTGAGCATTGTATTAGAGGCCCCTGCAACAAATCACCTCCTTGCTGCTCAGATGGAGAAACACCCACGGTCTACACGCAGCACATGCATACTTGTAGCAGGACACACACACACTCAAGGTAATATTAAGGGGCGAGAGGGGAAAATAACGAGAGAGGAGCAGGGGAGATGAGAGAGAATATTGGAAAAAGTGTGAGCCCTCTCCTAGGAAGCATACTATGGAGGACACTCATTTGTTTCCTTTCTTTACTCCATGTGTTCCTCTTGCCAATGCATCACTTATTCTTTGTCTGTGTTGAGATCACAATGCTAATCAAAGTCAAATACGCACTTCCGCAGAGGGATAACACTTTACATCTCTTAACACGACACAGGTGGCACCGATAAGAAAAAAATGAAGAGGCCATGAAATCCTCCTCCTCCTCCTCCTTCTTATTCTTCCTCTCTCTCAGGTGGATCGCTCATTAAAAGATCACCATACAGCAGGTGTTCGGTCACACAGTGCTGAGGAGAAGGTTGCTTGAAGTGGCAGAAATCACAAAGTGGAACGTAGTGCTGGCATGCAAACACTCAATGTACACAAATGTGCATTCAAAGGGAATACACACATATAAAAACAGTAAGGAAGTAGAAAGACTGGATGGAAGTGTACACAAACACACTCGAGGGGTAGTGAACATCTGCTGGGAGCAGGTACCTGAACATCTGATGAACAGACTCTCCGGTGTGCTGGTTCAGGCCCACTGCTGCTGATTCTCACTAATAAAACTGCAATATTGATAACAGAGCCACATACACCTCAGAGGTTTCTCTGTATTTAAACAGTTTAAGAACCACAAAAAAAAACCCTTGTTACAGTACAATCACTCTTCATTTCAGTAATATGGGCCTTTTGGAACTGATGTGAATATTTTGTCCTTCAAGTTGATGTGAAAAAAGCAGGAAACATGGGTAAACATAAGGATTTGGCTGAGTCAGAGTATCTCCAAAACTGCAGCTCTTGGGAAGTTTTCCTGCTCTGCAGAGGTCAGTATCTACAAAAAGTGGTCCAAGAAGAAAGAAATAATGCTGAACTGAAAACAGGGTCATCGATGCAAAAAGGGAACAAAGGCTGGCCCGTGTGTCGTAATCCAGCAGAAGAGCTACTGTTGCTCATATTGCTGAATAAGTCAATACTTATCTGATAGAAAGGTGTCACAAAGACAGTCTTCACAGTGTGTTGCATATGGGGCTGTATAGGCATCAACCAGTCAGGGTGGCAGGTGGTCATAATATTATGCCTGGTCTGCGTTTGTTTCCATTCATTGACATCTTTTCCAGGGAAGTCCCAGGTCATTTCAGCAAGACAGTGCAAAATCTATTTGCACAAGTTACAACCGCATGGTGTTACGGTAAAGTAGAGCCCTATAAAATCCTCAATCACGGAATCGTGGATGCAATTACAGAATTGGACATAGAATGCGGACTTCAATATAAACCCGGAGTATCACAGGAATGGCTGACATAAAGCTTTTTTTTTCTGACTAAAAAGGAACGCATCTCTCGGGAAAATACTCTGAGGAGGACACTTATGATGGGGACAATGCACACTTCACTTCCTCTCCCCTCCTCTTCCCCTCATCGACAATGCAACCATGTCGATGCGGTTGCCTGAGACACTGGCTAAAGAAGCTACGAAACCCCCGGCTAACTCCAAAGAACAGGGCAGAGCAGTTTCCAAAGAATTATTATGTGTCAGGCGATCAAATGTTCTGCAGATTTTGTCAACATATAGTCGACTGGACCCGTAAAGATACATGTGAGGACCACCTGAAGAGTGAGTGTCTATGTTTTATTAGTTTATACAGTGTCTTGGGGTTAATTTTACGTAAAATACTAAAAACTGACTTCTCAAAAAATTAAAATGGAAATAAGGGAATATGAGGAAAACTAAAACGGAATTTGGGAAAAAATAACAGATTTTATAGTGCCCTAGTAAAAGAGGGATGGTGCTGCACTGACCTGCATTCAGCCCAGCTCTGTCTCCAATTGGAAATGTATGGAGCATTATGAGGAAAAACATACAGCCATGGAAACCCCCTTGAGGTGGGCAAATTAAATATGTTGATAAAATAGGGGTGGAAAAAAACTTAAGTAATACAACATTTAGTGCCTTTGGTTTCCAAACTGCCATGAATAAATGTGTATGCGTGGTCCTCCTGAGTGTTTGTGTTTATCTGAGAAACAGCACAGATGCTTTGAGAGGGTGCAAAAAGTTTTAGTGAAAGAATTAAGAAACAGAAAATCAATGAAAGTTGGACAAATGTCACAGTTGAAGGCAGAGACACTGAAGCCTCTCCCACACACCAGGTTTGAGAGGATGCCAAAGCCTGCCTGCTCTCTCACCACATTATGATAATGCAATAAACCCAGTAGAAAGGAAAGTCACAATTGTTGTAATTTCCTCTCTCCTTCTCAGCCTTCATGTAAATGCTGTCGTCTGGCTCCATAGGGGGGCCGCGGTACAGCTTGCACTGCTCTGACGAGATAATAGCAAATGTGTTTGCAGGGGATGCTATTTTTACGCAGGGATGCCAGATCCCATTCCTTCAGCACATTTCCTTTTTTTCTATTCAGACCCCCCGATTATTTCCCTGCCTGTCCTTCCCTCCTATCCCATCCTGCCCGCCTGATTCAATTAATATTCAGCCAAAGTAAGTATGAAGTACAAAAATCAATTTATCATGCTCTAGAATCAAGTCTGCTGCTCTTTTGTTGCTGGAGCACTAGTTTACATATCGGTTATATTGGTGAAAACGTGTCTTATAGTTCAGTCTTGTCTGCTTTTGTCTTCCTCACACCCAGGGAGGATGTTGTCTTGTCTCTGCTGTCAGGGCAGTGACACCCTGAGTGTGTGGGTGTGTTTGTGCAGGCATCCCACATGTGTACGTGCATGCTCGTAAGCAGGGACCGCTTGTTATTCCCAGGGTTGGAGCTCACTGAGGCCTGTGTGTCTCTGTGTGTTTACAGCTCCGGGGGCTTGTTGCCTCCTGACTACAAGAAAGACTGATGAATAAATAACATCCAACTCTCTCTAGCGCTCTCTCACACTCTCTAAGGCCTTGAAGTGTGTGCGTGTGTCTATGTGTGTGCGTTCATACTTGCCCGCACCTGTATGTGTGTTTCTGCGCAAGATGTTTCTGTTTGTGACCGCATGTGTCACATTGTGTGTGTGTTTGCGTCTCTCTGCATCTCTCGGTGGACCCAGGCTCTCCTTCATCTGACTGATTCGTGGTCCCCTCTTGGCAGGAAGCCGTCACAGAGCATTCCCACTCTGACGGAGCCTGGGACAAACACAGGGATGGAGGGGGAAAACATCCTCTTTATCCCAGGCATCAGTTGGAATACACAGGGAGCTCCATGTGCACGCTAGCATATATACTGTATGTCTACGTGTGTGTGCTTGTGTGCATTTTTGGGGTAGTAAAAGAAACACTCCAAAGGATTTCAAGGATAGAGTGATGTCTGGAGAAAAAGGGGAATGCATTAAACAGTGTGTGTACTCTCCAGAGCAACACTTTCAGTGGCAGCTGGTGTTATATTTTCCTGTGGAGGCCCAATTCCAGCAGATGGACTGAGACATACATCGCAGTTTGTTAGCTTGATGCTAACATGTAAAGGGAAATGCCATTACCAGGCTAACAGTATTAGCACTGAAATCACAACTATACTAACTTATGTGACAGTGCTTACTCATTTGTTTAAGTAGTTGTTGAGCCCAGAAGTCTCAAACCACCTGTACTGCGCCAAAGATCATTTGGTATCATTTGGAAGTTAAAGATAACATATTACACCACAATTTTTTGAATAACTGAGACTGAAGGGTGTTTCACTTTGACAGGATGATCAGATCTATGCATATCATCTGTGTAGCTTGTCTGCGCAGATTTTACACCCAGGCTTTCAGTCTCTGTCACTGCCGTGATGAACAAACAATACAACCTGAGATAAATTCACTGTCATACATCGTGCTCATGCACTCTTTTACATGTGATTTGGACAAAGCTGTAAATATATCTGACTGCTGGAGGACATTCCAGACAGTCTCAGGCTGATGACTGAAGGATGAAACACACATCTGCGTGGTGTGAGTACCATTTTTACAGCATTTCCTTTTGTAATCAGAAGGTGTAGCGGTTTAATTAGTTCCATTTCAACTGGTGACTTTCAGTCCACTGGGTCCGTAAATGTCATTGTTAATCAGCTGAGAAAAACTGAGCAGATCCTCATGGATGTCTCTTTATTGGGGTTAGAAACAAGCCTACAGCTCCCTCTGGTCCTGTTACGATTAGTTATAACATACACATGTTGTTTGTTTGTTGCGACTGCATTGTATCTAATAAAATCAAGCCACAGTTAAAAAATATTACCCCATACAAAAGATAGACAGTCCAATATATAACATTTAGAATATATTTCACTAATCTGTCTGAGCAGCAGCCAACAGAAAGTGTGTGGGGAGAGCAGGACCTCCTGAAGGTGAGTGGACAATCATGCTGTCAATCGCATCCATTATGGGTCAATTGAATGTTGAAGTAGGCAATACTCTAGTAGTGCAAAGTACAAAACATGAGCCAATCTGACAGTAAAGTCTCGCCAAAACATGTTGGAAGAGGAACAAAAATATCTTGTACATCGACAAATGATTTCACTGTTCTTAGTTGCGCTATATTTAATGCAGAAATGCTGTACAGTTCTGATACCTCTGCTACCGAATCAGGTAGCAACTATGCTTGTTTTTGTATGACCAGCCATTATCTGTAAAGAAGCCCACTTTATGCTTTCATCACAGTCAGAGCTCCCTAACTCTTCCTCCTCAAAAGATGCTGATTGGGCTGTACCTCTGCAGATTGAGCTCAAACAGTCTAGCTCAAAGCTTTGCAAGATGGATCTGCCTAATATCAGAAAAAGAACCAGGTGGATCCAGCTGCGATGCAAGGTTAACAAAGATGATTGGAGACCACTGGTATTGCCTTAATTCTGTCAGCCTCAGCACAGATTTCAATGCAGATTTCACAACTGGATAAACATCTTTAACAAACAGGTCTGAAAATAAAGTGTGGGGGCTTCGATCACGGTTTCTTCAAGATGCTGGCAGAGCAGCAGAGGCAGCAGGAGCAGCAGACACGAGGACAAGTGGGCATGATTGTTTATGACAAAAGGTGCGCAAGAAGTGTTGACCACCAGTGATTATATCAGTGATTTAAGGGCCTTTATTTACGATAAGCTAATCATGTTTTTCTTAAGAAATATCAGCCGGCAATGGTTGTTTTTTAAGTTGGAGCTTCTCTGTTGAACACATTATGTGATTGTTTCACTTGTAACTTTTAGGTTCAGTTGCTCCTCCAGGTTCCAGCTAAGTACAAAGCAATCTGTTGTAAGATCTTTTGTGAGTAATTTTCTCATCTTTACCACTGAAGAGAGGAAGGACTTAACCGTAAAAGCCCATTTATACCAGCCATCCCCGCTGGAATGCTACCTGCCTCCCAGGAGAGGCTTTCATTAACCCTTAGCCTGCTAATTAAACTTCTAGCACTGACTAAATGCAATTTATTTACCCTGACTGGACATGTGCATGTATGCAGCCTCCCTGGGAGAGAGAAAATCACATAAAAGCAATGAGAGTAAATGTGCCAACCAACAAATAAAGGCTTCTTTCCAAGTAATCTTTAAGTGATTTCTGCAATGGCCGTAAAAGAGTCTCTTGTTAGCGCTAAAGCGGCTCCATATTCATTTGTCTCTCGCGGCTGCTTATGAAAGCAGGAGGGGGAAGTGGTTTTATTTACATGGTATTATGTTACATCAAGTGGTTGTGCTCAATTAGGGGAAGCCGTCACAATGGTTTTAAGTCTCTAATACAGTCTGCTGAAAGGGACCATGACTTGCTAATAGGGTGTAATTCCTTTTGTATCTGTATCCATGTGCAGGGAATGAGAAGAGGAAGAGGTGGGAGGGAGTGGGGGGAGGGGGGTAAATCCGTATCATCAGTAAAAACAATGCATCAATTAAGCAATTAGCGAGGAACAAACTGGGCAGCTTTCCAAACCCTCCCAATAAGGCACTGTGCCAAGGGGGCTTGTAACGTTCATTATACCCACATCACAGAGACGCAAAGAGAGGGAGAGAGCGAGAGAGAGAGGCTTGCCTTTCATTTGTAAAGTGGAGGCATTTGTCTGCCAGCATGGAGACGTTTTGTTCCGCCAGATGTTGCTTTTTAGTGAGGCCACATGGTCGGTCAAGGCTGGGGAGAAGGTGTGTGTGAGTGCCAGCGTGCCAGTGTGTATAGAGGAAGGAGGGGGGCAGCAAACGGCCTCTTCACTGCCATCTGATTAATTAAGACTTGAAAGGGGCCCAGTGGCAGCAGGGTTTTAATTGTGGTAATTGGGGTTAATAAGGTGCCATTACATGCGCTGATCACAAGTATTGTTTCAACCAGACGGGCAAATTGAGCGGGGTTAAACACTGATGGTGGAAGGGATTGGAGGGAAAAGGGGGGAGAGAGGTGGTGAGGAGAGGGGGGAGGAGTGTGAGGGAGAGACTTGGCAGTCGTACATGCCACTTGTTTCTGCATGTTTAACACCATGTAGGCCCTGTCAGGAGCTGAAAGGGTAATACACTGCCACTTGTGAAGGGAGATTTTGGCTTATCAGTAATCTGTTCATGGTTTAAGTTGTGATAAAACTTTCAGAATTTCAAAGCTCCTGCAGAGAGTTTTAGGTTTGTGGACTTGCTGTGGACAAAGCAATAACTTTTACCTCTTGTCCTTGTTTTGCTTTTTCTGAACTATTGAACATTTCACTCAGCCGGAAACTTTGCTTTAAATTACTTCGAGTCCTTCAGATTCTTATATCTACCCCACTGAAACATTTCAAAAGAAATAAAAAAATAAAAAAAATCATCTCACTGATGACCTTTCTATGTTTCTTTTAGATGCAAAAGTGCTTAGTTTCAGTTTGTTTAACAGCCAGCTAAAAGAACCCTAGAGAACCTTTAAATGTTTTTCAAAGCTTAATTTCCTTTCTCCAAGAACAATTTACACTCCTGAGTGTTCTGCTTAAGGCCCCTGTGAGGAGGTTTTAGCCAACCGCTTCATTAGTTACACTCATTCTGATGGCTGGCACTAATGGCTTATCAGTCAATCACATAGCAGAGATTCAATGAATTTAAGCATGTAAACACTGGTCAAGATGACTTGCATGAATCATCATCAGAATGGGAAATAAAGGTGCTTTAAAAGACTTAAATGTAGCAAGCTTGTTGGTGCCATGTGTCTCAGAAAAAACTGATCGATTAGAAATTTCACAGAAGACAGTCGCCAGAAATTACAGAGAAAAGTAAATGGTAACTGGACTTGAGCTTGTATCATGCTCTTCTAGTCTTTCACACCAATTCACCCACACAATCATTCATTAATGGTTGAAAATTCAATGCAAGTTGTGCCTCTTGGCCACCACATAGCCTGCAGCATGGTTGGGGTGTTTGTAACTGCCTACTCTTCATCGGAGGTGTTATAAAAAACCTAGTGAGGTTCTTCCAGCCAAACTCTCTCCATACCTGTGAGCTAGTAGTAGTGCACTGTGTCATACACATTCTATATCAGTCCTCTTCTGAGATAGCAATATTCAACTCTGATTTCCATTTGTTTTTAATGTAGAGTGTTGAGCTTACCCTGTTTTCCCCCAGAGCCTTTATAAAAGGCTGAGATGACTCGAGATTTACCCAGGTGGTAAGCCTCTATTATGATTTTAATTATGCCATTAAATTCAGTTTTAGGTTCAATTAAAACTTCTTTTGTAATATAGTCTCGGATTTGTAGGTATCTGAAAAAAATCCCGTTTCTCTAGTCCAAATTTTCCTTTTAATTCTTGAAAGCTCATACACTTCCCTTCTTTCAGGATGGTACAGAGTGCAGTAATACCCTTTTCTATCCATGTGTTACTCAATGTTAACAACATGTAACCTGTTCTTGGTCATGATAGCTGCTAAACTAACCACTAGCATGCTAATCGCTCATGCTAGCATGCTAACCGCGAGCATACTAATCTCGTTAGCATGCTAATCGCGCCAATCACATGCTGATTAATATTCCACTCAACTTTTTAACATTAGACAATTACAATATAGATGAAACGAATCTTACATTCATGATAAACCACTGCATTTCTTGTTGTCATGGCACAGCTGAAGCTTACCTGCTGACATGCAGGAGAGTCAACTGCTAAAGCTGTGGGGAGAGGTCTTAATTTCCACGGGCTACCCGACTAACCTTGCGACGTATCTAGCATATTGATGTGTTTTCATTTTCATTCATCAAATGAAACAATTAAATTGATAAATATTAGTCTTACCTTCAACTTGCTGACACATCTCTCCCACAGTTGTCACACTTGTCTTGACAAGGATCAACCACTAGTAAATGCACACTGTCGACCCACTGTTTATGGGTGGATCATATTAATATTTTTCTGGTTGAGCCTATTGGGTTTTTTTGTGTTGCTATCTTTACTGCTAAAAATAGGTAATAAAGATAAACTATACACATCATAGAATAGTTCTCTTGCTTACTTAATTTTTTTTTCAGAGATCATTACTACCCTAAAAATTCATTTTCATATTGTGGTTCATTACACAAAAACTACCACTTGATAACCAAAATAACCACTTAAAGGTATGCAGAAGACCAAATCTGAATGCACACGCCTCAAACCCTTGAAGCAGAAGGGCTTCAGCTGCAGAGGACCACATGGGGTGCCACTCTTGTCAGCTCAGAACTGAAGGCTACAATTAACTCAGGTTCACCAAAACTAGTCAATACAAGATTGGAAAAATGGTGCCCAGTCTGATAAGTGTAGATTTCTGTGGCAACATGATGAAAGGGCCAGAACTTAATGTAAAAAAAAAAACATAAAAGAGCATGGATCCATCCTATTGCAGACCATGTCTATCCCTTTGTGACCCTAGTGTATCTACCTTCTGATGGCTACTTCCAGCAGAATAACACAGCATATTACAATGCTTGAATCATCTCAAACTGGCTTCTTGAAAATAACAATGAGATCACTGTACTGCAGTGACCTCCAAAGTCACCAAATCTCAATCTAATGCAGCACCGACAAGAGATTTGCATCATTGATGCACAGTAGACAATCCTGCAGCAGCTATGTGATTCCATCATATCAATATAGACCAAATGTTGACGAATGTTTCCGCAACTTGTTGAACCTTTGGAAGAATCAAGGCAGATCTAAATGCAAATGGGGTTCTACGCTGTACTACCAAGTTGTGGCCAGTGCAAACATTTATCCACCATTTGGCACATAACCCACAAAAATGTACTCGTAAATGTAAAATCTACTCACCATTGGCACTTTGCAGGTGTTAATTTCTAACCTTGATGGTAACTGTAATGTCACATCCGTTCAAACACTCCATAAAACTTTGTCACATTGGCCTCTTCAGTAATCAAACAGCTGACATTTCTCTGGCTTTGTCCAGTATTTTCGACAGTCTATGTTTACATCTCATGCATTAGGTAGTTGTATAAGGTCCAGGCTCTCTTTTGTGCCCTCTAGTGGTATCTTCCACTGAAACACGTGCATTTATCTGGATGTTTGACTCATTTTGGCATTAGGCTCACGCAGGGATAAACAAAAAGGATCTCTGGCCTTACAGGTCGGGAGTAAAGCAAAGATGACAGTAGTAGCTCTTACCTGATCTTAAAGGAAATAGAAAATAAAATGTCTGTATTCATTCTGCATTTTATTTAATTCTGGATTCGGATACTTTAGCTGGGAATGATGTCACACCTGAGTTGACTGTGTTCCAGTTGTGTTTGCAACTTGCAATTTGGATGTTCCAACCTCAGAGATCAAATGCAATGCACCATGAGATGAGAGAGCTCCAAACATGCAAGTATGTCTTCCTTTTGTGGAGTAATTTGCTTTGAGTCTACATAAATTCTTCCAGACTATCAACCACACGGTCATTGAGAAGGGAACACGTGTTCTTACTGAGAGAAAGAGTACTTTCAAAAGCACACATTCTACTCTCTCTTTACAGATCATCTAGACCTGACAAGAATGATCAAGTGCTGACAGTCCATGTGGTTATTCCTTCAACAGGTGTGTACTTCTGCCTCTGATTAAAAGCGTTAACATGCTGAGGTTTGAGATCATCTGGGACAGGAATAACTTTTTTTCCCTCTTTACCATTAATCTACTGCAGACTTTTTCCTGTAAGCTCATTCAAAAGCTAACAATATCAGTATCCGCTGATCATTCTTAACACAAGGAACAGAGGAAAAAGTTCACTTCTGACAGCTGACAAAGTGCAAAAAAGTACACCCCAATCCTGAAATATTTGACTCAAATGACATTTTGTGTGTTTTACAGATGCCTTTATAAATATTATGGCTTCCAAGGATTAAACATCCTTGACACTTGAAGAGATCCTTACTTAAATGGCTTTGATTTCAAGTTTTTCTTCTTCAGTTGGAAAGTGCAGACATCCTGGTTGTTCTCATGAAAACAATGAAGTGCATTATACCCCCTCTCCTGCCTCGGTAAGTCATTTTGGGTGTGCCTCAGTGGTTTGAGCTAACTTGGCAAAGCTCGGTGGAGTGTGTCTTCTCTACCTGCTGACAGCCAGCAGAGAGAGAAAGAGAGATAGAGAAGGAAAGAGAGAGAGACAGATCATCCCTGGTGGTGTTTTGCTGTCCTGTGGTCTACCTTTCTGTCAGGTTTCCTAGCAGAGAGACAGAAGAACGCCAGGCCAATTAATCAAAGTCAGATGTGGCTGGATGCCTGGAGTCACTCATGATCCCTACTCTGCCTCTCCCTCTGTCTGAACCCTCAACAACACACACAAACACACAGCACAGACTCATTCTTTCTCTCCCACGCGACCTCTTTTCTTGTGTTCTGTTCAAATTTTGCATGCACACCTTTTTTTTTCCAATGATCAGATTTTGTTTTATTTTCTGAATTTACATATCAACAATGCATATAAGCATACATCATTAAGTAGTGGTCTGAGATAAGGGAGAAAATAAACAAGCAAAATTCAAATAAAGTAGGAAATGAAAGGAAACAATAAAACAAGATAAATTAATTTTTAAGAGCAAAGATGCCTTACTAAGCTGTTACCAGTAAAATTTGTGACAGAGATAGGATTTTAGTATTCTCTGGGAAAAATGGGAGTACCTCAGGTGTAATGATGCAATTTATGTCTGAGCTAATGTGTGCCATGGGACTTGTGCATGTAGATTGTTAGGCTTGGAAAGATTTGGTTATTTGTGTTCAACAAGGTCTCAATACAGTGATTGGTTGAACTTCTTACAGGCTTACAGCAGCCACAGATGATGGAACTTTTGTTCCTTTTAATGAACATATTTAGTGTTTGCCTCCTGGACACATGCAGTACACTTATGTCTATATGAAAGAAATTGGACCAAACTGGAGCTGACGTGATTTATCTACACTAGATAGATTCTTAAAAAAGGCCTGATATTTGTTAGAATTGGTGAAATATCTTTGCTCTCTACGCTTTAACATTACTCATTCCCAGATGTGAATAAATGTCATTTTATCAGTCTTTACAATGCAAATTTTGCTTTGCAATTTTATTTGATCCTTCATTAAAACACACACAGTGGATAAATAGTGTGCTTGTAGGGTGCTGGTTTGGTGGAGTGGTAAGCAACCAGACACGTCCCACATACTGCATGTCTCATCTGGCCCTGCTGAGGCCATTTGCCAAGTGAGACCCCCCTTGCTCTTTCTCACCCATTTCACAAGCCCATCCACTGTCTCTCTGATCTATCAAATATCAAATAAAGGCTATAAAATGCTCCAAGACAATGATTATATATAGTGCATTTCTCAATCATAAGCCTGTAAACTAACCTTGAAATAGGCTAAGAGGGAGTTGAGGGTACCTCCCTAAGGTGAGGCAGACGTCGAGTTAAAAGTTCAAGAGCACACAGTCACAGTCACAAACACGCACACACACACCCACACACTCCCATACCCACACTCCCACTGATCCTCATCAAGTAAGGAAAGTGAAGTCGTTCCAGCAGGTGAGACTCTTGTGCAGTCTCTTCAACGTTAAGTAAAACAGTGAGAGCCTCGTTCCCTCATGCCCTCAGAAACGCAAAGATCATCTCCCTCGCCTCCCCTTAAATTTGTCATTGTGGCACTTTTGCTTAAAGTTGAATTTTAAGAAACAGCAGATTTGGAGGCATCATGTCGTCTCTTGATGCCTCGTCACACAGCCTTCACCTCCCCACTTTCCTTCTTCATTGACTCATTCACACTTTTTTTCTTAACAGTCTTAACAAGGTACAAAAACACTTTAGACTTTAACAATCTAAAAAAATATGATTCTCATCTGGGATATAGGGCGTATTCCTGGAGCTGAATTACATTAATTATGGCATATATTTTCTAAACTTTAAATCATAATGAATTCACTTTTTTTTTTTTTACAGAGAAACATGCTCTCTGACCTCTTCCTGTACAAACTCCCACATAAGGCAGAGTCCTTGTTTTTTGGGACAAAGCTGCTTTTCACATTAAAATTAAGTAATGTAGAAAATTAATTTTATCTTAAAATACAATGTTTGCTTTTCTTTTGATAATGGAATGTCTATTTATAGTATTTGTTTCATTCTTTTGAAACACTGAATAAGATGAATGGTTGAGACCTTGAAAAAACACCACTGACTGAAATATTTGATGGGAAAAACAGAACATTAAAAGTGATGGAATTCTTTAACTTATTGACGCCCAGCATACTCTTTCAATTGCTGAAAAACAAAAAGTTCCCCTCTAGAACTTCACTTACATACTGATATATCTAGTAAATAAAACTACATCATTGATCAGGTCATCAGGTCTACTAAACACTTTTACTCATGTTTGATGAAAGCATCATTAAAGCATTGATGAGAGCCAATTAGTTAACATAAGCCTTTAACATTATGGGCTTTAATTTCCTGGCGCAACTCAGGGTGGCGCAGCCTGGCGCACCCCGCGCAGTGGTAATTTTGTCCAGCGCCCCGCCGTGCGCAGCCAATTTGGCAATTTGGTAGACTGGCTGCGCTGAGATGGGTGTGATGGCGCACCAGGGGGAGGTGTCAAAAGATTCAGCTTGGCGCAGTGACAATTTCGTGCCAAAAAAACGCGCGGAAGGTGCGCTGAAAGGTCGCCAGCTCCAACCTGGTCTATTCTCGGCTCAGGAGAGGCGCACCCAGTGCAGTGGTAATTTGGCTGACAGGCGCACAGTGCGCACACATCACCAAAACCTCACAGGCAGGTGTCCAGAGTGTCAGGCACATTTAAATGCAATAAACAATCACAGCAACCTCTATTTAATGTAACCGTCTGAACCAGCACATACATTTGTATCTATATTAATTGTCCCGTCACATCTGATGTCAGATCAGAGACGTTTGTCATAACTAACGAGTTCACATCTCTCAGTCAACCACAAACAGCCACATCATCCGATACGGAGTATCCGGCTTCTCTCGTCTCATGAAATTAAATAGAAACGAAAAAAGAGAGAGACGCTCGCTGAATAAATGTAAGTCACTCGATGTCTTAAGGATTTACCCGTGATTGCCCATATTTCTCTGTTTTAATCTTCATTCGTAATGTGATCTAAAAAGATGGAGTACATTATTGCAAGGAGGATGAGGAGGAGATAGATTTTCACCTAAGGCACTGCTATTGACAGACAGACCAGTAATGCAGGTGGATCACAAGCATGATGAATGGATTAGCCTGCTGCTGTGTTTAAATGTAATTATCACTTAATTTTGTATTCCTATTATGACACAGGAACAGATTACATCTGTCCCGCGAGGTGGTCCACACGGTGACGCTCATCGTGGCCTCTGATGGGCGGCCCGGTGGCCCCTGCGCTCTCCCAACTGCTGCAAAGGTGACAGCGGCTCTGACCTTCTTTGCCACTGAGGTGAAACTGTCACTGCGCCTCGCCCGTGGCGCATTTAAAGGCGAGGAGAGGCATTCATTTGATTGGTGAAGATTACACTCGGCTGTGTTAAACCCACTCATACCTTCTCTCCCCCCTCTCTGCTACTTGCGCCGGTAGGAGGGACAGAGGCGTGGGTGCGCCTGCCTGCGCCAGACTGCGCCGCGCACGAAACTTGCAAAATGCCCTGGACACACCCCGTTGGCGCGATGCAAGCACGGAGCAGGGCAGGTGCGCCCCGCCTGCGCCTGGTCTACGAAATTAGAGCCCTAGGTAACAAAAGTATGAAGATGACTTTCAGTTGTCTCTTTCAGTCAGTGCTCTAATGCAGTAATGTCAAATAAATCAATATTTCATCCAGTAGAGATTTTTTTGTGCAAGATTAGGAAAAGTCTGTTTGATGCAACTTTTGATTGTAACCTAAAGGGAGGGAGCCTCTGACTGCATTAATCTTCTATATTTTTCCTCTTTGAGTTTCTATTTGTGATTGAATTCTGCATCAAAAGTACCACTCAATGAAGACAGAATGTTGTTTTGTTTTGAAAGAATGACTGGAATTTGCTCGTCTGTCTGTGTAGCTTTACTGCATACTTCACACACAGGCCCTCTGTCTCTGCCACGACTGTGATGACCAAATGTAAAAGATTAACTTGCTGTGAAATCTTGTACTCCTGCACTCCTCCTGTGCTCCTGGAACTCTGACCCTGCGAGTTCCCTGCAGGCACACGAGACTACTCAACTTACTGAAGTAAAGGGAGACATTTCAAAACAATTCAAAACTTAATAAAAGTTAAATCATACAAAAAAAAAAAAAAAAAAAGCATTAGACCAGCTTAGACTGATGATTGATGGATGGAAGACACACTGCCATCCCTGTGTTCAAATTGTTTTTATATCAAGTGTTGCAGTTTAATTAGTTACCATGTCAACTGGTGACTTGCAGCTTCATTGTTGAACAGCTGCTTCAATAGAGTGAGTCCTTGTAAAAGTTAATTTGTTTTGGTTTAAACAGGCTCCTTTTGATCCCGTGTGCTATATACAGTTCAATTATGCACAATATAAGTTTTTGTATGCCTCCCAATTTGACCTCCATGACACCTGACAGTCGGTCAGCAACTATATTTCACATAAATTAGGCTGTAGCACAAAGAGGTTAGACCTGTAGGGATACAATTTTGTTAATGTCCATACCATTTTTTTTTTACATACATATATATACTCCCAATCAAAATCTTAAGACCAGTTGAAAAATTGCAGGAATTTGCATTTTGCGCTGTTGGATCTTAAGAGAGTTCTAAGCAGAGCTTCAAAATGCAAACAGAAGAAATGGGAGTTAGAGATAAAAAAAAAATGAGCAGGGTATTTACTGAAAACTGCATTTAAACTCATACAAGCTTTTTTCAGCTGAATAAAAGTTTAAGACCACAGCCTTTAAAAGCCAAAATCTGTGCAACAATTTGGATTCCATGTCTTTTTCTGTCAGGTAAGGCAAAAAAGCTTTCTGACGTGGTCACATTGTTGAGCTGGATAAGCAAGGTCTCTTGCAACTTGCCACTGCTGCTGAGGTTGCACGCAAGACAGGCATTTTAAATGTCTTAAAAGGTCTTGCAGGTTATTGAAGAAAAAAGTCAAATGGAAGACCCAAATAAATTCACCAGCACTGTGCCAGAAGATCTGACTGGCTGTCCATCAAGACACGGGACAATCCTCAACCAAAATTAAGGCCGTTACTGGTGCAGCCCTATAACCATCAGACAGCATCAGAGAGGGATGGGCTTAAAAAATGATAAATAAAAAATACAAAATAACATTTTCAAAGTCCACATCTTCTTCAATGCCACAAAGTTGCCAATGACACTGAAAGGTGAAAGAAGGCTTTATTTTCTGACAAGAAAAAATTTAACCTCTACGGTCCTGATGGCTTCCAATGTTACTGGCATGACAAGGAGATCCCACCTGAGATGTTTGTTATGTGACACAGTGGAGGGGGCGCCATCATTATCTGTGCTGCTTTTTCCTTCAGGGGAACAATGGAGCTTCAGGTTGTGCAGAGGCATTAAACGGTGGCTGCCTATGTGGAGATGTTGCAGGGAGCATCCCTCGTGACTGAGGGCCCTCGTCTGTGTGGTATAGTATGACTAGGCTTTTCAACAGGACAACGCTGCAGTTCACAATGCCCGCCTGACAAAGGACCTCTTCCTGGAGGATGACGTCACTCTTTTGGACCATCCTGCGTGTTCCCCTGATATAAATACAATTGAGAACATTTGGGGATGGATGGCAACGGAAGTTTACAAAAATGGACATCAGTTCCAGACAGTGGATGCCCTTCATAAAGCCATCTTCACCACTTGGAGCAATGTTCCCTCTAACCTCCTGGAAACCCTTGCATCAAGCATGCCTAAATGAATCTTAAGTGATCAACAAGAACAGTGGAGCTACTCATTACTGAGTCCTTTTGACACTATTTTTGTTTTGATGTTTTTTTCGCTATAATCTTAAACTTTTGATCAGCTGATGAACAGCCTACTTCAATTTAATTGTTGTTTTGGATAAATTGCTGACTCCATTTTTTTTGTCCCCCTCCTTTTTCATTTTGAAGCTCTTTTTCGAACCTTCTTAAGATCTAACAGTGCAGAAAGCTCATTCTTGCAATTTTTAAACTGGTCTTAAGATTTTGATCAAGACTGTGTGTGTGTGTACATATATATACTGTATATATATAATTTAACCATGGATTTCACCCAAAGATACATTAACAAAAAGACGGCAAGCTGCAATCGCTGAGTGACAGAGACCACACAATAAGCTGTAAAACTTTAACAAAACCGGGACATAAGATGTTACTTTCAAAATTATTTCCCATGTTTACAAGCAGTTGCACTTTTTTGTTGTATCACCTTTAACAGTACATAAGTTTAGCTTCTGTACTTGTTGACTACTTTTGTACCATCACTGAAAAAGTTGGTTATTAAAAACAAGGTATTTTCTGATAAGTAGTGAATATGACCTCCGATCTTGTGGCGGCAGTGAAGTTAGAATCCTCTAATGCACGGCCATATTACTGAAAAGTCGATGATTATTACAGGAGGAAAAGTTTCTCTCTCTAATTATTCCAGTATTTTCTCTGTAGTTTAAACAGACCATTAAGGGCTGAAGGCCACAAAAAATATTAGTGCAAAAAGGACTGTATGTTTAATTCTAATACATGCATCATCGGTGTGTTGGAGGCCATCCATACAGCACAGTGTAAAGCAAAACATAATTTATGTCACTGAAATTTGAATGCATCCAGAATAAACAAGTTTATGTAAACCTTTTTGGTCACTTATTCCAGGCCAAGAGGCTACAACACTCAAGTTCTACCCATGTTCTACAAGACCATAATGCTTAACGAAAGGCCTGTTTCACTTACAGAAGGTAACCTGTTTGTCAACAAGACTACATCCACATGTGAGGGGGGTTTAAAGTAACTGCCTACAATCTATAATCTACTGCAGGTTAAACTTTTACTTATGTTTCCTCCTCTCTCTTTCTCCCACCTGCTCCTCCTTCTTCCTTTTCCCCTCTCCTTTCCTTACTCCTCCCTCTCTTGATGTGGGAGCCCGATGAAGCTCTAATGGAGTCTGCGGGGAGCCAGCATTTACCAGATCTGAAGCGAACAGGCAGGTCTCCTCTGCTTTCTGTCCCACCGAGGGCCTCTCTCTCTCCCTCTCCCTCTCTGCCTCTTCTTCTCTATTACCACCATTTCCAACGGCTTTATACGCAGAAAGCTTTCGAAATTCAATTGTTGCGCCAAGCTAGCCGGCTTGAGTTTCCTCATGCCTTTCTTTGATGTTTGCTGATGTTCAACAAGCTCTATTCTTTTGTCGAGGCGCTTCCTAGACAACTGACAGAGATAACAGCTCACAGCAGGCTGACAGGAGCTACAAAAATGTTAGAAAAACTGAGAGAAAATCCAATTTGGTGTGCAATTTCTGCTCTCTGTTGATACAGAGGAGCCAACTTTTCTGGATGCTCCTTTTTTTCTTTTAAATCAGCAAGTGGTGCAGAACAATAGAGAGTGAATCTGACGGCGACCTACTCTAGATAGAGTGGGGCCGTGCAAAACAGACAATGACCTTTAAAAGACAATATGCTAATAAATAGCCGTGGCTAGGGCCTCGGCACTCTGCACAAAGGGACCTTGGGAAAGCGGCAGAGTTTTAATCAGGTGCAGCTCTTTTAAAAAGAGCCCGTGGCCACATAATTGATCCCAAAAGGTAGGTCCCCGTGCAGAACCTTGGGACGCCGCGCGGTTACTATAAAGAACTAATAGCGCTCTTTGTTTTGCTCTCCGGGAGAATGGAAAAAGGAGGGGGGAGATTTAAATCTGCTGTATATTCTTGTGCTACAAAGGCCACAAATGGTAAGCATTTTAATGATGAAAATGTTTTGATGTCGTACACCTACTGAATATGGAAGAAGGACGGGTGTATGTTTTGCCCCTCCAGTGACGATGCATAGGCAAACAGCCTGGGCGAGATAAAAAGGCAAGGCGGTGGGAAAAAAGTCACTGAATCAGTGTTATTACTGATTCGGTTGGGAAGAACTGCGTGTGTGCATGTGTGTGTGTGTACTTGAGACGAGGGAGGTTGTTAACTTCTCCACCAAAAGTGCCCTCCTTGGCTAAATCTGCTGCTGTTGCTGCTGCAGCCATTTCGCCTGGAGTTGTGAGAATAAGCCACAGTATTAGAATTCCATCAGCATTTCTGTCACTGATATAGAATATGCAGAAATGCTCAAACACACACACATAGTCTCTTTCGTTCAATCCAGAGCTGGGGCACAATGTTGTTTCACAGGTTAAAGACAAAAGCAATGTTGTCAATCACTCCGACATTACACAAGCGTCACAAGGTGCAGCCGAGGACACAAATTACCCCTAAAACTTTTACTTTCTTTGCTTCCTCATGAGCTCTGCCATTGGTTTAGAGAAATCAAACTTTGTGTTGTTTAGTGTCATTGAAACAGCTGTGGCACACATAACTTTGTTTCTCTGTCCTGTCTATTGACTGATTGTTAGCATATTTAAGAGCTGGGAATCCTATCAAATCTGTTTTCTGTCATTAAGGTGCAGATTATTGGTAGTTTCACACTGGATGCATGGAGCTAAGGCTGATTCCAGCTGCAGCTCAAGATGCAATGGCTTTCATACCAGGTGTGTGTGTGCTACGCTGTGGCTACATCTGCTGTCACAACTCTATTTCTCCATATATCTGACCCCAATGGCAAGCTTCTGCAGACAGTTAAGGAAGCACCAAAGTCAATCTCCCCACAAGTGACTGATTTATTGAATAACTGGCCTATGAACCTGAAGAATCAAAACATTCTGAATGAACAGGAGTTTTTTCCACAGTGGATACAAACTGAGCTTTTACTTTGAAAGGTACAAACAGAGGGAGTAACCGAACATCTTTCATCTTGCGTGTGACATATTCTACCACTGTGGAATACATAATTGACCCTTCGCTAAGCCCCTCCCACAAACGGCTACTGTCCAATCCAAGGTTAGCAAACATAACTATGCACGAGAGGCCTGTCACGCTAGCGGCAGAAAACAATATGCCTAGGTGGTGTGCACATGGGACTAGCAAGTCTGATAGTTGATATTCAAGAAGTTTGACGGGTGGTGTTGATTTTTTTTGCCTTCCCCAAGCCCAAGATGCAAGAAGAATGATGCCGGGTGTGGATAAAGCACAAGAACACCTATGTTTGTTCTAAAGTAAGGTGCTAACTAACATTAGCTAACCATAGCTCTGTGTGTTAAGTAAGATAACATTCGTCTCAATATGAGGTTACTTCTGTTAAACCTTGAGCAACTGGGTAATATTTGAGCAAAAGAAATACAAATAACAGATAAAGACAAGTTCTGACATACTGATATCTTTTAGCATTTTGTGAACGGACGCCCTAGAAATGGGCAAACACAACAATAATGGAAGCTAACTTTACATTAATTTAAATTTAAACAATATATATGGACTTACCCTGCTGTACAAGAACATTGTTGTGTCTAATTGTTTTGAACGTGAAGTGTCAACACCTGGAGTGCTTGACGTTTGCATTGAGATCTGTGCACTTTCCCCTCTATTTTAACGTCCTCTTCATTTGAACTCCAACAACATTTGATTTGGTGAATGTTTCTCTCAAAAGCATACTGGAGACCTTTCTGTCTGCTTCTTTCTGATATCTCTGAAGAATTTGTACAGAAATTTGCAGATATTTCCTCAGGAATATCACTCACCGGTATAGCTAAAAACTCCATATTTCTCATTCTTGGAGGGAAAGCTTGACAGGCATAGCAACAGTAACAAAGGGGGCTGGGGCTTAGCGAAGGGTCGATTGCTGAAACAAAGAAAATATGGCTCTCTATTTATCATTTCGTGTCTATTTTTCCCGAGATACAGACGCAGCTAGAAAAAATAGAGGAAATATAAATGAGTATCATATTTTCAACACTATTTTAAAGAGGGGACACACGTGACATGTGTGGCTCATTTGGCTGTCCAAAAGGTCTGACGTGAAAACATGATCACTGAAATGAAAATGTTTTACTCTCAAAGAAGTCTTGTGTTGCTACAATGCAGGATGTCCACATTTAACAGCTTTTCTTCTCATTATGGGAAATTCACCAGCTCAGTGTTTGCTTTTGTTTCATTAAAAATGACAGAATTCTTTTTTTCCTGAATGCCCATCTCTGCTGCTTACTTTTGTTTCTTTTTTTATCTAAAATAATATTCTGCTCTCCTTCAGGTGTATTTACAAAAAAGTGAACTGATGCTCTATTTCATGACCCTTCTTGGCTAAATTTGCAGCTATTGCTGTTGCAGCCATTTTCTCGAGCTGAAAGAATAAGACACTGTATTTTAAAACTCCATCAGCATTTTGGTCACCGCTATAGAATATGCAGAAATGCAAACACTCACACACTTTTTTACTGGGGTACAATGTTGTTTCACAGGTTAAAGACAAAAGCAAATGATTGCCCATCACTCCTACATTACACACGGGCATAAAACAGCTTTGGAAGAGGAGACGAATTATCCCTAAAACAATTAATCTCCTCCTTTACATATGAGCCCTGCCATTGATTTAACGATAAAGATGAGATAAATGAGCGCGGAGCCTGCCAGTGGTTACAGCGCCTGCCAAAAAGCTGTTCCTGACTACGGTTAGTCAAAGCTTTGTCGACCACCACAACATAAACACATCTGAGCTCTTGGCAGACGAAAACACGTCTTAGCTAAACTGTGGTTTACACTGATTACAGGCCTGCAGATGCTGCAGATGCTGTCGAAGAAAAACATCACATGAGGAGCAATCTTGCAACTTCCAGTTGTCAGGTGAAACCGCAGCAGGCTGCTTCTGGCACTGCTGGATCTGGTTAAAACGTCTTGTGTGTAAAGTGATATCAGACATTAAGTCAAAGCTGTTGTTTATAGGAGAGCGCTGCCATGGTTTCCATGCTTGGTTTAACAGCTTTTAGAGATGAAACTCAAAACAAAAGGTGGTCTTAACTTTAGGATTTTGATATTGTCTGCTTCACTGAAAAAGGATAAAAACATCATTGTCTAATTTAAGCACAGTTAAAAAAAAAATCTGCCTGCCTACTTTGTAACTGAGGGAGCCATCTTCGGAAAAACAAATTGGATAATTGTATTATGCTCTTCAGCGCCTTACAAAGATCATCTTTCTCAGCGGGGTAAATGCATCACACGCAGCCAAACATCAACTTAATGTGAAATATTACACTGATCAAAGTGCAATACTCAGATCTATTCCTTACAAGAGCAGCATAAACATTTGAAGAAAGCAGAGCAAGAAATAAACAAAATATTTAACTGCAATTTTACCAGTGCTGGAATACAGAAGATTTCTGATGTTGATGATGGTCCAGACCAAATTAGATTAAATTGCTAAGGGTGCATGCGGGACTTTCATAGTTATTGTCTAGTGGAAGTCCAACTGTAGAACCAGTTTAAGATGTATCCTGATGTCAAAGGAGATTCATTTGGGTTCATCTTTTTTAGCTACAGGCAAGGCTGCAGATTTTATGACATATCCCTATACTTCTGGGTTAGAATTGTACCTTCTTAGCTCTGAGCAACCAACATTTCAGTGCCTCCAGGGGATCAAGAAGAAATCCAACACAGCATAGACAAAGCTGCAAAGTGGTAAGTCTATACACATAAACTCCCACAGACCGGAAAAACTTCGCACTTAATTGGTAACGCTTAGGTGACACTTAAACATTATATACAACTGTATGGAGAGACACTCTTAAGATATGGACAACATGGAGAATATCAGAAAACAAAACCTCTCTTTGGTTGTTCCTTCCCGATTTTTATTTTTGTGGGTTTCATTGGTTCTTTATATTACAGAGATCTTTGATGTGATCTTGTCACCACTCTCTGCAATAATACCTTAAAAAGCCTGAGTTACCTGAGTTTGCCAGACACCTCTCTTCCCCATGTGATGGCAGTGACAATGGTCGAAGCAGTTGCTCATAAGAACAAATAACCTAAATGAAACATGCTAAAGCCAGTGAGTGACACTTAACCGGCTGAGAATAAAGTTCTTGGCATGTGGGTTTCAAATAAAGAGCTGAAAAAAGAAAACTCAGAAGAAGTTTGACTTCAGTAGTATATACTGTGTATAAAATCTGCTCTAAGGGGGCTCTCAATCAAAACAATAAACAGTAAAAGGTTGAGGTGGGCGCAGCTGACTGTGAGTCACTACTCATACTGGATTGGTAAAAATCAATTATTTAAATTTAAATAAATGATTTTCAGACGGACAGACAGACCAGTAGATAGATAGATAGATAAATAGAAGTTTGTTTTAAAAATGTTTGCAATTGCTGATGCTTTTATGCTTTTACTTCTGTAAGGTGACCTTGGGTGACTTGAAAGGCGCCCCCAAATAAAATGTATTATTATTATTATTATTATTATTATCATTGAAAAATTCAGTCAGTGACAGAAAATATTTGGTTAATGCGACCCCTGTTTCTCGCCACAATGACCGCAGCCCTCTGTGCGTAGCGTTGTGCCTGTTTTGCACCTGCCTTTCAAGCGTGCTGAATTTAGATGGAAAAACACCGCACGCAATCAGTTGCGGGTCCGATAAATCACATTTGGGGTGCAAAATGATTACTTTTTCATCTCCTTCTCCCAGTATTTTGCGCGTTCTGATCATCTGCATGTATTCTGCATATTCATGAAGGCAAACATGCTATATGGATTGTGCGTACTATTTTGCTAATTTGACAGACGCAATCCTCAGTGCACCCAGTAAGTAGATCAGCTTTGCAGGTGCTATCAAGTTTGCACGTGTTTTTGTACATGCAAACCTTTAGTAGATCAGGCCCTAAGTGTTAAATATAAAAGGTTGGGCTTTCATGCACAACTGATGTTAGTGATGTCTTTAGTTCACTGCTCATAGCTGATTGAAGTGCATATGTTTTGGTGTCGGACAATGATTAGGAAAATGTGTGCCATCGGTATCCCAAAACTTCTGACTCCTGATCAAAAGGAAAACACAACCAAATTTGTGCAACTTCTACACACACTTTTGTCATGTTCAAATTATCATGCAAAATTTGTCGAACTGTCGCTTTATCAAAAGAGACTTTTTCTCCTAATATTCTTATGCAGAGTCATTGGTTAAATTTGAACACGTCCAATTTGTTGAATGTTTTCAGAAGTTCCAGATGTGCTTGGGCACATGGCCAGGACGTTTATCGACTTGGACGTCCAATTAAATGCATTTTCCCACACCTTAACAAAACACATGCATTTCAATCAGCAGCTAGCACTTAACTAAAGACATCACTAATTGAAAACTCATGGCAGTTGTGTGTGAATACCCAACTTTTTATAACACTTAATGTGACTGTGGACCACGGGGATTTATCCTCATAAGCGCAGTCTCATTATTCAATAGCTATACATTAACACTGTATATAAATTATGTAATGATATTTAAGGTAACCAAAGATAACACAGGTTTGAGTCTATATAAAAAAATCAGAAAATACAAAAAAGTGCATTTTTATGTCTGTTAATGTTAATTCATGTATGTGTGTAGACCTTTAGTTGGGTTGGTATGTTAGTACATATATATCTATATCTATCTATCTATATATATATATATATATATCACTGTATATAACACAATCTTTTTGAAAGTAATTTCTTCATAATGCATTATCATGAGTTTTACTTGTTAGCTTAATAAGAGTAATAATGAATCTATCGTACAGTAAGAAAAACATATTTGCAGCTTTACTTATGAAGCTTGACAGAGAGATAGAAGGCTTAACACATATCACATACCAACCCCTTCTTAACCAGGTCGACACTCAAATGTTTCCTTAATTGTCACAGGATTAATGGACAATATCATCCCTTGCACAATTTTTAAATTACTGACGTCCCCTTTAATTGTCAGATTGATAATCCAAGGACAGAGCCCTTTATTCAATGCCTTCATCATACTAACATAGCCGCCTTGCCTCCAAACCATCCCATAAAATCCCATCGTTGCACTTAATTGTTCAATATGAAGCCAAAGCATCTGAGGTAATTCAAATGTCTTTCTCCGATGAATATGTGCAATTGTCCTCTTTCCTCTATTCTAATTTAATGCCATCTGGGGAAGGTGATTGGCTCTGTGTTGCCATCGCTGCCAACCGGGGTCAGCCTAACCATCAAGCGCTGTAATTGAGTAGTTAGTGGCAATTTTCTCCCCCTAATTTCCATCTGCAAAATCCGGGCCTGGCATGGCAAATAGCACATTACACAGGCGTGATTGTGGCAAAAGTGTAATAACATCGTTTCCACAGTTTGAAAACTTCCCCCGGAACAAATGGGAATCACTGCTGTACATGTCATTTAAGAAAAAAAGTCCCTCTGTTCTGTCCTCTTGCACTCATCCTTGATCACACACACACAAACAAGCGTGAATACACACACTGGATAAAGAATGCGCTGACGTCCCATTAACATATAGATAATTAGCTGCTCCAACTGCAGCCCTCCCTTCGACACCCTAATCCCCCCTGACAAAGCCTTTGACTGGCGCTATCACAAACACCATGTTGACGCCGACACAGCTCTTAGGAGGCCATCTTGTTTGGCTTATTCACCGTGACACGCTTCCAATGGGGAGGAAGATGAAGGAGGGCAATGATTTACGAGGGTGTAATCCATAACCAATGCCATTCCTTGTGTATTTTCTGGGCCAAAAAGCCGAGGTGGAGTTGTAAACTAATGGAGCGGCAGGTTTGAACACTGCGACTTGATAACTTTGGCGGGGGGAGATTTATGGCAATCGTAAAGCCACATCAGGGACAAAGAAGAGTGGAAATATGAGTGGGACTAAGGTTACCACACTGAGTTTTACTCGGCGCAAGCAAGCACACACAGAGGAGGTTTATATTCCCATTTCATCATGTAGATGTGAACGCTTTATTCCGACTCTAATGATCTTTACTCAGAAATGTGCTCAGGATGATTTTAAGAAAATGTTATTTGGAGTAATACATTAAGCCATGTCGACTCGAGACACGTTTTTCCCAGTAACATAAATTTGATTTTATAACTCTAGAAGGAGAGACTCCCTGCTTTTCCCTCATCTCCTCTCTCCCCTCTCTCTCTTTTTTTTAAACATTTTGTAATTACTTTGACGCACTACATCAAAAGCGAAGTAATAATAGTTGTAATTTAATCTAGTCACACAAGTCATTTTCATAAACTCCTGCCTCTCCCTGCTTAATGCGCGTTTCATTCATTATTGATCGCGGGCTGATGATGTGGTAATGACAACGGCATTGTTTTTTTTCCTCCTTTTTCTTTAAATGTAGACCGTGTGATTCAGGGTTTTCATTACAGGAGGCACACCGGGCCTCTGAACTATCAAGGGCAAACAAAAGATAATTAACATGAGGGAGAATGCGGGACAGTCCCCCCCACCCTTCTCTCCACCACCCCCTCCCTCAGTTTGACACCATCCCCGCACGAACTGCTCTCAGGGTTCACTACATCCTGGTTCTTTTTACACACAGTCAAACAGCATAATTACTGAGGACTCATTTCTCTCCCCTTTCATTCTGTTTCTCCATCTCCTCACTTACCTATACGCCTCCCTCTGTTCTCCCTGAATGGAGATAGGAAGATTGTGGACAGAAACTGTGCCTGAGGTCAAAGTTGCTTAAAATGAAGATGAGGATACGAGATGCCTTCATGGTTTTCATGGTGCAATGTTGTATATTTAACTCTTCAGTAAATTACTCTTGCTAAGTGCTTATATTGTGCAATATGCAGGAGAATGGTTAAGAGGCTGTTTTTAAAATTGTGCTGTGATGTCCATGCATTTATATTTTTATTCTGTTTACTAAAGAGAAATAAAACAACTGCAAAGTGCTGCGTAGTTGAAAGCATGTGTCAAAACCTGTACAGTTATTTGTTTTTTCAGTGATAGTAGAAATTTATTTATGTTGAAGGAAATTACTTGATTTCTTGTACAGAGGCTCCCAAACTTTTTGCTTTGATTTGGTTTGTGAAAAAATACACCCAAATTTGTGTAAGTCTATTATGTATGTCTTTCTAGAATTAAGTCAAAACAAACCACTTTTACTGATCAAGGGCATTTATAAACACATTAAAGGTCGTAACAATAAGTGGGGCAGATGTAGAAGAAAAGGCTCACTTGAAAGCCTTTCTAAATAACCTTATATTTATATTTAATGTAGGATTCAGATTTTTATTTTAATTGTAGTATTTACTTTCAACAGATCTCACTAGCTGGGCAAAGAAAACAAAAACATTTAATTTAATTGTTTTTTTTTTTTTTAACAAAGGCTGAAAGGTGTTTTATTTTGAAAGGATGAGAAGATCGTCACATATCTGCCTGTGTAACTTGGCTGCACAGACTCTACACTCAGGCTCTCCGTCCCCGCTACAGCTGTGATGAGTCAAAAAGTACAACTTGAGATGAACTCATGGGGAATCCTTGTGCTTATGAACTCTTCCACTTTTGCTTTGAATGTAGTTGTAAGTAAGTCTAGCTCTGAACAATGAGTGTGATGGACGGACAGTAGAGTCATGCAAGAGTGCTCAACTTCCTGATGTGGATGGATTAAACTCAGAGGTAAGCTCTGTCAAAATACCCATCAATAACAACTAGAACCATCAGATCAGCTCAGACTGAAGACCGATGGAAAAGACAAACCGTCAGTATCAAACGCACCCCATATTCACGGCATTTTCCTCTGCCTTTATGTGGCAGTGGATTGAATTAGTTACCATGTCAACAGGTTAATAGTGCATTATACTCAGCGCTACATGAGTTTTCTTTTTTTTGCTGTCAGCATTGCCATCCTGCTGCAAAGGCTGGGCCGTATCTTTATGTGTGACATAAAAGCAAACATACAAAAAAGATTGGGCACTGACTTACAGGATTCTGAGAACTTCAGTTTGAAACCTAAAGTTTACTTGTTCTGCTGTTTCGTGCAGTGTATATCACAAAATAAAACTGAGTTTGATTTCCCCATGTCCTTCTTACATGTGTTTCATGGTGAGTGGTGAGTATTGAAGGGAGTGTGAGTTACGTGTGTGTGTGTGTGTGTTCGCTTGAGGGCTGCACATGAAACTACCAATTCAAATACAATACATGTGCATCATGCCTGCCAAGATGATTTACTTCTTTGTGGTCTTAACTATGTTTCATTTTCTCTATTTCTCTTGCAGAAAAATGTATGTTTAAACCTTCCTTGATGCAGTGGCAGCCTGGGTTGTTTTTTCCAGTTTGGTCGTTTTTCTGGCTTCATCACTGAACCCCTCCACATATAAAATACACTGAAGCCCCTCATCTGCATCCCTAAAGGCTCTGGTTAAGCCAACATTCATAGAGACGACTTCATATTTGACCTTAACTGCATAGACACCTTAGTTTTAAGTGACTCTCTAAGTTATGCACAACTCTCCCCACTGCATCACACTACAGGGTGCATTTAGGCGTAGTTGAATAGGTTTATGTTCAGGTAAAGAAGGGTGCAGGACCTAAAGCCCCTCATCATTTATTTTAACCATAAACCAGTAAAAATGACCAAAGCCTATTTGGGGTTTATGACCCAAAGCTGGTCTGGAAGATTACCTTTTAGTATATTTGAGTTTTTAAGCTAAATGGTAACAGGTTAAGGAAATTTTTCACACGTCTAAAAGATTTCACATTTTTTAGCTATTCCTGATAAGTTAATTTATTCTACTTAATTTATTTATCATGATACCTTTTTTTTTTTTTTTTTTTTTTCCCCAAAATTTCAGGTATCACCATTCTGCATGTTTTCAAGTGTTAAAAATTTTAAAGTTTTTAGGAGGTCTAAGTATAATAAGTGCATGTGGTGCAGATATAATATCAATTAGAAACCATTTTTTTTCGAAACCAATTGCAACTGTCAATTTCACTTGACTATAACATTAAAAAATAAAAGAACAGTAAATGAATCATTTACATATAAACACAGCACCAATAAAAAAATAGATAAATAAAAGCGAAGCGAAATGTATTTTTAATGTAAATTCATGACTGGTAGAATATTTGAAAATTGTTATAAAGGATTTTACTGAACTGCCCAAAGCTTAAAAGGTCATGTTTTGCTACTTTCTGAAAAGCCAAGTTTTGGAAATTAGACCCCAGAACAAAGTTTTGAACTTTTTACTCAGTTACATACACATGCCACATATTTCCCTCCTTTTCAACAGGTTTACACTGTTTCTAAATGTCCACTGGGCATAGTTTGAATGTTTCTTGCCCGAAAAATAAGCTTAGGTACTGGGTTTTGGGATGCCTTTAAAACCCCTCTGTTTCAGCCCTGCTCAGAACAGACTGTTTTAGTGTAGATCCAATTGAGATGTGTCTGACCACCCTAAAGAAGTGAATATGGCTTCAGCTTTCCAGCGCTGTGCTCTGATGTCTATGGTAGCTGCACAGACAAGCCTAGAACATGGACTGTAAAAAGCCAAGTGACATCAGTCAGATTATCATAGGAGCGTGTGGAATGTTGTTGATGCCTTGTAATGCACACTGCCATTATGCAAAACATTTCAACCAAACTTTAGATCAACCTACTCGTAGATGTAGAGTCCTTGTTGAGGCGGGACTTAAGGCCATTCCAATAATGTCCCAATTTCCAAAACCAGAAATCCTAAATAAATAAAAATCCACCTGCTGTACAGTGAGAGCATGTAGATGTATTACAGATGAAAGCCATTTTCTGAACCAGGCTGTAAAAATGTTTAGTTAGTACGTAAAAAATAGATCCACTTTTGCTATCATTTGAACATTTTCATCAGATGAAGGTGCAGATAGTGAGACCAAGATGGTGCAGCGCTCTAGAATTAATGTTGTGATATATTACTTTGTTGATAACAACCCCTTACAACTGCAGGCTAAACTGCTGTGGTTACACAATAATGTCTAAAGTGCTTTAAAACACAAGTATGGTTGTTTAAGCATCTTCAGAGAGCATACTGCTGATGAATACTGCCCGAAGAACAGAAACACAAAACATTAACTCAGAAAAAGTGAAGCAGGAGGTCCCCAGCAGCCCTACCACCCGAGTACTGTAGATATCTGCTAGAAACATTGTTCAAATATAACTTTAATCAAGAGTTACAGAAAGCAAAAAAATAACAAAATGTTGGCAACCAGGTGATACAAACATATTTGTGCTGCAGGAGGGAGAGCTAACGTGCATTTTAAGCTTTTAAAAAAAAAACAGTAATGGATGTCTGGGTTTTTATTCTGGGGTGATACTGTTTGATCTTTTCTAGAGTCATAATGTAGATTAAAGATCCTGCATGGGGACAGCACTGTCTTATTATTAACCTGTGTGCTACTGCGCCAAGGATATCCTTTCATGATATGAAGATTCAGAGCTGTGCCGCTGTTAATGATCATTAGCAAAAGTCATAGTTTCTCTCCAGTCCATTCATCCATCTGTCCAACAGTTTGTCTATCCACCTGTCTTCTTGTTTTATGCCACACAACCAAAGACCACAGCATGCTGCTCCTACGACTACTCTGAGTGAAAGCCAAGGATTTTTATTAAGGAGTAGGGACAGCATTCATTTTTTAAAACCTCCTCAATAAAATATCATACGGTCGCTCCACATTCCTCAGAATTATAATGACATGAATATTTAAATTTAAATGCATTCCGAGCACGCCGGTTTTCTCTTCTTCACGACGGCATCAGATCTCATTTTCTACTTAAGCTCCTCCATCATGTTTATGCATATCCACATGCATGATACATATCTAGCTTTTTTTTTTCCAAAGCTCCTTAATGCAGGCCTGATAATTTTGCTTGACTTTAATGGGGAATGACTCCTCATTGGCAAGCTTTTCTCTTTAAGACAAAAATAAAAAAATATGATCAAATGCAGCTTTCATGTGGAACAGAGGCTGTTTTTGAAACTTCTTGCTGCCTCTATCCCTCTGTTGCCTCGGCTGCGAGTAAATAGATCAAAAAAGGAGGCGCAACTACATATTCTAGTTTTGAAGCATTCTGTAATTGGACACATTTAATTGATATCCCTCAAGCCCATAATTATGGTGTGAAAAGAAGCGAAACAGAGCCATCTAGCTTAGGAACTCTATCTTGCTTCTTTAACTAAATGAATAGTCAATGAAATAAACTTTATGATGCATTATAACTCAAGTATTGATTGATAATTTCGGCGTGTGTCATTATGTTCGATAACAGAGTCCTTGAGGCTGGAATGGACCCTTGTGAGTTTCACTCTCTCTCTGATCTCTCCTCCTCCGTGACAAGGAAATATCACTTCCTGGATGATGGAGAGGGAATGGTGTGCAGATAAGACTTTGTCATCTGCAGTATGTCTTCTCTGACACACTGCGGATGACATGGTTGGACTGAGAGAGATGGTTAATTGAAGGAGACATTAAAAAGTCACTACTGTCAATCTGTATCTCTGGTTTGTACAGATAGGAACCATTCCACGACACAAGAGTGGGAGCTCTGGAAGGAACATTTAGGACAAATGCTGCTATATTACTGGTTTTTATTGCTTGAGCGTTATCTATTTTGAGCCCATTGTTAAATCAAGTACTTAACTGAACTTCTATTATTTAGGGTATTAGACCTTGAAGTACAGAGTAAGACTACATCCCACTGCACTGGTCTCATTTGGATTCCAGTACAGTGAGCCTTGGCGGAGTAGATCTCACACAGACAAGTTAGTTTCCATATGCACACATTCAGTTCAATTCATATAACTTTTTCATCCCTCTCGAGGTTATTTGTTTGGAGCAACTTGTACATAAATACAGAAACAAACCACAGAAACATACAAACAGCCAATAAACAGATACACACCATTCATACACAAAAGCCGCTCCCTTGTTGCACAGCTATGTGAGCGCCTTCCAGGTTGCACTCATTAGATGAAAGCTCTGGCTCTTCTGCTGAGGAGGAAAGGACCAAAGAAGAGAGTGTGGTTATGTTGAACGAACTGGATTTGAAATGAGAATAAGATCTATGAAAAGTTGACAGGCCTGGGTGATAAATCACTTAGATTTATGAACTGTATTTTTGTCAAATAAATATTTTGAAAAATGAAAATCCTGATTCTTTTGAGCTTCCGGGTAATAAAACCAAAAGTTTAGCTGCTGTCAAAAGTCAATTTGTGTTAGTTTTGGTGACCCCTGCACACATATATTTAGCTTTGTCAGGGAGGTTATGTTTTTGCTGCCGTTTGTCCAATTTCTTGGTTTGTTGGTTTGATTGTCTGTGAGAAAGATAACTTAAGAAGCTACCTACGGACTTTAATGAAATTTTCTGGGACTGTTCGTCATGACACAAGGAAGAAGTAATAAGGTTTTGGTGATGATCCAAATATGAATGTGGATCCAGGACTTTTTAAAAGATTCATTGACATTGTGAGATAGGGCAGTTTATTACATTTTCACCAATAACTCAATTGGTTCAACAGACTTGACAGAATTTTCAGGGAATATTGGTTACGGCACAAAAAAAAGTTTTGATGGTAATTTGAATCCAGATGCAGATCAAGGAATGTTCTCTAAATATTTGATAACACTATGTGATGGAGCAGATTTTCACTTTTTTGTGTTTGTAACTCAGCAAACAAGTTTCAAAATACCTTTGCAAAGGTTTGTGTTTTGGAGCATTTCTAGAGAAGGCTTTTAAAGCTGAAAGAAAAACTTTCAGCTGAATATTATTCATCATTTATATTATTCCCCTTTTTCACTCAGGACTTACAACTGAATGCCAAATGGGCACAAGTACCCTTTTTTTTCTTTTCACTCTGATCCAATGAAAAAGATCACAAAAAAATAAAAATACAGAAACAATAATGTTCCATATGATGATTTTGTTTTCTTCATAAAGAGCCATCAGCTATTATTTAGAAAACTTTCCTGACTCAATTGTTTCTATAAAAACTATGTAAACAGCATTTCAACCAAAATGAGAAATTTACTTTACTTCTGTAAAATGTAAGACTGGCGTTTGGTGTGAAAACACATATTATTGGTAGGCCATATCTACCAGCCCTTCTTGTGTTGTTCAACAACAAACTTCGTCTTGATCTGAAATTAGACAAAACTTTTGATTTTCAAATGCAAGGATGGGCAACTGGCAGCCCAGGGGCCACATGTGGTCCCACTTCTCTGTCAATGGAAAGGCTAGTGAAATACACTTTCATAACTACTAAAGTGCTTGGTAACTTCCATGAAAAATGTGGATAAAACTGACTTCAGTTCATTCTTTTTAACTTTTTGAAATAAATATTTTTTAAACATTTATATTATATATATTTCTTATATATATATATATGTGTGTGTGTGTGTGTGTGTGTGTGTGTGTGTGTGTATATATATATACATATATATATTTCTTATATATATATATACACACATACATACATATATACACACACATATATACATATATATACACACATATACATATATACACACATATATACATATACATATATACACACACACATATATATACACACATATATGTATATACACATATATATATTTGTATATACACACATATATATATACACACACACACATATATATATTTTCTTTGCATTTCAGTTTGAATATATAGATATGCTGATACAAAACATCTTTGTTTCTACAATATCTGTTGTGCTTTGCAAATTTTAGTTAATACAACTACAACAATAGATTTCCATCACTGTTTTAATACATAAGCCTTAAAACATTTGTCCTAATAACGTAGTGTGTGCATTGGTTTCTTCTGTTTGATAATTTTATGCCACTGTCAGTGTCCACAGCTAAGGCTGAAGGCATCAAATTTTTTGGATATCTCTTTATCAATACAACCCAACCATCTATCTGATTCTTATGAACCAACAACATCAAGAATGTTTTGAGGGATTTTCTTTAGAGTTAGAATGAATGTCTACGGAGATTCAAGGAAAAAACGATTTGATTTTGGAGGCCACGGGAGAAGGTCACTGGGCCTCATGTTAACCCCTTGCTGAACGATTCTTCTTGACCCAACACTACCTTGCTTTACTTTAGTGGAGGCATAAAACTGCTAAGCAGTGGTTCGACCTTTGACTTGACACACTAAACAAAACTCAGGTCTTAGCAGGGGTATTTATCCAATTTATAGACAAAATATCTCATCTTTTTTAATCCACATTGCAATTAGTAAAATATATAGAAATTTGTAAGTTTTTCCTTGTCTTAATTATAGTCTTATTTATTATAAAATTTGAGTTTTCCAGTGTTATTTATCTGTTAAGCTGGATGTATTTTGGACTCCACATGATAAATGGATTGCCAATGAAACAAAGAAATAAGGATTTAATAAAGGATTAAAATTACTTGTCCTTCTTTAAGACAACCTGTTGAGCTAAAATGTTCTTGTTAAGAGGTATAGAAATACTCTACAGATGAAATTTCCCTGGGTTGAAGCCTTCAAGACTGTGACACATATTAAAAATCAAAATAAGTAAGTGTGCCGTATGAATAAATGTGTCAGGACTTCATTCACACCATTCTCTTTATTTGAGATTCCCTCTCCCTCTCTTCTCCATTCACTGAAATAAGCTGATGCGACACAATGACAAGTGACCATAGTGGAATATTGAGAAGAGAGAAGTCAGCTCCATTATCACACCACGCTGCTCTTCATCTGTCAGTGTGTCATGAACCAAAAGGGAGAAATTTTCATCCAGGGAGACGACAGCGACACGGGAGGCAGAGCTGACACTCTTTTTCTCTCTCCACAATTCCTCTGCAGGTGCTTCTATAGGGAGCCCGGGCACGATGACAAGAGGCTAAAGAGGGCTGAGCAGGACCAAAGAGACGAGATCAATTTCAGTCCTCTTGATCCCCTGACCCCAGAGCCCCAGAGAGAGTCTCTCAGGGAGTCCCAGCCGAGTGCGCAGAGGCTTGGCCACTTTGAAGTTGGGTCGCCGGGAGGATGGTGCCGCGGATCGTCTGGAAAATACTGCTGCATGTGTGTGTGTGTGTGTGTGTGTGCACCCCCTGGTGTGTGTTTGCGCCTGTGGAGAGGAATGGGAAGGTTTTGAGGTAAATGACGGTAACGTGGTCGCATCCTCGCTTGAAATGGTAGACGGAGGCAGATGGGGGCACTTGGCATTTCCTGTGCTTGTTTGTTGGTGCCTAATGAGCTCTCAGACTCCTTTAATGAGAGGACTGAATCCATTATCATCATCATTTCAAAAGGAAGGCTCTGGTTCTAAACAGCTCGCCACATTAGCAGGACTTACCCTTGTTGAGCCATTTGATCAGCAAAGGCAGCAGGGGTTTGACGCACACACACATACATACACACACACATACAGAAACCCTTCCTTGTTAACACTCCTACATGCAGATGCACATCATTTACCCACTTAAAACAGGACACAAATACACTGAGGTGCACATAAACAGTTATGCTGTAATTGCAAAAAAAAAGGAAATTAGGACAACTTCAGAGAGGAAGATCTTTAAAGCAGAGCTATGGCACAAATTAAAGCTCCTTGCTTCAAAATTTTGCAGGTTATGAAGCAGACTGAGGTTAATACTGATGCTTATTTATGAGCTAAAACAGCAAATTACAGCATCAGGATGAAGATTTATTTCTTCAATACATTTATGTCAAGTGCCAAAACTGCAGGTGCAGTAGGGTTGGTGTTAGGGTAGGGGTGAGGTACAGGTTTGGCCACCAAACAAACACAAAAGATGTGTATAACTCAACATAATTCAAGATCAGTGGGAGCCATGACCTTTGTTGCAATGAAAGACAACATGATTCATGGACGGTGTATTTGTATTAACCAGTGACTTTCAGCTGAGTATGTGTCCCTGTTTCTATTCCTTTAGTTTTAAATAAACACATATCTGATAAGTATGGAAGTCAATTTTTGCCACTAAGAAAAAGGGGACGCAGAAAAACTAAGATAAAAAAATTGAGCCAAATTCTGAGGTAAAAAGTCATAATTATGAGATGAAAGGTCAAATTATGACATGAAAATTCATAATTAAGAGATAACGTGTCATAATTGTGAGATGAAAAGTGCATGATTAGATATGAAGTCATCATAATGGGAAAAGTCAAAATCATGATAAACTAAGTCATAATTATGAGTTTCAGAGGATACAAGTGCTTCACTGACACCTATTTTCCTTATTACATTCTGTAGACTTTTTATATCATAATTTAGACTTTTATTGTTCAAATTTTGACTTTTATCTAATAATTGGGGCATAGTGTCTCATAATTTTGACTTTTTGTTACAATTGTAGCTTTTTATGTCATAATTGTTACTTTTTTACCTCATATTTACTTTTTTCTCAAAATCAAGACACAGTATCTCATCATTTTGACCTTTTATGTCATAAGTATGACTTTAGAAATTTTTTTTTTATCAGTGCTCAGTGTTTTTCCCTTTTTTAAGCGATAAGATAGTCTTCCATAGATAGATAGACAGATAGATAGACACTAGTAACACCAGAAGTCTGAGCTTGGAGGAAAACATTGTAAGCCAACATGTGCTCCCTGTTCACCAGTAACATCAAAATTTTCTATTGTTCCACAAGCAATCAAATTTTTAAATGAACAATGTGAAACAGTCATGTTAAATAGGTCTAGCTGCTCTAGGTTTCCTTTTCTTTTCTTCTCTGTGTAAGTGCATTGTTTGAGTTTTCTCGTGATGTTGATGTGTTTTTATTTGTCTATTTTCAACATTGTATCAGTATTGACACAGTATTCTGTTGCCAAATGTCTGTGATTCCTGACGCACCCCAATTTCCCTATGGGGACAAATTAACTAACTATGTGGTTCTGATAATCAGTCATTAGTCTGTGTTAATCTAATTTTACTAACAATAGTTGATGGGTATTTCATGAGTTCGGTCTTTGAGCTGTGTCCTCAGATGGTTGCATGGAGCCTGAGCTCTCTCACGTGCCTTCAGGGTCCTCCAGTAACACACAGTTCCACTAGTCAATAAAGGGAAATAAAGTTAATTATGTTTTTGTACAGTGTGCAACTAAATAATAATGGACCTCCAGAAGTTGTTTAACAGACATGTTTCACAGGAAATATATTAATTCCTGTGTTGTTGTCAGAAATCAACTTGCTGCTCCTTCATTACCGACATCCATCTAACTTTTTGCATCATGTTACTGGAGTCTCCACACCTGCTGTCACATCATTTGGGAACATATTAATTCTGCAAAAATCCATAACAACACAGGTATGTTTTTTTACGCACAGGCCTATTCTGTGTTCCCACACAACAAGATTTAATATTGCTCATGTTAAATATTAACAATTTCAAAGTAGCACTGTTCAGATTGGCATGTCTATAAAGCCACAGTGACTATTAGAGCACAGCACTGGAGAGACGATGCCACATCCACTTCCTGATGTGCTTTTCTGCTCTGTCAGTAGGGGGTGCAAAAGCCAATGCAAACGTGAATTCCCCCGCAGGAGCTTTAACCAAGGAATGACAAAACAGAAAGCAAGAGAGAATCAGGGTGAGTGGAGGGGAAAGTAAGTGCAAAATAGGGCACAGAACAGTGAACAAAAAAGGCTGTGATTCATAAATAAACAGAGTGATATAATGGTATGGCAGCAGAGAGGGACAGATTCCATTTCCGTCGCCTTCACCACCTTTTTTTCCAGGGACACCAAAGGACCAATTAAGGTCCCAGTGAAGCTGGCCGTCAAGGCTGCGGTGGAGGTCCTGTCAGCGTTAGCCTGCCCTGCTGCTTCTGTCTATGCTCTCCAACTCACACTGCTGACACGGGTGACAAGGACCCCGCGTTGAACCTGCCCGCCCGTCTGCCTGTCTGCCACCATTCTGCTTTCCCAATATATGCATTTCCCTCTCTCTAGGTAGCTTCATTCTTAAAGTTTCCCTGCTTTTTTACCATCCTGTATCATTCTGCTAAAGCTTTTAATTTGCTCTTGCATAGCGCCGCCCTCAGTGGTGCACTACAAGCAAAGTCAAACCGCTTTCTCAGAACTGTAGAAAAAGAAGAAACACCCTCTCTCTTCCTTGCTCTCTCAGTTTGATAACTTCTTCCCTGCATCGTTCACCCCCCTCATGTCCTCCTCGTGTATCTTTGGAATTACTGAAATGTTAACGTGCCTCCGCCGCCTTTGATATTTAAGACAAAAGGGTACAGATGTGCGGGGCTGCACGCACACAGACGCAGGGGCCAAACTGGAAATGGGAAAAAAAGGGGGAGCTTTAATCTCACTCTTTGTCATGCTCCAAAGAGTTTCCTCCTCCCTGTGTGTTTTTCTCACTCTCTTTGGTTCCATCCTTCGCCTACCTCTCTGCCCTTTTCCCTTCCCCGTGCTTTGCAATCCCCGCATCTGTAATGGCACGGCGGTGAGGAAAAGGGGCGGGCAACAATTAATGAGTGGCTGTTTTTCGAGCCAGTGCTCACATTGTGGTTTGCTACGATTGATTGCATCTGTGAAACAAAACCATGGCAGGGGGAAGACGCACAAAAGGATGACTCGAGGAGATTAACACAAAAAGATTAAACAGCAGACCCATAAAAAGAGATATATGGATCCATGATTGATGATTGGAAACAAAGACAATTTTCAAATCCAACCAATTTTAAAAACATGGGAAACCAAAGACATAAGGACAATTACAAATATTTTTTAGCATTATACATTTTTGTGTTCTCTTTTTGCATACACTCAGCCAATTGTTGGACTGTATGCCAGCCATTACTAACAATTTTCACACCAAAAAGTCACAAAGCAAGAGAAAGGGTAAAATGTGACAGAGAAAGGAAGGAAACATGAAAAAGGACCAAGAAATTAGGTGCCATATTTTAGGAGAGAGAATACAGAGATATTGATTACTCTCTTGTTCGCAAGCTTCAAACAAAACTTTCCAAAAAATGGCTTGAGTACTGTGTTTTTTTTTTCTCTTTGAAATGTAGTCCAGCAATACATTGCTCTTTGCTACCCTGACCATCAGATTCATAGCCGGCTATCCTGGGAGTATTTCTTTTTAGCTGCAAAGAGCAATAAATGAGAATATCGAGGAAATTCTAGCAGAGAAGACAATAAGACTGTGTTCTTGTTTTGCTGTTATGAAAGAGTTCCATTGTCATTAAACTTCATTCTCTTTTTGATATCTTAACATAAACTCATAATTCGGTCAGCTCTTAATAATACTGATGATAGGTTGGTGTGATTTATACTTTTGTCTTTGTTGTGGCTGCCTTGTTGATAGTGCTCTTACCATTAGACCGTACAGATCATAGGACATAAATGTGGTTTTATTATGATCTTTAGTATGCTGCTTCTTTGGCTAGAATAATGGAACAGAACCATGAGAGATTTAAAAAAAAAAAGATTTCTGTTTAAACTTGATGTACTCCAATGTTGAGGCACACTGGGTGACTCAAGTCTCTCAGGACCTTGCCAGAGGTGATACTGCAAGATGTACTCGAGGGGATTCCTAATGTAAAAACAAACAAGTCAATCATAGTGGATCAAATACTACATGGTCATAATGCACCAATACTGATAATGATGTCTTCTAGTTGCATTACCAGTGGGAGACAGAGTTAATCACAAGGTCAAGGTTCTTTTTCACTTTCATATAATACCTGCAAAACTATTTGTATCATTCAAAACAGCAAAGTCCTCACAAATTTAGCAATTTTTACAACTGAATTCTCCCCTTTCACCACTGACAGGATGAAAAAAACACTGAAGTGGATGAAACAATATAGGTGTTATTTGAAAGAAATGGGTGAGAAATTCATCACAATGTATGTGGTTGCTTGTAAACTGACATTTGCTCATCAACATTATTTAAGGATAGTCAGTGTTCTGGGGAAATACATTTATTGAAGGAAGTCATACAGCAGTTGGAAACAATTTAACACAACATCTTTGGGCAGAATCAGGAGAAGTCTATTGGCTGTTTATTTCTATGTACGTTTTCCTCCTCCATTTCAGTAATCCTGTCTTCAATATCATCCCTGTCCACATGAAAACACAACAATGCATTAACTACTTAATTACCATTTTTCAATGCCCATGATTTGCAGCTTTCTTAACAATTTTTATGAAAAAGCTTTTTAAAAAAATGATTCAAAGTAAATATCTGACTGATTTCATGGTTTGACCTGCAGCTATGTTACCTGGTATTTGCAGGTGTTTTGAGTATACATCCCTTCATTAAATATAATTATTTTTTTATTTTTTAGGTATTTTTGAGCCTTTGTTTGATAGTGGAGAGAGACAGAGGACAGGTTTGCCAAAGGGGATGAGAGAGAGAGTAAGGGAAGACACTTGGCAAATAGGCCTCAGGCAGAAACAGACCTGGGCTAACCAAAGCCTATATGGGATGTGACCGGTTGCTTACCACTCTGCCAAACCAGCATGCTGTATCTGATAATCTGGATATATTCTGTTCTTTAAAGCATTCATGAATACTAATCTATTGTTACCACTGCAACCACAGATGCAGGCAACTATGGGTCACCAGTCAACACAATCCCTTGTGAAGCAATGACTTAATATCAGCAGTGTTAGCATTGTTTTTAGCAGCGTCATAGTGAGGGAGTAGCAGAAAGTATGTGTGTTCATGTAATTCATCCAGTCAACATTTACACCAGCATTAAATTAGTTATATCTCCTGCAACACATGTAAACAAATGAAAAGACAGTGAAAATGCTGCATAGTGCAATGCAAAACATCCAAGGTCCAAAATGCTTCTTTTTTTGTCCAAATCGAGACAGCCTAAACGTACATTTTGAAAATCTTCATCTTGGCAGGAACATTCCAAAATGCATGTTTTCAGTGCCTTAAAATGATGTTTGTGAGTCAACAGAAGGTCAAAATTCACAGAAAAGGTGTGTTTTCAAAAATACCCGCCCACATGTGGACTTACTGTAGCCTTAATCCATTTGCTCCTGACTGATCTTTTTTCTCTGAGTAATTTTAGTAAAATATTATCTGAAAGCGTCCCCTCATCTATTAGGCTGACACTTGAAAACAATTTTCTGTCAATGAAAAACAAAATACTGGTTAAAACATGTAGGCAGCAACCAAGGTTGTCAAACTTCTCATTGAAGTGCGTGACTTTATGCAGAAGCTCCTTTAGAGAACACATATTATTGTAGATTGAGGAGCTATACTTCAAGCGATAGTATTCCTTCACTTTATAACCATCAGTCACATCCACACTGCTAACACATCACTCCAAACCTGGTAAACTAGAATCTGACATCGTTGTATCATCGTCACTTGCCTGGCATACTTCCACCCCCGAGGAAAACAATGATACCATGGCACAAAGACACCCATACTACTCTCTCTCTTCATATCTCCTCCAGTGATTCACCCCCTCCCTCCCTCGCTCTCTCTTTGGTATCTTTCTAGTGCAGTGGCCTCCGTTTACCACCATAACACAAATTAGCTGGGCAGGCGTTATCCTCTCCATCGCTCCGTGCTGTTAGGAGAAGAGGAGGAAGGGGGGGGGTTGGTTTGAATGTGGCAGAATTTCCTTTCTGCCTCTGTGACAGCGCTATCTGACAGCGTTTTACATCTCCCCTGCTCTCCCCTCACCACACTCCACTGTCAGACAAAGAAATTAATACCCCCAGTGACTGTGTTTTAATTAAGCAATTTCATGCAAATTACACATTTTAGATTGTCAAATAATATACTGCGCAAAATTGTAGGCAGGCTGATCTGATATGCATGGAGTGTTATTCTTCCAGGCACTGTGCATACATGGAAAATGAACAAAAATGCTAATTTCTAATCTATTATGCAAACAGTGGAGATACTTACATAGATTTGCACGCCTTTCTCGGATAAATACGGCTCTTGAATTCTATGTATAGAATGACTGGGTGTCTTAAGCAGCCCTTTTCATTGTTATTTATCTTATTTTGTCTGCATTTGAAGCATGTCTGGTTCGACTTTCCAAGCAATGTATACAAGAAACCCGGAGGTTGGGAGTAATAGACGGAAACGGAAGAAAATTATGAATTTAAACATTTCAGATTCAATTAATCATTTGAAGAGGACTGACTGACAATCAAAGAACTTGAAATACAGTATTAAAATCCTGTTTGAATATTCTCTTTTCTAATACAGTCTGATGAAACATGGAGCCCTAACTAATATTAGTAATCCACACTACTCTCCGTCTACCCCTATTAGCACATATTTGGAATTCATTATAATCCGCAAGCCTTTTAGTACATTGGAATCAGTAATGATGACAAAATGAATATAACATTACACTTTATTATAGCGGACTTGATTTAATCTGGTGTTGCCGCCATATGAGTCCTCAGAAATACCCCTCTTGAAAACCACGGGTGTCAAAAGTCAGTGTGCGCAGGTACCGAGTCAAAAAAAAGCTTGCTTATTAACTGAAAGCTCAAGGAGGGGTCTTGCTGTTTCTTTGTGATTCAGATTCATTTAATCAAAGGTTTGTTTCTATATGCTGCCACTTAATAGTGTATATTACTGCATACAATAGGACTCCAATGAATCACAGCCCCATTTCATTTTCTTATGAAGGGAAAAAATAGCAGGGATAAGAGCAGAAGAAGGCGAGACTAATGGTAGGTTTGGGAGAGTTGTTGACGTGCTCCCCACATATTCAGAGCTTTGTGCCTTTCAATAGCACATTCATACAATAACCAAGAGTTTTTTTCCGGCCCTGTGGTATAATACAATCTGGAGGAACAATAGGGAAACATGTTCACCACGCGGTCTAAAACATTGTGGGGCAATTACAGGAGCTGTGACTATTCCAACACGACATGACGCCGTCTGTGCGCTCCCATGGCGAGGTTGTCTTTTTCTAAACTTCACCTCTCCACAGTCAGCTCCCGTTCAGGCCAACTGTATGACGCTAGTTATAAAACCGTGAATTGAACTCCTGTGAGCTACTTTTAAGACACAATATGGACGTAGAGGGCTTGATGCATGTTTAGTGGAGTGGGGGAGAAAAGTCTACAGGATGGCAAAGGGCAACAGAAAAGAAACAAAGACGATGATAAGATTTGAAACACAAAACGGAGATAATACTTATGAACAGCGATTTTAAAGACAATTATTTCTTAAATTATTTCAGTACCTTAATTTATCCACAGTCTTCTGTTATAACACCAGTTAAATCTAAATCTTCATGCTTTTACAGGGACTTAAAGCCATCTTTTCTCTCCTTTTACTCTTTACCCATCTCACTCACCACACTGAGGCAGAACCCTTCAATTCTCCCTGTACTGAATGGTAACCTGATCCAAAAACCCATCATCCCTCTGTGACTCTTGGTTGAACCTCAGCACTGAAGGCCGAGTAAGCAGCAAAAAGGCCATGTGAAGGCCACGTCCACCAGTCAGGTCCTGTGGATGTAACAGAGACTCTGGTGACAGATAAGTGAGGGAGGGGGAGTATAGCTGGCAGGAACCACTAGCTGCACATTACTTAAGTCCTGGCTTGGTGTTGGATGTAAAATCCACTGTGCCATCTGATTACAAGGCAACAGCTCTTATTGATCCCAGGTGGATTGAGGGTAAATGTTTATACTTCTCTGCATGTGTGAAATGCACAGGACAGTGATCCAAACACAGTGCACTCACAGTAATGCCCTTAATCTACAGGCTGAGATCAAGGCTGAAATTAGTCAGAGTGGCAATGTAGCGGCTTGGCAAAGTGATGGGAGTGATGCAATTGGGTAAACAAGCCACAATGGAGTGCTGGTTGGCACCACAAGCCACAATCGTGACATTTTATCCCTATAGTGCAAATACTGCATTGATGTTTCTAAGATAGTGTAATGTAAGATACTGCATGACCCATTCAAATGCCAAAAAGGTTTTTAAGATGAATTTTACATGGTGAGCAATGAGGTTTGCCTCTGGGAGGAGAAGGTTATCTAGGGGGAATATCACTGTTACACTCTGATGCTGTTAAGCAAATATAAGACAATAAGTTATAGGCTTTATCATGCTGGACTATTTACTACTAAACCTTGATAGTGACTTCCCAACAAAAAGTAATTTGGCAGCAATATGGCCATTCACACTCATTGTTGACCACTGTAGATAATGGTTGCCCCCTAAATGAACGCATCAAGCACAGTTGACCGATACAAACCAGCCAAGATGATTTAGTACTGGGCCACAGAGAAAAAAAAAAATTAATCTAATTACAGTTTGTAAATAATGGAGATTGAAGGGTGTTTTATTTTGAAAGGATGACCAGATCCTTCCATGTTCACCTGTGTAGCTTGACTGCACAGACTTCACACAGAGGCTCTGTTTGTCTGTAACCGCTTGGAGAAGAATAAAGTTCAACTTGGGATGGCGTCATTGTTATACTTTGTGCTTATGCACTTATTCACCAGCAGGGTCATGTCTTCAACAGACAAGGTAACTTTATGTGTTTCCATTTAAACAATGAAATACTGCAGGCCTGTGCTCTAGAAAATTTACATTGTGGACACAGGGAAATTGATCTGTGTAGAGTATAGCCACAGTGGCGTCCTGGCCACGGGCAACAGATATGATGCCAAAGCATCCCTGGCAAGCTGCATAGCAACCGTTTTCTAGCTGCTTCTCAGCTGATAGTTCAGGAAAAATTTACCTTTACGCTCATGAGAAAAGTCAACAAACATACCAGGAAGATGACTGATATTTCATCTGTGGTCATGTCCTCTGGCCTTAGACTTATCCTCTTACAGCCACTGGAGGTCACATAAACGTCCATTGCCTCCATAGTAGGAGAGAGCAATCATTCTCTTGACTTCTGTGTAAAGTTCACTTCCGGGTCACACATTTTCCGCCAGATAAAAACATCAAAATCAGATAATACTCTCGTTTTCTGTTGTTCTCATTTTCATTGGTGCACAAAAACGAAAAATGGATGTACATATAATATGATGAAATACATTGAAATTGTAACCCTGTGAAATAATCCCAATTTTTTATAAATGTACCTGTAGTCTAGTTATGTCTTTTTTTTCTGTAATGTAGTGGAATACAGTTACCCTTTTTTTGTATCCCAATTATGTATTCCACCACTCCCCAAGCCTGTTCACCTGTGCTCTGTATGTAGCTATAATGATAATAATAGGAACCATAATAATTTGATGGATTCAATTCATTGGTAAAGCTGCGTTCACACCAAACGCAACTTGGCGACTGAAATCGTGTCGCCCACCCATGGAGCGTCACCTGTCCATAAATACCTCATTTTGGTCACTGTCGCCGTCGCTCAGTGATGTCACGTCTGCTTGAGTTTCACCGCGATCATATCATATCATATAATGGGATGTATTAGCTGACATTATTCCAACTGTATCCTTTTCACTCACCTACCAACCATAAAACACTGCAGCTGATGACCCTGCAGCAGCATTATCTGTGAGTTTTCTGCGGTCCCGTCTAGGCAGAACCAATGTACTCACTAACTAATGTTTCCATAACGGACATGGATTGTCACTCTGGGAGCCAAAATAAAAGTAGTCTGTCACAGGTGTTGTCACACACCCACACACCACTGATTGGCTGTCGCCGCACAGCCACACACAATATCGCCTGAGAAGTTCGGTTGCCTTGAGAGTGGTCGCTCAGGTCGCCAAGTCGCGTTCAGTGTGTAAGCGGCTTAAGAACTAAACAAGTACCCTTCAGTAATCAATAGGAACACCATATCAGCATGGATTGATGACTGATGGATTAAACACACACAATCAGCTATGTATGAATTCAGGTTGTTGAGTATTCTCCTCGACATTTTGACTGGGCTGCTGGCCCGGACACGTGATTATCAGGCTGGTGGCATTGGGGAAAAGACATGAATCCACCAATATGATTTAGGGTCTCACAATTCTCATGGTAAAAGAGCTTGGGTGTCAATTAAAATGAGATCCCATTCCATAGACAAAGTTGAGAAACAGAATTCATATCTGTCTGGGCAGAGGACCATACAGCTGAGAAACTTTTTGATACAAAAAGATGTTAGTATTAGTATTCTACTTCTAATGTATGCATTCTAACAACTTCAAACTCAACTCCCTTAGTAAGTAAATTTGGTTGCAGGGAAATCCCGACCTGGGTATTTTCCAATGTTGTCAAGAAGGCAGGGAACTGAGAATGACTTCCCCCTTATCGTTCTCCACCTGCTGTAGAAAACTATGAAGACGGAAGCAGACAACAACAGACCCGGTGTTGTGCTTGCTCATTAAGTCTGCCCAGAGGTAAGCCAATTGATCTGCAATTCATTCTCACTAGCGGTAAATCGATGCAGAGAGACATGAAAAGCCTCAGGTTTTGTACGACTTCAGTCAAAGATTCCTGAAACGCTTTGTAAGGGCTGATAATGGTAATCTGCCTTGTTTGTGACTCAGTACTGAGCAATCAATATGGTAAAATAGGAGGGGGAAAAGGGCATGCAGCCTGAGAGGAAGTTGATTTGAATGGAAACAATGGAGTGCTTTTTTTCCTGAGTCTATGTTGTCTGTATTCCCAGACAGATACGCACCTATTATTAATGCAAGCTCGATCTGTTTCAATGCCTTAACTTAATCTGCTGAGGGAGGGCCACTGTAGGTTCCAAATAAAGCCACTTCAATAAATGATAGTGCTCCTAGGGCTGCAAATGTACATTTAACACACACTGAAACATCTACTACATATTTTGTTCACAGCTTTAATACAGTCTGTTTAAAGCAGCTCAGGCTTTTGGAGTAGTTTGCTTGGTATTTTATTCTTAAGTTGTTTTTAGTCTGACAGCACAGGAACAACAATGAATTCTTGAGAAAAATCTTTTTGTATTTCAAAACTATTTTATCAATTAACCTAAAACTTAAAAAAAATCTACAGTCTCTTTGAGTAAATATTAGCGTATTTTCAGTTAAAAAACTAGATTAGCACTCAGAGAGCGCAGACCTCTGCCAAGCAGCTTCGGTCCACTTTGGCGAAAATGGTCCTATCTGGCAATGTTAAAGAATCCTTTAAAAAATTCCTGGATCCAGACGGTGATCCGGATCACCCCCAAAATTTAATTAGTCCTTCCATATCCCATTTCCGACAATTCCTGAAAATTTCATCCAAATCCGTTCAGAACTTTTCAAGTTATTTTGAACACAAACAAACAGACAGACAGACGGATAAACGCCGGCAAAAACGTAACTTACTTTCAGGATAAAAAATTCCAGTTTTCCAGCTCACAGCTGATTTACAGTGTATTGAAAGGAAATTATGTTTTACATCAAAACGACAGGAATGAATGAAGTTTCTCAACTGAATTATTAGAGTGAGTGTGGAGAGAAGGTGAGTAAAAGTCAAGTGACTACTTTTCGTCATTTTTGAAACAACAGAAGAAGTCTTTATTCACTAGAACATTGCGTTTACCACTACATATTGCCCTGTAACCTTATAAAGACATGACTTTTGGACCTTTGGGTGTTTTTTAGCACTGTTATCGTAGTTATGGTAATGTGGCTAGTGCTAAGTAGGCAAACTTTGGGATTAGCCGTGGATGTATTATTTGGATATATCTTTGAGAAAAGCTTGACATGAGAAGGCTTTAAATGTCGTTGATATGTATGAAAACACCTAAAATGATCACTGTATGATCAAACTACTTGATTGGTGTAAGCAACTTATTTAAACAAATGCAAATAATGTTGTTTTTTTCCTTGGAGCCGTGCGGTGGGCCGAGTGGTGGATCACTGTAAAAAGCAGCAGAATGGATACAGGCTAACAAACATTTGCAGTCAACTCGGAGACACCTGACATTTAACAAATGGACAGTAAACAAACTGAGGAGGCTGCACAGGAAACAGCTAAGCTGTTTGTCGACACCATGGATCCACACAAAGAAAGATTTCAATGCTGGAGCCTTTTAAGTTTATCTTTTATAATATTGAAGACGTTGATGTTCTGTGAGGAGATAATGGACAATAGAGGGTACTTAGTGTACTGTAAATACAAAGAGGAGAAAAAATAAAAATAAATCGTTGTAAGTTTGCTTTGTGTCTACTCTGTTTTCTCCTGTAACAGATGTTATTGGCTGTCTGGCTCATGTAACTCAGTACTCAGTAATTCACTTTGAATAGACAAAGCGAAGTTAATTTTAAATCATCATCCCTCACACCCTCCTGTGAAATACAGGTGGTCCAACAGCACAGGTAAGAAAATAGCAGTATAGAAAGCAATATTAAGTAATTATTAATGAATTATGATAAGGTGGACCCACTGTTTGTCTGCTTTAAGGCTCAGTGTTTTAGCCAGCCAATTTCTCAACCTTGGCAGTCACATTGGATGTGGAAACGATCCAGTGGGCTTTTAGGCAGACTGGAGCTTCAGTACCTTCAGAAGTTAGAACCCATTCTACATGAGGTGTGGTGACGTCCTGGGCTTCATGGCGGGTGCTTGCCTTTCTGAAATTTGTGCGTCTGCCACATGGTGTACATCCCCCTTTGCTGGATTTTACAATCTGAATGTGGTTGCAAGCTTGTCCTTTGGGGAACTGGTGCTTGGGGCAACCACCCAGTAGACCAGAAACTTTTGCTCCTGAGGCAGCATTACGGCCTTGGCGCAGTCTCAGGTATTGATGTCTGTGATACCAGTCAGTTAGATCAATGAGCTTGAGCTCCACTATTACCTAACACACAGCCCTAGTGTCTTACAGTGCTGATGGTTTTTCTGGTTGCACTGGGCGCCGAAGAACTTTCCAGTGACATAAGTGACTCGGGGTGTCACTAGCTAATTGAGGTGGGAGGTGTATTTATATTTGTAAATAGCACTTCACATGGGGTTTGCGTTGTTATACAACGATTATCATGGGGATATCTGATTCGATAACCAGAGTGATGGACCCTGGGGGAGGTGTTTAGTGAGTGGCATTTGCTCCATCTTCCTTGTCTCCTCACAGGGTGACTTTCAGTGTCCCCATACATGTGGGGTTCCAATGTAACCATGATTCTCTGAGTCTCTCCAAGGCAAGGCCACTTGGATACTGTTCCAATCACTGTGAATCAGTGACATTAAGTGCACCTGGGGCTTTTATACCTGCACATGGGCCATGTATTGGTGCATCTTAAAGAAATATCCCTGTCAACTGCCCCAGTGAATCAGGCCCGTGCACATGGAATACATAGCTGTGGAGAGAGATAGTCTCTTCACTCAGACAACCAAAGTAACATTGTAGCCAACTGTCGTGGTAAAGAATGTTCTCATGAAACAATGCACCATGGAGTACTGGAGTTCTGAAAGTCCTCTGTTGTTACTCTTTATTTATAGTCATGCTTCACTTAAGACCGCTTCACTGTGTCAGTCGGCTGTGATGTCTCGCATTCACGTAGCCAATGCGATCCTCTCCTCAAATGAAAGTATGGCTGGCAGTGGAAACGTAAACAAGATCAGGGTTAACTGCTCAAAACTGTACCGAACTGTACTGAACCAAAACAGACCACTTGTTGGAAATGAGGCATAAGTGAAATGCACTGATAAAAGATGACTAGAGGAGAACAATATTAATCTAAAGGATTCTCAACGGTCACCAGCACTTTGTTCAGATTTCACAATCAATGATAGGACGATGAGGGAAATTTTGATACCAGCAGTAGCAACAGCTGGAGAGTACTTTTCCTTTGGTTGTTTTATGCCTTTTCACCCAAGCTGGCTATTGAAATGTTACGTTATTTTGGTTCCATGTTGTGCACAATGCTAATATACTTTATCTCTACAGACCTAAAGAACAGTTGTGCACCAGTGGTTGAAAAATGGTGCTTTGTCACAGAGCCCACAAAGCTCAATAGAACTACAGGTGAGCAAAAACGCTCCAAAAATTTGGTACAATCTCCATTTCTGCCCACACAGCAGATTTGGATGACGGCTGTACTTATACTGTGGCTTTTCCTCATCACTTGCCATGTTTATGTATTGTGTGATATCTTGCCCCGCTTTAAGCACGTTGTGGTTGGATATTTACTGTAATATTTTTCATGAAAGCTTGTTTAATCCAAAACTTAAAATTCAGCAAATCATACATTTATATTTAACTGTAGTTTAAGTACCAAACAGCTTGATACTATCTTGAGAATTGTTGCACCCTACCACTTACCATACCAAACTTACCCATTAATTACAGCAACTTCAGCCAAGATGTCAATTACGAATTCAAACACACAAACAGCAGAACTTCATCACTCTAAGTACAGTATGTGACACCTGAGCGATCCATTACCCCTCGTCCCGTATTGATTGACAAAGTAGCAACATAAAGTAATTATAATTGATTCCAGATGAGGCCTGGCCTGCCAAACACAGATCCTCCTTCTCCTTTTCTCTCCCTCCATCTCACTTACTGCCTGGAATCTGAATAGGGAGCTCGGGTAATTAGGTCACGCTGTTAAATTTTTAATGATCTCTGAAATCATATTCATGCTCACAGTGTGTCAGGTACACGTACAGCCAGCCTGGAGTGATACATCACCATTCTGTGACATGAACAGAAGGCCTGAGCCATTTAATTGTGTGACCTTTTCGACCGAGCGCTGGGTGAAGCCATCGGGAGAGGGAGGTATTTAGTGGGAAAATGAGTGATTGGGTATTGGTGGGATGTACGATGCACAAGCTCGTCATAATAAAACAGACACGAGGCGGTTTGTGTGACAGTGTGTGTGTGTTAAGGTGGTTTGATCAGGGGTTTCATGCTGCATGTTTATGAAGGGGGTGCCTCTGTGAGGGTCAAGGTTGAGGCCAAAGGGGACAAAGGTCTGATGCAGAGCTAAAGGCTGGGTGCAAAGCTGGCAGTTAGCTCATAATCTGTAATGACAGATGATGATAATCTGTGTGATGGAGCATGTGGACGGAGAACAGGAAGGAAAAAGAAGTGTGAAGTCAGCAAAACAATACAATACAGTACTATACTACATACAATGTTGTTATCTGGACACTTTTTACTGATCTATATGGTCAAAATTTAGGGATGAAACAAAATACTTAGTCCAAGACTCAAAATGTACCTCAGGTTTTTGCTCACAGTTTTAGGTTTGGTTCAGTTTTGACAACTTGGCCGTTGAAGTCTCTCTTTTTAAACTCCTTTCCATTCTGAAATGTTTCAGGCTTTTTTCCAGAACAGCTAGAAGATATTGAACATTTTTAAGGACAAGTTGCAATAAAAAACAGGTCAACAGGTCCTCCTACAATTTCAAAATCTACAAATTTTACAGGGTTGGGGAGCTGACAGTCTAATAAATTCAACCTCATTCACACAATGCTGAGGAAAGGTCTAAACAAGGTTTTTTTTTTACTTACACCTATGTTGGTTACCAGGGCCTTTAAGACAGTGTGTTTAGGATTATACCCTAAATGTGGGGCTCACTCCATCTTAACTATAAAGGCACCTAGACTATACATTTTATTAATTCATGATATTTGCAGAACCTATTTACACAAGCTTTTGGCATTAATATAGTCTTTGAAGATACAATACAAATTGGAATTGTAGACATGACAATAAAGTTTGGTAAGGACAAATATGATTCTTATTTTTCAGTTCTGACAGTAGAAATGCAAAAAAAAGTTATATTCATTATTGTCTTTTTTAAAATTATTTTAGAATAGAATAGAATAGAATACAATTAACCTTTATTCGTCCCACACGGGAAATTTGCAATGTTACAGCAACAAAGGGGACAGCGTTGATAAAGAATAAGTATAAAAACTGCATAAAAATAGCATGAAAAATAGCAGTATGTACATTATTCTACCAATATAAATATAAAAAAATGCTTTGGCTAATAACATCAGACAATAAGTGAATAGCACCCTCTGCTGGTAAAAAGGCATATTTCAATATCCCTTTCAATACACATACTTTCGTTCAACAGACTTACAGATTCAGCCGTTTCAGTTTTTTCACTTCCAGCTGAATGCCTGCCGAATTCCAACCAATTACCAACCAACTTCCAGCTACTGGGAGTCCCCCCCCCCTCTAAATTTCACTGTAAACACAGCCATTCATGCAAATGCAGGCTGTTTTCATGAGATGGCGCTTCCCTCAGGGCCAACATTGCAAGACACACGACACTCCTGATATTGTTTGCAATGCTGCGAAATACCTCTGCAACACACAGAAACCGGATGTTGTGTTGTCAAAGTTATTTTTGTGTCAAATAGGCCACAGTTTTGACCACTCCTGTCTGCCATGATCCCGTTTGATTTCGTGATCATTCTGATGAGAGTGCAATGTCTGTTATTTGCAAGGCATACAGAACAAGGGGGAAGGAATCGTTAAGGGAAATGTTAAGCATAAAGAAAAATACGGTCAATTCCTTGAGTTAGTTATTGATTTTCATCTGGAATTGTTTTTGAATACCCATCCCTGAAATTGAACTTTTTTTTTCAGTTATAAATGAAGTTTAACAATTTTCTGTAATGTCTTGAAGATAAAATGGTGAGCTATTTTGGGTTTTGGTAATTCTGCATGACTCGTCCTGGCTGTTTTTTTGTTGCCTGTTTGTATTGATGGCAAAATGTCTTTCATTAGGATGTGAACAGAATCTTACCTTGTGCTTCATCTCTTTAGAGGCTTCTTTCTTCACTTGTAGACCAGCAGATTAGCGTTAAACTCAGTTGATGTTCTCCTTCGACGTCCCCCCACATCATCTACAGGTAATCAAAGACATATGAGAGGGTTAAAAGACTGTCATGGGCAATAATAAAACTACATGGAACTACAAATGTGAGGCGGATACAGTAAGAAACAGACAGTGAGAGTCTAAGAGTTGAGACATAGTACCTCATTCACCTCACACATGTAAAATCCTTCATTAGTGAGTGATTGTCTCATCCTGTGCCAACGTCTGACAGTAACGTGGGCCTGATCCCCTATAATTACCCTTCCCATGGAAATGATTGCATCTTGAGTTTCCAAACTGACAACTCTATTTGGACACAAGTAATCCGCTTTCTTGGCTGCGGCTGATACCTGAGCATAATCTGCCCAGTCAAGCGGCAAAAGGAATGGCAGCACTCTCGCTCTCAGCCGCTGCATGAAACACAAACGATGGAGCTTCTCCTCCCTTGTTGCACTCTGGTAATTTAGCCCCCATCCTGGTTTTTGTGGGTTCTGAAGCATGTATTTTTTTTTCTGCTTTTATTCATCATCGTGAGGGTGTGCATGGCTGGATTGGAATGGGGATGTATATGGAGAAAGGTTGCCAGCGTGATGTGAGTGTGATGTGATCCGAAGATTAGCTTGCTCCAGTATGGCAAGATTTAGAGATCAGATTGAGGTTTATTCAGAGGCAGATATTGACTGGACTGCAGACCTTTGCAGGAGGAAGAAATACATCATAAAACTACATACAACTAGGGGGGGTGCCTTGTTATGAACAAAATATAAACATATCACATTTATTTTAATGGATAATGAGATCACTGTATTATATATGAATACTTACGATTTTATAACAACTACATCACATTCATCAATTTAAAGATTCTTTACACATTGTTTTTAACATTTTCAGAAACAAGCTATAAATGTGTTAGAATAAGCACAACATATCTAAATATATGAACATGTAAAAAAAACTTTAAAAGTGTTTCATATTGGCAGTAAAAGTTAATCTGTCGTAGTATTGGGCTGAAAAGTGATTATTTTAAATCATAAATACATTTGCTCATGTTTCTGAGGGGATCTGTACGATTTAAATCCATTTTTCTCCTCCGCCTTGTTCACATCAGTTGTATTAAGTTACTGTTGCTTTCTACCTCCCAATACTGTTCCCTCAAAAGTGAGAGGTGGGGATTCTTTGCCACAACTTCATCACTAAATGCTTTAGAATGACTATTAACGGACACACTAAACTTTCTTAAAGCAACACAAATATTAAAACAGACATTTTAAAACACATCTAGTGTATTGCTCCACCCTGACATGAGGAGAAGACAGTGCAGGCAATGAGGGAGGCAGATTCTGTCAGATCACACAGTTATGTTACTTTCATCAATTTGCCTGCCTCTGCCACTGAACAAAAACACAAACATGTCAAAACAGGCAAAGCTGGAGCTAAAATTGATGTAAAACTGTCAAAAGGTCTGAATCCTAAATGTGGCTGAACAGTTTTCGGTCTCCTTGCTTATATTTCAACATACATGCTGCTGATTAAAGAGATGTATTTGACATTTAATTTTGTCTAAGGCTCTGATTGTCAACAGGTTAATGCTGATGGGGTTAAGGTCCAAAGTTGAAGCAGTACTTTTTTATGTTCAGGATTTGCATGCCGTTTGTCCTTTTCAGCACAATGTAGTGAGGCAGTTACAGACTACTCCAACAACTTTATACTCCCAACCTGAGTATCTTACTGCTCTCAAAGCCCTCATTAAAAAAATACACAAAACAAAGCCCATTGTTTGGAAATTTCCATGGAAAGCTCAGCATTCATCAGTTTGGATGTATACAAAAGATGAAGCTTAATTGCCATGCCAGGTATCAACTACACCTCTAAGAGTCCATAAAAACTGTTTATTTTTATGCTCAGCAGTGCAATCTTTCTAACCTGACACACAAGCTAGACTGTTTCATGTTGGATATCTTATTACTCCATCAGAGCAACCTCTAATAAAAGTGACCGGGGAAGAACAGAACCTGTCAAGAAAAAACTGAGAAGTTTACTGAACGTTGTTTGTCACAATCATTACGGCCCAGTCAGAGGCCTGTGGTCAGTTCTCATTTTCAGCAGAATTAATCTAAACTCAAAGCTGCTACCTCTTTGCAACTGAAGAGCTCTGTCATTATCAGACTAATACTGCAGCTTGAAGCTTTGCAAGATGGATCTGCCTGAAGACGGACATTGAATCTGGTGAATCTAGCTGATTTGCAAGGTGACAAGCTCTCAAGTGATTTTTTTAAGTCATTAATTCTAATAAATGAGAGCTTTCTTTAAGCATTTATTTAAAAGATAAGAGAAGTGATTGTTAACATTGTAATGTGCACAGTTATGTCACTGCAGCAAATATTTGGGAAATTTAAGCAGAGAAACTAAAAACGTATTCGATCAGACAAAGAAAGCTCCAGAGAAAACAACAGTTGTGTAAAGGGAAGCAATGAATCACTCTGAATATAAACTTCACTCCATGTTGTTGGTTAGGAATTAGTGAAATGGTGTTATAATAATAATAAATTGATTTGGAGAGTATTTTTAGCAGTAGGTGTGGTTGGCAAACTGAGAAGATCAGGTTCAGTGCCAGCATCGCATTTTTGACTAATCAGATTTTATTAGTTACACTTGCTGTGATGCAAAAGCAGAGGTGAAAGACGCCAACATGCAAGACACTGGAGACAATGAGAGGGGAGTTATTGTCTCAGGTTTTTATACATTATGCTTTGGGGTCTGTGTTCTACTGTCCAAACCTGAGTTTGTCAAATTTGAGAAACATTTCATGAAAAATTCTCTCAGTGTTTTTAAGATATTGTGTTTATGAGCACTGATTAAAAACAAAGGCCCCATGACCTTGACCTTTGGCCTCTAACCTTAAAAATCAAATCAGGTCATCTTTCAGTCAAAGCGAACATATGCACATTTCTTCAACACTTCAAATCCTTTTTACGATATTCTGTTAAAAAACCTTTCCCCAAAACACTGTTGTGGTATCACATCACAAGGAGATCAACATGTGACTCAAGAATGTTTGTCTATTCCTTAAAGAGCAGAGAAGTCTAATTTTTAATCTAAAAGGGACATTTAAGAAAATTTTACATAAAATACCCCACAGTGCTTCTAAGATATCTCCTTTACATAAAAGGGGTGAACATGACGCCCCATAACCTTGATCTTTGATGCCAGTTATTTCATCAGAAGTATGCATTGTGTTAGACAAACAAGCAAAAGAAACACTCTGACCTTTGACCTTATATATCTAATCAGGTCATCATTGTATCAGAGTGGAAAACAGTACAACAGCCACACATAACGTGGCCTACGATAATGAAATGTGGTGCAGTAATTGTTTACTTTTAATTATCTTGATTTAATGATCTTGAGAAGCAAAAATGGTTTATAAAGTAAAAACAAGTTTAAATGTAGAGCACAACATAAAATAGCTTCTATCAGCTTTTATTTCAAACTCTCTCAACAAAATACACAATGGGATATTTAACATGTTCACAAACCGGTGTATCTCACAGTTTTACGAGAAAGATGTGAGTGAGATTTTTGTTGACTTGAGATCTCCTGCTCAGTGAGTAGAAGCCACAGCCAACGTCTATTCATAGGAACAATTTGACACAAATCCCAACGCATTCTCACACACACAGAGGTGTTACTTCTAAACCAGATTGTGAAAATAAATTGTGGATGTGATGTATCTCTCAAAAAAAGATACAAAGACAAGGGGAGAGGGGAGAAAAAAACTCACCAGAGCCTAGCAAAGAGCAAATTAATAGAAATGGCACCTTAAAACAGACTTAACAACTTGGTGCTTTCCATTCATTAGCGTGCCCTGCCGTTAATACATCATTGTGTGAGAGGCATGAAGGACAGGCAGTGACGGGATTACACCCCCTTCAAATGGCGTATCGCTGAAATTAGAATTCACAAGGAGATGATGCATCAGGGGAGAAAAGTGAACGGAGGAATGATGGAGTTGAGAAAAAAGAGGAGTGGAGGATGTTGCAGTGAGGAGACAAAGAGGGGGGCGGTAAATAAAAGAGAATGAAATGACTCCCATAAATAGAGCCGGAGTCTGGAAGGCCATTAGTCGCGACGTAGCCTGCATGACAAGGCAATGATGCCGGGTAAATACTCGCTATTTATTCATTTAAATATCATCAAGCTGGCTGAAATAATCATGATGAACAACTGCTACTGAGGCAGAAGATTAAGGAGGCCAAATAACAGGCAAAAACAATTTTCAGTAGCTCATTTACAGTGGGAAAATATCATTTGACACACAGTATTGTAGCTGCACTTGGATGCAGAAGCGGAACTGATTTCATTTTCAGCTGGTCTAAATCAGCAGGGACTAACGCGATCAGCTCTTCACAGCCTGTTTATGTATTTATGTATTTATCTATTTACATTACCATGGGAGTTGTGCTGAATGCGTGCTTGTCATGTTTGCAGAATCCCTGTTTGCTAATAAGGCTAAGCTGCTTCTCATGAGCCCAGAGCCATGGAGCTAAGCTCTCCCGCTCCGGATGAATATCTGGACTGAAAAGGAAATCAATTGACTAATAAGAGAGGGTGTCACAGTGTCAATATGGGTTTTTTATTGGATGGAGATGGGGCATATGTGCTTTAAGAGGGAGAAAATGAAAAAAAAATCTGACCTCAATGATAAAATTTGTGTAACCTGTCATCCGCGTATCACATGAAGAAACAAAACTCCATATCTGCTTAAAAGACTAGAATCAGCTTTAGTGGTAAGGTATGGAAACAAGGAATTTGACTTTGGTTATCAATCAATCAGCCTTATTTGTTCAACACCGAATCATAACAAATGTTACCTCCAGGTGATTTAGAAAAGAGTAGGTCAGTGACATACATTCTTTTTTTTTAATTTCATATGAAAGTATGATTGTTTTTATATGTGTATTTACTTGTGCTTTTGTATTTATCTCTGGTTTTGTCTCGTTAGGCTTCTCGGGATTGTTGGTGTGGGGGGAGGGTGAGTTATAATGTCATTATCCAATTATAAATATATAATGGAAAAAAACAGCAATTTTTAATTTAAGTTGTCGTAATTGTATAAGAAATCAAACCTGAACCACCTCATATTACAAAGCAAAATGGGACCTCTGGCATGGGAAAAAAACAAACTTTTGATGAACCTGTTTGCTTTGAATCATTCTTTCAGTCAATAACCTGAACAAATTGTACTCCGTACTTGGACTGAGTAGTGAAAGTATTGGTGGTGTTAGCACAAAATGAAGGTCTTGACTTTGAGGTGACACTGATTAAGAGAAGGAGATGTTTGTCCATCAGAAACAGCAGCAGATGAATTTTTTGAGTTGATAAAGTCCAAACAAAAGATTTCAAAACTTGAATACATCTTTTTCTATTTTTAATAGTGGCCCCAGCATGCAGTGGCATCTTTGTTACTAGTTTCAAATATATATATATATATATATATATATATATATATATATATATATATATATATATATATATATATATATATATATATATATATGTATATATAAATAATGGCAGTATATGCTTCATATTTCCTTGTCTATTGTGTAATAAATAGATATATTGTTATACAAGTCAAGAAATGGCAGCGTTGTTTGTTCAATTTAGATAAGTCTCATGTAAACAGTCAAAAATGACCATCTTCCTCCTGTCAAGTCAAACACAGCTTGACAAACCTTGATTTATGGGGCGAAAGGTGAAAGAAGTCATGCTGATTTAGGATCTGTTTTTGTAGATATTCAGACAGAAACACAATAAGAACGTCTGGCTCTTTCAACTCGACTCTCAAAGGAAAGAGTCCCCAGAAGTTCTGGTGCCGAGGCCATGACTGCAGAAAAACAGAGGAGCTCTTTTTCCATATGCCGCTGCAGAGAGACACACGCATATATTCTAGAGAGAGCGGTGCGCTGTAACTTTATGATTTGATGTCTCAGAGCGTCTAAGGTCACTAATAAGAATGTGTTTATGCAGAGAGTGCGAGTATCTTTGACTTTTTCTATCCTCTCCCTCTCTCCCCTCCCTCCCTCTCTCTCTGTTTTTAATTATTTACAGTTTTTGAGGGGGGGAAAAAAAAAAGAGAGAAATAAGTAGTCAAGCTTTTGGACATTCCTGATGCTGTGCTGCACTTTCCCTCTGAAACTTCATGCATATTTAAAGTTAATAAAGCATATTCCTTACCTTTTATCCAGGGCTTTTTAATGCAGGGCATAAAGCCAGAGAAAATATATATGTGTGTGCGCGCATGTGGGTGTGGGTATGTGTGTGTCCAATCATTTATCTACTCCCTTCAATGAGACAACTCAAGGGCATGATCTGAAGTACAAATTACAGCTAATTCCTCAATGATATCATGACTTCTGACCTAAACCCTTGGACATTACATCCAATCATCTTGCAAATACTTCCAAAACTCTTATTACTGTCATAATGAATTTGTTATATACAAGAAATAGGAATAAGTCAGAAAGTACAAACAATGGTCCCTGTCTGATAAATCATGATCAATGAAGCAGTAGACAGTTAAGCCATCGGGTGGCGCTATGATGAAAATCTGCACAGAGGTTTTGATGAGCGCTCTCAGATGACAAAGTGTGCTTGAGAGAAGAAAGAATTGATGTTTTGTTCAACTTATAAATAACTAGAAAAGCATTGAGGAGACAACAAGTCAAATCAACTCAATAACTCATAATCAGTAAAAAATGTATCTATCAATTAGTCGAGCAAAGTTAGACTGGTGGAAGTACTGATCTAGTTTGTTTGCATAATTTGTCAAGATCAGTTTTAAGCATACAATCTAAAATGGTGATTGACAACTTAAGTTACAGAGAGGGCCACATACGTCTTATTCTTACTGCCAGAGGGTTACATTTTTGTAAACTGTGGGATACTCACAACTAACTGATATTTGGTAGAATGAACACATGAATTCTGTGACATCATTTACATAACAACATGAAGAATTAAATTCATATGCAAATGCTCCATGAAATGGTCCGAATAATAGATATTAGTTGATGATCCTACTTGAAAAAACTGATGAACAGAATTTACCGGTTTTCCTCGTATTCCTATGATTTTCAATTAAATAAAGAAGAGCTTTATATGTAAACCGGTTGGTGCAGAGTGATGTTTTAGGTCCTAAAATACCATTCCCCCTGTCTACAAGAACACATTTTTACCTCAGCAGGACTCCAAATAAGCCTTTTCAATGACTAAAAAAAGACACTTACAAGTGTACAGAGGTCCAAAACACACTGAAAAAGATGTGTTTTCAAAAGTAGCCACCGACATGTGAACATAACCTGAAATTTTGGTCTTGTGGAGAGAGTCATCTGGCAAAACTATAAAGGTGATCCTGTTTAACACCAAGTCAAACTCTTTCTATAATGTTGTGCGTCATCCTTGCTATAGTTGCTGCATCCCTTCCTGAGCTCCTGATGGACAGAGGGTCAATATTGAAGGTGCAAGCACTGGGGGAAAAACTTAATTTTGACAGCACCAGTTAATAGGGATGCAACTAATGATTATTTCTATCATAAAGTAGTCATCGACTGGAGAGACGGAGACTGAGTTTGAGTTTCTTTGTCATATCGGGAGCATGAAACATGATCGTTGACAGAAATAAATATGGGGAAAAAATGTTAACTTTTATCTTTGAGCAGTCTCCACGCTGCTGTATGTGAGGTGAGTGCTTGTATCTGCTCGCTGCAGCTTTTGATGTAGATAGGGCTAGGTCTTAATTTACCCACAACTTAAGCGCTGTTATTCCTGCAACTTCAGCCTGGGTACAGACAAATAAGTCTCCACTGTGCCTCCTGACATAATGTAGACTGATGTGAGGACTTTTAACTCCTTTATCAACAGTGCAGAGGATGAAACATATGGTAGCATAACGGCTGCTACCTCTGCAGTGCTATATTTTTTTCCTGATGCTCTGTGGCCGCTGTTTGATGACCCTGCCCCATCAAAGTTAGGAGGAGTAAGATGACTGAATAATCATTCACAGAAAACAATCTAACAACCACGCATTACACTAATAACATGGATGACGTAATTAAACGACCATCCAACGTTCAAATCCATCATTGGTCATTACTGACCATTTATATCATCGAATTTTGTAGACTATGTTGACGATTCGTTGCATCCCTACTAATTCACTCCTGACAGGCATGATTACATGAATAGCATACAACCAATCACATTTAAGCTGCAAGATTTCCTGTTTTCTTTTCTTTCAGATTTGCCTCTGCCAGCTCTGCCCCGCTTCAGTACAGCGCTCTCACTACTAACCCTCAATCACCCCAGCCTCCACTTGTAGGCTCTGACATGAGTTTTAAGAAACTTTTGCATCACTCCTCAAATTGTGTATGCAAAATAAACCTGTGAGGAATGAAGAGGACAAAGCCTGACTGTCGGACTCAAACTATGTTCTGCCGTTGCAGTAAATGTGTAAATCAAACACAAACGGGAGTTGTCTAATATGGAGCCAAAACACTGACAGTAAGATTTGGTATTGAAAAAGAAACTTGGCATTGAAGAAAAACTTGCACTGGCAGTGCAGTGCAAACTGAAAATCTGTGATGCTGATAAAAGAGAGAGAGTGAAAGAAAAAATCAGAAGATTGGCATTGAAAAACACATCATAAAACAAAAAAAATATCCTGAAAAAAACAATAGTTTTTTTATGTCCGTATTTTATTTTTCAATTCAACATTTTACAATGCCAATACTTGTTTCAGTGCCAATGCAAGTTTTTCTTCAATGCCAAGTTTCCTTTTCAATACCAAATCTTACTGTCAGTGTTGTGGCTCCTTAGTCTAACTGAAATAAGGAGCATAAAATGCCCTCTTGAGGGTAAATTGCACAAAAACGTGCATGATAACTGGAGCTTGGTGTCACTTTTACCTCTACATAAGCTGGTTTACATTATCCCAAGTGGTCGTGTTCCTCATTTATCCAGTTTATTATCAGATTTGGCACCAGTGGTTCTAGAGTACATGATCTGCTGTCAGTTTGATACTTAGTCCTATCCCTACTTTGGTTTTTGTAACAGCCTGTAATGTTGCTGCTCACAAGTGCCTGTGCAGGTACATGTGCATGTCAAGCGATCTGGTCAAACTGAGGTGGGCTTGCATTCAGAAAGGGGGCGTCTCCTCCATGAAAAAAAAGCTGCTGGATGGAGGACTTGGAGCAAAGTCTTGACTGAGGATCCTCATAAATCACCGGCCTAGCGGCTGGATTCTGACAAGCCTGTATAGCTTTATCTGCTGCTGCTGTTCGCTCTCATGCCTGCCTGCCTGCTCGCCTCCCGTTTATGCATATCCAGTGGATATCCCACCTCTTCTCCCCGCTCCTCTCTTTGGATAGCCCTCCTTCTGTTTCCTCCCTCTCTTCCCATCTCCTCTGTTATCTGCTTCTGTATTTGTGCAAAGCTCCCCTCCCCTCTTCCTCACTCCCTTGGATTCCCCTCCAGTAGGCCTGGTCTTCTCAAGGCCCTGGCCAAGTCGAGAGCCTCCCAAAGACCCTCTTTTCCTCCTCTGCCCGCTTAATTGATTCTGCTGGGGCAAAAGAAAGAAGAGATATATACCTCATCACTTATTTATGCTGCCCTTTGATATGTGTGATATTTAAGAAGGGTTAATATGTATAGGGTTAATCCTTCAGGGGTGCAATGTGTGAAATTTTCATGAAGCACTGACCAATAAGATGAGATCAAATGAAAGAAAATGAAAGTTGGAAGTTGCACATGCCGCTCTCTGTGGGATGTTGCTGTGTTCGCATACCAAAAAGAGAAAAAAAGGGGGATGAAATCAACTTTTGAGGAATTTATTTTTGCCGTTACATCTGAAATCCAACTTTTCAGAGACCACCTGGGAGCACTTGCACTTTTTTCTGATTTTTCTGTGAAGGAGAATAAAAAGTGGTGGTGGTAAAAGTTCCTCATATGGCACTTCTAAAATCAAAACTGTAACTCGCATACATATGCCATTTACCTTTCAGAGCATGTGTGCATTATATGTGTGCGAACGCCCACGCACATGTATGTATAGTCCGTGGGTGCTGACAGAGAGAGGGGAGACCATGCTCTGAGGCTTGTGGGGCTCCAGTCCCAGCATATTCATAAATCAGGCCTTTCAGGGAGCTGTCAGAGGCTCCATAATGAGGGTCATTACTCAGGCAGGGTGTCAAAGCTACTATCACAGGGACCCGTCCCTGGAAATCACACTCACTCTGCTCCTTGTTAAATAAACAGTGCAGTATACAAAATGGCAAACAAGCTGAGGGTCAATCTGATGCAGCGCGGGGCCAGGCAGGCCTCCAGAGTAATTTACCCTCGGGGAATACCTCTCGGCTGGGGAGATGGATTATGGAAGGCCCTCGAAAAAGATTAATGGAAGTAAAAGCACAAAAAGAAACAGAGAGAGGGGAATGATGGGCAGAGAGAGAAAAGAGAAGAGGAAATTTAGGGGTAAGAGTTGGTACTGCAGGGTAATTTAGGATACCAAACAACAGGATATGATATGAGACAGCACAACGTGATACATTACAGCATGCTATCTCTGCAGCCTATAAGAAGAGCCTTATAAAGTTAAAAGAACAAGAAGGACACACTGGAAGAAAAAACAACAACAACAAAAAGACAAGAGATTTTTAAGGTTTGAATTACAGTAAATAGAATATAAACTATACATCAAATTATTATAATATACAGCTCAGCACACTAAGCACTGCAGTCTGTAAAGCCAACAAAATTACATATAAAAAAGTTTGAAGAGCTCCCCAGTGAGACAAATAAAAGAGGAATAAAAGCATAAATAAGGAAATATTAAGAAAATAATGTACGATGTAAAATGGTGCTACACATATTAGAAAATTTTAATACATTTCTTGTCAATGAGGTATTAGCCAGGACAGCTACAGGCTTTTGTTTGCCTTCAGGGATAGTTCAGTACTTTTAAAGTTGGGTCAAAAGTGAAGTGGCTGAAAGGGCTCCCAACAGCGCTGTAGCTTCAAGGTGCTAATTGTGTAAGTTTTAACATAAAAACAAGAAATGGATCTATGTTAGGTGGAATGTATGATAGGGTGAAAGATTTCAGAGTGCTCAGTGAGGAAGGTTCCTGGGTGGAGGCTTACAGGTAAAAGGCAAAGCTCGATAACAGTAGGCCTGCGCATTGACAGTAAAAAGAACGTCATCATCACTGGTCACACAAATTGACTCACTGAGGAAAAATAAAGCGCTCAAAATGTTTTTAACCCAATCGTACATTGAATCCAACATAGTTTCGTGACTCGTTTTACGTAAAACTCACACAATTACACAAAATAACTGTACCCATTAACAACAGTGTACCTTTATCTCAGCTTGATCTCCTTAAAGGAGCAGCGCTGCTGGGAGCTCTTTCAGCCATTTCGATGACCGATGTGACCTGACCTGATACAGCCCAACCTCAAAAAAACTGAACCATCTGTCTAAGATTTAAGTCAATCATTTTAATCATCAGTTTAACACTTTATTTTCTTTTTTTATTTTCAATGAAATGCTTTGGCAGTAATGTCAGGGTACATTCATGCTAATAAAGCTCTTTGAACTGAATTGTACTGAATCGAACTGAAGAAAAGAAATGATGCTGATGAATAAAGGAATGCTTTAACTTTCATAAAAACAGTATGTTTTCATGAATGCATGAATGTTACTGTTAATGTACACCAGGGATGAGCAATTGGTGGCCTGGGGGCCAAATGTGGCCCTGCTACCTGCTCAATGCAGCCTGCCAGTCAACTTTGACTTTCAAAATAATGTAGACACAAAAGATGTTAAATTTTCCATTAAATGTTTCAGCATAATATGCCAAAAAGACACTTTGAGCAAAGGCAAAAACATAAAAGTTATTCTATTGCAATCTTTAATAATGGCTTAATTTTTGTTCCTTACTAGAAATAGGTAGGTATGTCCTCCTGCAATGGTCTTTAGTGAAGGGAAGGCAAGTCAAATAAACTTCAATAATCAGTCGATACAACTTTGGTGCAATGACAAAGGATCTCAATCTGACTTTGATTCCATTCAATTTGGTATTTTAATTGCTTTTCATCTTAAGACTCTAAAAGTGCTTCAAAAATTCTGATAAAACTATGTTTTAATTTTCAGATAAATAGTTTGACTTCTTATTTAGATAAACTTCAGTTTTTAAATGTTCGGCCCTTGGGGAGCAAGAATAACATTAATATGGCCCCCCTTGTAACCAAAGTTGCCCATTCCTGCAGTACACAAAGTGGACAATTTGATAAAAATGATCAAATATTATCAGAGCTTGTTTTTGCTGACATGAGGAAGTGGCACTTATCTGGTCTGAGCTCGCAGTGCTGATGCAATGGTGGGGCAATAACAGTGTCTGAATCTCTGTTATCAAATATTCATCCTTTTATTGCCTTGCTAATATCTTACACACAGCTTTATTAATTCGGGGCGGCGGAGGTGCTGTGGCTTGGCAGGTAATGGCAGATCAGAGGGTGGAGATAAAGAAGACGGACGTCTGAATTGTCTACGTGGTGTGGGAAGTGTTCTCCCCATAGAATACAACTACTTTGTGTCTCCTATCTTTATTTTAAGTTAATTATTGTTAATTATTCACATTTTGCTGCGGATGTCATGTCGGCACATATCTTTTTGCTCGGAGTAACCATTATGCTGTAATTTCAGTCGTGTCAAAACAGTCATCTAAATACAGCAGGAAGAGAGCAATGAGCAGCTGTTAATATTTATACCTTTAATCTAGGGTGTAATATGCTACAGCATATCTCTATGTGAGAGGGCATGCCCTGCACACACACACACACACACACACATACACAAATCAGTATGCCCTGCAAAATTAAAGTAATATTTGGACCCAGCTTCATCTAAAATAACCATTTACAGACTGGAAACTTCCTTTATCTCTTCCACTAAAGAAGATTTAAATTATCAATTATGTTTAATATTCTGCTCACTTTCTTACCCTGCCACACAAAAACACCACAAGCGTCACATGGGGTCTCTTCAAGGACAAAATACTGAACCCTTCCTACAGTAGATGTGTCCTCTTCTCTGTTCTCTCCGCTATCTAAACAGCTAGAAGTGCTGCTTTCCCCCCCTTCACCCACTGATTTTCAGCTCACCTACCTGAAGGCAAAAAGATTAATCTTTTACATCTGTGAGTTTTAGACAGGCGCTCACGCTGTGCGAGACACCGCCAAAGCAGCCAGCCCTTACGCAACGCCAATTAATGATTTTGTCATCCAGTGATGGGGGGCTGCTGCGACGAGTTTGTTGGAGCACTTTTAAGGCAACAACTGCTGCTGCTGTAAATGGCGGCCATCTGTTTTATGGAGGGGGGAGCAGTGAAGCTGTGAGGAAGACAGTAGCCGTGTGATGATGCGTTTGCTGGCTGCCTTGTCTTGGGGACATGGAGGGGAACATATGTTGTCTTGGAGCCCCAGGGCTGACATTGAAGATGAGGAAAGACAGTACTTCAAGGCAAATGTTTTCCCTGAAGTGAGGCTGCCACTGCTTATACAGCGCAGAGTATTGACAAGTCTCCCGTGGACCGGCAAACGCAGCGATTTACACACAAATGTAAAGGGCAACCAAGCCGAGGTTTCCCCTGACTGTGAATGGGACATATGCCTCCCCCAAACCTGGATCATTTCATCAGATTAGCCTGGAGGAGATGCATAATCACACATGTTACTCTACATGCACCTGCGGCTAAGCTGGTAGCTCTGACTGTGTGCTGGTGGCATCGCTGAGTTAAGGATAAAAAAACTGCATGCTCCTGTGCAAATACATGTTACAACTGCTGTGCTTGGTACTGCGTGATTACCACGAAACAGCAAGGCAGCAGACATGCACTTTCTTCACTCCACTGTCAGGCTAGGAAGCGATTAAATAAATAACACAAAATGAGAAGAATATCCTCCAGCATGAGTGAGTGAAAAATCAACTGAAGCTGTGTTGGCTATTTAAGAGGAGTCTAAAATATATCTTCAGTCATTTGTACAAGAAGATTTTTGCTCTTTTTCTACAAGCCTACACTGGTGAGATGTCTCCAGAACATGTTGCTAAAACTGTTTTCCTTAAAATCCTCTCAAAAGTTCTTAGGACAACAAAGTCTGCATTTAATCCAGGGAAGACATTGTTTTGAGAGAGGTGTCAAGTAAGCCATTTTTGTCAAGTTAGAAAAAAACACTGCTGAGGAGAGGGTGGGGGGTTTAAACAATTTTTATCTCCTACATATAATGCTGACCCAATAAGCACCCATGGGTCACACCTCCAGAGGAAGTCTGGTTTACGACCTTGCCAATGACGTTCACGTGACCACCAAGATTATTTACATATTACTGGACAACAGAGGTTTTATATTTCTAGATCTTCCCCAGTCTTGAAGAAGCCTTTTGGAGAACAGCAAAGCGACTTAAAGAATCTACACCTGTCCATTTGTCACTTGGATCAGTGTTGGATAACAATGATCTGGATCACTTAAGCTGCATTCACACTGAAAGCAACTTGGCGACCGAGATCGCGTCGCCCACCCAAGTTGCATCGCCTGTCCAAAAATAGCGCATTTGGTCACCATTGTTGTCTCATTACTAAGTGACGTCGTGCCCGCTCAAGTTTCACCATGATCATCTAATATCATATAATGGGATGTATTAGCTGATGTTATTCCAACTGTATCCTTTTCACTCACCAACCAACCACAAAACACTGCAGCTGATGGCCCTGCAGCAGCATCGTCTGTCGGCTGAACCTCGAGTAGGGAGTTCTCTGCGGTCCTGTCTAGGCGGAACCAATGTACTCACTAACTAATGTTCCCACACGGACATGAATTGTCACTCTGTGAGCTGGAAAAAAAAAACAGTCTGTCACAGGTACAGTCACACACCCAAACAACGCAGACTGGCTGTCGCAGCACAGCCACAAGCAATGTCGGCTGAAGAGTTCAAATTTTTCAACTTTGGCAACCAAGCAACAAGACCGAGTCGCCCAAATTGCATCAGTTGCATCGCCGGAGGGTTGGCCCCGCCCCATCGCAGCTGAACATTGACTTTGCATGGAGAGTTGTTGCCAGGTCACCCAAGTCGCATTCGGTGTGAATGCGGCTTGAGGACCTACAAAGACAAATCCTTAAGAGCTGTGTCTCACCACAGCTGACAGACCACCACACCCCACTCAGGAAGTGGCGATGGCTGAAGCCTCCAGCACTGTGCTCTGTTGTTTACTTTGGCCGCACAGACAGGCCTGACATATTCCTTTCACCATAGCCTGATGTGGTCTAGTGGTGCATTCCATTTACCTCAGAGAATGTAGGAAATGAGAATTACATAACATCCCAGTTAAACATGTTCCTTTTTTGTGCTGGTTAAGTCAAAGTACAAAAGGTTTCTCCCAGTCCAACTTTCAGGATCAAATGGAAAGATCATAACATGAGGGAGTGTCTCTCATCTGGGGACGTGGCATATCCCTGATGACAACATTCAAGTATAATATCTTAAATGGACTTTTTGGGCACACATTTCCTGAATGGAGGAGCAAGTTACAGAGAGAGCAATTACAATACAGAGAGAGAGAGAAAGAGAGAGGTGTGTGTGTGTGTGTGTTTGTGTGTGTGTGTGTGTGTGTTTGTGTATTCCTCATTTCAGGCCTTATCTCATATATTGTTTACTTCAGTTAGAATAATTCAGCCAACTGAGTATGCAACACAGACAAATGATGGAGTATTACAAACCAAACCAGTCGAGATCCTGCAACATCACAATTCAAGTCCATTCCCAACCAACTCAGCTACTAGTAATTACGTCCCCACTGAGCCTGTTGTCATAGATGCACAGCTCAAGCACCTGTGTTTGTGTTTTCTTCCTCTGTCTCTGTTACAGGGATGGAAGTGATAAGATGCACTGGTAGCAATGTCAATATCAATCCTGCATATTGATCTAATGAATCTTGTGATATTCTGTGTGGAGAAACTAGGCTTTGAAAGGTTCTCTGTGCCAAATATGTGAAATACAAGGCACCCTTAGTTGTGTTGACAAATGTTTGAACATGTTAAAGGTGTTTCTTCTCTTGGTTAATATCAAACATCCACAGACATTCACGATGTCATTTGCATTACATACTGTATATTCTTTTAGAATTAAGCTACACATGACAGCTTATGTCTTTTATCTGAAACAGTCACTTTCTGACTTTGTGGTTGATGGACAGACGGATGTGATGTCACTTTCTGCAAGGCATGTAAAACTGAGTAAAAAGCATCAATAGAGAAATTGGTATGCATGAAGGCAAATCATGTTGATTTGTCAAACTATTAGGAACTGATACTCAACTGAAGTTTCCAATACCTTGTTCGCTTTGTGGGCACTGAAATAAAATCACGGTACAAATATTTAAAAATGATTTGTTTGATAAAGACAAATCTATGTTGTGAAATGTATCCTTTCTTCTCTGTGTTTGTTGGACCGGTTGTACTAGTAAGTACATTAGCTTTTGTTTTGTTCTGCAATGATTGAAACTATAAGATATGATACAATTCCCCTCTTGAGGCAGGAGATAATTAGGAAAAAACGTTGACCTAAGACTTGATAAACAAAAAATTTCAAAATTTGTACAATGTAACAACCAATCAAGTATCTGAAAGTCAAAGCCATCCCTTATTTCTGGTAAAGGATATTTAAAGCTGTTCCATTCATACTTAACTTTTGTTGGTAACATTACCCAGCCCATAACCTGCTTTATTTATGATTCTAGATCAAGTTATTAAGAAAATGTGTTGATATACTATCTATCTGTAGATGTGATGTGTAGATGTGTAGATTTCAACCACACATGCAATATAACCCCCAATTGAACAACTACCCAAATTATTTGAAAAAATATATATTTTTGATGATCAAAATTATGACCAAAATCTGGTCTTAACTTGTTGCATAATCAAGTTTGGACATAGGAAACTGGACGTTACCTCCATTATGACAGTGGGCTGTCTTGTAATTATGGCAAAAAAAGAGGGTTTAATTTCCTACAATATTGTAAGAGCGAACTCTGCAGCAAGTATGACTTCCAATGAATATGTCTTTGCTAACAGCAGCAAATGTGGCTCATAATGACTCTACCCTCAGGATAATTCTGCAGGCTTCATGGCTCATTATGTTTGATAAAGCTGAACATGTATGATTTTTTTTATCCTTGTTTCTGAGAGCATATTTTGTGCACTTTAAGTGAACTAATCAAAATTTAAGGGGTTGCAAAGTTACATATTCCATGGCACACTCTGCAGATACAAGCTAATGCAGCGAACTGCAGGAGAAGGAGATGTTCAGCGCAGCCTTCCTGAGGAATTTATTGAGAGCAATGGTGTTTAAGTTCCACCTAATGCATACCTTACTCCTCAGTGAGTTTGACTTAAAGCACTTGAATGTAGGGCCCGCACCTTGATGGCTGGCTGAGAGCGACATGATAATTGACCCAGCTTAATATCGCTGAGGTGTTTGCATGGGAACCGCGCGAGGGGCCTTCATTAGGGCCTAGCAAGTGGAGGGCCTTAGTGTCTCAGCTGCATTCAGAGTCAATGATGAATGGCTGCAGAGATGGACTGCTGCCGAGGGAGAGTGCCTGACGGGCCCGGGCAAAGTCTTGGATGATGAATAATGACTGTGTAGCCCTTTTCCCCACAGGAAGCACCTCAGACTCCGGTCGGCTCTTCTACAAAGAGGAACCCGGTTGACAAGCTCTCCTTAAAGATGAGGCCGAGCCTGATCGCAGTTAGGTACGGCTGGGGATGGCTGAGATAGTGCGAGACATCACCTGTTTGAGACCGGATTCATCATCGCATCAAAGCTTGGACGGCTAAGAGGGCAGGCGCTAAGAGGAAGAGGAACTCTCAGCAAAAAACTGTGAGCCACAAACCAAACTAAAAGAACAAAAGGAGGGAGAGGAAAGAATCACTCTTAGATAAAAAAAAAGAAGGGGAAAAAAAATCAAACAAAGATTTGCAAATTAACTTTGACTGCTCAACAAGGAGCGTGTGTTGACAGGGGGAGAGAGATGATCTGATTTACTGACACAGGCAACTGATAGAAAGTGGGAAAGGCACGAGAGACAAAACAAATTCAATCATCTCTTCCATCAAGAGGAATACCTTCGCCTTTCCTCTGCAAAAGACCCCCCCGGCTTAAATCAATTGCAAACAAACCTGATTCTGCGACGAGACACAGGGGGAATAAACAGTAGCTTTCAATTTAATTCAGCCCCGCGCCCTGGGAGAGGAAAACTTTCATCCATCACTTTCATGTGCCTCTCGTAAGGCAGCCGTAACTCGGAGCACGTCCTGAATTGGTGACGGGGGGAACGGTAAATATGTCTCAACAAGCAGCTTTGCCTGGTGGAGGCAACCTGTTTACAGGAGTACACACTTGGCCATACATACATGTCATTATCAAGCCATACATGGTACAGTGAGGAGGGGTCCTGTGGCAGGTTCAAGTTTTACATTACTCCCCTTTAAACTTGACACATACATCTGAAAAACATTAATGTGCTGTTTGTTCTCTCTAGATTAAGTCTGCAACGGTGAGAGTGACAATGGCTATTAACAACTGACAACTGTACATGCCTGATGGTGTTTATTTTCTTTGGTTGGTAACTCTAGATTAAACAGCATACAGTGGATTCTATAGATGCGTTAGGATATTTTACTCATTTTTGTCTTTATCTGCAGAATCACTATGTAAGCCTGAGCCCATTTTCTTACACAAAATTTCAACAAGACAAAGATGTGACAGAGATGCTTTATGCATTATGTTTCATAAAGCACCTTGGCACATCTGGGGAAAAAAGCATTTGTGAGGGCCTGTGAAGCAGGGCTTTGTGTGCATATGGTCACCAAATAAAATTGGTTGGAAAAACAGAATTGAGCAAATGTAGAGGTTTCAACATGGATTTGTTCTGAGATTAAAAGCTGGAGATATACTGTGGAAAAAAGTAAACAGCATGGAGAACACCCCCACCTCTAAAGTTACTTCAAGCTTACTTTTGGTTAGTCATTAGGTCTATTTCCCTCTTACGGTGCATACACACCGAACGCGACTTTGCGACCTTGGCGACCACTCTCCATGTAAAGTCAATGTACAGCCACAATGGGGCGGGACTAACCCTCCCATTAGGGTGGGCTTCAGACCAAAAGGTGGGAAACAATCAGCCAACCAAAGAGGCAGATCTTACACACATATGGACACACGTGGTTCTTTAAGCGCTGAGTCCACTTCCTGTATAATTTAAGTATCCACTTTGGCATCATTACATCCTTGGCTTAAAATAATAAAAAAACTAAACTTTTTAGTGTCCAAAACTGTTAAAAGCAATGTTGAAAGCAATGTTTTAACAAGCAGTGCTATTTGTAGAAGACACATAAACACTTAAAGAAAACCAGTACAAGCAACACATGAAAACTCACACAGATGACATAACATAACTTTACCTTTTTTTATTTATAGCTGTTAAGAAAAGATTTTTGCAATTTTGACTGGGTCTTAATATCTAAGCTTTTTGTTCATGTTTGGAATATTAAATACTTATTTTGGTTTTTATCTCTTTCAACTTTTTAGATTGAGTTCGAATCTCTGCCTTTTAAAATTCATCACTATTATCATACTTGCAGTCTGACACGAAGGCATTGTTTCAGTTGAAACCTCAATTTGCAGAAGTTTTATCCACAAAATCCAGACAAATTGCAAAAAAGGTAAACAAAAGCAAATTCCTATGGTTTTAATACATTTTAGGAATGTTTGGATGAGTTAGATGAAAGAGTTTCAGTTTTCCAAACCAGGTAAAAGAAGTTCTTCCATTGTATCTATGGTTTTAATAGAGGCACAGACTCACATCTTTTGTCTAAACTGTAACAAAACCACCAACCTCTCGTGAGCACCACAGCCCTGTTACCTGGATGCAAATAAAGGAATGCCATTGAGCAAATGGTTAGCATTGCTAGGGTCTCATAAGCACGGTGTGGCTTGGCAGTATTTTGGTCTGATGTGGAGATTAAAGTGTATGTAGGCTGTGCCATCTTAGCAAATTTGGAGGCTTATGGTTCTAGCACTGTTAGCATTAGCCACACTTTGCAAACCAACTTCATGTTGTTTCCCTACTTTGTGATCCTGCATAAAGTAGAGGGTTGACCTTTTTTGGTAGTCTTTCTTCTCTTTAGACTAGGCTGTTTAATGTAATTTCACTTGCCTTTCAGCCATTCTTGAAATTGTCCACCAAGCAACATCCCTAATGAAAATATTCATGGATAAAACAAAAAGTGTAGTCCAGCTTCTGCTTTTGAGAGAAAGGATTTAAAAATCACATTTTATGCAAAATATGTTGTTTCTGTTTTTAACAAAAATATATGTTGAGGGCATGGGGTACAAGGCCCATCCCCCAACATGAGAAAAATAGAAAAATGTATCTTTGCATTAGAAGAAAACATTAGAGCACACATCCACCACTTGAAATCACACCGTGATATTCCTCACAGCTCATGGTTGAGACTAAAACTGCATGGAACTGAAAAAGTGGGGTTCACAGGCTTACCAAAATCCTTTATCTGAGAGGACTGTTAGGCAAGAACATTTATTTGATACATGAATTTGGTAAATGTGTATACTACTGCTAAAAAAATAAAAATAAAGAGAACTCTACCATTTGTAACCACTACAACAACAACAACAACAACAACACAATAAGGTCTTGTATTTTCTTTTTATCTTTCTTATGTTTGTGCTCATTGATCAGGGGTCCTATTTTCCAACTTATTTAACAGAACCAAAATGTTCTGCATTCAGTGTCTCGCTGTTCATGGACAGAAACTCACTGTTTCTTGAAGTTTCCTGAGCTGGAGAAACAGCCCCGCAGCAGCTCCTGATCCAGAGTCCTGCCTGCATGCATTGAGTCTGAATGAGTAGGTGGTCTCTGCAGCACCTGTGTCTGCTGAGCTGAGAGCTGGGTCATTAATCTGCCCTGACTGATGATGAGCATTAGCATATAGCACGTAGCCAGAAACCTGTGTGAGGGAAAGTGTGTGTTTAAGAAGGCTCTCCTGTTAAAGCACATGCAAGTTTGGACGTGCTTGTGAACGTTTGCACAGAAAACTCTTGTGTGTGCGTGCGTGCCTGTGTGCAAGTTTGACTTGTACCCCCCTGCGCGATTGAGTCGGACCACTTCCCCTCCACTTCCCGTCATTAAGACACACCGAGCCTTCCCTTCCTGCCTTCAAAAATATTCTCCGCAGTTTTTTGTCAATCCAGTAATAATTCAATTTAGCAGGACTGGCCGGGTTGGGGACTGCCATTAGTTTGGAGGAGGTGATTTAAGATTGATGACTTGTGTCCCATGGGAGTCGATTCCTCGTCTTTTGGAGAGGAGGGGGGTAGCAGGGAGGGGGTGAGGGAGAGCCTGCCGGTGGCCGGGGCTCTCCGGGCTGCAGCGGGCGTAGGAGTCGTCGAGCGAATTAAGGTTCCGAATTGATTTCCTCCAAATTTGAGCTGACTAATGTGACAAGTGGCAGCTGTGAGCGCCTCAGTGCCGCGGCCTCGGCTGTCTCCTCCGGGCTCCTCACTGTGACACGGCGCCGGTGCATGCGACGCAAGGAGAGAGCTGCACTGCTGTTCAGGTACGCACACACACGCTGTCACAGGTTCACATGGCCACATCTCAGTTTTTAGACAAAGACATGCAGAGGCACAGCGGAGAATACGCACACACAGCGACTGCACACACATTTACACACACAAACACATGCCGCCACTCCACCCCTGTGACACAGTGTTGTGCGGAGCTGCTCACCCATCAAACTCAAGTCAGTGACACAAATTACAGCCGAGGACTGCATGAGGGGAGCGTTGCTTGGCCCTGACACAGACACACGCCGATGCACCCACACACGACCACACACACACACACACATGCACATTCACGGCTACAGCACTGACAAGGAACAGGTCAACATGATGACACTGGTGAATAATTCAGGAGAAAACTGAGAAAAGAGACTGTGTGGTGAACAGAGAGAATTGAGAGAGATGGTTGATATATACAGTAAATAAAAAGGAGGATTGGGGGAGGAATGTAGAGTGTACTTATTGTGCTGCTTTAGAAATCATACACCTTGTCACACAGCTGTATACATCACCAGGATGTTTTATTCAGAGGGAGCTACAGAAGGTAAAGACCCATTAATCCATGACTGGGGTTATTTGGGAGTACCTTTGCTTTGTTAGACGCAGGGAGAAAGGTTTAAAGGCTAATCTGCTCTTTCACAATGTGGATCGAATAGAGATGTGAATCTTTCCCTATCTCACGATTTGATTACATTTTGATTCGGAGGGTAACCAGGAGGTACCAGAAGCCCAGAACAAGAGTCAAAAGCAAAAAAAAAAAAAAAAAGTTTGGCAATGGCAGAGAAGATGTGGCAAACTCTTCATGGGCGAAACCCACATACTCATACATTAAAAAGAGACAGGACTCCCTGTCTCTTTTTAAATCCAGACTTAAAACCCACCTGTTCAGGTCTGCTTACCCCACTTGACAATACCTCCTCTTCCCATTTCCTCTCACTACCTGTTGTGCTTTGCTACTGTTGGTTTTTATATTGTTGATTTTGTTGTTATTGTTTTAATCTTGTACAGCGTCCTTGGGTGTCATGAAAGGCGCTTTTAAATAAAATGTATTATTATTATTATTATTATTATTTACTCAATTCTGCTGCTCATCCCAAAAGTGTATGTTCCTGACAAATGTGGCACCATTTAAAAGGAAATAAACAGGCTTTCCAGCAGTACAAGATAAGGCTGCTCAATTATGGAACAAAAAATAATACTAATTATTTTGTTAGACAATGAAATCATGATTACATAACAGGATATTCACTGACTTTACAACACCAACCACACTCAATTTGACCACTCTTACCACTATGATTTAGAACATGAAAGAAAAGCAATAAGGACAAATTCATTTGAAACATACAAAGGCTTTAATCAATGACAGATGGGAAAAGATGAAAAAAGTGCAAATATGTCTTGTGGCAAAGTAATCTTTAGATTTTAATTATCCAGTCCTCATAACTTAAGAGGTGGTAATTGAAACTGAAATTGAATCTTGTTTAACTGCCCAGCTCTAGTATAAGATTTATTACCAAAAATGATCGTTACAGCAATTAAATAATCTACCAATTATTTTTGTGCTGAGTGTATTTTTGATTAGACAAGCTTTACAAGAGTGTGTTTTCAAAAATGTCTGACAATTCAGACAGCGTGTTTGTCGATAATTTGAAAGAGCCCAAATCTTGTCTGAACTTGGCGTCATAAATACAGTTTTGATGACTGCTCGAGTATGTTCACAATCACTAATGTTAACCCTCTAAAGCCTGAAAACACAAATTATAGCCAGAAAATTCTAATTTTGGGGGGCTGAAATGTTTATTTCACTTTCTACTGAAATCCAGAAAAATCCAAATTTCCATAAAATGTAACATATATATTTTTTGTATCTCATTCGATACATCAGGTGTTTTTGGCAACTGATTATCCACTTGAGGACATTTTTATCATTTATCTGATTGTATTCAGGTGTCTTTTTTAATTTGTTGATCATATTGATTAGATAGAGGGATCATAAAAGTATGTATCAAATATGATACAACAGGCTTCAAGGGGTTAAAATAAACTTGTAGTTTTCCTAAACTGAGTGCCCCCTGATCCAGCTATATTCTCAGTCTTTCTGAGATGCCCTGCCTCTCCAAGGCTGCTTTCCTAGCATGGGTATAGTCAGATCACTGATTGGTCAACAGTTCTTCTCTGAGATGATTGGACAGCTTGCTGCTGAATGCAATGTCAGAGGCTCTGTATTCTGTTGAGGTTTATGCTCTGCACTGAGATTGCTTCCCAGCAGTCAATGTGCTTAAACTGATGACAAAACAATGGTAGGATGTCACACTGGTCAGTGTATTTTGGGACAATGAATCATTTTAGGAGAATATTGGTGTGGTAAACAGGGGAGGAAGGAGAAGGCCGGATGCCAAGCAGAAAAAGCAGAACACGGGCTGGCTGTCTAATATGGGGTGCTCTGGACTTCTCTTTTATTTCTGTGCCATCAAACAAGTATTAACATCGTTGAAAAATTCAAGACTTATATCAGAGTTTATAATTCCGGTATTTTGACAACTATTTGTTTTTTATTTACATTTGTTGCCATTAAGCAAAAGACTATTGAGACATAATTTTGAGTCTACATCAGTCTATTTCAGAGGAAGTGTGGTTAAATTTAACAAATGTGTTTTCTAACAACTACATCACACTAGCACGCAGCTGATGGATTTGTTTTTAACAGCACCTTGTCTCAGCTCTTGTGACAGCTTATAGAAACAGTAAGCAAACAGGGCCCTTTTTTAAGAAACAAAAAGAATGTGCAGCCCCTGACGAGTCAATGCTGGAATTGGTTTCACGCATGAACGCAGCCTTTAAGACAAAAGCACCTCAGGAGATAATTACAGTGTCAACCATACCCCTGCCAAGTGCCTGACGATTGCCCAATATTTAGCTTTAATTAAATCAAAGTAGAAATGTAATTTCTCCTGAGTGAACTCCACACACCGAGTGGATTCCCAGAAAACACACAACATGGCTGACTAATGCATTTCCTTTGTCCTTGTCACATCGCCTCTCGCTTGTTATGGCCCCAAACCCTCCACGTGTCCTGAAGGTAAACTGACTCTGAGGAGGGGGGAAAAAAGGTTTCTTAGCGTGACACACCGCGGCTTCTCTCAGCTGGTGTGTTTACATGTGTGGAAAACAGTCGCAAATTAGCCGTAAACAATTGCAAATTGTTTCCGGGAGCGTTTCAGCGTGATACAGAGGGGAACAGAGTGAGGAGGCCGTGCAGCGGGATGTGTCTGCCACTGTTTTCTTTTTTTCTTTTTCAACAAAAGTCATTTGCTTTGTTCAAAGTCTTACAGTTCCTACAGTAACAGCGGCTTTGTAAAGAGCACTTTAACATATCTGACTGATTTTCTTTTAACTTTCTTTAACAAGAGCCGCTTTGGCATTTGTGAAGCAGGTACAATGCGCCGACACGCTGAGGTGGGAACAATCGAGGCTTAGTAGCTGAAACATGTGATACAGATCTAGTTTAAAGACATATTTTTACATTCACATATGAATACAAACATAGAGACATGTAAAAAGTAATTACTTATATATATTTTTTTCAAATAAAACAAAATGCAAACTTATCGACTTCAGTTAGTTTTCTGTTGATGTTCATGAATAACATGTACAATAGATGTCAGGCCTAATGCTTGCAAGTAGTATCCTTGTTGATTACAACACATCCATCCATTAACTAAACTGCTTATCCCTTTTGGGGTCATGGGGGCTGGAGTCAATCCCAACAGACATTGGGAGAGAGGCAGGTACACCCTGGACCAGTTGCCAGCCAATCACAGGGCCACTCATCCACATCTAAGGCATGTGTATGTGTATATATGCATATATATGTGTATTTATAAAATCAAGAGTACAGCTTCAGCCTTGCTCTATTGTAAAGTGCCTTGAGATAACACCTGTTATGAACTGGTGCAATACAAATACAGATTGACTGATTGATTGATTGATTTGATTTTATCGGGAGCATTAACCTAACAAGCATTTTTGTCGGACTGTGGGAGGAAGCCAGAGAGAACACACGTTTAAACAAGGAGGAACATGCAAACTCAACACAGAAAGACCCTGACCGACACTGGGTTTGAACCGCCCACCTTCTTGCTATGAGGCACACACACCATCTGCTGCGCCACTGTGTGGTCCTGATTATAGTACAATCTTTTGTAAACCTTTGGTCTCAATAAAATATGAACAAAAATATTTGGGTAATATGTTTATTTAAGTGGCCAAAAATTGCAGGTAAACTCCTGCACACTGTCTAAAATCCTCAAATATAGGGGCAACATTTTGAAAAGTGGGTTTATGAATCTGCTAGTTCCACCAAAGTTAAGCCCATATGTCCATCCTCCTCACATGTGATCAGATCATTTATACCATTCAAACAGAGCAACACCCAGCAGGAGCTTGATCAACAATTAATATGACTTAAGAGTTTGTTCACGGTCTTTATCTCAAATACAGTAAAAGAAACGATGTCTAAAAATCTGTAATTGATGTTAAAAACTGACAAGATGAGAAATTAAAACATAGTGAGATATTGTTTTGTCCCTTATTGCACAGTCCTACATTTAAAGTTTGGGCTCTACATTTGGGCTCATTTTTGACTACCTTAGATGGTGTTTTTATAATTTTTTCCACTTTAAGGAGAGTTTCACTTGTATGCATGCAAGCTGATGTGTTTCTTTCTCTGCACTCCGACACCAGGGAATTAAAAACCGCTTCAGTCTGTTTGGACCGCAGCACGGAGCCCGTGGATGGCAAAAGGTCAACACAAAATTAATATGTGCATTAATATTCTTAATGCAAACTCTCAACGCTCTGTCTCAGCGTGTGCGAATGTGTGTACTGAAGTTTGGAGTGAGATCTGCACAAACTTTAATAAGCCTGTGTGTGTGTGTGTGTTTGTGCTTCATACACAAGCAGATGCACACACAGGTGTACACACCCAAACACACACACACACACACACACACACACTGAGCACATTGTGAAACTGTGAAGCGTGCTGTATACGTGGATATTATGAGCGTCTTTGAAGCTACCGATCGGCGCAGGGTGCAGCCGTGCAGAGGGGGCCTCGGGGTCTAATTGATTGTAAAACAGTTTAAAAAGTGCTTGAAGTGCAAAAAAGACTGCAAGGTTGTGTCGAGTGCAAAGAGGATGTAATTACTGTTATGATGTGGGGAGGGATTTGACTCTACAAATTCCTTTTAACTGTCGGAGAGTGTATGTAAACATCGCTTCAGTGCTGCTGAAAATACCATTGAAAAGAGAAGTCAAATAGAGGAAAAGATTGACTGCATGAGGCACTAATTTCTGTGTCTGAATGCGCAGTGTATTAGATGTTATAAAATCTGGATATAAAGTAATAAACTCAAAGTGATGTGTCTGTAAATTAAAGTTAATCGATATTTTTCCTGTGGTTTAAATCAACTCAAGTTTATTGTTGTATAGATTTGAACTTGCAGCTCGAGTATTCCCATCTGTCCTTTGTCTACCTGCTGTTATTTATGTGGCTCCTTGTTTAGGAATTCACAGCCGCACGTGAGCCTAATTAATCCTGCCGACAATTAGATATTGTTTCAATTGCAGCTGAGTGCAATTAGCATGTGGCGGTCCGCATATGCCAGAGACAAAACAGTACAGATTAGCCGGGGATGTGCGAGCTTGTTAAAATTGCTCACCTCAGGCAGCTTGTGCAGAACTGCTCCTAATGAAGCTTCAAATGTTGTGGATGAGGAAATAATCTGTTTTGGAGTTTGGAAACCTGGTTAACTTAATGATGAACCACTTCATTAACATTATCTGATAATCTACTGAGGAATAGGTGTAGTTTCAGAAAGAGAAGATGGATGGTCTAATTTTTCACCTATTTTTTTTCCCCTCTAAGATTTATTTTGAGCTTGTGTGCCTAATTGTAGAGATGACAATGGATGGAGTCTGAAAATGAAGGAGGATGGTGGAGAGCAACATGCAGGAAAGGAGTTGAACCTGAGCCAAGCACTTTGAGAACTGGAGCAAGGTGGAGCAAGTCATGGGGAAATAAGTACTCTGACAGACATTTCTGGATTTCACTCACTGATTGCACGCTACAGCTCAAATGACTTAAATGCAACTTTGAAACATCTGTAGAGTCCAGTATAAGAGGGAAAAAAGACGGTGAAGAGCTCATATCATAGTCCTATCAAATATGTATCAAGATGTGGCCAGAAAATATTTTGGATGGTCCTTGTCTCAAAATCCACTCAGAGACGAGATACTGGCATGCCTAAAAACCCCTATGTTCTAGCCCTGCTCAGAACATGCCGTTATAATGATAACAGCTGATTAGTGTTTGACCACGCCCCTCTCAAGAGGCAGATGTGGCTTCAGCTTTCCAGTTCTGCTCCCCAATTTTTACTGCGACTGCAAAGACATGCCAAGGGTGTTTGGGTGTCAATGGGCCATGAAGAGATAATTCGTATAAAAAATAAAATAAAAAACACAAAAGTATGTAAGTTAAATGAAATATGACCATTAAAAGCACAAAATAAAGAGACATATCTATACACATTGTAACCCTCACTAAATCTCTAAAGATCTAAAGATGGTAAGACACGAGCTTACATTCTTAAAAAGTGAATTATTCATAATGCATGCATAAATATAGTTAAATCTGTATAATGGGATATATTTAACACAATTTAATATTTTTTTGTTCCCTGCTTTACTGTCAACCTAAAGGATTTAAGTTTACGATTTGCAGTCGAAGAATCTTAAACAACATCAGCAGTATTTTTCATTGATGTGTTATTATCAGTTATTTGTGCTTTTTTATTGTTTGTTAAAGAGTTTAAGTCCAAACAAGTATAGTTAGTCAGTCTTTAAAGTCACGGAAAATAAGACGTGTTATATTGCTCAACTGGAAACTTTCCTGTTTGCCTTCTTATAGCCAGTGGGTCAGAGACTTACTGAGCTGCCTTAAACGAGAAAAACTTAAATTCAGCTCTCGTGGAAAACCTGAATGTTTCTACACAACCTGGTCTCCTTTTTTAGCCTATTTCAGTCTTACCAACCCTGTAAGCCCTTATAGTTATTCTCCCAGTCTTGCTACCCTGATCTTTATATTTATTTTATTTTGTGTTTTTTGTTTTTTTCTGCTCTGTTTTGTTTTGCTCTGTTTTGCCCCTTTCTTTTTTCCTTTTATTATTTGTCTGTCTTTACTTTATTACACACTATACATTTGTGATTTTTCAATTTTCACTAATGTATTTGCTTTGATTGCTCTTTTATGCTGATCTTTCTTTGTCTTGTCAAGAAAATAAAGTAAAAAAAAATAAATAAATAAAATAAATAAATAAATAAAGTCACGGAAAATTAAATTAAATAGATAATAGAAATAGGAAAACACTCCAGCTGATTCCAAAGAAACAACTGAAGTACGAGTCATTTAAGACAGGGCTACTTTTGGTACGCCTGTCACACTTGTATAACATATATTCAGCGCTGTAGTAAATGTATTCAAAAGACAGAATAGTGATTTTGAAGAGAGCAGAAAAGGTCAAAATTGATACTAAAAATTATCAGAGCACAGAAAAAGCTAAAGGTTCTGTAAAAACATGTTTTGTGTCTCAAGTGTTGGACGTTTAAACATCATCTTATTTATACACATATGCCCCTAATCATTTTCATAATGAAATGTAGAGTCAGAGTCATTAATTCTCAATTATTCAAACAGTTATTATAATGCACTGAACAGTTAAAGTCTAGTTTTCGTCATAATGTTTAAAAGATGGTTCTTCTGTTTTCTTATTTAAATAGATGCACTTGAGGACTGAAATCGTCACAACTTGTTTCGTTATTTTAAATGTTTCTGTGTTAGATTTATACAATATCATCCACTATCAACCACGACCCCGGACACTGTTTCATGGTTAAATTGTGCCAAGCTTTGAAAAATCTGCAAATCAATGCTGTATCTTCTGACAAAACGAGTGATTTATACCCTAGACAGAGCATTTAAGAGAATTGAGATGCACAGAGAGGAAGAGTAGGGTATGATCTGTGAGAAAGGGACCACAGGTTGACTTTAAACTTCTTCCAACCCCTTTGTGAACAATGGCCTCTGAACATTGAGTAAGCAGACATTAACACTAAGCTATCAGTGCCCCTGGTTTCACTTTTTGACTGTCTCGACAATCCTGTGAGAGCACCTTAAATTTCACTTCCAACTTTTGTTCCAAGTGTGATCTAAAAACGACTCAGTGAACCAGTCTTATCCAATACTCCTCTCACTGACTCTCATAATATTCTGAGCAAAGAAAAAAGAAATACATCCCATTATTCTCTCCTCACCAAGAGGTTTCTTTGTGACATGTGTTGCAGGCCCTCAAGAAGAAAAAGTAAAGCAAAAGACGAGAGAAATGGAGAAAAAGGATGATCAGGCTTGGCTGGACTCTTTTTTTTTTTTTTTTTTTGCCACAGCAGTTGCCTGGGTGACGCTTCACAGACCGCGTTGACCTTCCACAATTTCCAACCGTCAATCTAAATGGGAGCCCCTTATCTCATCTTCTCCCACACTCACACCCCCTTCTTTGTAGATGTGCACATCTTTTTATTCTAAATCCAGTCATTATTGTTCCTCTCCACTGGCCAGCAGGAAAAGCCCTGCTGAAGTTGGAGAGTTAATTGAGCATGTCTTTCTCTCTCTCTCTTTCGCTGCCGGCTCTGAGCGACCGGCTCCACTGTCTGGCTTCCTCGGCTTGCCGGCTAGCCTCTTTCTGCTCGATGCGTTTTTGCCTAGATTGCCAATGTGGGGCCTGGCCGAGGATGTCTTGTCGGCCGAACTTCACTTGAGCATTCATGTCTCGGCTGCAGCAGCGTCCGCTCATTACGGAGAGAGAAGTGTCAGAACCGGAGAAACCAGACGGCTAAGACTCCTCTAATGTAATCTGGACATCGAACTTTTTCCTCCTTAATGATATGATAGCCTGACTTTATTTGAACTACTGCTCTGTCAGGCCTAACAGCTTCAAGTTACAGGACCACAGAGCTGCATGCTGTGGATGGAGGACAAAACTTGGCTTTAGCTGCCTTTCCATGCAAGTCTTTTGTGCTTTTATGATGTAAAACTCACAATCTAAGCACAGATAATCTTTGAAGTTCTACATTGTACAAGGCAACAATTAAACACGCAGAACAGACTGATATATCTAGGAAAGATTTAAAGCCTAATCTGAAATGTTCTGGCCTCCTTGGGGGAGGTAAAGGTGAAGTCGGTTATCTGCCATTATTTGGTTTAAAACATTCCCAGCAGTCTCCAACATCTCTGCCTATTTGATTCACTTTGAGCATATCTCTCTCCTGGATGCATTCATCCTCCCTAAACTCCTGAGTTGGAGTGGTTCGCCTCAGGCAGAGGAAGCAATAATGTGAACCCTGGAGAGCTATTCAGAGTGAAGAGGAGAGTGGAGAGGAGCCTCCTCCACTGTTCTCCTCCAGCGGGCCGTTTGGGAGGCTAAACGGCGCCGATATCCCTTATTAAACCATCTGGCTGATGCTAATTAGATTATCAGAGATAAAGAGAAGGAGTTTTCTTTGTACATTTTAATGAGATAATGTGTCAGGCAATTGCGAGGAGAAGCGTTATTTTTTTCAGAGTGCGGAGACTTTTCAGGTGAAAGTGTACGAGAATGAACAGATGCTGGGGGATGATTAATAGTGCTTATCTGGAAACATCTTGCCTACATAAGAGATTAAAAAGATGAGGAGTCCAGGTCTTTTGGTGACTTCATATATACACTTTGAAAAAAGCTCCCCCGTTAGCTTGAGGACAAATTAAGTGCCTTTACTTCGACACTAACTTCTAAATAATTCCCAAATTCTGGGCTGAGCTGCATGTTTGAAGGCAAAATGGTTTTTTTTTTTATTTCCAAAACATAACCCAGAATTACCCACCAGGCCCCAAGTACACATCAGGTGAGTCGATGTAAGAAACATGCAGGAAATAGAGTTTAGGCCAAAACATTCATGCTGACTATCCACCCAAGCCTATGAACATCCTCTCCGAGGCCCAGTCCGACTCCTGGCCTTAACTACAGTCATAGGCATGAGCCTGATTTCAGCATTTTAGCTTAAATAACTAAGACTTGTAAGTGCAATTTCTCACATTTCATACCAGAAATCCGTTAGAATGAGTTAACGCACCATGAGAATATGTTTTTGGCTATATGAAAACAAATTTCTCCATACTTCTGAAAGCATTTATTCTCCAGATGCGTTTTTTTTTCTTTTGCACCCTCAAGTTCTGTTTACTTGGTAATCTGTGGTCTACGTGACAAACTGCTGTACACATGATGCTCAAAGCTGAGGAAGTGCACCACGCATGGACACTAAGAATAATTTGTTGAAGTTTTACTGAGTACTGTATATAAAATGATTAAATAGGGTTCCTTGAACAATACGTTATTTGTGATTATTATTAACCAGTGTGATCTCAATGCACGTTTTTGACTGCTTCACCATGTTTGCAGATTGTGAGTTTGTATATCTCTGCTCTGTGGTTGATACTTGAATTTGCTGAACTTGCATTGCAAATTAGCTGAAGACTCCATCTCTGTCATTAATGGATCCGTCTTGCTGGTCTTCAGGCTGATTTCCTAGCATCTACCCACTCTCTCCAGATTCAGTGCAGTGACCTTAAAATGTGAGGTATCCAACTTTAACTTTTTAGCCGGCTCATTGTGCACATCCTTGGTTTATTCAAAGGGAAACATTTGGGTTCTGCTGCCTTCATCTGCCGTATGCATGTGTTTTTTTAAACATCAATTCATTCCTCCTGGGTGCCACCCCCTCATCCACAGGATAAAGACAGTCTCCTGTGGTGACGTGTTTGAGTAAACAACTGCTCAGAATGATTTAATGGGCAGCCTACCTGGAAATTTTCAGAAATAACCAGGCCTGGTGCATCAAAACAGCAAAAGAAAACATATCTGTATCCCTCTCTATTAGTGGTTGTTTAACAGTAACACTATCACCATCAAATGTCTGTTTAGTAGTAATTTCATTTCAGAATTTGACCATTAAACACCTTTTATGACTGGCCAGGCACTTGGACTACCAGGCTAAAGATTGTCTTGGAAGCTCTCCCCCCTAATGAGAGTGAGGAGGGGGAGACTATTGATTAGGCTTGTCACCAGAGAAGAACATAAAAGTACACATTCAATAAGTGACTTCATATCTCATCCAGCTAGTGTAAAGGTTAAGTGCTGGAGAATATCTCCAGGATCAATAATTGTCTGCAACTTCACATAGTGGTGGTCCACCATCACAGCTGTACAGTACTGAAGTCACATATGAAAGGCCACAGGAGGATTATGGGACTTCTCAAGGGCCTGTTTCATTCAAATATAATGCATATGATGAATATTCTATTGTGGTGGAATAAAGATATTGTCGTTTAAAGGCGTCAACACATTGCAACAGCAGAAATTGGAGCTTATTAAGATTTAATAGCCTGCATACTCTCCTCTTACAATAAATAAACTCAATTTCCCAGTGGTAATGGCAACGGAGAGGCTCCTTAAGCAAGACAAATGAAGGGGTTTGCAGCAGCGAGTAACAACATTAGCTGGCTAATTAAACAACAATGGAGGATGCCACCGACTCGCCATAATTATGCAATGTGGTTTAATGAAAAAGGTTAACAGCGCAGAAGAAATAGAACCTCAGACTGGCTCCATATGAGCAGGGGAGGCTCCCCAACAAACAATTTCTGCTATTTGTCTCTTTCTTATCAAGGCCAAGTCATATGTATGTCTGCAAACTGCATTGTCTCCTCCTAATGGCGACTCTATCCGCTTCACAGATGAGTGCACAGTGAAATGGAGAGAGCAGCAGTATTATGTGGCCCGCACGATGGCTGGGGTGACAGCAGAGAGGAAGAAACTGTCAGTCTGGAAGAGGAGAGGAGGGAAATGCACATATAGGAGTTATTTAAAGTTGTTCAGCAGCGAGATCAGTGTTCACTCGGTGCGTCATTGCTTTATTTTTTTGTTGTAGTTGTTACTAGGAGGAGGAAAAACCAGATAACGTCTGTTATGATACCATTCGATCCCCTCACCCCCAAGGTAACAAACAAACAAAAACATTATTGTAAATTATACTGGAAAGGAAATGGGTCAGACAATTGTCTCTCAAAGTTTGGATGGTTACTAGGGCTGAGTGATATTGGGGAAAAAAACAATATTGCAATAGTTTTTGCTCCTGCAATATCTTGAGCAATATTCCACATAAAGTTTCTTGATAAATGATGTCTTGTTATCAGAGACACTTACATTTGATCTTAAGCTCAGTTTTCCCGTGAACCCACTCGTTCATCCTTTGCACCCTGCACCAAATTTACATGATCTGTAACATGCATTCATATACACACAAGGAAGGGAGAGTGTAACAGCATGTTTCTTCATAGACTTAACAGATAAACTCATAGCTTGCATGTTACTCATGTTTATACTTACACTGAACATGGAGTCATTACAAATGTCTCTTTGTTTAGAGAGTATTTCCATTATTAATGATTGAAAGAAGGATAAAGAAGAAACAAAAGGTCTGCCAGTCACACAGTCACAGCACTTGTGTGTAACAACAATGTATCTAATTCAAGTGTGGTTATGTTATTCATGTTGCATCCAAGTAACTCAACTTGAGCTTGTTCTCTGTTCTCTATTTGTTTTGCTTTTCATCTAACAATACAGCAGCATGACGTACTTTGAGTCATTTGACCAACATTGCATGTCAGGAGTTACGTGACTGTTGTCCATGTGCACGTTGCAGTTGTGATATGAAATTGATATATTAATCAGTCCTATTTCATATGCATATTTTAACCATTATTGCAAAAAATACTCAAAATGTAAAGAAGATGCAGTCATGTGGAGAAGGAAAGACTGATAGTATAGTGTTTACTTGAACTCTGCTTAAGATAAATTGATCAATGAAATGATAGATAGTTTTTAGGATGTTTTTTGGTGTTGTCTTCATACCAGTGATGCAAAAGGCTTGTCAGCAAGAGCGAGCTGCAGTGTGCAGCTTTATTCTTTAACCACCTCAAGGGACACCGGAGGTCCCCGGTCCCAGGTCTTATTTTTGGGGTCTGAGCTGAAAATTTTAGGAACCTCTGATTCAGACTTACATGTTTTTTTTAAAAGGGTCTTGGTGTAACATTTGTTATAAACTGGCACTAAACATTAAATGCTTGATTATTACTTTATTGATTGACTGAGTTACTTACTGACTGACTGTTGATCTCAAGATCTGTTTATTATGCAAAATAGATGTTGGCATCTTTGGATTAAATGGTATTCCTAAAATTCTCCAAGAATGTCATAAAAGCCTTAATGAAGGTTTGTGCTCTCGGAGCACTTGTAGATTTATTCTGTTATGTCTTTGACATCAAGATGTGGTTTGGATGGGACTAAATGGGACTATTATGTTTATGAATGGCCAATATATGCCATAACTTTTATATCTGTCACAGTACAAAAACTATCCTCCAGTCTCCCATCTTTTATTATATAGAAACTGAACATCTGTGGGCACTCCTCATTAAATAAAAAACAAAACAAAACCCGCAAAACAATTAAATGCAGGATTTATGTGCCACTTGTTTGCAGCAATTTTGTGTCAGTTTTGCCTCTTGTAATGTTTATTATCCTTTAACTGTTTGTCATTTACTCCTTCAGCCAACACACAACTGTAGACGATACCTTTGGTCTTTGTCTAAATGCAGATAAAGAGAAACAACAAAGTAGAGGCATGGCAGGTCAAGCTTGTAAAGTCATCATATAAATGTAGAAAAGTGCCGTAGCAATTCAAACAATTCATAATGAAATACAGCCCCACCTAACAGATGTTTGTCTGTTTTTAAGGAATTAACAACAAACACACTACAGTCTAAAAATAACATATGAACAAGCAACCAATCTGTATTTGTGTATTATGTGATTCCAAGTGTCATTTCTTGCTATTTTGACCTGATTCAGTTGCAATAATAAGTTGTGAAGGGCATGCTCTGTTCCAAGCAGAGGCCTCTCCTGCTTCCTCTCAAAATGCAATTAATTGTGGTTTCATGCTGAGAGGTGTTCATGGCTATTCCACACGGACCCATTCCCACAAAGACATTTAAATATTCTATTAATTGATAATGTAAATACCCTTTGGGTTTCTAAAAGGATCTCTGATGCCGTGCAGTAGATCCTTGCATTTAGTAGTTTATAAGAGAGCAGAAACACCTGCTTTCTGGCAGAAATGTGGGTGTGAGGTTTGTTTTTAGGATCATACCAAGGCTGCTTTCTACATTGTGGGCCATGTGCCCATTAGACACGCTTGTGAATGTGTTTTATTGGGATAGGGGATGCACTTCCAACTGTTAGGTTATGTGCTCACCATGAACTCCTTTTCCTAATAAAAAGACAGAGGAATGTTGGGAATGAGAAGCAGGTGAGTGTAGACATGGAGGGAGGAAAAGACAAATCTCGGATGACCATATGTCTAATAAAAGCTGTCACTTTGTTTATATTATGCCAATCCTCTGTGTGTGGTGAAGAACAAGCTTTAATGCTTTAAATTAAGTATTTAGAGTGTCAGTAATGTTCACATAAAGCTATTATGTTTATCACCACCCTAATAAAAGCACTAATTACTCCTAAATTGTTTATCATCACTTAGTAAAAGCCTTTATGAGGTTGTGGCTGCAACTATTTGCACTCCATTAAAAGATGATAATTTAAGCTACACACTTAGCAAAGAATGCAATCAGTTTAATTAGATACAGAAAAAAGAAGGCATAAAGTTTAATGCAGGCATCTGAATAACTTGAGGGTTGCCTGTGAAATCTGTAATGCAATTCTAAGATGATTTCTGTATTTAAAAAGTTTGAGCAGTATCTGACTTCATCCCTGGTGTGGTTGGTAGGATAGGAAGTATAGGAGGTGCTGATGACACATTTTTGGGATGAGGGGCTTTTTGAGTCAAGAGCATGATGGGGGGGCCACATGAGGAAATTCCAAGTTAAGAAGATATAATAAGTCACGGTGGGGTTGCCGGCTGTAATCCTTTATAGACTACTTATATATTTTATCAGTGGTATGTATGTATTTGATCACACTGGTCATAATGTAAAGTTGAGTATCACCATGAAGTCCAGTCATCATTGTCTGGCAGCCCATGGGCCACAACAGGAAGGTTAAAGGGGCTGTATCTGTATGTTTGTTAGACTTAAATATTATACCTTGTTTTTAAAATCCCTGATATGGTCTGTCATGCCTGTCAGTCAAATTACTGCATGATTCATGGCTCCATGGTTGTCTAATCTGACATTGTGACAGACAAAAAAATCTTGCGGTCTGTCCTCGATAGAAGCTGCACTGGCTTTTCATACTTTAATAAGACACATTAATGCTGTCATAATTATCTTCCAAATATTATAGGTCCAATGTCCTGCAAAATCATTTTTTGTGCATTGAATGTTGTTAGAAGAGCTGGGGAGCAAAATAATATGACACCATTCACTAAACCTTCAGCACAAAAATGTGCTACACCTCTCTAAAGGAAGTGCCCCTTAAAAGGCTCAGTTCTTTCCTTTCTGGAATGACTTATGTAATGCAATCAAGACTCCACCTACACGTGTCTGTTTAGAAAATTTGCTCCACGGCCTGTAACCCCTCCTCAGACATTGTTTGGGCAGCCAATCAGCACAGAGCTCATAATTAAAGCCTCCTGCCAACTCAGATCCAATGTTTCCAAAGGGAAAGAAAAAAGAGCTGCGTCTGATCCTCCACAGATACTTTTTTCCTTTTTTCAATTCAACTTAAATCCTAACCCTTGTTCAAAAGTTAACAAAGACATGATGTAAATGTTCAGACATATCAGGACACGGGATCCTTAAGCATCAAGTCTAAAACAGGAAGATGTAATAAAAGACACTGGTGGCATCTTCAAGGTTTAACAGATACAATAGCATTATTTTTCAAGGGGATTTAGTAGCTGTTTCCTGATGTTTTGTTGACACACAATAGACAAATATTCAGCCCATGCTTTACTTAAAGTTAAGCCATATTTAGTGCATGTTGAGGCTATGAAAGCACTCTCTAAACAGAGTCAGTGTACTGCATGCATCTCCCACAGAGGCAGCCTGTTATTTATTCACAGCAAACCGCTGCTGAAAAAAACAACTGTAATGATCAATTATACAATTCTTTGATTGTACATATTGTATAAGTGTTAATTATTCACTAAACAAAGTGACATAAAAGTCCATTAGTGTTGCTCCTCAGCAAAACAGGACATTACACTGAGCATAAGCCCAATCTTATGAATTATGTTTTATTGGTGTGCCTTTAAAAAATGCAGGATACAAAATATTTATCTTTATTTTTCAAAGGCCTGGGATGCAAATCTCTGATGATGAACTCTAAATGGATGCTGTCTTTTCAAAAATGTATGCACTGCACAAAGCCTTCTCCCAGCATGCAGTTTGAGAGGCTTTTTTCATGAATTTGTTATGAAATGTGGGTTGACAAATACGAAAACATGAATATTGAAAGCATTTACAGCATTTTACTTTATGAGTTGACACATTTAATATGCTGATTAAAAGCCTACAGTTCTAAATTAGTCTGCGTGACTGTGTATGTGTGTGTTTGTGTGTGTGAGCATTGTGTGTCTCCGGCACTTAAAATGCATTCTGCAGAGAGGGAGACGCTCACTTAGAAAACATCCCCGCACCTCAAGGCTTCATAAACACACTTGCATTACATAGATAAGATGCTGCTGTGCATATTGTACAAGTTCAAAACATGCACTCATTGCATTCATCAGAAGCCCCATGTCTTATTAGAATGGAAGTGCATTAAGCTTTAATACAGGCGCCGGAGAAAGGCTAAACACAAGTGAACAGCTGAGTGTACAGTAGCGGCACGCATGCACAAAGGCAAGTCAAAGATTACCATTTAAATGCTTTATTAAAAACCACACGCATTTGATTCTTGGAAATTATAACAAAGCATTGAGACAGATGTTGAAAGAACACATTGATAAGCAAATTTGCAATGATGTTCTTTGTGTTTGTGAGAGAGTGAGCCACAGTGCAAGCTGCCATTTGACTATTTGACAGAGGGAAAAAAATTCAGAACAAAAGATGCAAACGGATACAGTGAGCTGCAGATGACATTTCAGGCTAAAAAAATGGAGTCGAATTATTTTATAATAGAGCCCATCGACTGTAATTTTGAATTCTCGCACCCCCTCGTTCTTTTGTGGGTAACACACCTCACTGCGGGGAATTCCACTTCTTACTTTTGACTCTTTTAATATTCAGTGTTTGACAAAAAGAAGAAAAAAAAAGCCCACCGCTTTGCCTCGGAATAAAACTGGTAGATTGTCAGAGAAGAAAAAAAAACGATAAATAGTGCTACAACCAGTGTGATTGAACCTTGTTGTGTGAAGATCAGAGTCCCAAAATCACACCTGACAATTCAAACACCAAAAGTTATGCACACACACCCTCACACGGGTGCACACACACACTTCACGTGTCCCCTGTCTCGCTCTCCGGGGTGCTGCTTTATTAATGACTTTGACACATAAAAAGCATCCGGAGGACGGGAAGTGTCACTCATCAAAAAAGGCGGTTTTTGAACAGTCTTGGCGCATGTTAAAGAATTATTCTCTTTCATAAGGACAAGAGACAATCAGTGATTGTCGGGGTTGTTTCAGATGACCGGACCGTGAATCCTCATTCTCAGACAGGCCATGAATATTGTATGTAAAGTGTGCAAAGTTGGCTTGCCTGGTGGGAGAGAAAGAGGGAGGGAGGACTGAAGGCTGTAGACATTTGGTGCTGTTCATTATGACTGTTTGCAATGGGAGGAAGAGTGTGTGTGTGGTTTGTTGGAGTGTGTGTGTGTGTGTGTGTGTGCGGTTGTGGAAGGCAGAGAAAACACGAGCCAGTGATTAATTTCATTGATTTGATGCAATGTTTTGGGTAAATACAGATAGGTGTAAACCACAAATGAGTTGGACAGATCAATGGGATTGATTTTTTGTGAATAAACTTTCGGTCCGACTCAATAAAAAGCTGCTTTCTCAACACTAAGCTGCCAAGGCCAGTAATAACAAACCACAATATGACATGTGAGTGAAAGCCTCTGCACACATTCTTCATATCCACCAATCATCCGGTGCTTCGCCCACATAAAGATACATTCACTTATATGCAGGGATGAAGGGCAAATATTTGAATTTACTTACATAACTTTAAGTAAGCTTTTGGGGCTTCTTGTGCCTTTTTTTTCAAAATAGATTTTAAAGTAAGTGTGTTTTCTTTGTTCCAGTAAACAAGGTTTTACTGTGCAGCATTTTGAATATTATTGACAGATGGGCAGTGAACCAGTTAAACCATATCTCAGGTATTTAAATAGATTCCAGGTTTTACCAATACATCAACTATCCACCACAAAGTGATGTGAGCAGTCACATCGTAGACCATACAACATTGTTCATGTGACCTAAGGCACAGCAGGCTGACACCTTTGTTTTGGTCAGCATAGACTTAAACCACCAACTGTCTGGACTACATATTTTGATGTTACCACAGTAACTATGTCCGATTAGGCCATAAATTTGAGCTGTGACTTGTCCAACAAGCATGACAGACTACATGACTGAAACAACTAGAAACAAAGACCACCGTAATGATGTCAGAGGAGGGAGGGGCAACACCGAAGACAGCAAGAACTTATCTAATTTGGAGAACAATGCTCTGGTTTGTCTCTCCAAACCTTGTTATGTATGATATGTAAGCTTTATGAGAAATGCAACCTGTCACTCACCACTTAGCCTCTGCTGTTTCTCTCCAACATTTCTCTTTTTATAGTCTGATGGTAGATCATCATAACAGATCATAAAGGCAGGGATGTTTTTAAAACTTCAAAACTTTTTCTCTGCCTTGGTCTGTGCACATATTGTCACACATGCAGAGTTTCTTGTGCTCTTATTGGTCAAGAACAGATAAATCCAAGGAGGCAGGACAAAAATCAAATAGACTTTCTGTCATTGAGTTGTAAGGAGTCCTAGACTGTTCTATTGTTGTCACTCACTAAGACACACTCCAGGAGATAGAAAGACCAATTTCAGTGGCCAACAGATCCCAAAACCGTGCATAAATCATGTAGTCTGGCCTTGGCATGGTTGGTATGACTGTGCACATTCAGACTGAACACTACTGCCGCTTCAGTCACATATACACTGACATGATGAGTGAGGCAGACACTCAGTTATGCAAAGCGGAGCTTTAGTGAGTGTTTTCCTGCCATCAGCTTTACTTTGTCCTGCTGCTTGTCAATGCTCTTACTGAATATATGGTTTATGTATTTTATATGGTATGGTCACTGCGATTGTTTAAACAACCACTGCTTTAGATAAGCCAGTGTGATGAATGAGTCAGATGCTGAATTAAGCAAATGGATCTTCGGTAAGTGTACACTCTAAATGTATGATCAATGTGTGCCACTATGATTTTTCATTGCAGTCTTTCTCAGACTTTTTCTGTCATGGCATCCTTAGGAAAAGTGAACATTTTCATTTCACCCCAGTCAAAATGTAACATATAAAAAAACATTGTACAAACTTCGTACAAACTCACATAGACACACAAGTGGTTGACATGATTCATTTCGTAAGTATTTCATAAAATTGCTGTTAATTGGAATTCTGACACTTTTAGAATGAACACAACCGTGATCTGATTGTGGTCCCTTGCTTGCTTGCCACAACTTTCTCAGACACCGGTGCACACTTTACCACTTCTTGCTCTTATCATTTCTGTCAACTTTTATACATTTAAATCATGATTTCATCTGTTCTCATTGCTGGGGTTGATGAAGCTGATGGCTTTTCTAAAGGGAATTTAGAGTTATGATGATAAAAACGCTAGCTTCTTTGCAGCAGCCGCAGATGTTTGTTGCAGAACAACCTCCACAAACATCTGCCAGCTGAAAACAGTTATGCTATTTGTGTAATGCATACTGACACTACAACTGACTCTGTCTCAGAGCATGTACTTTAAATCTGTATGATCGTGATAACAGCTGCTTGAATTTTTCATCATTTTGAAGGCACCCCTTACAAACTAGAAGGCAGCCTAGGGCACCACATGCCATATATGTACTTTCTTTCTTTACTAATTTTTTTGTAGTATATCAGGCAAAATCTTTAATTTTGTGTACTCAATGCATTTAGTGTTCTAAGAGCTAATTGAATAAGGAAATTTCTCACTTTTTATTCAAGCAGAATTATAGGATACTACATCAACTTGTACCTGACACAGATCTAATTTACTTTTAACTAACAATAATGTTTTTGTACTCTTTCCATCCCTGCATATATGCATCCCAACCCCACACACTGACAGAGTAAAAATGCCAGCAATGACACCACACTAAAATGCACACGAACACACACACAAAGCTCTACCTGTGTGTGATCTTTCCTGTGCCTCCCCGGACTGGAACAAATAATGGTGGGGAAGTCGACTGTGGGATTTTTGAAGCTCTTCCTGCCTGTGACACAGTGTCAGCCTCTGCATCTCCCTCACACCAAACACACACCTTTGCTGCCCCCCTCCCCTCTGTGCTAAAACAGCATAGGGAACAAGGCCTTTGAATAATAAATACTCACACAGCTCCGGCCACAGAGAGATGCCCGTCCCGCAAACAATGTTGATGTTGTAGAGGAGCAGAGCAGAGCAAGGAGAGGCCAGGATGAATGCAAGGCACATGTTCAGACACAACACAGGACAGGGGAGCAGAGTCGGGGGGTCTGTGGAGCGAGACAGCGAGTAGCCCTGGGACTTCAAAATGTCTGTGTACTCACAGACGGGTGACATCCCTGCAGAGGGTGCTACAAGTGCAACATAAGCAGAAAAAGTTGAGAAGATTTTCCTGTGAAACTCAAAGGTAAATTCAAGGAAAGGAACACTTCAAATAAAAGAAAGAATTTAAAAAAGTGACCAAATCAAAAGTTATTGGTCTTCTTTACATGTTTTTGCCAGTTCTCTCTCAATCAAAAAGTTGTAGAAAGCTTTGTAAGGATTTTCAGGTGTATTTTCATTATATTTGAAGGAAAAGGCATAGGATTGGAAAGGAGTATATAAACAGAAAGACTTTCTTTTCAGAAAAAGAGAGAAAAACCCAACTTTTTGTTTAATGACTTCAAGGTATGTATAGACAGATATACAAGGTTTGGTCTGTTAGTTTTATGGTGTACAGCCATTTTCAGTCAGTGATAAAATCACTGACTGAAAACAATCAATCAATCAATCAAGAAAATGTTTCAACTGGAAAGGAAAGGGAACATGTACAAGAGGAATAGGACCAGGGAAGTAGTCCCAACATTTTTTGCACATTTTTTTCTGGCAGTACACTATCCCCAATTGGTAGGTTGAGGGTTTGAGCCCAGCTTTTGCCGTCACATGTTGATGTGTCCTTGGGCAAGACACTTAAAACCAAGTTCCTCCCACCGCTAAGTCAGTGGAATGTATGTGGGTATCAAAGGGCATGGATGTGTCAGCACACAGAAAATTGAGCTTAAAAATGCAAAAAGAAAAGCTGCATCCTGAGAATTAACACTGTCCCAGTTTGGAGGAAAATCAGAGGGATGGAAAAACTTCATCTTGCAGTATTTCACAACACACCCTCCGTGATCTGCTCATTTAGGTCTCACCTAAATACATTTCTGCCATTCAAAGCTAGGAAATTGTACTTATAAGCCTTAATCATTGAAGCCAGAACATTGAAAACTGTTGGGTTTAAATCGGGCTTGGGCCCTCATACTTAGTTTTGGGGATTGATCGCGCCAGACCTGGACAGAAAATCCATGGGCTTTGGTAGAGCTGGGCTGGAATTTTGGGTCAGACCCCATCTTTAATACATCCAACTAAAGAAATCATGTTATTCTGTGACTTTAAAACTAAAATATTTGTGCAAAGCTGAACAGAAAATGTGAAAGGAAAAGATGAATACACCTCAATATTTCATAGTTCATATAATAAGTCTGTGCACCTGGTCTTCATGTTCCCAGCCTCTTCTCTTCATACAAAAAAAAGTCATCAGGGGAAGTATCCTGATATATTTCAAGTGAATATGAAGATTCTTTGGAACTTTGCAAACTGTCCCAAAGGAAATGAAGCGTACAGTATGAGCAGCTTGCCGGCAGACTGAGGGATGATAACCAAAGGTGGCCCCATACTTCACTTTCCTTTAGGGGTGTAGCAGGAAGGAGTCTGATGAACAGCGGCTATTGTAGTACTTGATGTGTCCATCGTCAGCCGATATTTAATCCTCCGGTTCCGCGGCGTGGCCCCGAACATGACAGAAAATCATTATGCACTGTGGGCCGTTAACTGTCACATGAGTGATTGAATAGGCACCGAGGCGTGGAGTTTTGTATGGCAGTTAAATGTCTGTCCTGAGGACTCGCACCGGCGGCGGCCCATTGAGGTCAATGATGAGGCAGATCTGGCGGACAGCCACTCCCACTATCTGAAGGATTGGGTTCCCCTGATGTCTGGCATCTGAGTTGGGTGCAGGCAGGGGTCAAGATGGCAGAGTTAGGATGGAAAGATCTATATGGCCATTTTGTGAAGCTCAAGACATGAGAGTTATGGCATTTCCCACAGCGTAATAACAATATACTTGTGGTTCAGCAGTGGATCGTGGGAGGTATTTATTCAAATCTTTTACCTTAACAGAACAGAAGGTTTTATTTGCATTTTTTGTTAGTTTTCAAAGTAGTCTACACACACTTTTTAAGGAAAAAATAAAGTGAGTGTTAAGCCTGATTTTGAAACTGAGAGACCTCATACAAGAAGACAATGTCAGACTATCATTTTTGTTCTTGTAGTATGTGGTGTGCCACAGGAAGACAGACATAGCACATCACACACCAACTGACTTACTCACCAACAACCAGGGCCTCTACTCTCAAGGCAGACGAGGCCAGAAGCTAAACGTGGCAAGTGGTTTACATCATGTGACATCGTTGGCAGTTGTGATTTCCGTCCAGCTCCTCTCCTTATCAGTTTGCTTTATGTCATTAAAATGTTACACTGTAAAGATGCTTGTGTTTGGCCACAAATAAACAATTTGGTTCTCAGTTTCTGATGCCTGTCTAACTTTATGCTTCGCCTTCATCCTCATTGCCATGGCTATGTTTGCTTCCTGCTTCAGCCAGTCTGCTCCCTGATTGGCTTTATTTCATTTGATGTGAGAAAATACAGAGGATGGGCTTTCTTTGGCTCTCCTCAGTGCACTTCACACACATCAGGATTTTTGGTAGTAAATATTGAACACAGTTAATATTTACAATTCTGGGTGGAGTGTCCCCGATCTAAGGAGGCAGAGCTTCGCACTCAGCATCCCTGACCATTGTGCATGTGTGAGTGGGGGCTCCTCTAAAGGAGCTTGTCCAGTTTAAGAGGATGGATCACAGATGCCATTAACACCAGATAACTCCGTCTCCCCTTTTCACCACTCTACATGTCCATTAAAGTCGCTGCCGTTAAATGTTTCTCTCCATTTCCTCGCTTTTATTCAAGAACACATGAAAGAGGGAAGAGGAAAAAAAGAGGTAGCAAATTGTCAAATTATAAATTAAGCTGCTGCTTCAATTATTTGCTTGGTTTGATAATAACATGGTTAATTTTTGAACGAGGTTAATTACAAGAGGGTTAATGATATTCTAATAAAAACCACAGAACTCATCACAATTTGCTGCCTAAATTACACTGACATATACGGACCAAATATTTTCTCCAATTAAATCATAATTGTTAATAAATATCTTACAATTTCAGGGGGCATGCAGGCCGAGGCCATGCTTTGGAATGACATATTTGAACAGATTCTCGACACATTCTGGAACAATAATTGAGATAGCCGATTTCTCACCGGAGGTAATCTGACTCTTGCCGTCTTTGGTAGGTGGCCAATTTATTTCATGAAGTGGGGGGAGATATTGCACTCTCTGCATGTGGCATTATTGAAAATATGTGTGTAAAAGAGAAAGACAGAAAGAGAGAGACAGAGAAGCACAAACAGGGGGCAGGTAGGAGTGATGGCTCATCCACACTCCAGCCGCTTGATGTTGAGCCCTATGGGGCGTGATTACAAGGCCCTGGGTTATCCTTCAGCTCGCCGCCTGACACTCGCTGACTGTTTTCTCGCATCCTGCCTCCTCTATTCCTCCCTATCTCTCCTTTTTCTCTATCTCCCTCTCTGTGTACATTTTTTATGCTCTCTGAGTGTTTTATTTACTCTCCTAGACTTGTGCGTCTGTCTTGATAATGTGTTCCTGCCAGTGTGATAAATAAAGCTGTTTGTCTTTTTACAGTGCCCAGGACACTTACAGTTAATGTCTCTGCATCCACCACAGCTATTTATCAGACTTCAGACGTGCGTTTACTGTGTATGTGGGTCCCCTGCGGCACATTTCAACAAGGCTATTACATTTCATGCGCTGAGGAATAAGTGGTATCTACATGGAGGCTTCAGGGATAAACGCTTCTTTTCTATTTAACAGTTAAAATGTAAATAACAGCGTTTATGTTTTATGTATTCAGCTGAAACATACAACTTATGATGGAGTAAACAGCTGTGACTTACCGGCTGGCTCAAAAGCATTTCAGCTACAGTGAGTGTACAAATCTCTCAGCTTTTCATGCGGACTGTTGCTCAAGTGCTTAATATCTCAAAGAGGGAATTTGTTTGTCCTCACCGTGCTGTATAATGAATTATCATATTTTATTATCCTCCATAACTTTGATTCACTCTACTGTCATCTGTCCAGTGATCATCAGCAGAGGAGATCAGCTGAAAATGCAGATTCTTAAAGTTAAACAGCAGCTGACTGGATAGAGAGGAGGTATCAATGAGTGCATCTTTGATTGATCACCATAATTTCAATAACATTGCCTCGATTTTAAGGCTTGTCCAGTTAAAAAAAAGACAACTCATTTGTCAAATTTACTAGAGCTAACTACTATCCTTGTTTGAGAGATGGTTAGACTCAGTTTGCCACTGTCCAATGACAAGTAGTCAACAACAAAATGCAGTTTAGAGTCCAAATGGACATGCAAACTAGAAAGACCTTTTCAAGGTATACAGTGTAAATGCTAGGAATGCAACATTAAACTCAGCCCACAATTCGTGCATACCTTGCTATTTTGTGATTTTTTGGACAGTTTGGTTTTAAAAACCTTTTCAATTGAGTTTTTTAAAAAAATGTTTTTTTTCTATTTTAAGGTGTCCGCGTGAAATTTCACAGAAACAGCGAGGGGCTGTGCAGAGAAAAATCTACTTTTATATTCTTGCAAGTACGTTTTTAGTTAAGTACAACAAACCCTCAAAACCTTCCTTGTTACAGTCTATGATGTAAAATTAAAAGATAAAACATCAGAAACACCTTCATGTGAGTTTCAATTACAGCAAAACTCTGTTATATCTTTTTTAAAAGCTTGAAAAAACAAATTTAATGAACAAAGTTTATCAGACCTAAACTAAATTATCTTTTATGAATTTACATTTGAACACATCATGACGACATCATACTCAGTCATCTAATTGTCCTTTTATGGACCTGTCATTGAACACATCATAATGAAACCATACAAGTCCATGCCTTGAGACGTCTAACTTTGTTTTCAAAAGTAATTCTTCCAACATCTTACCTGGTTTTATTAAGTGTTAAAATGTTTTGCCTCACTTATTAAAACCAGGGAAGGAGTTGTTCATATGTGTAAATCAGAGATTTAAGATTTAGGATTTCAGACAATTTTTGGTACGTCAATACTTTTATACTTATTTAAGCTAATACAAATATAAATAGTTTTTCATTGTAATAACACAAGGTCTCCACTACACTAACGTTGACCTGTTGAAACAGTTAAAGTTAGAAACAGATGTAAAATGGTAAAAACATTTGACTCTTCTATAAATGAAATTCAAAATATTAAAGAAAATGAGCCAGATATGATAAGTAAAGGCCTATTTCAACGTATTTGACATTACAGCTGATAAATGTGACATATATGGCCAAGATGTGTGGCTGATATTTTGTCTGTAAAGATCTACTGAAATTCTTTTTAACTTACCAGCACTGTGCCTTTAATATTGTGCAACTCTCATGAAAATAATTTCAATACTGTAAAAGCTAGAACTAATTGTGGCAAAACATATTTGACAAAGTCAAAAGTAGAAACCCAGAAACTTATGTAGAATTAAATCATTTCCTTCTGATACAAATCAATACATACTTAAAGGCAGCAATGAGATCTTCAGTCTGTGAGAAAAGTTGGATGGAGAGTGAGCAGATAAAATTGCTTGAATCTCAGCTCATACTCTAAGAGTTTAATCTCCTCTTGTTAGGAGGACACAAGGGACTCGTGGTGACTTCTTTAGGGGTCTAAAATATTACCATGATAGGCTCGCAGCACCCTTTCATGCTCTATCCAGCAGAGTTCATATAGACATGCTTGGCTTAAAACCACCTTGTTAACAAAAAAGAGAGTGAACAAAAAAATTGCACTCTGTAAAAAAAAAAAAAAAAATCCTGACACTTCTGCAATGTGCGTACTTGGATTTTTCAAACACTTGTCTTTTCTTTACCATAATAGATGTCAGTTTTCTCTGATGTAGCGGGAGTAGGGGGAGCAGCACGTAGGGTCTCACTCTTTCTGCATTTGAAGCTATCACTCAATAGCGGATCTGTGTTGTTCGACATCAAACGTAGGAGACATTCGCGGCATCACCTGCAGAGCGCTCCAAAGGGATGAAGCAAAATATCTTCAAATCACTTGTCCAAGACATTTCCCCCTATTAAGGCAGCCTCCACACAGGCTTTAAGGCGGAGACAGGCCCTTTAGATAAGCTAACCAAACCCGAGTGCTACAGCCGGGAGATCAGACGCACAGTCTGTGTTCTCATCCAAAACTCCCTTACAATGGCATGCCATTAAAAAAAGGAAGGTTGAACGTTTAACACTGTTAAACGCCTGAAATCACATTTTGTCTATAAAGAAACCAGGAAAATATGAAAAAGGAGGTGCAATACAGAAATGATCAAACAGTACATCTGTTCTACACTTTCAGAAGTATGGGGAAGAGAGCATGGGCTTCTGTTTCTAAAACTATCTTGTATTATTACAGCAGATTTGCAGTTTTTGTCCTTAAATTAATCTATTTGAAAACTTTCTTCATGCAAGTACTTAATACTTCATGTAATGTTTGGAAAGAAACCCAGTCTTCTGTTTGGTCTTTATTTTCTCTTACTCTACTTCTGATTACCCTTGAATTATGAGGTTTAAACGTACAAAATGCAAAATTTAACATTTATTTTTTGTACTAAATTATTCTGTTTTATAGATATGCTATGCTAATTTTTTGTAGAAAGCAAGCATTTACTAAAACATTTCCTCAAGTTTTCAAAAGACAGAAATTCTTAATTTTGTGATGATGGGCTGGATAATGGCAATGTTTTTCTTTTCTTTTTTTTGCCATGAAAATACCTAGAAATGCCATAGACTGTAAAAGAATTGGGCAAAGCCATGTCATAGGAGCCTTTTGAACACTGTTTATGTCCTCTAATGGACACTGCCATTCTGCACGTGGTATCTCAACCCAACCTTGGCTCCATCTACTCACAGACAGAAAGGCCATATTGAGGCAGGACTTAGCCATCTGACTGATAGCAACGGCTCATTTTCCAAAACAAAAATCCTCAAAAAATCCTCAGAAAAAGAAAAACGGGCACAATATTAAAAAATCACCCTCCTCACAGTCAGAGCACGTAGATGTGTTACAGTTGTTAATGCTGTTTACTGAACCAGTCTGTAAAGATGTTTATTAGGGCCATAGAAACCGTCTTCACCTCACATACAATCATTACAGTGTCATTTGTCTGCAGCCAGCCCCAAGTGGACACTCACGGTATTACCGCCTTTGGCACTTCTGCATGGGCCTCCATTTGCAGCCCTCGAGGTTGCAGCATGAGTAATGCATGAATGGGTACTGGGGAAGTAAACATAACCTGCTACTTCTGACTATGAGCGCAACCAGGAAGTCTTTTTTAAAACCTTTTTCTCTCTCTTTATGCAAAGTCTTTCCATGAAACTGAAATGCAGGTTTTCTGTTTAGTATATTGAGCTCATGAAGTTATTTTTTTAGTGAATGAAGTCCTCAGTTTAAAGAAGAATAAACAGTGAAGGCGGGTTGGAGTAAGTGGGTCTCTATGTCTTGACTGATTGCCGGTTGTTTTGTGTACTTAAGAGTCCCCAAATATGGCAGCCAATATTGTTCCTTTACAGTGAAAAAGAAGCTTAATTCTTAAATATCTAAAGCGATATGCCACTGAAATATGAAACTTCCCTCTGCAGGTAAGTGTGATGAAAAAAGGGAACGTCTTACAGAGATGATCACACAGTATATCTGTTTACACTTCAGAAGTACTGAGAAGAAGCTCAGGCTTTATTACTAAATCTCCACAGTAAATAAAGCTGTGCTTAAATATTTCAGTACAGGGCATTTGGTTTGATGGACATGTGAAGCTAAACTTCAAATCAGAGTTTCTACGAGCCTTAAAGCAGGAGTGGACCACTCAAAACACTCAGAGCCAAAACAAACGCATACACCACAACCACGAAGTCTGCATCAGAGAACACTTTAGATTTCTTATTAAAAAGACAACAAAAACAAAGCCAAGTTTAAAGGAATGAGAAGATATTTTTCACATTTTGTAAAGGCTTCCAGCATTCTGTTGTTGTTCAGTTTGTAAATGCAGTAAAATGTCTTGTTTTTAAATCTGAATACAATCAATATTAGATCAAAGTAGCATTTTTGCTGAACAAAATTATGCTGTGATGAACAATTAATGCTATTAGCTTTCATTATCCATTCTTCTTTATTTATCAGTCAAGCACAAACTTCATGATATAATGACCCAATTTACTTTTACATTTGAAATAGCTGAGGGTAAATTAAATATGGATCACCGGCTGAAGGTGGCCAACAGGCCACAGTTTTAGACAGCACTGCTCTTCATTGTTTCATGTTTACACTGCAGTGTTGTACAGTGAGCCTGAGTCACAGGGTCAAGGCTGCCATCTGTCTTGATGGGACAGGCTACTGCTGAAGTTAACTTTGCTACGAATACAGGTCGTGCTCTGCATTATGGGAACACAGTCAGCAGACTCAGCGACCAACATTAGGAGTGATTTAAAAGAGGTGGTCTCATTTACATCACTACAGATTTATCAATGTCTGACAACAAAACTCAAAACTTAATGAACAAGGGGGGCTTTTAAAGGTTGCTGCTGTTTATAGACCACCGTAGCAGACAACAGATGACATGGTCACTATCTACACCGTCACACCTGTGGAGGTGTCTGCATTGGAAGTGTCAGGGATATGGAGAAGAAGACAGCAGTGGGAGGTCTAGTTATAAACAATTCATTACTTGACCTCAGTTAATTCAACTGCTTTAACACGCTGGATAATATTTTTGGGAAGAAAACAAGTTTTTTAACACTTGAGTGTTGTCAGTTTCTGTGACTACCTGCTGATGAGAAGGTGAGTAGAGATGCAACAAGTTGTCCACGTAATCGACAAAATTCAACAACATAAGCGGTCAGTGACAGATTTTATCATTAGATGGTCATTAAATTACGTCATCCCATGTTTGCAGTGTAATGTGTGGATATTAAATTGTTTTTTGTAGCAGATTATTCAGTGGAGTGAGTCATCTTACTCATCTTCTTATCTCTGATGGAGCAGTGTTGTCATGCAGCGGCCAGAGTGTCAGGAATACAGCGTAGCACAGCAGTAGTTGCCGCTGTCATGCAACCACGTCCTAAACCATCACCTCTCTCAGCGTAATTCATTCTCTACACTGACAATAAAGGAGGTAAACATCCTCATGTCAGTCTCCATTGTGTTAGGAGGCATAAAAGAGACTTATTTGTTTTCTCAAAGGCTGAAGTTCCAGAGCTAACAGGACTAAAGTTGTGTCTAACGTATGAGCTAACCCCATCTCCATCTACAGCTGCAGCAAGCAGACGCAAACACTGATCTGACAGACAGCACGGAGGAGAACGGGCAGATTGCTGCTCACAGATAAAACTAAACATTTTTCTCACTATTAATAACTGTCAAAGATCTCGTCCAGTACTATGTATGTGAAAAAGTAGCTCAAACTCAGTCTCACTTATCTCCACTCTGTTCTCACTCAGCTACAGTTTAACAAACTTGTGTGAGAGGATCATTTACTAAGATCTATTTAGTGGCTTTTGGTATTAGAATATGTCAGTATTGCTAAAGCATTAAAAGGAGAAGGAACTTTGAAAATCACATTCACAAATCATAAACGATGGGTCTCTCAAAAAAAATAAAATTAAAGCCATGTAGTGGTTTTTCTTTCTCTTATGTTGTAGTCCCCACATTGATATACAAACTGTGGATACCAGGCATCATATTAAAACGAAATCATCCATGTTAAGTTAACAGTAGTTATGCTTAGAACATGAGAAATGTTTGGCTACAATTAAAATCAAAGCTGCACATCTTTAATTTGAAAGAACATGGTCAAATGTAAGAAGGAAATAATGATCATAAACAAGAACAACAAAAATAATTAAAAATTGCATCATTATTTGAAATAATATAATAATAGCATCACAAAGCAATAACAAGACCCATTGGTAATTGTGGGGGCAGTAAGGAAAATAAAAAAGCACCTGACAAGTTGACCAATCGACCTAATAGTCAATGACTTGTCAACAACAGAAATAGTCAATAGCTACCCTAAGTAGTGAGTGAGTTTTAATGTAAGTGTGTGTGTATTTATGTGAGAGAAATTGTGTGTATAAGTGAGTTAGTGCATCAAGAAGTATCAAAACAATAACGTGATTAAATAAAGAGGGGTTGCTCAAGGCCCATGGCACCAGAATATATGATTGCCTCTAAAGCACCTGCCCAGCTTTGTCCCTGAGGGGAGGTAGTTGGAAACTGATGCTAGCTGATCTATAGCAGTGATGGTTCCAACGAACGCTTCGTATGTAAACCCACTTTTAGGTTAAAACTACACAAAAAAAACAATGTTGCTCAACTGGACGCTATAGTAAGATTTTTTACATTGTTTCAAATTTCCTTGCCTGCGTTTGGAACTATGGGCTTCATATCCTTCCACCAGCAATGTGCTTCACTGGATATTACGAAATTGGGCCACACCGAAATGACCCCCAGATGACCGAACACCGTGTTTTCCCCAATCAGGACTATGACACACAACAGCAGTTTTAAAGGCTTACAGAAATGACAGAGCTCTGATGAAAGGTCCAGGAGAAGCAGTGTCACTAAGCCAGTCCTAACAGCAACAGGCCTCTACCTTTATGCATCTGCATCACCTGCTAACTTGTGATCTGTCTTGCTCCTCAGTTTCCCCATCCCTCTGTTTACCTGTGACTCCATCTGCAAAAGTTCTTCGTCTGTGTACTCCATCATAAAGATATCCTTTCATGCCCATGATTGATGACATGTCATCATCACTTAAGTGAAAATCATCAATTTTTTGTTTGGTTTTGTGAAGTTATTGTTTGTTGGTGCTTCTGACCAGCTGATGGCAGATAACCCCAATGACACAGCACACAAAGTTCTAAACACAGGGGCTTTGTCATGCAAAATAAAACTCTGTTAAGAATTTTACTGCAGCCTCCAATCAAGCCAAGGTTTTTTTGTGTAATTTTAACCAAAGAGTGGTTTAATCATGAGGCTTTTGATGGCACTATTGAATGCAACATATTGGCTAGTGTTGGTACCTGAGTGGCAGTCATATTTACTAGTGCCATAGGCCTTGGGCAACTTCACCTAAAAAAACAAAACTATCCCTTTAATCTGGGAAAACAAACTTTGCCTGTTGTTTCATCTGCATTTTCTCTCTTTTCCATTTCTTATTGCACTTAAATGATAAGATTTACAGCAGCTAAAGCTCCATTTCCAAATATCTAATTAACACTGTGAGTAAAATATAAAACTCCATATGGCAGGTGGGTGTTTGAATGTGTATGACTCCCAACAGCGAGTATGTGGTACCAGCCCTGCACTGCTAGATGCATTTCGGTGTGTATCTGTGTGTGTGTATGTGCGGGTGTGTGTTGTAATCTCAGCAGCAGATCATGTTTTCCAGGCCTCAGATGAGGCAAAGCAGCTTTGGCAGCGGGCCGTTTCATCTCTGGCACTGGGGCCCAAAACAAAGAGAAAATGATTGATTGGATGATGAATTATTTAGAGGTGGAGGGCTGAGGAACGAGGCAGCCATGCTGGAGAGAGAGAGCGAGGGGTAGAGAGAGCAAGGAGACGACGGAGAGAGTGAAATTTTTTTTTCTTCCTCTTTATCACTCCCCCTCTCTGTGCAGAAGATAGGAATCCGAGTTAAAACTTGGCCCTAATTGTACTAATGCGTGTCACCGCAAATTTGCCAAAATAAAATATTGATGTGGACGCAGTGACAGGGCTGCACGGAGCCAGGAGATGATTGGAGAGGAGAGGTGTTTGCTCAGGGATCTATAGGATGTTTGAACCTACATGTAACTCTACACCGAAAACAGAAGGGGGGACAAGTCTCCTCAGTCACAGACAGCCATCCTTTCACTGCGCCCTCTTTGAGTCCCCCTCTTTTTGGAGATGATCACTGCATGTTTAGAGAAGCTGATATTGTGATTAAAAAGGCAGCGTGAATTTAACACACATCCTAAAATTTCCAAAAGGAGCCTTATGTGATGCCGGCTTGGACCACAGGGGGCACTGCTGTGATATGTGAGAGAGAAAGAGACAGGAGTGGAGGGAGAGTGCAAGAGAGGGAGAAAAAGACAGAAAGAAAGAGAGAGGGAGAGAGGAAGAGAGATGCAATGAGGCAAGGCTACAGGGATGAACACAGAGCGTCTCTCTCCCTCCATTTTTTCAATATCCCCTCCTCATGAAATTTCATTTGGATTGTAAATGTTCAGTAATTTACCATCATAAATGTGTAATGGGCCCCTGAATCCAATGACATTGTGCTGGCTAATCAACTCATTTGAAAATGAATATACATCTATTAAAAGGGAACTCGGCATTTCCCCTTTGTTAAGACTGGCGTGCTGTCAAACATGGGAGCACTTCCAAAAAGGCGGTTTTGTCTGAGAAAAGGGGGGAAAGATAAAAAACCTAATCTACTCATCAGATGTTTTGATCTTAAATAGAGATGATGAATGAGATTAAGTGCTCAAGCTAAATTCTGATTTGTTTTGTCGTTAGAAATCCGACATGTAATCGACTTAAGAGAAAAAGGGCTCATTTAAAGCCTCATTCAAAAACAGAAAAGCGGCGACAGGAAGTTAATGACGCTTCATTTTCAGCAGCGGAAAATTATGGCAAAATTAAATTCTTGAATTTTAAACTGTTTCTGGGTCTCTCTGCAGACAGCTATGAAAAACACACAATAACACACATACACGCGACAGGATTACTGCTTCTTATCTATGAGAGACGAGGGCCCGAGGCGCTACCTACAAACACTTAATCAAAAACCAAGTTCAACTCATGGCAGCCAGTGACTCTTAGAAATAGAGAGTAATGGAGAGAGTGTGGAATTCAAATTGAGGATGTTGGGAGTCTGTCAACGCGTGTGTTCATGTGTGTGTGTGTCGTACAGTGGGGCTTGACTCCTGAAGCGAGCAAGGCAGGAACATGGATCACCGAGCCAAGAAAACCATGTCATGTGGATTGAAGAGAAGACTTAAGTGTGAGAATTTTTAATTTTATAAAGTCAGAAAAAGTCATGAATGGCTTGTTTATGTCACTCAGTGCTTACGGAAATTATATTTAACTTTTCCTTTACCAAATAAGAGGAGTAGTGAAACTTTCTGTTATGATGGTACATGTGGAGATTCACAGGAAGAATTAGACTCATCATTGGCGTCAGGAAATGGGGACATGGTGTGGTTTAATTCTTTTGCTTATCATAAGCCACATCTGTGTTTATCTATCCCAATGCCAAATGATGAGCAATTACATGCCGGGTGCGTTTAGAACTGGCTGGTTGCAGCATGGAAGTTGCTGCATATGAATCATTTCCACTCACACAAACCCCCTGACAGGGTAGCTGTGCACGGTAGTGGGAAAGCTTAGGAAACACTTTTATGTTATATGCTTCACATGAGGAAAAGAAGTCCATCACAGGCTCACTGGCCCTAAAGCTAGGTTGTTCTTTTTAGTGAGGGTTAGTGTCAGAGCGAACACTTACTGTTATACATCTTAAACTTTATAAATTACTTATTTATACAGTATACTTATTTTTCTAATTGGCTGCAGTGTTGTTCATAATCTTTGCTTACCCGCATTAGCAGATATTACATGAGGTCAAACTATTAAGTGAAAAGGCATATAGAATATATTTTAACCAAACTCTAATTTTGCTTCAGTGCTGAACTGTTATTATGCTGAGGTATGTTTAATCATTTGTTTTTTAAATAGTTTTGTTTTAATAGTTTTGGCGGCGCAGTTGTGCAGCAGGTTAGTGAGCATGCTTCATGCCTTGAAGGATGCTGGTTTGCCTCTTCATGTTGATTCGTGTCTTTCTGTCTTAAATGGCATGGTTTCCCTGTGCATGCTCTTCAGGTTAATTGATGACTCTTAATTGCCCTTAGGTACAAGTATGAGTGTGAATGGTCATTTGTCTCTTTATGTGGCTCTGTGATCAGCTGGCAACTGGTTCAGGGAGTGCCCTACATCTCATATAATGTCAGCCGGGATGGGCTCCAGCTCCCCACAACCCCAAAAGGGATATGTGTCATGTTGGTCAACTTTTCTTTTATTTTTGCACAATCACGTCTCATGTCGTGTCTTTCCCGTTTTATTTTGAAACACTAACCCTTGTCTCTGTTTCAGAACCATTTCCTGTTTTGTCCTGCCTCCATCTTGTCGCACCTGTCTCCTGATTGTTTCACAACACCTGCTTCCCATCACCCCTTATTACCTATTTCAATCAACCTCATGTCTCTCACTGTCTCGTCGCCAGTTCGTCATACCTCTTCGTCCCAGCACTTCAAGGTTTTGTCTAGCCGTGTATTATTGCCCGTTTCCTGACCTTGTCTTTTTTGCCTCACGATTCTTGGACTTTGCTGCCTGATCTGATTACCTTTTAGTCTACAGTCTCCTGTCTGTTTTTTACCCTGCGTCTTGCTTCACGCCTTTGGACACTTTTGCCTCGCTGATTGCCTATCTGTGTACCGACTCCTGCCTGTTTAAATGTTGAACCTTGATGGATGGTTGGATGGATGGATGGATGGATGGATGTTTTAGTTATCTGATGCATAACAAAATTTCACATCATGGTAAATACACAGGTATTTGTTGATGAGGCAGGGTCCTCAACTGGACTCATTAAGTAGAGAGGGATTGGTGAGAGAGAATGCCATGAAAAATAAAAGCAGTCATTTACCTGTCAAAATTGTAGCTTAATCAGTGCCATTCATAGTTCTGTTCTGCCATGGACTGTGCCAACCTGTTAGTTCCTTTAAGTTTAATAGTGAGTCAATGTTTCCTGCAACACTGCAACTGCAGAAAATGTTTTGTAACGACCAAAAGCCACTTTAGGATATTACACTGTCAGAATGCTGTCCAGGAGGGGAAAAGCATGGAATATACACGTAACATCAATTCTAAAAATAAAAAAAAAGACAGAACTGTACCTTTAGCACAGTACAGTAATGTTACCATTTAAAAGGTTATAATTTGCAAAGAAACATATAACAAGAAGTGCCCCGCAAGCACAAACCTCCATCAAGGCATTTCCAACATTGACGAGCAAGTTATTGTCAAACATTTGTAACTGCCCTATCTTGCACTGTGCATCTTTGATCAAATTTCTGGATCCACATCCGTATTTGGATCACTACCAAAATCAATTCTTCCCTGTGCCATGACAAACATTTCCTGGATATGTCATCAAAATCCATTGAGAACTTATTTAGCTATTAGTTAAAATGTGGAAAACCGCCCTCTCTCGTAATGCTACCAGGCTTTTACATAAATTGTTACACACATCATAGCTAAAATTTAGCTCCTGAGCAAGTCATCTGCAACATTTAATACAATACCATATTCATCTGTGTTTTCAACCAATGAAATGGCACCAAACAATCTAGGATAGCTCATTGCTTGCTAGTTCACCTAACAGCATCAAAATAGGACGGGTGCAGGAAAATAGTCTGTTTCCTCTCTCAGATATGATGAGAACTTGAAATACAAACACATTTTCACAATTATCATTCAAACAAGAAAGGAGAACGAAGTTGAGACACTCAAACACTTTCAAAAGCAAATTGATTGCATGTTTTTTCTTATAGTCACTCCAAAAAGCACACCCCCTTAGTCCATAGTTATCTTGTTGGGCAGCCCTTTAGGTCTATGCAAGGACAACGAATAGGTTTGAGATATAACAATTTTAAGTTCAACATCCAGATCAACTTCCTTCCTCTAATCCTTCCTCTTATTTCCTCTCTCTCTTCCCACTTCCCATCTCCCGCTCTCGGCCCTGATGCAGCAATCAAGCAAAAGGACTCATTTATCAGTTCTGATGGCAGCAGGGGGTGTATTGTGCGGTGGTGGGGGGCCGCTCGGTTAGCCTGAATGTGTGGCTTTAGGCTACTGCCCTGTTGTAAGGTCATTGTAATTAAGTCCTGGCTCACAGTGGTGGACTGTGCCTTTGAGGTTCAAATGTCTTTCCCCTCCATCCTCTAAAGTCCTTCCCAGCACCATTTGCTTATGAGATCATACAAAAAAAAGTCTTATCCCACACCAAATATTAGGCTCTGTCTGTGAATATTGATTTATCTGTGGACTCAGATGGACTGGAATGAGTTCGATTCTAACCTAACTTCCTCTGTGATTACTTTGTGGAAATAGAATATTAGAGTTTCAGTGATTGCTTCAGATAGAAAGCAAGGGGCTTGACCGGACACTTACAATTGCTAATCTTGGATCCTAAACTTGCTATAACTTCAATTATAAAATCCTGGAGTTAGGAAGAAAAGAGATAACCTATTGATGAATGTGATTCTTTGCACGTGTCCATTTCCTTCCCTCCATTCCTCTCCTTGACCCCAATCCTTGCTTCAAGTCTCAAAAATAGCATTAAACACCGAATCCAGCTTTTGTCCCTGTCCAAAAGCCAAACACCACATCACATCCGTTCCAGTAAGAGCTGTCAGCCCAATAAGGTCCCTTCTTGATGGCAAACTGGCCCAGATGTTGTTGCTTTTTGCCAGTCCCCACAGCCAGCATTCTTTTGTGTGCGTCACAGCGCTGAGTGGCCCCAGGTGTTGTGGACGATTTTACACGCGGACCCTGAAATGCTCCCTGTTGCACTCCTTCTGCCCTTTCCCCCCTTCACTCTTCCCTTCCTGTGACTTGGATGAAAACAACGATTTCCCTTCCAAGTTGGGAAAGTCCTTGTCAACCGCCAATCTCAGTGCGGAACCCCAAAAAGTTCCTTGAAGAGCTCCAAGTTTCTTCAATTGAAAGAGCTGCTGAAATCCATTGTAGGTCAATGTAACTGTGAAGTAGATGAGCTTAACCACCAAGTACTTGCTGTGCTCTTGAAAATGCTCATTATGGTACACTGGCCTTCTTGTTGTGGTAGTTTTAAAGTTTTGCTTTGGCCAAATGCTGAAAGGATTTAATGACCTTTAATGACAGCGAGTCATCTACAATGAAGCCTACCCTTTGAAAGTTGCTTGAAGAGCCTTCTATGACCAAGTTTACAGTGGTGGTCGAAGGAACAAAAACCCAAGAACCCATCATCATCCATCCAAAAGCTGTAGTTTATCTTGTTTCTTTCCATCTAAAAGATCTGGTACTATTACTGGCACTATAAGGGAAAGTGGCCTTGTGGTTAATCTATGCGATGTAGTCTAGAAGGCTTGTTATGGAAAGTAAGCCTCTCCAGAAGATGATAAAAAACAATCTGGTAAATTCTTTTCAGAAGTTGCTAGGGTGAGAGCGGTGAGAAAAAGGTTCAGGTTCAAATACGTTTGCTGTACTACGTGAGTGAAACATCCTTTTATACAAGATAACATCACCTTTTTTGGAGATAAAAAGGTGGATGATCACCAAACAAATCAGCCCACAACAAATATGAGCCTTTTCTCTCACCTCCAATTACTAAGGCAAGGAAGGGACAATACTATACTGACTTTTAATTGGTGAGACTACTTGTTTGTCTGACAAAAATTTTAACATTTATTACAGCATTTGTATCAAGAAAATGAGTAATAGATAAAGACAGCATCCTTTATTCATAACTTTAAAATGAATACTTCCCAATTAGTGGTTGAACATCATTATTCGCCACTGGTAATTCAAAAGGAACACTTACCAATAACAGTAAAAAAAAAAAAAAAACATTTTCAAGCTCATTTGTTAATAGAACTAAAAATTTACGTAGAACTAACAAGAATAACTGGCAAGCCCTTGCACCTTGCCACTTCACCCACTTTTCCAACTACTACCAATATAAGCACTTTCCACTGTGCATCTACACAAAAGTGCTCCAATGATGCTCTACCATCAAGATCTCAGACTGATTCCATACATATGTAATAATGATTTAAATTTGCATTGAAATAAAGCTTTCAAGAAGTTCAAGAGAGCTAACTAACAGCACTGTGCTCCCCCACTGGATCCTCATGCTTCCCTCTCACTCTCATTAGCCCAAAAGCCCCGCAAGGAGGTTTGCTATTTACACCTATAGACATTCACATTAATTGTGCGAGGCCACAATATCTGTCAATTTATGTTGTAATATGGCTTGGATGCATGCGACACAGCATGTGCCCCCACATATACACATATCTGTATCTGAAATTCAGGCAGACACTCACTCGCAGCGCTCCTGTCTCCCCCTGAGTCTGCATGCATCCTTCTCATGCCACTGTTGCTCCCTCTGGAGCAGGAACTAAGAGGGGGTCAACTTGATCCCCCAATCCGTCTCAACAACGTCACAGTGGAGGCGAAACGTGACAGAGGGGCAAATATTACGCCTTGAAAAAGCAGTATGAATTAGGCTTTTATGTCTTTAATACTACCTCAGGAGATGGAGTACAGAGGGGGGAAATTATCCAACCATTCTGGCTCTGCAATGTTCACAGTGAAGGTGAAACTCCAAAGGGACGTAAATATCGTGCCTTGTAATGGGGTCTTAGTTTTATAGTTTTGACAGTGGTCTCTGTGTTTTGGTGGACATTATGACTGAAGATTATTTAGTTTAGTGTAGCTATGTAATAAACAACACCAAGATATAACATTCATGGCAAAGTTATATCTAATTTTAAGGTGTTACAATAACAAATATTTGACTTGATTATTTTTGTAAGCTAGTGTCTAGAAAGTTAATCAAAAATTGTAATATGTTACTCTTAACTCATTAATCTTAAAAGCAGTGATGAAATTACATTATCACATCTCTACAGCCCACCCATTAGACCTGTGGTACATACTTTGAGTTCTATAAACAGAGTATGTTAATTGATTGGCTCTAAAACACAATCCAAATTGGTTTAATAGTGTAATTGCACTTGGTAGGTAAATTTAATTCTGATTCAAGCTTTTTATTTTTGTGAAACTGCTCTGATTGACATTTTTAAGCCTTTTTCACACCATAAACTTTCGCTCCACCTTTAAATTGCATCTACTACAGATAAATATACATTATAAGCAGTCAAAACAAGCAAGTACCTTTCATCTCAGACAGTTTTCTAAGGTGGAGACAGTCCTACTATGAAGAGCAAATACATAACCCAAAGAAAAACATGGTCAGTCAGCTATTTAAGTCTGTATGAATTGTTTAAGTTCCTTTGAGGAAAAACATGGGGTCTAAATAATGAGCAATCAAAGACAAGTTATCAATAACAGCCCCCAGAAGAAACAAACATGACGACCTGTGGGAAGCACTGATACAGTATCTGAGATTCAGGATGTAAAACACTGAGGCAAAAACCATAGATCTACCGCAGAAGACCTATGGGACTACAGAAAAAAAAATTAAATACCACAGCAAAGGGTTCATATAGTTTTTCCAGGACAAATCACATGTCCGGAAAACCCACAGCGTTACATAATTCGAGAGGCCATGGCTGCTGAAGCTCTACTATAGGGTAGTCTAACTGCTTTCCAATTCGTGCATATCAGGCACACACTCAGACATTGACGGGAATACAGCTCAAGTTAAGTGGATTCTTCCGTGACCAGGGTGATCATAGCGGCTGCGAAGTTACTGCTCCCACAGGCAGCACAAAGGCCACCAGATAATGCAGGGTCCAGCTCCAATATTCCAATGGATTGTTTTTTTTATCAGGAAGTGTTGAAGCTGGGCCTCTACATCAGATCTCCTTTTCATCTATTTCACTGCCTTAAAAGTTTAAGATGCCTAAAATGTAATCAGATTACGTTCCACAAAAACCCACAAAGTAGTTTTTGTACAAGTAAATTTACTGAATGGAATTGATCCAATAAATCTTCAGAAATAAAATAAGGCAGCATAAATCATGGACATGGTCTCAGTGACATCACTCATTGGCTTCATGAGCTTTGTCATGAAGCTTGACAGTGACTGTAGTTGTATTAAAAATAGGCAGAGCTCTGGAAGGTCTCAAAGGCTCATTTTTGCCCCTTGCAAGGCTGTCCGTAAGGGGGGATAAAGGGGGAAGTCTTCTGGGGCCTAGAGTAAGGTAGGGGCTCCTGAAAGTTAGTAAAGACATGGTTCATCCTAAACTTAGATCATGATTCCCTCTTAGTTTTACTTCACAATTCTTATGAAAGCAGGAAAAAATGTATTTTTCTGGTACTAATGGTATACAGTACAGTCGTTGTTATTTTATTTATTTATTTCCTTATGTATTTATTTACGTATTTAATCATTTGTCAGCTCTAAAACTGCCAAGGGGATGAATGATCCCAGCACTACTCCTACTTAGAGTTGAAAGTTGGGGTGAGACATGACATGACATAAGGTAAAGGAGCCACACACAGGCCATATTCAAACCAGTCCAGGAACATCAAGAAATGCATCCTAGATATGAGGTGTGCAAATCAACAACAAGGACATCCGCATTTCTACACATTGATTTTATAAGATTACATCAGAGGAGGGCCCATTTACTTGACTCTTTTAGGGGCCCAGACATTTCTGTGGGTAGGCTTGCTCATATGCATGAATATAGATGAGAAAAACTATAAGGCATAGTGGTATGAATGTTTGTCTGAGTGCGCAGAGATCTATCCAGTCTGCACAATACTGTATTCAAGCAAAGGTGATCGTGGGTGTTTGCTAACTGGTCAAGGTGATGAGGTTTGCCCATTAACCCTGCAACTTTGTCTAGGGATGGGAATCGAAAACCAATTCCAGTTGAGAATCGTTAAACACCTCCATCAAAGTATTGATATCATGAGTCTTTTTGCCAATCAATTCCCTTATCAATTCCTTCCACTGACAGGGTTCAGAAGTGGTGAGAATTGTGGCTTATTTTTTTTTTTACAAAAGGCGCCTACTGCACAACCTTAAGTGAGCGGAAACACAGGCAACTTGCAGAAGCAGTTATCTATGCTGTGACATGTGTGCTTGACATTGTTGCCACTGAAAATCTACAGACCAACATTTGCCCACACAGAAAATCTGCAGGAATCAATAAGGGAATCGTTATAGGATTGGATCGATTAGCAGGATCGTTAATAGCATTGGTATCGATAAAATCTTATCAATTACCATCCCTAACTTTAGCCCAAGTGCAGTCAGATAAGCTTTTATTGTGCCTTCTGACAACAATGGAGACTGATGCAAGGACACTTAGCTTCTTTACCTGTGATACAGCAGATGAAATACTGCCCTGGAATATAAATTTCAGGACGCAGTGTAATCGTTGACTATCGCTGCTATGCCACTTTGCTTCCCTGTTTTGTTTGCTAATGCACCTCGCAAAAAAGAAAGTATAAGGAGTAAAATGACTTCACCAGAAATATCCACTCCAGAAAAGAATGTTATGTCCACGCATTACAAAAAAAAAGCATGAAAAAGAAAAAGGCATTTATCCAGTGCAACTGGCGAGAAACCAGAAAAGGAAAACTTGATAGGTTGGATACAAACAACCACTGTTGCAGGAGAAGTTTATCTAACTTCAAGGATAGTAACACAAACTCAAATGTGCATCTCAACGTCTGAAAATATTGTTTCCACTGCACACCATTAAAGTTCTGCAGTACATCTGTTAAAAAACAATCACCACCGGGACTCTCCTGCATCCAAAGAAACTTCTCGCGCTGCTGTTGGATATGGAGCTGACACACAGCAGCTTTCCATCTCTGGTGTAATCGTCATGCACAAATTGATGCGACGTGATTTTCACTTCTGCATGCTACAATGCTATGTTTATACTTTCTTTTTAACAGACAAGTAAGGTTTTTTGGCTCATACCTTTACATGTTTCGACGGAGCTCTTCCGCCTTTGGCAGAAGTGTCACCAGATGGTAGTGTGACGTGTCCTTTTTCAGCTGATCTTAAAAAAGGACACATCACACTACCATCTGATGGCACTTCTGACGAAGGCAGAAGAGCTCTGTCGAAACATGTAAAGGTATGAGCCACAAAACCTTACTTGTCTGTTAAAAAAAAAGTATAAACATATAATCTACGTAGACATAATGAACTTTCTCCGAATGCTACAATGCTTCTCTCAACTCTTTGGCTGATGCTGTTGATGCACTTCACATGTATCAATAAAGTTTTTTTTTTTTCATTTTTGCACTTATACAACTTTCAGGCCAAGAGATGACAATTTGATTTAGACACATTAGAAATCTTATAAAACACTGAACTATATTGTAATTGTAACTAACTGGATACTACAGACTCGTCTTATTCCCCTTCTAAAGAGTTTGAGTGTCAACATTAGTGCCTGTATTTGAAAGTTTTACTTTTCTGAATTTAAATCATATCAAACAGAGGTTTTCTAATCGTTTGTTGGGTGTTTGATCTATTTCACACCCTGAACACAGGCGCCCGACAATTTACATGGCTCTTATTCCACTTACATAACATAGTGGGATTATAACTGTTTTTTTCTCTCCACTTCAGAATGCTCCCCACATGTCTGACAGTGGGCTGAGCTGCATTTCAACTAGCGGTGTACTGTGGCGTATCTTTGAACAACCAAACAACTCAAGTGAAGTGCCTGCAGTCCTTTAAGCACTTTATCCTCAGAGCTTCATTGGGCAACAGACAGGCAAAGAGGAAAATAATGAAAAAAAACAAGACAAAAAATGCAAATGAACCCTTCAACACTTTCAGATGTCATTCAAATCCAGCAGCGGAGTACATTTAAAATGTTTTAGAATGCCAGACTCATAACAGCACTTTACAACAATATGCAGGAAGAGAAAAGATGGAAAAGTAAGAGAGTTAGAGATTTCTGAGGCTCCTCTGCGCAGCGTTTGGGGACTCCATGTGTCTCATCATCTTGTTTAGAGTGCATTAGCAGCCAGTGACACAAGCCTCTCTCCCTCCTCATCGCTCTAGTTTTCTTGTTGTCGGGAAGAGTGTCCTGAGGCAATAACAGCAACCATCAGCACTCCTCCTCCTCCCACACCTCCTCTTCATGCAGAGATACACCAGGGCCTAATTTTCCATCAGCAAAGCATGAAATCAGGAGAGAATGCCACACAACAAGCACTCTTATGAGGGGACACTTTGCCGGTTCGCCCACCCGTACACACGCACACTCATAACACACACACTTGCCCGCAAACACCGACACGCATGCAGGGACTAACTTCTGAATAAATTATGAAATCAAGTGGATGCTAAGCTAAAGTGACAATCAGTGGCTTGTTGATGAGAGCACGAATGTGACTTTGGGAGATGGTTTTACACATTTTTATTAAATTAGCTGTCTTTTTCACTTTTAGACTTTGTTTTTCTTTGACAGAAAGATGATGTCAAGAATTAGGATCATTTTAATTTGTGCCGCTACATACTAATGTTCGCGATTACCATAGGGAAAAATGGCCAGATGAATCAAGCAGGTAATGTTGCTTTGGGAACTACAATCTTTCAAAATTGATTTTTGAAATTATATCACTGTTTTTGCATACTCATCTGGTTGTTTTGACAGATTTTGGCTGACTTTCATAATCAGTTTTCCAATAATAATAAGTTTATTTCTAGTGTTTCACAGAGAGCCTACTGAAATTAAATTGTTACAACAGCAAAAACTTGATTGTGTTGAAATAAGGGAAAATGAACAAGCCAACATCTTGCCACAACAAAGTTCTGAGAAATTAATTTGCTTATGAGAAAAAGAGGTTAATCAAAAAGTAGTTGTACACGCCTCTTTCATACAAAAATTAGTGGTGGAAAAATCATTTTCACACCTAGATTGTTTTGTAGAGTTGTTTCAATACACGTGGCCGTTCCATGCTCGACATGGTTTGTTTGAATATGTATGAACACCGCAACTGATCTCTGTTTTAGTACAAAGAATCACACCAAGCTTGCCTGAAAGATGTGGTCTCTGCTCACTGCCGGTTGACCCCTGGAGTGGTTGGTTTGCAGTGAGGAAACAATCGACCCAGCAACAGTCACAAACAGGGTGACGAGCTAACTCATCACACTGCTGTAGTGGTGCAAGCAGCAGTAAAAGTAACAGCAATTGCATTGTGGCAACCAGACTTAACAAAATACTACTTAATCATAATACTTCGGATCCCACAGGCGCAGCATATCATAAAAATAGCAACAGGCTAACATTACTCATCATCTCTACAGCAGATCATCACAGGACTCACCAGCATTTACTGATTAAAAAAGTTATTTAGTTCCCAAAATTTTAGTCCAGCTTGTTCAAGCAGGAAAATTCTTATCTTATATTCTTTTTAAAAGCTGCTCCCAACTTTTGCTGAAGTTTCTCTGTGGACACTTCTTCAGGAGTCACATGGTAATATGCTACCATGCTATTTGGGGTCCTATGATCCGCTGTGTACACTGGTTAGCATTAAAAACCCCTCTTCTTCTTTTATTGTCAGGCATGTTTAACCTCCACTGTTGATCAGTGAGTTGTTTTGTGGGAAGCTTAGCCTGCTAGCTTCCTTTCCATAATGCAGAGCAAAACTCATAGTCATAGCAACCTACTGAGAAATCTAAAAGAGTAAATCTGTTTTATTGGCCTGAGCATCTAAAAAACAGTCTGTTTGCGTTACATCTATGTTTTGGGGTGTCTTTTGGAGTGCTGCTGGTGGCATTTACCTTGTGGTGAATTCATGTCATTGATATGTTATCAGAAACCAACCACAGCAAAAAATACAGATACCAAGACTGCCGAAAGAGAGATGGAATACACTGAGTCAAAGGTGTGAGTCCAACAGAGTAAAGATCTGTCTGAAATGGACATTTGTAATGGGACAATGACAGGAGAGCAGAAAACTGAGCTCATTTAAGGGTAACATAATCCTCAAGAGGCCCAGCACTGTGTTTCAGAAACATCCTAGTTGAGCAGACACGCTGAGCACCAACTATCAGACACTAAAGTGAACGGTACAGTATCTCAGTTTGCTATCAACTGAAAAATAAGGCAGTTAGTTATTAGGACAGTAGTGCAGACAAACACTACAGAGAGGAAAAGTCTTTCTCTCAGCTACACACACACAAATAGAGAGAAGAAACAGATCTCACTGTGCTGACTGACAAAGATGCCCTGCAATATAGATGACAAGAACAAAAGCTCCCCCATAACAAACTCCAGTCATATTGAGACGATTTCCTTCTTAATAATGAATCGCCATCAGCATCAGGCGTCAATACAGCCTCTGTGTTGTGGGTGTGCGAGCAGAGTGGGGGAAAAAAAAACATCTATCCTCAACGAGAACAAAACTTCTATATTTAATCTGCGCTGAGAACAAGCAGGCATGCAAAGTCAAAAACAAAATGGGGATGGCAAGCTGAGGCTTTCTGTGGCATGCAAATCACATCCGGACCAAGCAGCTACTGTGAGCTTATCCTCCCGCATCTTTGTGATTGACAGGATTTTTAAAATGTGTAGATTATAAATATTTATAATTGACTTAATATTGACTGTATTCTCTCTGTTTGGTTGAACTTGTATGTGAGGAAAGAAAAAAATAAGGCGCTTTAATTTTACAAGAAAAAAAAGTGCACTCTTTCAATCCAGATCATGTGTAGCTCCGTCTTCACATAAATTACCCTCCCTGCGCTCCTTATTTTGTGTGTGTGCGTATATGTGTGTGAATGTTCAGTAGCCTGTTTTCCTCACTGAGGATAATGAGCATTTCTTTGAATTTTCTGTACTTGTCAGGTCTCCTTGAGAGTTCGACTGTTAGCACAGAGGTCAGGGAGGCTCACTGTAGAGCCAGGCTCGCCTTATAGAAGGTGACAGTTGGAAACATGGGCCGGATTTCCAAAAATTAAGGCAATAAAAACACCACGAACAGTGCCAAATCATTGCTGGGACAGGCACCCGCCTCAGAGAAAGGGCAGAAAGGCTGAGCAATGTTAAATGGGGGAGACTTCAAAGTTTTTTTGCTGCTTAGTAATCCTGTCTGCCTCTACTGCCTGGATGCAAACAAGCCCAGCGAACAGAGAGCATCAGAAAGGGGCGGAGCAGATTTTTATTATTTTTTATGTGTGTAGACTGCACCACGTCAAATCAACATGTAGACTGGAGAAATACGTTTTCACATTTACAGAGACACACTGACATTGACCTTCAAGGAGTCTTGGTGCTAGCACTGCCAACGTTATCCAAACTATCCAACCTTTGCTGAGAATGCCAAAACAGGTGGCAAAAAAAGTTTCAGCGTGACAAATCTTTTCTAAATTTAAAGTGAGATATGGAGCTGTAAACTGGTTAGCTGCAGCCCCAAAACTCAAGTTTTTACAGCCCTGTGCATCAGGGCGGTCCTTATGTATGCTTCATTAGCCTGTGTTTATTTTTTTCAATCTGTAAAAATATATATTGAGATGTAAATCAAATATTAACATTAAGCTAAAAAGCACTGATAGATAAACTGTGGTCTGTACAGCCCAGTCCTAGCTCAAAGGCAACTTATGTCAACATATTTCATGCTAGCTGGCAAAAAAGGAATATAGTTATGCAGAGCATTGCTTTGGTTTGCAATGTTAGCACTAGCTTCTGGTCCTTCTTGCTGGTTATAATACACAGGTAGCAGTTAAACATTGCTCATGGAGATATGCCATCCTACAGCAGGCAGAATGCAACTTTATCTAGGAATACCAACCTTTGCTTTGGGGTGACATGAATCCACTGTGCTCTTACTTCCCTGCAGTAGAGCAAAAACAGAAGGTGTTGTGTGTCTGCATGCTGCAGTTTTGATAAACATATTAACAGCATTGTGGGTCTCTGCCACATTAAGTTTGGTGTACTTCGTTTGATTCAAGGGTGAAGTTTCAAGACTGATGTGTGCATAAAGTGGCATATTGACCGTGGCAATGTGTTACCAAATTCAGAACAGACCTGTAGAAATAAAACTGTAACAAGGAGCCAAGGTTGATGGTGCAAATGATTCTAACACTAGCCACACTCTGCTAACCAGGTCAATATTGTTCTTGTAAGGATAGCTTGCTTACTGTTGTTACTTGCGCTACGGAGGTTAAGTTTTTGCCTGCATTTGTCTGTTTTTTCGGTATGTCTGTGCTCAATCATTAACATGTTTTATTGAAATTTTCAGAAAAAGTTGGTCATGGGATGAGGAAAAATTCCTGGATCCAATACAGATGTGGATCCAGGAATTTTTTTTCAGGATTCTTAACATTGTGAGATAGAGCGGTTTTTGACATTCTCATTAACAGCTCAAAAAACTCTCAGAAGATTTTGACAGAATTTTCAGAGAATGTTGGTCACGGCACAAGAAAGTCATGGTTAGATTTTGGCAGTGACCTGAATTACTATCGAGGAAATTCGAAGATTTTTGTTAACATTGTGCAAAAGGGCAGTTTTCCACATTTTCAATAATAACTCACCGAACAATGTATGAATTGCCTTGGCAGAGAACTGTACTCTTGAAGCACTTCTAGAATTTTATGAAAACTTCTGCTGAATTCAGCTCATGATTCACTGCTCGGTGATCCTCTTGCCTTGTTTGTTCCTTGTTTGATTTTGATTTCATCCACACCAACAGCGAACTGTTCTCTGGTGTGCTTTAAAGCAAACTCAGACCAACTATTTTAAAGCAGACTAGAGTTTGGTTCTTTGGTCTGCACCAGTGTTTGAGTTTTCACACCATCCCAAAAACAAACTACTCAACAAAGCAAATCAAAAGTTAATAAAACAGAACCAAACATGAAAGATGTGGGAACTGCCTTAGTCCATCCAAATACATGTGGTGCTTACAAGTAAGACTTAAAATGATTAATTGCCAAGTGTTGATCACAAAAAAAGACCCAGCTTTCAGCTTCAGGTTTTTAAGACTTGACTTCACAACTCAACGTCGAAAGGTCATATTTTATTGAAGACGACAAAGAAACAACTGGAAATCATGAACTCCTTGGTGTCCTCACACAAACCAACTGCAGAAATAAAGCTATGCTTGGTTGGAGGACGGGTGTAGAACCTGGACGGACCAAACCTCTAAGAAATTGAAATAGCTTTTTTTTTGGCCTTTGATTGAATTGCACGATGTGAGCTCAGCACACTATAAGCCCTCTCTGTGTCTCTGTCTAACTCTCTTTCAGCTCCACATCAAAAAGGCCATCTGCAGAAAAAAAAAAAAAAAAAAAAAAGGCCGGCCAACACACACACCACCACGGACTCCCATCTCATCCACAAGTTTCCTCTGCCCAGCATCCAGACACAGCACTGCCCACCGTCTCATCAATTTTCCTCTTTGATTTAATCAGAGTGGAACTAAAGTGGCATTACAAAGTTTTATTTTGCTCCAGAGAAACTTGAACGAGTGAAACTTTTTGAAAAGGACTCAGAGTTAATACGACAAAAGGCTCTTAATAAAAAATAACCAAACAAATACACAAGGATTTATTTTACAGTCTCAATAAATGCAAACTGCTTTCAATCCCACAGAGCATTAGGATTTAAAGTGAGCATGAAACACAAACCCTTCAAGCAGATTAAATTTCAAATCAAGCAGGCCATGTAAATGATGTGGTGACAGGGGGCCCAGTGCAATTAGCATGCCAGGCTAGTGTTAAAGCAATTAGGCAAAACAGACGGCTAGAGCACCAGGGCTAAGCACAGGGAAGGGAGGAAGGACGAATATTTCCATATTGTTCTTCAGGACATCACTGCCTCTGTGTGTGTGTGCACAATGTGTCTGTCCGTGTACAGTTTGTTTGAGGTCGTTCAGCTCTAGACTTGTTTGTGGATTTCTCTCAGGGAATTTAGAGGTTAATGGGAAGTAGACTTTGTTTACTGACAGCCTATTGAGCCGTTTTGGAGAGCGAGGGGGAAAGAAATAAATAACAAATGCTGCGTCTCTTGTAACAAAAAAAAAAAAAGAGGGGAAAGGGGGGTTATAAATAAAAAGGAAACAGAAAATGCCGACTCTCATGTTGCTTAGGGGAATCACAAAAACATTTACTGGTAAACAAGCCCAGAGCGGAAACTCTGGGAACCACTTTGGGGAAAAAGCAGACACATTTGGGCAAATCTCTCAGGTGGAGCCATCAAAAGCAAGTGTCGTCTCGTACGCGAAGAGACGTGGCAGAAAGGACCACCTGGAGACGGGGAGTGACATTCGTTTGAGCGTAAATTACTCAAACAAGCATGCAGGGGAATGCCATTTAATACTTGATGTTTCCCCAGTGGGAACACTGTTGGATGCCTCTAATTCAAACAAGGAGTTAGGGTATACAAACACTTGTGAAAACAAACATGTCGCAAGTTGTGTACAAGGAGACGAGGGCCTTTTGGGATGCTAAGTGGGACAGCGACTAATCTCTGGCTCTAGCAATGTGGGAGGAAATACAGTAATAATGAGGAGAGGGTGGTACAAAATCCACGTCAAGAGTCTGTCGTTATTTTATCTTATTTTGCTGTTGTACACAAAAGTAGTGTTAAAGTAAGACTTCCAAGATAAGTGAAAATTATGCAATTATAATTACAAAGAAACAATCATGAACAAACATTAAATGAATCCTGGAGATATTGGATTTTTGCAGATATATGATATTTACAAACACATTTAAACCAATCACAGTACCTCTGTCTACAAATCTTTTTCCCAATATAAAGAACATCAAACTTACATAAAATATGAAAAACCAAGACTGGTACTACCATAGAGTACAAATTATTAAAAAAAAATAATAATTCAACAGAAATAAACATCAACAAGTGTTTTCTTTCATGTCAGTACCAGTAACAGAGTTGTTGAGCTACAAGTTCTTTACCTGATATCACGCTGACTATATTGTACATACCTACATGAATTCCAGGTTTCAACAGATTTAAAAAAAAAAATAGATATAATTTGCAAAATGTAACCAAAAACCCAATATAATGACTTCAAAGCTGGACCCAATTTTTTATTTCAAACAGGACAAAAACAACAAGTTAAAATCTAAACCTGAATGATTCTTGAATGATTATTTTTGGAACATTATTCGCCTTGGAACAAGATTTTTTTTTTCAAATTCTTGCATTAGATTAATTTGTTTTTGTTTATTGATAAAACTTGCAATAACAACATTTTAATTCATTGTGCAGAGCATAGTTTAACTTATCAGTTTAATTATATACAAATTAAATATGCAAAATCCAAAGTAAGTCAGTAGATTGGCATTTCCTGCAACTTAAGTAGTTAGTGTTGAAACAGTCAAATATATCTTTACCAGTGTATCTTTACCTAAGTCTATACCAGTGACTTAGTTCTTTGAGCCTTTTTAAGGTATAAGCCAAGAAGATTAACAGAGTTTAAAAGAAAACAGCGAACCATTGGTATGCAGACAAAAATGCAATCAAAAGCTCTTTCTATGGTGTGCTATTAACTTTTTCTGCTTGACTAGCTAAAACTGCTTGAAGGAGCTTTTAGTCATTGGGTAACCTTGGCTTGTTTAAGTGTTAAAAAAAAAAAAAAAACAGCTTTGCACAAATGCCCTTTGTTTCAATTCACAGCAGACCCTATACAAAATGGTACACAGAAAAAATAAATGAGAAGGTCAAACAGGAACTGAGACATGCTGCCATCCAAATATTTGCTGACTCTCACGGTTTTGGGAGTCTGCTTTTGAAGTCTGAATGCTTATGTGTGTGTTTGCGCATCCGTTTTCCTGTCACATTTTCCTGCATCAAAAGTGCATGACTTGAACTGCGTGTTACAAACACAAGCAGAGACTTGTATATATATTGGTGAATTCATTAAGTTGCCAAGGAATGAACCCCTTCTGCATCTACAGGTTAAACATACCAGTAATTTAAGAATTAAATATGCTTGAAAGGAAGTTAAATTAAACTTCAGCTCAGAGGAATGCAATGACCACAGTAGAGGTTTGCTTCAACAGTGAATTGCACATAAACAAAAAGTTTCTGTCACTTTGACTGTTTGCTTTCTTTTCATTAAAATTCCTTAGAGAATGAAAAAAATATCACAAAGTTACAGTAAAACATGCACAATTAAAGCAGCAGGATCATTCTTTATTGTGATATCCTTCTTATGATTAATGAGCTCCATGGTAAAACCCTTAAAGAGAAATTTCCTTTAAATTGGTCTCAATGTACACAACTCAATTAGCCAACTTTTAGATTAAATAGAATTTCCAGAGACGGTACTAATTAGTTCCTGTTGAAGTCACCCTCCTCAATGTATGCAGTGTAGTACAACCAATCAGACTATGTAGCGCCATATGGTGCACATGGCCTGTGGGCTTTAGCAGAATGACTTCATGGAGAGAGTCCACACCAAGCAGGTGAAGCTGTGTTTTTGTTGCAGCATAACAGCGAGTCAGGCAAAAGGGAGTCTTTTTCTAGGGTGAATGTGTGGGAAAAGGTTTAAAAGATCACATTGTATGAGAAGATGATAAAAAATGACGTCAACCACGAATGGACCGCGAGAGGAAGAGGAAGACACTAACAAAAACAGACACCAGAAACTGAGCAACATAATGAAGTCTGGCTTGTGGCCAAGTGAAACAAGCGACATGATGTAACCGACTCCTGTATCCTAGTAACACAACAAAGCCCGGAGAGAGAAAAAACAATGGGCTCATATAAATCATACTCACACTGGGCCATTTTTTCTCCACAGCAGGACAGATGATGAAGAATATACTGTAACATATGGAGCATATCTGATACCTACAGAACCAACAAAGATTTTAGAGCCTTATTACAGCGCCATCCTCTAAATGTCAGAGCAAAAGATGCAAAACCTTCTCTGCCTCTTCTGCAGATTGAGCTGTCCAGTCTTCCGCAAAGTAAACTGGTATTACATGCAAAAGAATGTTTATAATATGGGCTGCAACAAGCGTAAACATTTTCAAAGTATTCATTTAGCACTGGTAATGGGAAAAAAGCTTATCTATACCTAGTACCAAGCATACCAATAAGTAAAAAGCCAATTTCTACTTTGTTAATATTTGGTATACTTTTTCAAAATTTATGAATAAAAGTATTAGAAGATTTATGACATCACAAAAGACAAATTTAGTTCATTGTGGAGACAAAAACAATATAATTATTAATATATTTATTTGCCTTATTTTACTTGGATACATTTATTTTAAGGCAAAAAAATATGCAACTCCACAACTTGAAAATAGTTGGTCTAAATTGATCCAATCATAGGAGGCTTTTCAGTAAAGTGATTGGTGTCTACTAGGGCTGAACGATTTTAGGAAAAAAACTAATTGCGATTTTTCTGGCTGATACTGCGATTTCAATTCGATTCACGATTTTCTTCAAATCAAGCTTTAGTGCAATATTCAGTATGTGTACAGTATAGACAACAGTAAGGAAATCAGTGATCAAAAGTACATAACACATTACTCACCATCTAACATTGATGATAAATAATCTGTTTTCATTATTTAAGGGATACTACAACTTCTACTCCTAAACAGAGGTTTTGTGTTGTTGACCTGCTTACCAGCACTTACGCGGTGGAGATGTGACGTTCGCGAACGAGTTGACTATATTGAACAGCTCTTTTAAGTGAACAATGAGAACCAGTTTGAAGTTGTGAGTAAGCCGTTCATTTGCAAGCCATTCTTAAAGGTGCAGTGTGTCCAAATTGGCATTGTAGCGTCATCTAGCATTCAGATTTTGGAATGAGCCCGTCCGTTACTAAAACATCACATCACCAAGCGACGAGAGCCGGTGAAGACCAAAAAGGATTGTGAACAGGGCGTCATTTACAACAGTTGTGAGGTGAGGGTTTTTCATTCATATATGTAACCATTATTTTTATGGATTATAGGTCAGTTAAGATGATGATTGTGGGTTTTGGAAACTTTTAGAAACACGAGCAAACATTAGCGAGACTCGTATTCAAAAATTTCGTTTTGCTCTTTTTGTCCCCAAAACCCACCAGGATCATTATGTCAGCCTCCACATTAGAGACACATATGGTACATAAATATAAAAAGCTTTTTCTGACTTAATAAAAAGAAAACGAAAGTTTTATGGGGAAGATTGTACAACTATTTCGACAGACTTTACATACAAATAGAAACATTATATCTTATATTCACCTTTTCTGTTCGGCGAAATGCTGCCAACTTCTACACACTACACCTTCAAATGTAAATTGCTTGTAAATTTGTATTCTACAACAACATGAGAGGACAGTGATGGATGGAAAAAAGGGAAAAAAGTGGCTGAGCAAAAAGTTGGCATAAGTAAATATTGGGCAGGCTTTTACACATTGCATGAGCTTCGAAAAACAAAAGGCCGCAAGTCAGTTGCTAAGCTGGTTCTTGTTGTTTTTTTGTTTTTTTTAAATCAAAAACATATCTCAACCAGCATCCAAAGAGCCCTTTTAGCCACAGACAATAGCCATCATGGTAATAGTCTGATATACTTGTACATACTGGACATCAGTGGTTCTTAAACGGTGTGGTGGGACACACTGGTGTGCCTTAAGGCAAGTCCAGGCGCATCTTGGAAATTTGTACAACCATGTGTTATTATTACTTCAACTACACAGCATCTAATGAATGAATTTTTAGCTTACTCTATCAGTTCTTAACATGCTGTAATTAATGTGCAAACTGCAAATTCAGCAACTGCAAAATTTAAGTGCTTTGGAGTTATTGGGATAAGCAGGTTGGGATTCGACCCCCTAAAAGCATAGTATGCAAACTTGTAGATAAATATTGTCTGAGCTTATCAACTTCCATAAGATCGCATCATTCTACATAACTTGTGCAAAAAAAAAAAAACTCTTGCATACCAAGACAAGCTCGACTCACATCATCATCCATCAAACTGAACTAAAGTACCCTACCCTTTGATTGTCAGCTTCAAAAGACAACCAAACAAAAATTTCGGATAACTCTTTAAGTCGTGTTTGTTGAAATAATAATCCAACTTTGAAATCTATGTAGGAATCTGAAAAGTTCAGAATAACTTTCTTATGGAACAAGGACGGCTCTGAAAATCAATCAGATATGCCCTGTTTTAAATATTGCCTGGGTGATGCAGTTGCATGTCAATTTTTTTAACAGGCATTAGAAATAAACACGTACAGATATGACTGATACAAAACTTTTGGCTGATTATAGAGGCTTTTTGCATGAATATGAATATGCTGTTTAGATATTTTGGCTTGGTCCTCGGTGTGCCTTGGGCAAAAAGAGTTTGAAAACCACTGCTCTACATGTAAACAGTGTGCAAACAATTGGCAGCAGACAGAAGACAAGCCTCTTATTGTTCAATATGACTGTGGTGTAGCTGCATGATGTTAACCAAGCCACTATTACAGACCAAAAGAAGAAAGACGCTAAGATACTAATATTACATCTCAAAAACCAAAGAGACAAAGTGTTTTCCTGTATGTTTTTGAGTAAATGATTGACTTAATGTATTTTGCTTGGTATTTAGTAAAAAAAAAAAATCATTAGTTAAATATGCACAAGCTGATGCTATGTTTTTCCTTGTTTATGGTAATTTCCATTGTGTGTTAGCATCAGGCTAATAACCAAAGATTGCTCCATCTCTGTAACATTGGCAGCAAAGATGGGGTACATTTCACAACATGGATCTGTCTCAATTAAGAATATCACTGAAGTCAGTTTTATTTTTCTCTGCTGTTTCCCCCACTTAATTCCATTGTCAACAGGGTTCTGTGAACAAGTGCACATTCGAGTCATTCTCTCTTTGCCATTGCTGCAAATTCCTTTTCCCATATCAACAGGTAAAACTCCATATTACTTTGAACTGTATTTTACATATTTCACTGGAAATATATGAAGAAATACCATGTGCTGCCACTCAGCTATAAACATATTAAGTTATTAATTATTTATGTTTGGTAAATATTACCCAGCCCTATTTGCAAGCCCTAAACCTCTCCAACCAAGCAAATGACAGAAAACAACAGGTTACGAGTGCAGCACAGTTCAACAAAAACATGCTAACCTCCTTAACAACAAATACCATTGCAAGACGACAAAGTGTTGCTTTTGCTGTAAATGTTGAACAGATTTTAAAAGGAGAGTAAGAAATATAAAAGTATGCTTACTTGTTGGAAGAGTCGCTCTCTCATACAGGCAACACTTGACAGATACTCCATGTTGAAGAAATAGAGGATATTTGAGAGCTGATAAACACATTGGCTTCTTCTTCAGTAATTCTCCAAGGTGGCACTGTTCTTTGTATTATTTAGACGTTATTTTTAAAGCTGTAACTTTGTGAACTGGACAAAAAGAAACATGAGAGCAGGTTAGACTTGTTAGACTGAGCGACAATCACAAAGTCAAAGTGCTGGGACATCACTGCAGAGCTCGTTAGTGTTATCGCCAACACCTGGTGTTATCCTGCCGTGATGATGTCACAGGGCAGCACAGCACTGACACTCATGTTTACAGCACACTGTTTAATACTAAAGATACTCCATGATCCATTTTCTCACACTTTGATACTGAAAACTCTAATTAAATTCCAAAGTTGATACTCTCATGATGATACACTTTTTTCTTTTGTAATTCAGTACTTACAGCACCTTAAAAAAAGAAGTTATCAAAGCCAGAAAACAGGAGAGTGCGATGACTGCACCGCCATGTCAGGCACTGTAAACAAAAAGAAATGAGACTTGTATCCAACAGCTGTAGTTCTCTGTATCTTATTTATGTTTTCTGCCACTTATTTCTGATTACTCTCAACCATTAACTACACTCTGTAGTCCAAGCATACCCCCCAATACATAACACTGTCGTCTTTGCCAACCATTGTTGCTCTCTTATTGTTTCTAATTGATGTTCATATGCAATAACATTTGCTCTCCAAAAAGTACAAAACAGTGAGCCAATGTGTTTAATCTAACTTTATATATACTCCTTACAGTCCTGTAAATTCCTAAACCATACAGTGCAATTTCAATGGTACTGTCATTGCAAGTTCTAATTGAAATTATATTTTCACATGTGCAGTTTTTATCTGGCAGTATAGTACTTCTTTTATTTATTTTACATAAGTGGTGTAAATAAACGAAATACACATCTGTTATCAAGCCATTCTTATTTGTCTTCCTGTATCTGTGGTCATTACTTTAAGCGCATTATTTTGTTTATATAGCATCTGATCACTTTTGCATTCCTTTGGAAGACGTTATGAGAATAAAACTGATCCCAGTGCAGGATCACAAGGTTTATCTCAACTTATCTTGCCTTATCTTATATTGATAACCTTGTCAATACTTATTAGCAATGTGAGTCCATATTACTGATGGTGATGCTTCTTTTATCAAAGAAATTGGTTTAATAGGTCCTTGATATGCAAGTTATATTTGAAACAGGACCATTTCAGATTGCCAAGAAAAAATACAAGTTTCCCCCACCATGATTTATTTTAGAGGAAATTTAAGAAATTATAGACAAAGTAAATGCTAAAAAGGGTACTTAGCATCAATGGCTAAATGTGCAAGTCCCTTTCCCAGGATATAACATATTATTGCATTTTATATTTTGCCAATGAAGTCTTTTTAAACATGTAAAACCCTGATAATATCAAAAACCATAGGATCATTATCATTAATCATACCATCCATTTGGTCAGACAGACAATATTTTAGCTGCTAACTGTATTTGAGGATATTACTGTTGTGTCTGCAAGCACTAAAACAGCCTTAACTGAGATTTTGTCTGCTTTCTATATGTGAACATCAGCACTAAATTTGAGTATGGAAAACTGCATTTAGTGTAATCCGATGACCAACTAAAAGCCTGGGAGGATTATGTTGTGGTTTCTATAACCCCTGTATGACATAAACTCCCCACTTTAACGAGGAGATGGAGGCACGGTATGGTTCCACAGTGAAGGCAGAGTAACTTATGACCATAAAAACACTTTGATTACATAATCCTTGCAGGGAAAAAAACAACTTTTTACGCTAAAAAAAGAGCTAAATTTGGGGTGGGTGTAAATCAGGGATGCATCATTTATCACTGCAATACTTAACATTTAATATGACATCCATTGTCATACACATCCTTCTGGACTGCTTTGTTTTCATTTTCTTTGTATAACTACCTTCCTTGTTTGTATTTTTCGTTGTTTTGGCACTGCTTTGTGTGTGTGTCTGTAAGTCAGCTTACAGCAATGAGGAAAATTCTGACCACTACTCAATTCTAATCACTATGTGTCAAAGTTCAGGCAATATTTCAAACAATAACAAGGCAAGTAGTGAGGAGGGGCAGCTTTTTGAAGAAGCACCACCGTTCTCAAAGTCAGTGAAGTTGGTAGGGATGGAGACTTGTTATGAGTCATATGCAGACTCATAACTTTGGCTTCTGTTCCGGGAAAATAATCTTCCTCATCTCCAAAATTACAGTTGTCACAATGTCAATATTTGGACCAGTAAACTTAACTATTTTTTAAATACTAAGGCAACAAAATGACCCCCTTGACCACCATTTTTGGTTTCCAACTTGCATATTTGAAGGGTTACCAAAAACATACCAAAATTATACCTCATGTTAATCATTAAACATAATATAATACGATTTTCTGGAAATTATGGTGGCTCTAACACCTAACAGGTTTGGTATGGACCAAACAAGCTGTGGTCCACATTTTTGGAAATTGTCATTGATTTGGGATGGTGTAAAAGTATCACACAAACTCTGATGTGGATCAAAGAATCAAACTTTGGTCCGTCTGAAAACATGGGGGTCCCATTTTGCTCCCAAGCGAGCCAGAGTTCAGTCAGAAGCAATCCAAACCAAACAAAGCCCAAACAGGGAATCAAACCAGTGCCAGAGAACTTGGTATTAATTTGGCTGAATATTGCAACAGTGAGCAAGCTAACATAGTGATCTGAAGAGTACAAAGCAGAGAGTGGTTTGCATTAGCACTGTGTATGTCTGGGTCATAGTGCAATAAAGGGCCAGATGGCAGGAACAAATAAGACCACAGCTAAAGCCCCAACTAGTGGTGGGTATTTGGCAGATTTGGTCCATTTAACAAAGGGCACCAAACTTTGTATGCGATCACGACTTCAGTGTAACTAAATAAAATATTTATTCAGAATGACCATAATTATTAAAAAGAAGTGTATATTAAGTAATTATGGACTGTGTATGTTCTTACTGCAGACATTTTATTGGCATCAGTGTTTGTGTGGACTTGAAGCTGTCATCACTTCAGTGGATGAAACGTTGATGGACCAGAAGCATGGCTCTCTTTCTCCTCTTTCTGTCTGTAGCTGACAGTAACTTTAACAGACCCATTTCACTGAGACGTAAAAGAGATTTAACAGATTAAATTTGCCAATTGCTGATTAAAACAGGTTGCAGTTTAGATTAAAACCTAGTTGCAATATGCAGGAAAGAGCATCACCTCAGCATCAAATAAAATAAAGTTTTCACAGATGTGTGAAAACCTAGATGCAATTCTGGGCTCTTTAGAGTGCATGCAATATGAATTAAAAAGAAAAAATATCAACACATTGTTGTAAATATCAATATAACAACATATTGTATCATTTAATGCACATGGTAGTATTAAAAATATATGTGTATACACATATATATACATATATAGCTCTGAGAGATGTCTGAAAGGTGAATGACAAAGTGCCATCATGTTTTATATTATCTCAAGTAATATAAAACATGATTTACTTTTTGCTATAATAAGCTATAATAATATTGGTTGTTTGGGGTTGAACTGCATTTGTATTTCAAGTGGGTTTTTTGTATTTGTTTATCAGTTTTTGTTATATTAAATTTTTACCTGCATATGTGTTAAAGTTTGCCCTAAAGTATAATAGAGATAATTAGTTCTGGAATAAAAGTCATGCTTCATTTCTCTTCAATTGCAGTTGGAACACCAAACACAACATTGGATGTCCTCAGATATTAAAAACAAGCCAAAGTCACCACCAAAAAACTTTGGACAGAAAAAACTTGGGTTAATTATATTGTTGCATCCTTAGTATGCGCGCAAAAGAGAAAAGTATGTCCAGTAGGATCTGTCAAAACAGTTTGGAGAATTATACAAGAACCTCAGACAGAGTCACAGATGGAGAGAGCGTGAATGTTTGCTTTTACCTGACACTCGCAGCCATTTCCTAATTTCCAGACTATCATGAACAAGGCTTGGCCTCAGAAACAAAGGGCCTCGGCTAACAAAGCTTCCCACGGAGAATTGACTGCGGCCTTGGCTGCTATTTACATACAGATGCACTGGAGAGAATTTGCATAATGTTTTTTTGTTGCTGGGTGCTCAGGGGAGCGGCATTGTAACATATTGGTGCCTAATGAAGTCTGAAAAAAATTGATTTTCCACAGAGTAAATTAAGAAATGCATTATAGCTGTTAAAGCAATCTTGGGGGAAATCGGAGCCTTCCTCTGCTAAACTACGCTTGATAAGTAATAAATTACATGTTACACTTATTTGCTTTAATTCATGCTAATTTTGCCCAATTAATGGATCACTGTAGTTCTGAGGGCAGCCACTGGAGATTTAATTATTTATTGCATTTTGGTGTGTGTATGTGCATGTGTTGTATTGTTAAAAATAATGTGTGTGTGTATATATAGAGTCTTGGCTTGTTTTTAGGTATTGTTTCATACTTTATATCATTTATTTTTGTATCTGATGCTTTTTGCTATCACAGTAGATGGCTGTGTTTGTGTTTTGAGTGTTGGCAGAGCTAAATCTGCGTCTTTTGGGACTTCCCAACAGAGGCCTGATTGTCTGTGGCTGCACACTCACTGACTCTCACACACACTTGGACTAGTTTTGGCCTTCCCCCTCCCTTTCCTTCCTTTCCTCTCCGTCCCTTGCTTGCCGGGTGAGTCATTGTTTACAAGCCTTTCATTCGCCTGTCCTATCACCCCTGCTCTGACTCTGCTTTTCCATTCAATCACAGCCCCTGTATGTGGTGACAAGACACCAGGAACTGGACGTTTCCTTCTGGGCCCACAGTTTCTGTCCAGATGATATCAGGGTACAACTAACGGGATCTTTTAACCCGCTTCTAACAAACAACTCCACGGTTTACCATAAGACTATAGTTTTACAGTTTTCTGCATCCCAAACGAAAAATAAGATTGTTTGCTGCTGACACTTGTGTTTCTGCTCTTTAACTGACCAATAAGCTTGTGTTGGAAGGCACTAAGATTTGGTGGTATTTAGTTTCTAAGAAGGTGCAGTTTTTCCGCTGTGATTGTGATGTCATATCACTGAACTTGTTGTCTGTGTTGTTAGTCATGTGACCTGATAGCCCTGTGTTGTTAAATGAGCGCTAAATCCATCAGTTTTCTCATTTTTAGAGTCTGTGTGTTTACTTTATACAAATTCAGGGAGCAGACAATGCAGACAAGTAACAGACACAAAAACGTTCCGCTCAAGGCAGACACTCAGTTATTTAAGGTGGATATTCAGTAAATGTTTTCCAGCTATCAGCAGTGTCCTGTCCCATTGCCTAGTCTGCTGATTATATGTCTTTAATGGCATGTATGTGCTGTGATTCTTCATTTTACGGCTATAGGTGTGCACTGAAGCATGTGAGAGCCACAGGCAGCTCGACACTATAAGATGTAATTTCAAATTACAGTCATGTTGACTAAACTTAACTTTTAACATGGCTGGAAATGGCACTAAATACAATCACAGGCTGCACATGAATTTGTAATATTTAGCCGACAAAGAATCATGCTCCACCACTTTTTTCAATCCACTTTCCCTCCTCCTGCTGTGTGTGTGAATCAACCTGTCTGTCAGGAAGTTGCACTTGATATGAGATAAAACAGGGAGATTAATATTTGAAATATGAAGTGGCTAAAGACCTAAAAAAAGAGTGTCCTCAAACAGAAAAAACTAAGCTGGAGCCTGTAAGTAAGTAAGTCAGTGTTATTTACTTGTAAGCATGTTCAACGGCATTCTTTGTCAAAAATGCCATACACAATAAAGATTACTGGCACCCTGTTTAACAAAATTCGGTTGAATGTCTCCACAACCAGTGTTTTATCCATGTTCTACCAATCTATTAAAATGTCTTTAACAAAGTCTTGAACTTGAAGTGCTTCAAGAGCACAAACCTCAGCCAAGACATTTCTGACAGAGTTAGCTGATTTTTAAGTGCAAAATGAAAAAAAAGCCCTGTCACACAATGTTAAAAAAAACAGGTTATGAATTCCTGGATATGCATCCGGATTTGGGCCACCACCAAAATCTAGACTCCTCCCCTGTGTCAGGACCAAAGTTCCTTTAAATTAAATCAGAATCTGTTGAGAACATTTTGTTTGTTTTTGTCTGAGCAAAGAATCTGTCTTGAGCGTTCCTACCTTGCAACAGACGTTTTAGAAAATAAAAAGAAAACTCTTTAGAAAAAATGAATCATGATGCTGTCTTGTTTACTTTAGTTGGCCAAGCAATAGCATTAGTACTTATTTCTGATGTTTTCTGAGCAGCAAAAACTATGCATAGGAGCCTTTAACTAGATTATTCACAAGTCATAAGATTTTAGAACCAGGTTTAAGCTGCTTTTCTATTCAACATTTTTAAAAATAACTGCAAATTGTCTTGATTACTTCGTCATTTCATACAGACAAAAATGGTATATTTCTTTAGGTTATGTCTTTATTACCATTAATACGATCTTCAAGGGTGCTTTAAACTTGATGTTCTACAGTTCTCTGTTAAAAAAGAGTGGTATTTCTTACTAAGATTTGGTTTAAAGCAAAAGAAATGGGTGTTGGCAACATGAAAAATGGTTGTTTCTCCTGTGAATGAACTTGTACGACACCTACCCCACAGCAGAGGTTTTAATGCTTTGAGAAATAACTCCAAAAACAACAAACTCCATTGCTAACTGTCGTGTTTGCTTTTGTAGATCATACAGAGGCATTAGTGTTGATGTTTTGTTTGTGTCTGAATAAGTAAATAGGTCCTCAGGGGAGCTTTAAACTAAATGATTTTTAAAACATATTTCCTCTTAAACATATGTTCTGGCCAATTTTGGTGTAATATCCCTTGTCAAATTAGTGTTAACCTATAAGATGAATATTTATTGTGTCCATAAATGTCGGTCTCTCCCACATGTCTGACACCTACCCATAGCAGAGGTTTTAGAATAAAAAATAAACCCTCTAAAAATTATAAATCCCATTCCTCTTAGTCTTCTTTACTTTAGTACATCAAACAGAGGCATCTGTATACATTCTAATTTGTTGCATAACCTTTTAAAAAAAAGGTCCTTATGGGGGCTTTAAACTAGATTTTTTTTTTCAATCAGAGCCATGTTTTATTCTGCTAAGTTATGGACTGATGTAATTCCTGCTTGTAGTTGTGTGTTGCCTGTTCCCAATTTTATGTGATATTTCAAGTGACATAATGATTTTGTTAAGTAAGCAGGATTATGAGAAAACTGTGACGCTTTCTAAATATCATCTGTTAAAAAACACACATCTACACACGCACAAATACCTTTTTGGAGGGGTGAATGGAATCTCAGGCTGTGAATGTTCCTTTGTGAACTTTTGGCGAAGCAGCTGGAAAAATTTACTGTTGAATTAGCCTTTTGTTTCAGCAGCTGCAGCAGAGAGAAGCCCTCTATTTCCCCTCCACTGAAGAACCTGTGATAGAAATACATATTCCAGGTGACGCAAAGTTCAACCAGAGAACTTCCGCAAATCAGAGTATATGCTAATTCCGCCTTTTCCTAAGCAGATCTGCCAGAAAACCTGTAAAAAAATAAAAAAAAACACACAAATGCAAACAAGTATGACATGATGGCCTAGTTAGCTATCAGCCTGCTGTCAAAGCTAATAGGAATTAGAGGGAGTTAACGCTACTTTGTTTCTCTCCCCTTCAAGTACTCCCTCTACCCCTGCACTCACTTCTGAGGCATCCTCTAAGTATCCAACCTCATCACGCCAATATTAAAAAGCTTAGCTGGCGACGGTTTTTCAAGTAAATTAGAGAAAACAAAATCTCTCAGATTAGTCAATTAAGTGGCACATTAGCCCGAGACTTAATTAAAAGATAGCGGGGCATACAGTCTTTAAGGATATTGAGAGGCGACGGGAGTGTTTAAACAGCAGATTGAACAAATGGCACTTATTAAAAACTTGACTGTGAGTCACTTGACACCTCACATATCCCCTGCACCTTGAGCTACATAAACAGAGTGTCAGCTCTCTAGGCTCCTGCTATGCAAATCTGGAGGATGAAGCAAAGGGAGGAAGTGCACTCGTCATGCAGCATCCCCACCTGGAACGTCAAAATGCCCTCCTACAATCAGCGGCTTAACAGCCCGAGCGGAAACATTTACAGTGTTACACTTTTCTCCACAACTACATCACTCCTGGAAAGTGGTTATCAATGTTTATGAGAGGTCTGGAAGTTTAAGTCTGGGTTAGGATGCATCCTGTGCTCTAACACAGAAAGTGTGTTAGTAGGTTTGGCTCAAAAGGAGGCATCCTCACGAAATCATCCTGAGATAATATGTGTGCATGCTTGGTGTCAACCTCTCATCGGAAAGCATCCTTAATTAAACCTTTTGTTCTTCCAAAATGACAAAAAAAAAAGCAAAGCCAGGCGAGCAAAAAGGCAGTTATTGTGTCAGAGTGCCGAGCCTGAAGAGCGAGGTACACTAAAACATCACAGTTCACTGCTTGTGTTGCCATCTCAGCGTCACTTTCGATCGGGAACAATGCGACAGCTGACAGCTCGCACCCAAGAATTATCACGCTAAACTGAATTATTTCTGCCAAGTGTTAATTTATTAACAACCTGTGCATGCTCAAATGTAGCCCGCATTTGCATATACATTTTTAACCCGCAAGCTCAAATGTTCAGAATATTCTTCTGGAGGGAGAGAATGTTTCAAACCATCTTCTGTTGCGACACATTAGAATTTTGAAGATTAAGGTGGGGAAAAAGAAAAAAAGGCCCATAAATCTCATGTATGTCTGCAGGGCACATATACTTTAAGGGCAGAGATCTGCACTTCATCACCTTGTGGCGTCTCCCTCCTTATGTGTTCTATGCATTTTCTCGCTCTTCCCCTGTAGCTGCTTTCAAAGAGCTTTAAATACTTGGAGCTGGCTTGTTTGGATGGATTCCCAAGACTAGACTGTTAATAAAAGAAAGAATTTAGTATTCAAAAGCACTTACAAACACAGACATCCAAGCCAAAACTACTTCAAATGTTCAGCTCAAAGCTAAACGTGCGAAACAAAGAAACAAAGACGACTAAGTTAATCATTTGCACAACATCCACGCTCCATTAAAGTATGCTACAAATGTCAATTATCACCTTCTACTATAAGATCCGCCCTCACTCGCTACAGGTGCCCTATTAAACATGTCAAAGAAAAATGATATTTCCCACCCTTTAAAACACTCCCACCCACTTTTACAACAAGAGTCGCCTCCTGTGTCTTAATTGTATAATTCTGAAGCTGTCATGCAAGGTACAGACGGATTCGTGGTCTTTATTAGATTTGCTCAACAGTGATTCTAATTCTTTTTATTTTGTGACACGAATCAGCGAAATAATTTCTGTAGGTGATTTTAAACAATACAGGTGAACATAGTTGTGTTTGTCTCTTTGCCTCAGTAATTTATCAACTCCATTTCACATCAGATCATCTTTCGAAGTGAACTTTAAACAAATGCTACTACTTTCTATAAAAGAAGTAGTTTGTGAAAATCTTCACAGTTAGGGTGCATTAACAGGACCTTAAAGGCCTCCACCAAGTGAGAAGTCAAAGGTCAGGGTCATAGAGCTTTATGCCCACCCCTCACTTGTGAACATATCTCAATAACATTTTATATTTTCCTTTAACTTTGCTCACACGTCCTCTCTGTCTGATATCCAGTATGTCTCTCCAAAACAATATATGCACGTACTTACACAGTAAAGAGGAGTTATATTTGTATCTTTGCCTTGATGATTCATAATCCTTGAGTTGCTCAACGTTTCATCTATTCAAGATCAACCTTGTAGCTAACTTTGAACAAATGTGACTGAAACAACTTTCTACCAAATAATCAAGTCCCTATCAATAATGTTCGAAGTTGGAGTGCATAAACAGTGATTTTATTCCTTCACCTCCTTATTTCACACCTCTAGGTCTTCCAAGAGTTTTTTAGATAGATAGATGACATTGGATGAATTTTCCTCAAACTCTGCACATCTACAGACACTAAATCAGTTGCCCAGCCGTAGTTTGGGATGACCTAGAAAATATTCAAGTAAATGATTTGTCCATCACTCAAGCAAATATACAAATTATTTGTCAGACAAAACTATCAAGATATGTACTCTCCCCCATTAATCACAGGTTTATTAAGCTAGATTTTATCACGTTTTTTGTTTTAAAATGCTCTCAGGTTCAGTGCTTTAGTCTAATGCCTGGATCAGACTACACAATTTATGCATGATTACGGCCCAACCTGACAGGGGTTCAGAACACGTCGGCCTCGAAAATCAGTTGTTTCGTCTTGTGTAGTTTGTCATAACGACCGACAACAACAGATCAGTCTGATATGCCTCAGGACTCTGCGACTGAAAGTATAGCAGGTTTGATTTTTTTGTCCTGCCTCCTACAATCTGTTCCTGCACACCAGAGGCAACAAAACAAAACGTGGTTTGCGCATTGAGAGCTACAAGACAGAGGAACAGTTTGCAAAGCTCTGGAAAACAGCATCACTGCCCTTATGATGTGATGAGGAGCTACCACAGAGTGTCAAAGGAGAAATGCTGGAGAGAAACATCAGAGGAACACGGTGAGTGACTGCATTTATCAATTAGCAAACTAACATCCCATTTAGTGTTAACTTTGACAGCACTTTTTTAACTTAGTTTTTGTCTTTTGCCTAAAATATCTTTTTTTGTTTTAGTCATAATTTAGTGTATGAACTTTTGTAACATTGTAGTCGACTAAAATATGAATTGTAAAGTGTAAGGCATTTTTTTTTATGTTTCCTTGAATTTCTAAAGTCATGTTTTACACTTGGACCCCGCCACCATGAAGCTAAAGCAGTTGTGATTGGATGTCCCTCTCAACTAATCCAACCTCTCCACACAGCCAAAGTAGCTCTGATTCCTAACTTGTCTCTATTTTCTACATGCAAAATTAGGTCTGATTGGATTTAGTCTCGGTCAGACATTTTCGTGTAGTCTTTATTTGTTGACCGAAATGTCAGTTAATTTAGTTTTAGTGTTTGTAAATGTACACTTTTTTTTTTGTTATAGTCTAGTTTTTGTCAGGGGAAAAAAAGTTGTTGACAAAAACTATGACGAAAATAATTAGTCGACAAAATTAACACTGATCCCATTCAACGTAACCTTTGCAGATACCACTGCAGTAGCTCTCAAGAACTCTCTGAAGTCCAAGAGACCTTGAGATACAGTAGGTGGATGAGATTGGCAGTTTTTTCCATAAATTTTGCACATCTGCCCGCTCTAACTGATTTGTCCAGCAACAGTCCCTAAAACAAAAAGTTCCCAATCTCTTTCAGCGTATTGAGGACTTCATAAAATCAGTTTAATTGCCAACTGGTAAATCAAAAACTCTATTTTGTACTGCAAAACTGCTGCAAGATCAGAAAGCATTTAAGGCAACAGCAAATGATTTTGCTGTAATCACATAAAGCAGCCTTTAAACCTGTCAAACAGCACAAATTACCCCTTTAACATCTTACACACGATGATGGGATGCCTCAAACAGCTGTGACAATGCGTTCCTGTGTTACTCTTGTTAATTTACACTTTATGAGCTTCTCCTCTGTATGAGTATGAGCAGGTGTTTCCAGCCCACACCTGTAAACTTTCCCCGTATTTCCAATTCCCTGCGGCGTGTGTGTGTATAAGTGCGTGCAAAACACCCTGCCGATGCCTGGTTACCTTTATTTTATTCCGCTTATCATCACAAACAAAACTGTCACCACGGCAGTTTGTTGCTCAGGTAAACAAAGATGCAACAGGAGATGTGTTTATTTGTAGCAGATGAAACAATTAGGGAACCCTGACAGGCAAATAAACACACAGAGCGGAAGCATCTGCTCGCATACGGGGGGGGTTATCACCGCTGGATTGATGCTGTTTGCGTTGGAGCTTTTAGAGACATGCTTCAAAAATGACGCTGAAGAGAAGACGTGCTTTTATAGCTGGAAAACAATTTATCAGATCTGACAAGCAATTAATTCTGTTTGTTTGTTTCTTAAAGGGAAAGAAGAACGAGCGTCTTTGAGTTTGAGCCTGAGTGGAATACGGAAAAACCTGCGTATGAACATGTTTGTTTGATCTTTTATGTTTTCTCCCGTTGTTGCAAAGCATGTCAGAGCCAGCCTATTTGTGTGTGTGTGTGTGTGTGTGTGTGTGTGTACTGTATGTGATTGTGTGTGTGAGCGGCTTTGCCTGTCACTCATGTTAACTCAATGTGAAGAGGCTGCTCCAAGCGGAAAGTTGAGTCCTATATATTTGCCACAATGGCTGGTGTTATTAAGACCTTGATCCATGTTTTCTTTCTGCATGGAGGGACGTAAGCTACTAGATGCTTTCTCTCTCTCGTTGGGTAGGGGGGTGCTGGAGTCGGGTAAGAGGGAGGCACACAAACACACATTTTGGTTCTATAAACAAGCCTTTTTAAAACAAAAAAAAACAAGGCTGTAAGTTTCCATCTGTGCTCGTATTTATGCTCAATTTGGAGCATTTTTCATTGAAGAAAAATAAACATGGATTGATTTACAAAAGGTTTTAGATGATCCCATTAAGCTGAACAGGGAAAATGAAGCACTGTTTCATTTTTTACTTGTAAACTGGCACTGCCGACAGGCTGTTTTATGCCTCCAACGGGTATAGAATTGCCAGAGGCTAGAAGATCAGAGAAAGGTCAAGAAGGAAAACACTGGGTAGTTTTTAAGGGGTGAACAGGAAGGAAACTGACCCGGACCTACAGACTCAACAGTTTATCTTTGAATTTGAGCAAGGACTGATAAAAAAAAATACCTCAAAGGGTTCTCAAGGTATCACATTCATAAGCAGGGGATGATCATGAGGCTCGCCGACCTTTGAACTTCTACCTTCAAAACACAGAAAGATAGTCATTTCAGCTTATACAGGAAGTCTGTGTAAGTTTTGACCAAAAAAGCCTCCTCAAAGCATTCTCAGATTTTACATCCACAAGCAAAAGATGATCATGAGGCTTAAAGGCGTTGATTCCTTGCACCTAAAATCTGATCATTACTCTCTTGAGCAACAACTTCAAACTTTTCCGAAATCTGAAGGAAATCTCTTGAGGCACTTTTTGCGATACTGCAATCCCAGATGAACATGAGGCACCAAGACCATGACAGCTGACTTACGAACTATAAAACTCAAATCAAATCATTGATTATTGAGAGTGGACATTTGGGAGGAGCATGACAAACATTACATTCTTCCAGAGGAGGTTTTTCTCTTCCACATTTAAAAACCCTGCCCTAAAGCATTTATGAGGTGTTACATTCATGAGCAAAGGAATTAACATGAAACCTAATGACCTTGACCTTGTCCCTCTTATATCTGTCCAGGTCCTCCTCAAGTCAGGGTGGACAGCTGTGAAAAGTTTGCAGAGACTCTCTCCACGTGTTTTTAAGAATGTGTGACCATGAATGGGATGGGCATTAGGTTCAATCGCCTTAAGCTTTGACCTTAAATATACAACCATTTTATCTTTAAAATACAGAGGACACTTCAGCAAACAAAGAAAGAAAATCACTTTAAGCAGTTGTGAGATATCATGCATGCATGAAGAGGACATACAGTCAAAAAAACAGAAAAACATGATGTGCTCAGAGGCATTAAATGTAAAAAATGGCTGAAAAAAAGAAGACACAAATTGTTACCCAAATTGCAAAAGACGTCTTACAGCAGAAGCAGCTTTAAGGAAACACTTTGGCATCTGTAAAAGCCAAAGCAACTCCTCTGATCATAAACACATCCTGTCCTGTATGTGGTTGTAAACGCTCAGAAAAGCTACTACACTACAAGCAAGCCTGCAAAACAAGCTGCCAATCACACGCCAGCTCCAGATGACTGGAGGCCAGCAGAGTCGGCGTTCATTTAAGTGATGTTAAGAACAAACAATCAAAAGTGCTTGCTGGGGAGACGGCAACACGTCCACATCAGCAAATGACATGTAACAATGGTGACATCTAATTTATAGCTCAAGGAGCGTGTACAAGCAAATAAACAGGCATCCCTGGCCTGCATGTCCTCCTCAATTTGCCTCTCCCACGGTCCATTGGCTATCAGACGGAGGACAGGAAAAGTTGAAATAGAAAAACTTGGAGCTGATGTCTTATTTACAGGTCCTCCATTTCTGTTTCTGTTTCTAGAAATCTCTTAAGGCAGTAGAAAAAAGAAAAACCTCCCAGAATGCTTGCTCACAAACAGAAATACTCCACTTTCATGTTCGCTTTAAGAAGCTGCAACATCTGAACTCTTGGGAGGAAGGAGGGGATGTTTTCAGCGCGGAGGAGGAAAAAATATGAAATGATTCGAAAACATGAGCGTCTCCTCTCGCCTTTATTCCCGTTTCATTCTTTCCTCCCTCTCAGGGAGTTGTTGTCAGCACGGGGCAGAAACTTTGAACCTCACTGTGCCCCATGTCGAGTGTTTTTTCCCGAGCTCCAGTCTCGTGATCTCGCTAACTGCCGCGTTATCTTTGCATCGCTGTGGTGACGCCTCCAGGTAACAAGGAGATTAGAAACAGTCAGAGGCCCATGTACCACAGCAAAGCTTTAGCAAAAGGGGGTCTTTAAATATTTAAGGTGTGAGTACGATCACACGTTGTTGCTCCAAAGAAGAGAGGGGGAACAAAGAATACAAATCTTTCCCTTGGAAATCATTTACATTTCATTGCTGTGACACTGATGGGAGACTGATGCAATTTTTTGAGTGTTGATTTGAGGTTTTCTGTATAAAATATGCTAAATTTAAGCTATGCAGCACCAAAAACAGAAAAAAAAATGTCTTGCCGCAAATCTGTCACTGCTAATGCAATTTTAATGCATTTTTCATGTTGGCGACCACATCAATAATTCGTGCAGCAAGAGAAATAATAAGCAAACAAATAACGCGCGGTGAAGGCAAAGGCAGTCTGCTTCGGCCTCTTGTCAAAGTCAATTAGAGTCCTCAGGTAATGACCCTATTTGCATTGTAAACCAGGCCCTTGTGTGAGAGGGCTAATGGGGCCACTACCTGAGGAGATTAATTGAAAGTGACATTACTTGAACTCTCCTCCTTTTTTCTCCTTTCTTTCACAGCCCTCCGAAATATCCTCTCATCTTATTTTAATGTCGTGCCACGAGTGTAAACACAGGGGTTGAGTCTTTGCAAACTTTGACACGAGTGAGGGGGAGGGGGGAGAAGACATCATGGCACAGGAACAGGGCATTAACATCTACACAAAACTCCTGAAACTCCTGCATGCTGAAGTCCTAATTTTAATATTACCTGAACTGTCCTTACCGACTGGTTGAGTGATATATAAATATTTAATCTGTCACATCCTTTATGTTTGTAGCCGAGGTGGAAAATGTTGTTTGCCTTGCCGTGTGTGGTAAGGCACACTGATGAGCCTTGAGGTAAGTCCAGGTGTGCCTGTAGGAATCTGTACAATCATAACTTAAAACTATACAACAACTAATGAATTAGATCTAAATCAACTCCATCAGTTATTTGTGTATATTCATTTTATCCGGCCACAAAACCTGCTTGTAAACAGACAATTTGAGGATTCTGCAGTTGATAGCACCGTAGCAACTGGAAGGAATTATCACATCCACATTATCCCATTTAAAGGTTTATATGATGTTGAATTTGTGACCTCTAAGGTTTTAATGTGACATTTAATTCATGACATTTATCTTTAATAAAAACAACTCCTGCTTACACAAACTTTTCAAGAGTAATGCGACTGTTAGTAAAATATTATTTTGCATTACGAGAGCGATACAAAAAAAAACAGACACAACAGTTGCAGGAACATGTCAAGAGGCTGTTTTTATGGTATGAACGTGGTGTGCCTTGAGGTGTTAGCATGACCTTAGCTATGCCTGGAGAAAAAAGTTTTTAAAAACAATTACCAGGGGGACGAATGAATTTGTCCTCAATGCCAGCTTGTGGGATATTCTTCAGTTTATCTTATAATTATATATTATTTAACAATAAAGTCAAATTTAGTTAAGTCACTGAAAGTTATTACATTAACATTTTAAAAAAAAAGAACCAATTTTATTTTACAACTGTTTTTTGAAATTGCAGCAAACTATCTTTATTTTGTCAGAAATGTTGCTTTTTATTAATGTTGTCATGGCAGATTTTTTTCATGTTTCTTTATGGAAATACATTTGTATGATATTCTAAATAAAGGATGTGCAAGTTCAGTTACCAGAGGGATGATTTTAAAGTTTTTGGAAACGCCTGGGGGCTAAACTGTAGCAATTTGAAGGATACTCTCAACCAAAAAAAAAATAAGATTACTGTAGTTTAACAAAAATACAACACAAATATATAGCCTACAAAACAACTTATTCATATATCTCAACTAAAATGCAAGTAGCAGTACTGTGTCTAATGAGCTAAACACAAAATTCGAGCAATAAAATTGTACATTCAACACCTGATTTAAATTGGTTGCTTTCATGTGACATCACACACTCATGAAATTCTAGCCTGGTTAACAGAAATCATTCAATCTGCTTTACTGAAGGGAAGAGTTAACAGTCTTGTTTGCCCTCCATATATCAACCTGTTTATCTTATAAAAGATTGAAAGTTGTTTGTCAATTAATTGCACTTACCAATAAATAAGAGGACAAACCCAAATTACAGAAAACCAGCCTAGAGAGAAACCCCAAAGAGGAGCAAAAAGCAGATTAATGCTGTCACATGCTCCACTGTGTCTGTAGACCAAAGACAGTAGCTTGAGTCAAGTATTCTTTTTTATTATTATTATTAAAATCGCTGCCCCTAAAAATGAACCAAAGAGAGGGCTAACAGTGATCCTGATAAAATTATCTAATTACACAAAGAGGCTACCATTAGCTTATCAATCTTCATTGTTTTGATGATAAAAAAAATCTTATTGTTTCATTCCTTAACAGCAGATTTCTTGATCTATACACAACATAAATACATCAAGTGCTCATATATCTAGAGACTGTCGTCTTGGTAAGCTGTAAGAGGAGGGATTCTCTTTTATCATGGTTTGTAAATATACCTGAAGTGACATTATTGACATTCTACTATTCTAAGTGGTATATGTATATAGATGTATAATGTCCTAGATGTAGCGTATTGCTCTCGTTTTCCTGTTGTTTTCATGGGATGGTAATGTAATCTTTTGTTGAGATGAAAATTAAAAAGCCTGTGCCGCAGCACCGTGCAGTGGTCAATGCAAGCCAACATTCTTTTTGCCCTCCAACCCACTGCACTGGTCATGTGACTGAAAGCTGTCATTAAGTGTAATTAAGGGTAAAAGATTGTCTCTGAAGATAAAATGAGCAAAAGGCTATGAGAAATCTATTAGTGAGCCAATTAATGGTTATCACCGCCGCCAAAGGGGTTATCTTTTTGTTACTGCTGGTCCATTTGTTTGTTGATCGATCCGTCCATCCATCAGTGAGCTCTAAAACTCTAGAAGTTCTCAGAGGATTTGGATGAAATATTTGTGAAATGTTGTTAATGGCACACAGAGGAAATGGTTGATTTCAATGATGATACGAAGACAGATACTGATCCAGGAATTTTTAAAGTATTTGTCAATATTGTATGATTGGGTAGTTTTCCACTTTTTTGATAACAACTCAAGAAGTTTTCAATGTTTGGATGGAATTTTCAGAGAATGTTGGTCAATGCACATGAAAAAGTGATTGGATTTTGGTGATCTTAATTCTTGTCTGACTTCTACATTACTGATAACAAAGTGCCCAACAATGCTGGAGATGGTGTGGAGTAGGGCTGGGTATTTCCAGCAACCTCACGATACAATACGTATCCCGACACTGAGGCCACGATATGAGATGTATCCCGATGCACGTAAATTGTGAACATTGACTACATTTTTAACAAAATTCCCGACAAGTTTGTTTTTTATTACGAGAAGAAAAAGAACAAAGATGAGTTTTAAATGATTCTACAACTTCATAAACTTAAATTCAGGTCCTCAAAGATGGTAGACCTACGTTAAAATTTGGAACATGAGCTTCATCATGTAGCTTGGCCTCCAACTGTGCCATTGTTAACATTACCAAAAGTATCCCTGAGGAGTGCATGACGATATTTTGCTGTATCCATATCTTGAACACAGGCCTGTGTGGAGGTGGTTTGTGCTCTCTGAGCACTCTTAATTTCCATGATGTGTTATTTTAAAGCGAACAAAATACAATGTACCTTCTGTTCTACCTAAAATATTCTTTGAATTTTCTTCAAGTAATGGTTTGTAACCATCAAAGTGTGATTTTTGTTAAAATGTGCAAATGTTTTAGTGAATATATGAATAACCCCTCTAGAAAGAGCTCAAAGGCAGCCTGCTGGAAATTTTCTAGGTTTTCAGGAGTGCATGAATAAAAAAGAAATTCTTCAAATCAGAAGAATCCTTCCCCCATAATTCTTTGCATGGTTCTTTCAGTGGCGACAAAGACATTATGTGGAAGTACTATGTTTACAATCCAATCTGACAGATGCCATATTGCATCAGTGCATATTATTCTTAATGTGGTCAGGATCCACACAGATGCTGACAGTTACCACATCTGCATGATTATCTTTAATGACTGACAACAGAATATCATAAATATATCTAAATGAATAACCTCGATGCTAACAGCCGGATAATGATGGCTGTTATGGAGCCTATGGATTGGCAGAGGAGGGTTGGTGTGTGTGGTTGTTTCATGCCGTTTGACAAAAGAAGCATTAATTTTCCATCTGGATTTTAAAATAACAGATGGCGGATAAAGCGAGGTGTCACACATTACTGCTACCCCCTCATGTCCTGTCTAATTAGTCATATTATATGTAATTACAATACAGTTATAATCTTATCAGTACACAACTCTCAGGTCCAGCTTCATGTGAAAACGAAGGAAACAAAACAGCATTAATGTTGCCATCTGCCATTGTTCTATACTGGAGCAAAAGCAGGAGACTTTGGAATGAACGGACAGATGAATAGATTGATGGGTATGGGGAGGGGGTGGCTGCCACATGCTGATTTATTAAATATTGTAAAAGAAATGACCTTGAGATCAGACAAGTGGCAAATTTTCTCCCCAGATGGCAAACAGAAACAAGGGAGCCGTCCTAATTGTGACATTACAATCCGGCACAGCGAGCGATCAGATGGGGATTGATTAGAGGAGTGGAAAGGTGGACGACTTTGTGAAAAGGTCATTGCACACTATACCTGGAGTTTTGAATATTTCCCACCCTCCGCCTGCTCTCTGAACGAGGAACAAAGTGGCAGAAAGAAAAGGAAAAAAGTACAACTACTGGGTGATTGCGGACTTTCTGGACAGTGATATTTTCACCAACGCATTAGTGAAATAAGATGGTAATTTCCAGGGGCCAGGGTGTATCCAGGCAGAAAATGATAAAAGGAAATAAAGATAGAATTGAATAGGTGGGGGGGTTTCTTCTGTGCGAGCTCAGCAGGGGAGCTGATGTGGAGGTTAATTGAGGGGTTAACAGGGGGTGGTGTCGGCTGAAGGTCAGACTGCTGTTACGGGCAGCAGGAGGTCTCTGCCCCCTGACGACCTCGATGAGTGTTGTTGGTCATGTTTTCTTTGTTAGTGCGAATGCCACTGTCAGGTGAGCACCCTCGCTACCAGAGAAAGGACCAGAGGACGACGAATGCGTGACGCCGAGCTGCAGAGGGGCAGAGGTGAAAGATGAAACTCAGTTTGTCAGTCGCAGATGACCTCAACATGAGAGGAAATGAAGAAAATACAAGTAGATAGTCACTAAAGGTGTTCAGCTACAGTACACATAACAGAAAGGACAATATGACTCAGTTAAAGTCTACATAGTCATAGTCTGAAGTCTCTGAAGTTTGAAAGCTTCATTTAAAGCACAGTACACCGAACTGTAGATCTTGATCTACTGAAAAGTCTTTTAGAAATGTTGCCAGATCTTTAACCCTTGATCTGCATTGGGTCTTATACCAACAGGATAGACTATTCACATATCTGAGTGTCATTTGGATTTGGCAAATCCAGCCCCTTAAAAAGTAACAATCAAATGCAGTTATTCACTGAGTTTGGGTGAGTAGACATTGCTTACCGAATAATGATCATAGGGATCTTATTTGAGAATGTTGTCGACCACTGATTAAAAGTAATGAAAAGGTCTTCTGACACTCTAACTTTATGACCATGCCTTCTTTAAAACATTCCTGCTATAAACTGCTTTATGAGTAAATAAACTTAACACAAATGCATCACTGTGAGTGGATAAGAAACAATTACATGAGATAAAATAGAATAGAATAAACCTTTATTTGTCCCACATGGGGAAATTTGCATTGTTACAGCAGCAAAGGGGACAGCGTTCCTTTAAAATTCCTTTAAAAGCCATTTAAAGGAATTTTAGCACTTTACACAGCTAGAAAACATTTCAAAACAGCAAAAAGGGTTTTTTGAGGCAACCCTTGCTCAAGAGCGGAGTTAGACTTCTCTCAATCAGAAGGTCAAGGACCAATATGGGCACCTGCTGTCACACTTAAGAGTCTTTGGGCAAGACCACAGTGATGAAGCAGGAAGTGCACTTGCCTCATAGCAAGATGGTTGCCGGTTTCATCCCCATGTCGGCCAGGCCCCTTCTGTGTGGAGTTTGCATGTTCTCCCAGTGCGTGTGTGGGTTCTCTCCAGGCACTCCGGCTTCCTCCCACAGACCAAAAACATGCTCATTAGGTTGATTGGTGAATCCAAACTGCCCTAAGGTATGAGAGTGAGCATGAATGGTTGTTTGTCTTTCTATGAGGTCCTGTGATTGGCTGGCAACCGGTTCAGGGTGTATCCAGCCTTTTGCCCAATGTCAACTGGGATGGGCTCCAGCCCCCTGTGACCCCGGACGGGAAAGACATGGATGGATGGGATACGTTAAACCTGACAGAAATAAAGATGGCAGCTTCTGACATCTGTATATGAATGTGGTGTGATTGGAAAAGTGTGACCTGCAGTGTAACAACTCAAGTCACTGTCGATTTCGGTTTTATGGGAAGTACTCTTATTTTTGTGAAGGAGATTAACCTCATCAGGCTTATTTTAAAACTCTTGTGATGACATATTTCAGTTCACATTAGCAACCATTTCTTTAACCCTTCTCCTCCTGACAGCTTCCCAGACTCCAGCAAAAACAAAAGAACCATTAAGGTTGATACATGATGACCAAATTTTGTCTTCAAGGCTGACAGAGAGGTGGGCCTCCCATGAAATTTTTAACTCTTTCACCAAAGGAAGGTCCAGACCCCAGGATCTCCAACAGTCTCCCTGATATCCAAGCAGTGGGACTGGATTGCTTTCTTAAATTCAAGGGAAAAAAACACTTCCCTTATCTTTAAAAATGATACAAGTAAAAATTAGTTATTTTTAAGTCCGTTTAAAGTGCAGTATACAACTGATTGCTTCAACTTTGAAGCCAATAACTACTCTTACTTCAAGATGAACATTTTCAGTTCTCTCAATAAAGACTCTAACACACGTCATTATAAGTGAGCCTCAGTTGAGTAACTGATCTTCAGTTGCTTGCCATCAGAAATACGTGTTTAAATGTGGATACATTTGGAGTCCCAAGGTGCATAACCATCCGTCAGCTGCATGATTTTGAACTTTTTCAATGAACTGTGGCAAATGAAAACTTTTTAGCGCCATGGGCATTTTTTTTTTGTTATCTAAAAGGACAAATTTACCGTAATTAATTATATATTACTTCCTTTCGTAGAGGTGTTTTGTATGATGAACAGTTACAAATCATAAGATACGTATAAACAATTCATTTTTTACAAATACATTTTGAAATTAAAGAGCTTGAAATTAGTAAATATTTAGCAATTTTGCCGAAATCATATCCCAGAATACTGTTATTTAACAAGATGTTACCATAACAATAACAACTGACTTTTAGCTTATCAATAAACTGATTCTTTGACTTTTATTTCATTTTTAAAAAAAGAACATTATTTCCAGATGTTAAAAAAAAAAATCCCTTTTGATCCATGAGTTACACAAAAGCCTGATGTCAATACCTCCAATATTTAAGACACAAAAGCTGAACATCACATATACTACTTTGACACATGGGCACTGTTCAAGCAGGAAAAAGATATTTCCATGAGACAAATGAACCTTTTTTATAACACAAGCATTGATGTTTGTTAAAAAAAGCAATCAATCCGTTCAGTCTTTGGTTATGTTTATTGTCCGAAAACAGAACTCTTAAGACAGTATACAATGTATAAAACTAATAAAGCAACATGACCTCATAGTCGAAGATCTTTTGAGATGAAAATCAAGTTAAATGCAGAGCAAACTCAGACAAAATACTATTCACTACAACCACTGTAGTATATGTGTACATGTTTTGCTTTAAAGATGAATTCTTCACATTTTCTATAAAGTGTATCTATACACTAATTAGCCCGTAACAAACTTTCTGAGTAAAGTATAAACATGAAAATGAGGTTTTCTCTCTGCACATTATCTGCCTGCAGAGGTGCCCGTCCAACCTCTAAACACACAATAACAGTGCATCATTAAGACGAGCCGTACGTGACAGCACATTTTCTTTGTTGGCATTTGGAGGGGACTTTTTTTGTCGCCATTTAGCCAGCAGTGCTAATGAGGGCCAGTACTAAGTATCATCACTTAAACAACATCAAAGCGGATCTCAGAGACAAGAAAATGACTCCGCTGTGATTCACCACAAACTCATCTGCAGATACACAGAATTACAGAACATTAAAAAAGGGAGGAAGAAAACTGCCTTTACCCTGCATTAGTTTACCATTTCATCATGACAGTTCGTGATTCCCCTTTTTTGTGTTGTGAGTCACTGGGCTTGATACACCAAAGCCGCTTATATGGCGACCACGGTCACCATTTTTTTAATTCCTTATCGCGGCCCTCATGAACAGAGTGCAGTTCAACAGAGTCATGCTCGCACAGTTTGTATGTAAAACAGCATCAGAGAAGATGGGTACCATATACAGCTGACAAAGCCTTTTTTGTTAATAAAAGAGCAGGACCCTCATGGAAATAAAGACATAAGCTGTACATTGTTTATCTTCATGTAGCAGAAAACTGTACAGTAAGCCACTCAACCCTATTTCTTATCTGTATTTGAGAATTTGCACATTATTTCCAGTAAACCCAAGGCTTTAAACATGCCAAATAAGATGAGTTTCTCTAGTTCATGTTTTCATAGCCCCTCCTACAGGCCTCATTCTGGGGAAAAAAGAAAACAGATTTCAACTTTAATGTGGTAACATTACAAGAATAACATTGTCACTTCACATGAAACAGGGCTGTGATGTAACATGGCTGCTACTTTGACTGTCTGTCTTTTGAGTTGACTTAATTTCTAGCACAATCTCTAAGAATTCAGTTCCTGGTAAAATGTTTATTTGCATGTAGTTTAAGACGGTGTCCAACGAAAGGCAAAATCCCACTTGTCTGATATTGATTGGATAGAAATTTGCAGCAACATACTCACTGCATAGAAGAGCATCATGAAAATAATGTCAGCTTGTTGTGATATATCAATGAAATATTGTGAATGTTCTTCTGCAATATTTAAACATTTTTTATTGTTGTAATATGACTTCTTTATAAAGAAAAACAGCTTCACTTAAATACTATTTTGATTTTCATATCTTAAAATTACATTTTTATTCTTTAAACTTTTGATTTCCTTCTTAAACTTTTACTTTTATTGTAATAATGCATCTTTATTCACATTTTAACATTTACATTTTTCTTGTAAGATCACAACATTATATTAACATTTGTTTTTGACACAACAACTGTTGTCTTGCAACCTTATTTCCAAAAACGATGCAGCTCTATTCTAGTTATTTTTTCTAGTTAAGTTTTAGCTGGAAAAATTTCACCCTTGTTCTTGGTGAAACTGTTTTTTTTTTTCAATGTATGATGACTTAATTCCTGTGAGTCATGTGATTTGATTCATAACATGACGACTCTAATTATGTAACTTTAAGACTAGGACTAGGACTTTACTCTCAGAATACTTCCACTTTACTCTTAAAATATTTTGACCTTTTTCTTGTAACATTTCCACTTATTTAATTTAAATTTCAATGTTTTTGTCTTTGATTCTTTATTATGGCTATTATGCTCCATGAACTGTTAGAACCTGTCATTCATCCTTTTGTGCAGTTTCTATCTTAAAATAAGCCATCTGAAGTTGACTTTTTAACATTAAAAAGACCTAGCAGAGAGATCTTTGACGGTTCTTAACCTTTGGTTTAAAAAAGTGACATATTATATGTATGCTGATTCACCTTTGACATTTCACTGGTTTTCATTGCTCTACAGTAGATACGAGTAAATGAGTCTGTTGCAGAACGACTGTTTGCAACAAAGGCCTCGACCATACGTAAGAGGGTAGTTTTTAAAAATAACATTCTCGTCCTCTGTTTTATGAAATAATCCTGCCCACATATGTTAAAATCTTAAAATGTCTTGGATGTATTTTTTTGCAGCCAATGCTGATCATTACACATCATCTCCCTGTTTTTCTCACACACACAGAGTCTGACAAGGTCTTGTCCAAAACCTTTAACCTTGCAGTGGGTCTGTGTCACTGGACTGTGCTTTATGAAGCAGCAGTAACCTCCATAGTCCATGCAGGTGCCTCTGTTTCTTGACATGGGGACGCACAATATTATCCATATATCAGTATTTGAAGATAATTGCTTTAGAAGCTAGATATCGGTATCATCAGATATGAACATGTTGCTGAACTGCTATTTTATTCTATGTCAAAAGATAACGAAATTAGTGTTTGCAGCTCCAAAAAAGCCAAGTTGAACTTTACTGTTACTGTTCGAATTGTATTTTGGATATAACAGAGGAACATTCAAAATAACCTACTCAGTAATTTCAATATATTTCTATCAATGCCGGTATCAGCTGAAGTTTTGGAATATCAGATTATGGCAAAAATCCAACATCAAGCATCCTTATTTAACATAGTGGGAGAGCGACTGTGTATATTTATTCAGTCATCTTAAATGTCAAGGTAGTAACCAATCAGCAACCTAAAATCCCATTTTTTGGTGGACAAAATGCCAAAACGAACATAAAATGTTGTTTTCAAAACTACCCACCTATCAGTGGACTTAGCCAAAGAATGAAGTGTCACATAAATCCCTTACAGTGTTTACAGTACTAAGACTAATGTTTTAGATAATTAAAAACATGTATCTGAAATAAAACAAGGTTAATGTCAGTATTTTGTTTAGTGTAAGCGACACATGAGCCATAACAATGACTACCTGCAGAATACCTGATACAATGAAACGGTCTCTAAGGCAGTCTGTGATAATACTTCTTAAGGAACAAATACACAACAAAAATCAAAAACAAAAAGTCCTACATACTAAAGGTTTAACTGACATGTTCATATATGTGGAGTTACTTAAAGCCCCTGCTAAGCTGGTTTTCATGGAGAAGCCCAGTGTCAAGAAAAGCATGCTTTACACTACCACACACACGTTTGACAGCCACAGTACACAAACACATCTGTCAACCATCACACTCGCACACACACACACTCTCTGTCTGCTGCTGAATTCAAAGTGACAGCAGCGGCAGTTTCCTTCCATTCTTCCATCCAGGGTCCAGTTATCCCCCTGAACAGAGACACCATCGTCGACCCAAGCGCAGGCCTCCTTATGTGGGGAAGCAGATGCCGCAGCACTCCATACAGATTTCCAGGCAATCCGATGACTCGCAGCAGGCGTCCATGATGCCACAGTCCATGTCGCAGGGGCAGTTGCAGTCGTCGCCCAGGTCGTCGGAGCAGCAGCAGCAGCAGCAGGCCTCCGACGTGCAAGCGCCGCATGAGGCCTGTGCCACCACCATGTTGCAAAGTGTCAGGAACTCACAGAACAGGCACGCCAAGATGCAGTGGACGCAGCAGTCTGGTGAGCGTCAGCCCAGGCATAAGAATGGATATGTGAATAAACAAATATGAAATAATCACAAGAGACACACAAAAATACAAGTGTATGTGGAGCAAAGTCACTTAAATAAGCGCTTATTAATGAAATTAGTGCATGCAGAGTGAGTCCATGCTCGGTGGTTAAAGAAGGTCGGACTAAACTACACAGCAGGGATAAAGGAAAAAAAGAGAATTCAAAGAAATCAATTCACCCCCTGCAGTTTTGATTAACCCACTGTTAAATAATTGTCGCATTATCATGCAAACTGCAAGGTTGATCACACAAAGATGATTAGCAGAGTCCAAAAGTCTTCACTGGTAAATAGGTGGATTAATGCGGGCAATGCTCGCACCTCTGATTAACATTTAACCTTGTCACAGACCCCTTTTTATGAAGCTGGTGGTATGTTTCTGCTTGTTGTTTAATGGCAAGGAAAAGTTCCTCTTTAGTTTGCAAATATGCCCATTAATCATGCAGATTATAGTTCAGAGTGGCTGAATTAGTTTTGTGTCAGTTTGTCGACTGACGCAGTAGGTTTATAACGGCTGAAGGTGAGAGCAGACAAAGTAGCCTTGAAATTGATTAAAAGTCACAAAAAACAAAACAATGCAGGTAAATCTGAAGTGTTTTAGAGAATTAGCGATCATGTAAGAATGAATGTCAACACTTCACAACTCTGTGCATTTTAATGCCACATCTACACTGACCAGGCGTGACATTATGACCATTATGTACAGTGCTATAGGGCCCTGTACATAAAAAACTGCCGTGCACTGTGTATTCTGACTCCGTTCTATCAGAGCCAGCATTGACTTCTTCAGAAACTTAAGCAACAATAGACTATCTGTTGAATTGGACCACTTGTCACGATATATCGCGATAGAGAGCGGCCACAGTTATCGTTTATAAGCTTTTCCACGTTCTATTGTGCCACAATAGTCATGTGATGTTACGGAGGCAGGCTTTGTGTGTGGATGTATGTGTGTGTGGCAGACTACATTGTGTGTTTGTAACAAAAATCTAAACTCACACAGCAGCAGAGAGTAAAAAGTAACGTTCGGGTAAAGTGAGGACAAGACACTGGAGGTTTTCTTGTAAATGTGAAGTAGCTTACCAGAGCCTCAAAATTATTATATTAAGTGGGAAATTATCGTACACGAGACGAAACAGAGCAAATGTGTAAACATGGATAGCCCGGTCTGTAGCTGCTACTAGTGGTGTCTGCGACATCTGTAGAGCACAAGGTTTTTATTCACCATCCGGTCATAAATTCTACTTTGAACGCGGGGTCACATATATGACATCAATATTCAATCCCTAATGCAAAATATTTTATCAAATGAATCATATTGAAGAGAAAATCATGTACATGAGAAGCTATTTAGACAGTTTATTGAAATATAGGCCGGCTATGGTCCACTTTGTTGCCTTTTGTCTGTGCTGTATGTAAAATTTCCCGAAGCACTGAACTTGACGTTCTGTTGCTGCGTACATGTGAGAGTATGAGAGATGGAGGGACAGAGGGAGGAGTGAGGAGGCTGCAAAAACATTAACATTCAAATTAATAGTGAATACAGTGAGTTTTAAAAATCCCAATTAAAGGATTTAAAGGGAATGGTAAAAACATTGTTTGGGTTTCGTTTCATTAAAGTATTTTCTTTAAAATACTTGTTTATATGTTTTTTTTTTCAATCAGCATTTATACATTTTATTAGAAGAATTGTGAGATTTCTGGGATTAATATCAAATTGTGATATCATGATGTAAATTGCAATATCATATCAGATCGGATCGTTCTGAAAATTTCATATCGTGACATCCCTATTCCCTATACGCATCAATGAGCCTTGGCCACCCATGACACTGTTGCCGGTTCACCACTGTTCCTTCTTGGATCACTTTTGATAGATACTGACCACTGCAGACTGGGACCACCCCACAAGAGCTGCAGTTTTGGAGATGCTCTGACCCAGTTGTCTTCCCATCACACTTTGGTCCTTGTTATACCTGCCTCTAACATCAACTTTTAAGGATAAAATGTTCACTTGCTGCTGAATATCTCCCACCCACGGACAGGTGCCATGATGAGGAGATGATCAGTGTTATTCACTTCACCTGTCAGTGGTTATAATGTTATGCCTGATCAGTGTTTTTGTTCTTTGCAGTATGAGTTTCATACTGCAGCACTACAGCATTAAAAGGGACCATGCATTTGTTTGTATTTCCTACAGCCTCCTCCCCCCTCTGAAACAGTGTTCATTTTGACAGCACTTTTTAATTTAGTTTTAGTCTTTTGCCGAAAATATCTTTCAGTTTAAGTCATAATTTAGTCATCTAAACTGTTTTAATTTTAGTCTAGTTTTAGTTGATGAAATTTCACAGCATTTTAGTGGATGAAATCTACTGTAAATTTAGTCGACTAAAATATGAAGTGTAAAGTGTAAGGCATTTTTTATGTTTCCTTGAAGTTCTGAAGTCATGTTTTACACTTGGCTAAAATGAAACATCTAATAAACCCTTAATTGAATGCTAGTAAAGTTTGAATGTATAAATTAACAGCAAGAAATTTAACTTTTGTGTGAAATGCAGTCACCTTTATTTAGGCTACCTGGCAGAGCATCTCAGTTACAATACCAGAACTGACAACCAACAGTGAACCTGCTCTACATGAATATATCAGTTCATAAAGAGAGGAGCTCTGATTGGATCGCTTCCCAACTTATCCGACACCACTAAGCTAAGGCAGTTGTGATTGGATGTCCCTCTTAACTCATCCAACCTTTCCACACAACCAAAGTTCTGTGATTGGATATATTCCTAACTTGTTCCTACTTTCTACATGACCAAGTTGGATCTGATTGGATTAAGTCTCTGTCAAACATTTTTAGTCTAGTTTTTATGTGTTGACAAAAATGTCAGTTAATTTAGTTTTTGTCCATGTGCACTTGTTTCTATTAGTTACTGTCTAGTTTTCGTCAGGGAAAAAAGGTTGTTGACGAAAATTATGATGAAAATACTTAGTCAACAAAATTAACACTGCTCTGAAACAAGCCTTTGCTGGCATTCTCAACACATCTTTGCTTATAAAACCACAAAAATGCCTTTGTAGTCTCCTTGAGCCCATGGGGCTGAATACGCAGTCAGAGCATTTGCAGGCAGCAAAGTACAGGAGAGTCAAAGATTCGGCATGCACAGTAATGCGGCTCAAATCGACTTATTCATTATCAATCATAGAAAATAAGAAAACAGGAACTTTAGGTCTCCATAAAACAAAACAGAAGTGGCTGCATAAACTTGAAGACACATGACTCACATTGCACATCCTGCGATGTGACTATTGCTAATGTGCCCATTGCAATCAAAACAGAAAAACAACACATTGTTCAGGCCTGATAAAGAGGTGGTTCCAACTGTTCTGTATATGAATTTTCATGCAGGGGAGCAAGAAGCAAAACAAAATCTTAAATCATTAGTTCATAATTGAAGGCTCTAAAGATAAAGATTGTTAAATACCTAGGTGAAGGCATAAGTAGTGCACAAATAACAGATAACTGTACACAACTGATGTTGTCATTAATCATGCTGCTCCACGCTCACACTTCTGCAGTGGTATCTGAGTCAGTAAATCATATTAAATATCATTGGGTAAGTGCGCCTGGCACACACTCCTTGCAGCTGTCTCCTTTTTGAACCAGGGCCAGCGCAGCACCCCAGCTTTGGAGTGTTAAAAAGACATGATGTGGATGTATGCAGAAAAATAGCATTACAAACAGGCTGCATTTGCATAACTTTCATCAGCCCATCTTGAGCTGTCAGAGGGGCCCTGTTACTGATTGGTTTAGAGGGAAACGCGAAAGGAGGAGAAGTGTGGAGGACGAGCGCAGGGAAGGCGAGCTTTGGACCGCTGGATGCTCATGTTTGATTAATCAAAGTAAAGGGGGGATTTTTTTTTTCTACTTTTCGCAGTGCTCAGGGGCTGCAGAGCTGACCAGAAGCAGTAGCTGAGTGTGATACAAACAAGATAGAGGGGAACATGAAACGAGCAAGTGCGCGCGTACATGTGAGTGTGCTTGAAGTTTGAATGCATCTTATTATCCTTATCTGAGACCGGAACACTGGCAGTGATGGAAGATGCATGAGAATAAATCCTCCATCACTGAAACTTCATATGGACAATGTGAAAAGTTTCTTTTAGCAAGGTTAATGATTGTCTTATTTGAAATAAGTCTTTAGTAACTTCTTTCCTAATAGGTTGGACAGGTAATAAACTTTGGACAACTTATCACAGCAAAACTGTAAGCCTAGAAGTTTTTGACCTAACATAAACAGGAAAATGACAGAAAAATGAATAAATTACCAAAATGACATAAATTTTAGAAGCTGTTCAGCTCACTTGTCTGGGAAAGAATTTGAGTGCACTAGGTTTATCCCTGTGGCTTCATAAGTTAGTGTTGCAAGGAAGACCTCCACAATGCATTCAGTTTATGGTAAGAACATGTTAATATGCTCCTGCTCCTGTAAGCTGTCATTTTTTGCCACATTGGTTTACATCTAGGCAGTACAGTGGAGACAACAGGTTTATTATCTAGATCTTCTTCTTAGGCCTGTGGCAAGTCTACGAGTCTCAAGCCCTTCTTGGCTCAAGGATACCTCAGTATCTAGTGCCTATTGCAAGGGTACTTTGGCTTCATCTTGGTACAACAGGGAAAACAGAAAAACAAAATCCATATTAACAAAGAGTTAATGGGAAACTGCTAAAACTGGAAGATGAATAGAATTTTAGATTGCTGGAAAACATTAGTATCCACTGTTCATTCTGCCTGTTTGAGAGTTAAAAAAGCCAATGTGTCAATACGCTGCCCCGCCATAGCCCCATGCTCAAAACCTCAAAGTTCACCCTAACAAACTTTGAAGGACCCAGAGGGTATAGCCATGCCAGTGTTGAGAATGTAACAGCAGACTGTGAATACGATATAAACACAGTACACAGGCATTAAGCAGCGGCCGGCCATCTCAGCTATTCACTTGGATGTATAATTCAACACCAGCGATTAGTCGGGATCTTACAGAAGCCAGTGAGGAGGAGAGGGGAGAAGGAGCGAGGGGCGGGGGGGGGGGGGGGGGGGGGGGGGGGGGGTCGTATACTGTACACAAGAGAGAGCTGGACGCAGGGCACATCTCCATGAAAACAAGAGACAGACAGAAGGGCAGACAGAGACACAGAGTGAAACCAAGCAACAGACAGACAAGAACAGCACACACTGACACGGCTCCTGTTTAATGTCAGCGAGCGGCGATGAAGCCCACAGTTTGCAGGGCCGAAAAAAACAGCGTCCGGCGCCTCAGAGGAAATACTTTGAGACATCTGGAAAGCTAACATAAAAAAAGAGGGAGCGGCATGACACAAAACAAGCTGGATGGGCCTCAGAGCGGCAAGCTGTGCAAAACATTCAAACTCACAAAGAGGAAGAGAGAGGGCAGGATGGCTAGACGGACGGAGATAAAGAGAGAGAGATTGATCAGGGGAAAAGCCTCGGTGGCCATGGGAATACACTGAAGGCACATGGGTAAAAGAGGGCAGAGGAGTTATGCTGGAGGTCCACAGCATGTACTTTAATGCTGGCCTGTCTTTAGACATGAATGGGAAAAAAGTCTAAGCAGAAGGAGTTACACAACACACGCAAACACACTGAAGTTTAAATCAAAGCAGAGCATGCTCGCGGCTTTGGCCCTAAATCTCTAAATGAGGCTAAAGCAGCTGGAAGCTTTAACTGATTAAACACAATTAACAAAAAACGCAAACTGGATGACAAGAGTTGTGACAACCCGCCCCGCTGTACAAAAACAATGCGGGTAAATGACTCTTCAGAAGCAGCAGTGTTATCACAGATTGGCAACGCCGCCGACGGCATGTGCCAAGAAAACACAGGGAGCCGCAGACTCCCCAGAGCTAGCTCCAGCTAGCTTTACGCCTTTTATTTCCTGTGTTCAGGGGGCTGTTTAGGAGGCTAATTTCACAGGCAAACAGATTATGTTAATCCATGTAAACATTCGAACACTACAGCTTGGCTGTTTTCCGGGGGGAAATAAATAGTTGAGGGCGAACATATTCTGAGAGCTCTCTCATCTGCAAATAAGCAACACAAAAGCTGTAATGAGACAGACTTGTTGAGCTGCTGATGTTGTGGGGTTTTTAACACTCTTTCTTCTGCTCTTTAGTAATTAAGATGTTGGAAACATGACGTGTCTGGAATTTCTCATGTGGATTAATCCCACCTTTCTGTAGAAGTGTTGTGGATGTGCTGTTCTGTTTTGTCGGCCTGGAACATCATATGTGCGTATTTCAAATAAATACAAACAAAAAAAAGTCTTACTATGCATTATTATACTTATTTCTCAACTTGAAAAGGGGTGGACAATATGGCCCAAGAACTACATCACATTATTACGGGAAATGTTTGACAACAACATCCATGACAATACAGTCATGTACGTTGCTGGTGCAAGGAGAGGCTTTAATTCAGATAGACAGTCGACATGTGTGCACTGATTTTCATGACTATATCAAACTAAGTGGTACTGTTAGTAAAATTTTGTGAGTGTGAGGTAGTGCTCCCAAGCTCCCCAGTTCTGGTGAGTTTCCGGATGTGTCAAAGACCTCAAATTAGTAGATTTTCAGGTAAAAAAATAAGAGGAACCATAATGCCTAAAGGTATAAAGGGGTTCTTGCACTGAGGTTGGTGCTCAGGCCCTAAAATACTTGCAGCCTCTTAAACCACATCCCATACTGACTTAAACATAAGTCCCACCCCTGAGAAGATTTCAAGGAGGTCCAGGACCCCCATTTGGCCATGCTCCTGTACAGCAGGAGAGAGGGGTCATACCTGCTTGTTTGAGAACCACGTCACTGATAAAAGGATAAGGCTAAAATCACAAAGATGTTACTGGAGCTTAGAAAAGAGAGTGGAGCTGTGAGGCTTGGTCTGATATCAGACTAGTTTCTTCCAGCCTGATTTAATTATTCAAAAATACCTATACGTTCTTCATGTCAGGCTGTCCACTCTAACAGTCTAAAAAAAGCAGGTCTTTGTGCAGGGCAGAAGGGAACATTTTTTATCATGTAAAAATGTACATCTGATATGACACATTGCTGATTCAGGCCAGTGCGAATCTTCAAAATAGCACAGTTTGTTTCCAATTGTTTTTCCTCTAGGACAAGTCCACACAATGGGACAAAAACAGCAGAGGCCATGGGTTGAGTGTGTGTGTGGGGGGAGAATTTCCCCTAACCTAAAGGAAGGGAGTTTTAACTATCATATTGTCCATGCTAAAGAACAAACACATGTCCACAAACACGCACAACACACACACATGTTCATAGAGGAAGGATGCAACCAGCCCTTGTTAATGAGGGGCCAGCGGTGGTGCTGACGGGATGCAGGGAGAGCCAGAGAGGGCCCAGAGAGGTGTGAGGGGCCGTGAGGGGCCCTAAGACGGCTGGTCACGACTTTTAATAGGCACCCCGTGCTCTCAAGCCTCGTTAGACGGTCACACCTATCTCCCCGATGGAAGAAGGACCAGCCGACCGCCTTCATTACTGGACTCACCTCGGCCTTGCACCTGACAAAGTGACGGCTTCCCCGCATAGCAAACGGACCCTCTTACTTGTTGTTAAGGCAAATAAAAGCCACGAGAGCAGGGTTAGATGTCATTTGGATGACGGGAGTGATAAATATGGGAGGTCATGCGCTCCCATCATTAAAAGGTGAGAGAATGGAGGAATTTATTATCAACATCTAGTGAGGCATTATTTCATTCAGGCCTTCTGAAAATAGGCCTTTCAACAAAGGGTTTGCATTGACTGTCATTTTTATTTATGTATTATTTTATGCAGATTTTCCCTGCAATATATACTTATATTATTGGCAGGGTAGCTGCTTAAATAAAGTGAAAAAAGGGTCTTTATGTTTCTTAAGAATCAACAGTTCACATGATTCAATGTTAACAAATAAGTAGGTTATCATGCTTTTTAGTTATGATTAGCTTCTCTGATCCATGCAGAGTGTGAATCATATTCAAAGCCCAATTTCTGGCCTTCATTTTAATGATTTTACAAGCAGCAGGCGATACAATGCAGCAAGCATGCAAGCAAGCAAGCAAGCAAGCATTAGAAAAGTCAGTGGCAGAGCCCATCAGTGTGTGTGCGTGTTTTGCTCTCACTCATTGCGGATACTCACCTTCAGGTAAAGGTGGCTTCTGCGACCCTGTCGAACTGCCTTTGCTGCGTCGGCTGCTGTCACTGTTGACGGACAAGCTGGACCTCAGTTTCCTCTGCATCCTCGTGGACACGGGCGTCAGCGGCTGCTTCCTCGGCTGCTCCGTTGCTGTCAAATTTGCTGCTGCCTTTGAGGCTCCCTTGCTGATGTTAGCACCGCAGGAGCATGTGCATGTGGGCCTGGCCCCACCGATACCAGGGTGGATTCCATTGCCATTGCTCAGCGCAGGAGTGCCAGTGCCGTTGTGGAGAAAGCCATTTTGGTCCTTGGCAGCGTCTCCCCCGGCAGGCTCTGAGGGCACATGCTGAATCTCAGACTGAGGCTGAGCTAGAGGGAGACATGAGAGATTACATTCACTCTTGTTCAGTGAAAGGATGGGGAGTGTAGAACCAGCACAATTACTTAAATGACTATTTAAGGACAGTTTCCCTGCAGGATTTCCTTTTTCAGGCATTTATTCTCTGGGGGAATATGGTGTAAAAATTACAACTTGAAGAACATAACAAACTTACAGATTAAACATGCAAGCAGACAACCAAATACTACCAAATACTATACCATGCTATTAAGGATGGACAATATTATTTTCATAACACATCATAGCATCATGAAACAATGCATTTCCGAGCACTCTTACGAGGGCTGTCGCAACAAACCAGTACAGATGAAAACCAGTTTCATTGAAAACTGCAATTATCATATTAAATCAAAAACAGGCATGACACAAAACAGCGAGTGTTTGCTTGGGGGCACTACTTAACCATCTGGCAACGAAAAACGGCAGGTAACAGCATATCAATGGAGGAATTCTTCTGATACAGAATGTCCATTTTATGGTATTATATCTGTGATTGAATATGGTGTTTCTTTCCCTTCACACTTGTGTTGAGTTATCAGTATGTCTGTTGAAAACAAGCACTTGATGGAAGTTACAGGTCAGGAACTTTACTTGAAAATCTTGTCTGAAATCAAAAATGTATCATTGTAGGGGCATTACATGCAACAGTTACTTGTAAGCCAACAGGGCTTCCCCCTTACTGTACTTGGTATCTAATAACCGAGCATGTCTTATCCAACATTTTATTGGTTTAGTACACTTACGGTGAGGTATCAAAAAAGCCCACCATTATTAATATTTTCCTGAAAGTGGCCCCGGATGGAAAAAGTTTGGACAACCTTTCTATACATGTTAATTTGTATGACTAAATTTGTACTTGTGCTCTCTTTTGTTCAGAAGACAGAATTTCAGATTTCTCCTTTTCCTTGTCCTTCCTGTACTAAATGCTCGAGAACCCTGTAACTTTATTCCAACTGAAAACAACTTTGTCTGCAGCTCACACTTCACACTTTTTATTCATATCAAGTCAGTAAGGCTTGTGGATCTCAGTTCTTACAAACTGAACCCTACAAAAGAGATACACCACCCACTTCCAGCTAAATAATTCTCAGCAAATCTTGCCACCATCCTCTAACATGATAATATCGATCATATGGCAAACATTTCATCCCAGAGTGACAGAAAGAAGTGAGAAATATAGGAACCTCATATGTGACAGGTTCACAAAAGCCACCGCTGCAGGCAGGCAGACATTTGTGGGAGCAGCACCCAGGTGAGTTGAAACGTTGTGTGAGCGAGAAAACGAGAGATTAATGCAGTAAGAAAGAGAAAGAGTGCCTGTGATACTGTGCATATACAAAATAGCTGCTGTCTGCAACGGTAATGATCTCCTTTCCTCTGAAAACCTCAGAGATGGCCTCGACTAGTCTTTCTAAGCGGATGTGTGACAGCCTCGGAAAGTCAGGAGACAGCGACCTGTCTGATAAGAGAAGAAGGCGAAGGATGTGAGTGACTAAAGGAGGTGGCATTTTACTGAAGGGAACACCTGCACATTCAGCTCTACTGGGAGTTACTCCTACATTACCTTTCCTACACATCAGAAACACTGTGAGTGCACGTAGCAACAGTGCACGGTGAACTTGAGAGTTTGTGAATTATTCATCTCTTTTTAAGTCTGTCTTTGTGAACCGTACTCATTCTTTTTTCCTTGTCCATACTCTCTATATATACATTCAATATATGGCATAATCACCAGCAAATTCTGCCATGATCAACAGTTGTGTGTAGAGCTGAATCACACTGAACAATGTAATAATTCATGTTGCCACTTTTGTGTTGTTTGATGAAACCAAACTGCACTATTTCTTGTTTCTTTGACCTGACAGCGATTAAAGTCTGTCTGATTTAAGTATCAATAGTCAGAGAACTGGCCACTGTGAAGAGTCAGTGTGTCTTCTGTATGTGAAGCTGCTGTCATCAAAGATACCCTAGTGTTATTGTTAAAGGAGAGACCATTTTAAGGAGGGCTGGGTATTCTTTACATCGTTTCTAATACAATGCCAAATGGTGTTCATGCATATAAAATTCCTGAATACTTCTTAAAGAAAAAGAAAGTTGATGATGTTAATTCTAATCACAGCCTATGTCGTAATGACATTGTTCCATTTAATGTCTGTTCTTTCCCTGAGCAACTGGGCAATACTGGACAGCTAACATAGAGGGCAGAGAAGGTTCAGCATGTTTGGCCATGAAATTTTAACCTCACACACAATGTGGACCATTCAATATATGAAGTGTGCCGACACATCGATTGTTAGATGAATCGCGTTGCAACACGTGAGGATTCAATTACGATTCATAAATGTTCAAAAACGATTATTTTTCAGAACAACTAAAGGCCAGGAACACAACCCCTGCTTGCGGAACAAAAGTAATAGTCGCGCATGCCGCCCAAACACCTTTAGGGACAGACCAGGTGAAGATGGCGGCAGCTTTAGCTACAGTTACAGAGCATGACATTCACTCATCAGGATTAAAAGATAGCGTTTGGAAGAATTTTGGTTTTTATGAAGACGAAAATGGAAAAGGCACTGACAAAACCTAGTCCATATGTAAGGCATGTAGAAGAATCTGCCAGTTGTTGCTGTTAACCAGCAAACAATTGAAGTACTATCAAAACTTCCCCCCAGCTCTGAAAGGGCAAAATGAATCTCAACATCCATTGCGACCTTTATTGCCAAGGATCTACGTCCACATGCTGTCGTTAACAACCAGGGCTTTCGTGCTCTGATGCGGACGTTGATGCCTGTTTTGACACAGTGAACGTCTGTACTTAAGGAAGGTAACTGGTAATCTTTATTTGTTGTCAATAAGAGCAACTTTTTGTTGTATAGGCTGCAGCTACAGGTACACTTTTTCCTGTTGATTCCATGGTTCCGGTTGGATTATTTGGTAATTTGACACAAATAAAAGATACATTTTTTTTTAGATAAATTTGTTTGGTTACTCTGATTTATGTATACTTACAAATAGCTATAATTTGTTTAAAAGTAAGAAGTAGCCAGAAAGTAAGGGACAAAAAGATGCATCAAAAATCATGACCGTCATTAATATCATGATAATCAGATCGTAGAACCCTGAATCGTAATCCAATCATGAGGTGCCTTAGATGGCACACCCCTACTCAATATATTTCACTTGTCCATCTGGGCAAAAGCCCATAAAAAGTGTTTAAGAATGGGCAGAACCTTTCAAAAGCATATTTGGCAGGTTACTGGATGATCATTTTGTCAATCACATTCATTGTGGGCTGGATAATATCAGATAATATAGAAGGCGAGTGCTGCTGCTGCTGCTGCTGCGGTGTCAGCTAATCCAACAGCACTGCAGGGTTAATGAAGTTTAGCAAGTGGCACCCAAATGTAGCTCTGTTATCTGTGTTGTGATCACTGGTCCCTAACTTCAGTTTCCTAATACTGACTGGGCGCTTTAGGTTATTCTCCTATTTTTGAGTGCTCAGAGGTTTTATGTAAAGTCTTGGTGACTGCGGGCATGATGACAAAAGCATCTCTGTGCTTCATAGTCAAGATGGTATCAATGCCCCAGGTGATTCGTCATATAAAAGACGGTTTGGAACTTGTCACCAAGTAACAAAAACCACAGATGATCACAGAGTAAGTGAATTTGTGAGAGTAAATCTTCTAATTGTTGTGATGTTAGATTAAAATTTAAAAAAAGAAAATGATGAAAGAGACTGTCTGACACCAGATGTGCACTGTTTTGTAAATATTTCTTATCCTTTTTACGTATGATTTGCTGATTGAGGTTAAAAAACAAACAAACAAACAAAAAAAAACACTAACAGATTCTATTCAGCTATGATAGAATTGCAGTATCGGGAATTTCAATACAAATCAAATTGGCACTCAAGAATTGGGAATTAAAAGAATCTAGACATAAGCATAACATCCACGCCCTGATAAATGGGTAGTTACTGTGCTCCACACTACAACCAAGGTGGCAGTAATGTAGCCACCTACGTTGGAGCCTAATACTTTCACTGTACTATTTTCTACTACTTTGATTTCATTTAAAGTATATCCTTTAACAGGTATCTCCTCAAAAGAGGCAGATTCATCATGTCATTATTGCTCTCTTTGACCTCTAGAGGTCATTTAATGTAAATGAACACATTTCATGCTGTACGCTGTGAATGAATTTTATTTGATTTGATGAACTTGGTTATAAAGTTTAAATTTAACTTATCAACTCAAAGTTTTTTTTAAGACTTAAGTCAATATACTCATTAATTTGGCATCAATCAGGAAAAAAGATATTGTGATAATTATTAATATCAATCAATACATGTAAATATATCGCTATCACATTTTTGCCATATTGCCCAGTCCTGTTGTGTGATGAAAGTATGAAAGTAAGAACAAAAGAATGTTTGGATTTAAAAAAGAGAAAAAAAGAGTTAAAAATTTAAGTCAAGAAATAAAATTGTTCCACTTAAATTAATATTTTTGTTAATATACATAAAACACTGCAGTAATCTGGTTCAAAATTCTTTTAAAAATTACAAGTTACATCTAAAATAATCAGAATTTCATCGTCCCAACATGACTACACTTTAGCTCTGAGACAGAAGTTTACAAAGTCTTACAGTTGTCCAGAAACCAACAAATATTCCAGCGTGGATGCACACTTAATCATTTTTTCCATTTCTATTTTCTTTCTGTAGCTCACCAACAAGAGCAATTACAGTTAACAAGACAGGGTGAAAGTGTGGGAATCGAGGCCTCGCGCCTTTTTAACAACACATCACCCTGGGAGAGGCCGGACGTGAATGTGGATGTAAAACAAAGCAATTAAGTACGCACGCTGGGTTTTTGCCTTCTCCTCATTCAGGCTCCTGCATGCAGCTTGGATAAACAAATATAGACTTTGGGGATCAGGATTCCATGCAATTTGAATTAGACAACTGGGTAGCGCTCGCTAGAATTCATTATGCAGTGATTTAAGACCAGGTTGATGGATTTTTCTTCTTCAAAAGACAAAAGCTTTGCAGGCTACCCATGACAATGTGGGGAGGGACTAACACTGGCTAACAAGAAGATCCAGAGTCTGCCTCATCTGTTGTTGTTCAGTTTTACCCCTGACAGCTGCATTTTGGTCCATTTTTCAATCATTCTTAATATATGCATCTTGCATTTTCCCCTTGTGTTTGGTTAATGCTTGAAAGCTAGAAGAACACACAGTTTAGTATGCTTGTCAATGTTAGCAACCATGCAGGCCTATGTTGAATGGCCAAGAACAAGATTCCCTTATCAGGAATGAATTTTTCCTTGGAGGAAGTTAGAAGTGTTATGATTCCCAGAGTCACAGGCTGGTTCATACCTCAGTTTGGGTGTTAAAGTTTGTCAGAAGCTTTATTCATTAAGAGAAAAACAAGCATCCAAGACTAAATCTGGAATATATGGGCCAAACCAGAGAAGTGTCAAGTCGGTCTAATATTATGCGGATTATTACCTGAGTTCTATTTTGTCATTTTTCAGGTTTTTAACCCCTTAAAGCCTGTTGTATCATATTTGATACATACTTTTATGATACCTCTGTGTAATTAATATGATCAACAAATAACTAAAAAAAAACATCTCAATACAATTAGATAAATGATAAAAATGTCCTCAAGTGGATTATCAGTTGCCAAAAAAGCACTTGATGTATCAAATGAGATACAAAAAATATAAATGTTAAATTTCATGGAAATTCAGTATTTCAGTAGAACATTTCAGCTCCAAAAAATTAGAATTTTCTGGTTATAGTTTGTGTTTTTAGGCTTTAAAGGGTAATGAACTGTTAAAACTGCTGCATGGCATTTCTATGCTTCTGTCTGGTAAATAATAGTACATAGTTAGGTCAAGAAGAAGGCCCCGGGTGTTTTCTGTGATCTAGTAAATTGTGGAAATGTTATAGAAAAGGGATGAACATATGACCTAGTGTCCTTGGCTTATGACCTCAGTCAAGGGCTGGGCAATATGGACCAAAAGCTGTATTTTTTAGCTTGCAATATTCAAACTATATATCTGCATATTTTTTCCAGATAAATATTTTTTAAACATAGATCTATGAAACTTAAGGTAGGATTGTTTTGAAGCTTGTGGTTTGAGGCTGCAGCTCACCATTTAACACAGTCATCATATTGCACTTTGTTGCGCTAACGTGAAACTTTTTTTGCCAAATTTTTTGCCCTTCTCATAAAAAAAAAAAAAAAAAAAAAAAACATAATTCTGCCCGCCATCATCTTGGGAACAAATCATTGAACTACTAATTTAACAACAAGCCTCCTGTTCACCAGTGTTGCGTCTTTCTTCATCTCAGTGTTGGTGCTGCTTATAGGACTGTTTCATGTAAGCTGGGCTGCTTGATCTTGTGGAGCAGAAAAGGGCAGAGAGGGCCAAACACCCAGCCGAGAGGACTACCTGAAAGGGGGCTCCCAACAGCTAAATTGCTATAAACAATACAGTCCAAACGTATATCTTGGTTAAAAATATATCAACATTTAAAACAAACTCAATACATCTCCTAGCCCTACCTTGTACCTCTCAAATGTTATCAGAATGTCGTCAAGTCAGAGGAGAAATTTGCACCAACTTCAACAGAAATCACTTAAAGATTTCTTGAGGTGTTAAGTTCACTAGTAAGGATGATCATAACACGCAAGGACAGCTGAACTGCCAGTTCAACGACCCTCTTTAATCTAAAACACAGCACCAACAGCTAACAATGGAAAGTGTTTTTAAGTTAATACAATACACTAAACTTGCAATGTGACAGGTCATAAAATATCAATCACTCGAAGCATTACATATAATAAAACAGGAGTTTTCCCCATTTAGGTTAAACCGACTTGCCACAGAACACACAATGAGTCAGAAACAGACTGGGAGGCATAATTACCTTTCCTTGAGAAGAAGTCAAGCTTTCAATTTAGCAAAGTATAAATAGTCATTAAGTAACCACCACGTTTAACCCAGAGTCCATGAGAGGCGACTCAGGTTTCTGACACACTGCAAAAGACCCAAAAAGTGGTTCATGTTGGCGAGGAAGTGTGTCTCAGCAGCAGGTTCCTGGAGAGTCTTTTCTCAGTCCTCTACTTTATTTTTATCCTGATGACGATGGCACCTAAGATGAATGGACACAGTGACGTGGTATTCATAATCATTGATCATGATAATGATGATACTGTCAAAGATGGCAATGACAGACTTGTACAGTCACGATGAGACAAATGAAGACATAATGAGAGGGAGAAGAATACAGTAGGTCATTTTGGGTGGTGCCAAGCTGGGAAGTTGGGGAATATAGAACTTTTACTGTTGGTCTTCTGCTCTTCAAAAATGGATTTGTAACAGGAAACAACTTTTTTCTGTATCTGTAGACACCACTGAGGAAAAAAGCAAATAGCAAAGAAACTACTGAACTAGCACTGTGCTATTTTGTGCTGTATTATGGTGATGGTTACAATCTTCTTTTTTCTGTGTTGTAGACAAATAAGAGTGGTTAGAGTACATTTTTCAAGACCACCATGACACGAACATGTAAATGATTAAGCTCTTTTCCCCGCTAGATGTTCAGTTTAAAGAAGTTCTCCTCCAAGTTTTTCTTCCCTCGACAAACATGAATTTGATTTGCACCCATTTAATTCTCCAGGGCACCCAAATCACCACACAGGGGTCCTAAAGGCTCACTACAATGAAAAATCTGTTAAATTTACTGGGATATCATAAACTTGAGGAAAGAATTTTAAGTTTATTACCAGTAAAAAATGGATCTGGACTTTTATGATTATTCAGGGCCGATATTGACATTCAAGCCTCAGAGTGTGATCGATATATTAACCAACATCTGGAGCCAAAAAATTATGCTTGTGTAAAAATGCCAGAGAAAACAGTCCCTTCAGTGTCCACTTGTAACTGAATAGTCTTCAGTCTATGTAATATATATAATATATTAAAGGGCTCTCACTGTACTGGGTTGATTCTTAAAAACAATGCGCTTGCTTAAAAAATGTTGAGGATTTCCAGTTTTGAATAGTTAGGGACATTGACAGTGCTACAAGCATGACATTGCTATTGGTCAGATGGCCTTAACTCGGCTTCCCTGTCTGTGTGTAGGTAGATTCAAAGTTTGGTAGAGAGGGCGTTTACAATGATTGCAGTCGCAGATAGGTTTCTGAAGCAATCCAAAGGCCCCATTTATAATCTCATTGCTGACGTTAACATGGTTTTGTTCAGTTCTTTCTACAGCCAAAAGAAGGAAACCAAGTCAATAACTCCACACAGAAATGTGGTCAAGCAATGTTTTAGAAGGTGCTGCAAACTGGATTAATTTCAAAAATTTTGATGTAGTAAGAATAGGCTAAAATTAGCTATAAGCTAACATTAGCTTTATTTCTGCCAATTAAGTGAAAAGAGGAAAAAAGTTTCTCAGATCTCTGTTAGGTTGTTTTCACACTTAATACTTTTGGTCTGGACTCTGGTTTGATCTAGGGTGATGTGAAGGCTCACACAAACTCTAGTATGAACCAAAGATCCGAACTCTGGAAACAAGTGGTCTCTGTTCACTTCATTTGTGGTGGGTATATAAGCCAACTGAACCAAAAAAGGACCAAACAGGGCAAGTTAACCAAAAGCAGTGAAATGTGGCTTGAATTTTTCCGAATAAATAATAGTAAACTGGGTATTTTAGCATTCACTGAAAATATCATGCAGACTGTGACTACCTACCAGACTCCTGTTCTCTGAACAGATCAAAGTCTGCAGGGATGGAACATAGTTACACAAAGCTCCAGTCACTATCCACAGGAAACTTGACTAGCTGCATCCAGCCTAAATGTAGCTTTATCTTTATTTTACCACTCGATAGGAAAAAAAGTGTTTTTCCTCTGAGGTGGCTGTGCATTTCCAGGTCATAGGGCAACAACAGGCCAGATGCCAGCAACAAGAACCTCAGCCACAGCCCCAACTGCTGGGGTTAACAATGTTAATACTTCAACCCAAAGACAAACTAAGTCTGCCAAGCTTTATATGTGAATGCAACCTTAGTTTCAGGAACAAACATGTTGCAATTACATATTTTGTACAAAAACATAATCTTGCACTTATTTGGTTCATGTGTTGCAATTCCTATCCTTATCACAATTCTGAGCATTGCTGTCACACATCACAATATTCTTTTCATATCAGATTTAGCACATAGCACATTTAAACTCTGATGTCTCTAGAGTGATCCATTTCCTCTGTAATGTTTAATATATGCTGAATAAAGGCTTAACTTTCACTGGGGGCAAACACAGCATGCTCAGCCCACCTGCTTTAAACACACTTAACTGACAATTTGACAAAACCACTGACAAACACTGAGCTGTGGTGCTGGTAGAAGTTCATGGAAGTTTGGAGTTATTAGAAAATCAGATATTGCCAAAAATCCTATGTCCTGCATCTCTACTAATTTCAAGGTAACATACTGAAAAGTGAACTTTTCCCAATAAGTTTAATTCCACACAAAGAATTCCTGCTGAAAAAAAGCCTGCTCAAAAAAATCACAATGGATCAACAGAGACACACTTCTGCTGCACTGTTCCTATAGCACAGCAGGAAACACAACCGGCATCAAAATTTGATACGAACAACTCCCATCAAGTTTTTAAAAAAATAATACGAGCTGTGTGGAGCTGTGTAGGTGTCCTGAGATAACCGAATGCACACAACTTGACAGGTTGCAGTAAAAGACCATGTTTTGGAGGAGAAGCTGGACACACACATGTGCTCACACACTTCAAATTGGACTCCTCTTTTGAGTAGAGTACATCAACAACTGTTGAGAGTGTACATTTGTAGTTGAATAAAACATGGTACTCCCCTACACACGCTGTCACACACATCACAGGGGAAACTAGGGGGTGAGTGCTGCTTGACTGTCTAAGCAGCATCCCAATTTGGTCGCAGCTACCAGTAGCTGACAGTCTCAAATATCTGGGGAGCATTTTTAAAAGGCCAGTGTTTGATGGATTCATGAAGAACACACAAATATAATTGCCATTTGTCACTGAGTCTTCAGCTGCAGCGCCACACAGGGACCCAGCACAGGAGTGCCTGGAGAGCACCGGAGCTGTGTGGGGGATCGCTCTGTATGTAAAACTGAGTATATAAACACCGCCGTTTTTTGTCACAGAAAATAGGTCCTACAGGAGGGAGCTGGAAATTGCACCCAAAAGACACAAGAAAGAAGAGGAGAAGCGTATTCATACATGTCACAAGCCCGCACACACACAGATTTACACACACTCAGAGGCAGACCTACCTGGAGGAAATATGCATGCATGCATGTCAACTATAACAGAGCTGTATAAACAAGAATTCTAAAATAGTCAAGAACATGAAAATATAACACAGAGGTCAAACAGGACGGAGCAGAGATTCTCATTTGCACACCGCTACGCCGGGAGTCGCAGGTAAGTCAGAGAGAGGATTGAACAAGCGCAGCGGCTCTGTGTTTCTAAAGCTCAGTCCTTTTTAATATTAATGCCCCAGAGACTGAGAGAAAGAGGGAGAGCAGAGACTCGGGGTGTTTGCAGAGGCTTATTAGAATGCCCATCATAGTGAGCATACAGTTATTCAAATGTCACATCATGTCAGCCAAATAAACAGCCAATCCACATCTTGTTTTGATCTCCTAATAGCTGTTATTACACAATGCTGTGAGTTTGTCAGGTAACACTGAATGCCATATGAGGCACCTTTATTATTCCTCATAACTTCTTAATAGTTACTAGTACTGATATACTGGTTTCAGCTTCTCATGACCATGAAAACAAGATTTTCCTCATGCCGCGTGCAGTATGCCATGTTGCACTTGTATGTCATGTGCGGTAAATGAAGTGCACCCACTCCTTCTTCCTCGGCTTCATTAAAAAGTACATTAAACAGATCAAATTTCAAGTCATGAATGACTAACGAGTGCAGCTCACTCTACAGACAGAAAATGGGCATTCACGCTTCAAGAACTGCCCAGTTTCAAGCTTTGTGTGCCACAGCAGACTCTCTGCAACCAGTGGGGTTCTTGCTCATCAATATAATCTGGAAATCAACATGGCATTAAAACATCTTTGTTCACACAAAAATGCAAAAAACACATAAATGCACTGTCAGATGCTGTTTATTACCTTTTAGTGTTGTCCATGATATGCAACTCTTTATTTTGCAGTTTCTATTCAAAAGCTGATATATTTTTATATCTACTCCAAACACAAATCTGACTGGTGTTTTGGTTTAATGTGTGGCTGTGTTAACTGGTGACAGCAGGTGCACAGAGTGGTGCAGGAATGAGTCCAAAAACATGGAAGTTATAATTTAGCTCCTTCTGTTTCTCAAGCACTAGACTACATGGGATTTAGAATACCGGTTTCGGAAAAACTGCCTGAAATTACTGCCTGAAATTGAACCATTGTTGTTTGTTTAAAACTAGAGCTGCAAACAAACATCTAATAAGGACTTCAAAACTGGCTGGGGACACTACTGTTTATATTGTAGTTGCTTCTAAGTTGAACCACCACGTTGTAGCTCCATAGCGGCTTAATAATAGCTTTTCACTCTCGCTGATTACGTTAAAGTTTAAAAAAAGAAACATGAAAAGTGTCTTAGTTTGATGTGATTATCACAAATAACAGAATGTGTAAGTTTAATCCATTTTGTTCACCCCAGAGGTTCTTATCAGACATGATCCCAAACACAGTGAAAAATCCCACAGGCTTTTCTTTCAGTCGAACGACCAGCATGACACCAATTTCCACAATGGCCAAGAAAAATATGTTATACCCGTACCACTCTATGGAGTATATTTCTGTGTTAACATTTCATTTCAAGACATATCTCATAATCTTGATCAAATTCTGTTCATAAAGTTTTGTGGGTGCTCTTGTTGGTTTTCATTAACCCTTGTAACCATGGCAACCACAGATAGAAGAGGTCATGGGTTACCAGTCAGCGCAGTCACTTGTAAAACAATAACACCAGCTCTCGTCCCACAGGTCTGCAAAACTGGTGTTGTCCAAGTGGTTTCAATGAAACCACATAGTAAGGGAGCCACAAAAATTATATGCTGGCATGTAAATAGTCCAGTTATCAACACTTAAAACAGCTTTACAAAACATCCATTTTCAGTAACTTAAAACGCTGTTTAGGAGGATAAAAGGATAAAACACACACAAAATGCTGCGCTTTAAAAAACATCTGTCTACATGTGGACATAGCCTATCTTGACAGAGAAAGACTCAATGGGTGACAAGTTTAGGGATGAGAATGTAGCCTCCCAATCACATCTGTAATTCAAAGTAACATGACACTGTATCATCTCAATGCCAGGTAGAGAACAGGATGTGTATGTGACACAACAACACAATATCTGATTCGGCTGGTAGGCTTGACTGATGGATATTTTCACATATTTGCCAACTTGGCTGGTAAGTCGATACGTTTCAGGTCCTGAGCAAAGCACTGAAAACAAACCCAATGCACATGCTCAGACATATCTGAGGGTGAGAGATGCAGGTCAGCTTACATAGAAAGTGAGACATTTCAATCATGTGTTGGCAAATGATCAAACTTTAGTAGTCTTTTATGTTAATCAGAAGTACAGAGAATGCCATTCACTCTGTCACCCCTTCAGAATTATTTTTTCTTCATATATATCTTATTTTCTTAAGTTTTTGACACATTATGATTTAGTATTAAGGCTAAATTGCCCATACCTTCAATGCACAGTGACAGTTAGCTGGTAAATGCTAATTCTTCCTACACAGCCTGCGTTTTGTTTATCTTCTTATGCTTTGTGTTAGAAAAACATGTATATTTTCTGCTCTGCTGCCCATGTACCTGCATGATTGAAATGCTAATTTGTAAATGTGCAATGACCTAGCCAGACTCCTCTTACCACCACCACTACACCATCCCCTCCTCCTCCTCTCTGCCAAAACAGCCTGAGGTATCATCTCTCCTCCTAACAAACAGCAGTGTGTGGAACAGCTCCCTGCCTTTCAATCCAAAGGGATATATTTTCTCATTAGAAATTATACATCTTCCCTGGCCATATTTATAGACGCAAAACCAGGGGAATTATACTGCAGAGAGAGTGAGGGGGACACAGAGAGAGAGAGGAAAATAGTACAATGAATGTTATTACAAAGGGCTCTGATTGAAATTTTCCTTGGGCGTATCAAAGCCTCGTTTACCATTTGACCTTCCAAACTACAGGACAAGGACTTTCTTTATTGTCTGGAAAAATGCGACGGAAGGAACAGACAAGCGACTCGAGGATCATCATTCAAGTGTCCCGGCACAACAAAACCCCATAACTGTGATTAGCATCAATATAATGCAGATATCAGCCGTGTGAAATGAGAGCAAATTAGAGCCGCGTCAACTGGCGACCAAGAAAGAGCGTTTGGTTGAGAAAATTAAGCTCCTGGCTTGGGGTTTGCAGAGTGGACAGGAACCTGACAGAGGCTAACAGAAATGTCACTTGTTTCAATAGATATTTCAAAAAATGTGATGCTGGACGTCACACAGCCTTCATGGTGTTGTCACTTTATGCACACAGGTGCAATGTTTTGTGTTTATCCAAGATAAAGTGACGATGATGGCGGGGGAAAAGGGTGGTGATGACCTCTGAGGGTTGCTAAATTACCTGCTCTGATATTGGATCCTCATCAGCAAAAGTGACATGCTGTGTGTGTGTGTGTGTGTGCGGGGGTGTGTACCAGCAACAGAACTCTATTAGCTCTCATCAGCTGTCAGCGCGGATCACATTGTGTTGCATCTCATTCATATGGAAGGTTATTTCTGCAACTAAAAAAGTAAAAGTGAAGACCTGGTTTAAAAAAATTAACTGTATTATTACAATTATCAAAAAAGATAAAATTATAAAAAAAAAATCATAGTTAAGATGAAGGCTTAGATTTAAAACTCAGAATTTATGAGGTACTGATAACATGATTTAAAGAATTTAAGTTGATTTTATAAGATGCCAAATCATAATTCAGAGAGATAACTCATTACTGTGACATACAGACTCAATTTTATGTGATATGGCATCATAATCACAAGTGGTGGTCATAATAATATGATAAAAAGGCCAGAGATTAAGACAAATTACAGGATCAATGTCCATATCTGGAAAAAATCTATACTTTTCAATTATTAATAAAAGAAAGTAATTTAATAAAATCGAACAGAAAGCAAAAAATAATTTATGAAAAGAGCAGTGAGAAGAATCCCCTTGTATGATCTGCCCCTTTTTTACAAGACACGAACAACGTCTATAATAAAACACCAAACTTTAAGAGAAAAGCCAAAATTTAAAGATTTAAAGTCATAGTTTGAAATTGAAAGCTGTCATTTTAAGAATACTTTGTACCCCACTTCTTTCATTTTATTATCTTAATAATATTATCTAAATGATTTAACTTCTACTTCACTTTTTTTAAAATTTTCTCTCATAGAACTTTCAAACTTAAAATGGCTATTTTTTTAAATAATATAAAATCAATTTTTACTATGTAGCACTGGGCTCTTAATATATTGATTTAGACATATTTTAAATATTTTTTTCATATTTTCTCTCATGGGTATGAGTCTGAAATTCAAAATGATGACTTTCTTACATAATTTGACCTTTGGTCTTGTAATGTCTCTTAGGTCTTGTCTCTAATTTTTCTCATAATAATCATGTTTCTATTATATCATAAGCATTTTGACTTTTTATCTCATGATTTTGATTTTACATATCATATTTGCACCTTTGTTTTGAAAATGTGACTTTTACCTTTCAATTTTGACATCTCAACCCACTCTAAAGGCTTTTTATCTGTAAATGTGGCTTTTTTCCACACATAATGACAAATTCTGATACGTCAGAATAAGGAATTTTTCCTCATTTCTACCACTTTTTATGTTTTTTCTTCATTCTTTTTTTTACACACAATTTAGCCCTTCTATCTCAAAATGCTGACTTCCTCTCATGACTTAAGTGGAATGACTGTCTTTTATGCAGTTGAAAGGAAACTTCACATCATTCTGGATCATTTGTGTCTCTTTACTGGCTTGTTTGGTGCATTTCACGTAGCTTGGCACTTTTTCGCACTTAGCGTTAATTCTCAGAGACAGTCTTTATGCAGCGTTGTGTCTTTTCAGTTTGCATATCTTAGTAAACTTATTTGGTTCCTTCAACCTGCTGAGGGAATGTGACGTGAAGCCATAGCTCCATATTATTTCCAAGTATCCCCCTCTTCCTCCCCCTCCCGCTTTACTACCGCCTCTTTGCAACAAAGAGAGAAGCAGGGCGTTAGGGACGAGCTAATTTCAAATTTTGCTGCTGATTAAGTGGAAAAAATAACCCCCTCGGACCTTGTTCTGCTTAATTACATTTTACAGTAGAAAAGGCAACTTGAAAGACAAGAGCTTGATTTGACGAACCTCTCAGCATACTCTGCACACGCGGCTGGATAAGGTGTATGTGTGTGTGTGAATGGGAACTGGCGGTGATGTTGGGGAGGGGGATAGGGGGTCATCAATTATCCTTTGATTTCAAAACGGAACATTTTCCCAGATTAATATGTCTGACTGCTATCTAAATCATTGGAACGCCCAATGAGATGCCATTTTCTCTTACATGAATCACATTGAAGGGGGGAGTCATCCACCTCAGCCCCCTCCCCAAGCTCTGACCACAGAAGTCTCTGGTCTCTCCACTGTTGTGTGGAATTTGGCACGGTGCTAATTTGAGTGCAACTAAAGTGGCACAGCACAGGACATCAAGGGGCGTTCAAAGCGTCACAACCTGGCTGCTGCGAGAGACTGTAAATGGAGCAGTTTTTCGTCTTTCCCTCATTTCAGAGATGAATTTGTAGGAGTCTGTTTCTGCATTAAACTTTGTCAAATGCTGTTTCTTCTCCCTCATCTATTTCTTACCATCCAAGAAGAGGAGAATGAGTGTAGCAGGAGAAAAAAAGCAGAGTGCAGTATCTTTAAAAAGCTGCACATCTTGCACGGATTTAGGCTTTACACGGCTAGCTACCGCAATTTCTAGAAAGATCAATTATGACGTGACTCAGAGCAGGCCTGAGGGAGCTGCCAGGCTCCATACTCCAAAAACGTGCTCCACCCTCTCCTTCGCTGACGACTCAAAACAAAACCAGAGCAACAGAGCGTCAGGAGGAGGAGAGGGGGGTATTTTCAGTTTCAGTTACATCGATGACTCAAATATTCCACCAGCTTCAAAATCTCCTTGCTGAAGAAGAAGTTCCACAGGAAACTTGCTTGTTTGAAATTCGGCAGCATGCACATGAGCACAGTCGTACTTGTACATATACACAAAGGCAAAAACTTAGAGACAACTGCACAAGTTTGATAAATAAAGTGTACATCCTGCAGCAGAGACACCAATGGAGTAAAAGACAGGGTTGCTGCACACTTAAATATCACATTACAGACTTTTTAAGACACTTTAAGACCCAAACTGAGGAGATTAAAATAATGCCTAATGGCAATGAACACAGCTTTGATAAATGCTTTGATTATTATGTGCAAAAATGCTGATTTGTTAGGGTGAGATAGTTGTCTCACTAAAATACAATCAGTCAGGGTAACAAGTGTTGATTTAATAACAGGATATCAAGTCGCACTGTTCTCCAAGAGAGGGGAAGTGACACTGACATGAGTTTACATGTAAACAAAACTGGGGACGTTTCCAGGCAGAAAATTCAAATCAAGCTACACACAAGCAAGAAATCAAATGTATCCGTCTTCTCCAGAGGCATCCAACTTTTTCACCGAGGGCCACATACAGAAAAATAATGGGGTGACAGGGCCACTTTGACATACCTTATCTTGACTATTAAAGTTAAAGAAGATTCCAGCCAGCCCTGGAAACCAGGAGCATGATGAGAATGGCACTTCATCTCCAAGTTCATACACAGAACAAGAGCAAACTGTCCAGAGCTGCCAAACTTTGTTGTGTTTGCGGTTACATATGATGAAATTGATTAGCACTGTATGGTTTGTCAACCTTAATATGGACCAGTTAACAAAGAACATGAGCTTAATGTTATTTGCTGTCATAATTAATTTGTCTATCTTTATCAGTCAAGCACCAGGTTCAAGTTATCAACTAATGTGTCCCATTTTAAAGAGTACCTCTTGGAATTTGTTGGGGGTCGATTAAAAAGGGCCACCAAACCATGTCTAAACCATGGCACAGGTACAGCTGGCACCCGTGCCATGGTTCAGACACCTCCAATTTTAGTCAAAAGTTGATACAGAGATGGAATTGAGTACTCATCATCAAGTTCACAATGGCAGTATGTTTCGCAGACTGGAGTGTGGCTACGGCTAATACCTGCAGTGTTAGCTCTTCTCTCAGTTTAATATGCATAATCCTGTGGTCATTCACAGCTTCAAACAGGCGCTATTAAATGTGAGTATAACCCAACACAGCCTCTGTACAACTTATCTCAAGTTTTTGCATAAGAATACTGCTAAACCATGCAGCTCCTACACAACAATATTGATGCTGACAACTCATTACAGTGGGTTCATTTAACATCCTGTGTTTACATCCAGGTTTAAGGAAATCTGAGCAGTCTTTAGTTTAAGTTACAACGGATATTTGTGATGAGCAGCTGAAGTATTCTCAAGACAGAGCATTTGACCGGGATTTTGTGCCTGCAATTATATAAGAACAAATAATTAGGTTAGCCTAGTTTAAAGGCTGCTGCTGCCTATTTTGTTATCCAAGTTTAACCATTTTGCTGTCTATCCCTGTGCATACCAAATATTAATATTAAACTTTATGTCCTTACTGTATAAAGTGTAACGCTGCCTTATAACAGCTAAAAACAGATTTGGTTAAAGTTGATCATCTCCATTTCACCTATGTTTTACAGCCTGTCATGAGTACAAATAAGAATATTTTTGACCTTGACTAACAAAGGACAAAGTGAAACATGTTGAATAAAACACGGGGATAAGAGAGAGTGAGCAAGACAGAGGGGTAAGAGGCCACAGGCGGCTGGAAACATTAACCAAGTCTTCAGTGGTTTAATCTGGTATCATGCCCTACCAACAATCAGAAGTTACCATTTACCAGCCAACACAACCCACAAGGCCATCAATGCCCCAGACTTTTAAAGGACTTTCTGCTTACTTTGCATAAAAAAAGGCTATTTTGAGGCCACGTCCACAAGCAAGTACGCATATTGTTTTTTTGTTTTGGTCTTCCCGAAATGCTTTTTTTTTTTTTTTTTTTAAAGTGGATTTTGTCATTACTTGTAGATGATGATATTGTACCAACAACATTGTGCACTCATACTTGAAACATCACTTTGCAGACAGATTTCTCCTGTGTTTGACATAAGTATTTGACATAATTGTTCTTTTTACATGCGACTTGTGTTGTGGTGGATGTTGCTAAACTTTAGCTGACTTCAACTTTGCCAATTGGACTATTTAAATGCTAACACACTCACCACCTGCTAACACCAGTTGACATGAACAAAAGCTACACTCTAACAGTTGTCAGGCCTCAGGCTGGTGAAATAAACTTAAAAATGGTCTCTGTCGAGGACTTGAAGGGACATTTTTGCATGTCACTGACATTGTTGTATTCTAATGACTGCATTTAAATCAGTATTTTTGTGTTTTCATTAAGGCAAATATGTTTTCAATAGCTCCATGCAAGGACAGGATAATTTTTTTCAAAATGGTGCAGGTAAACCTTAGTTTTTAAGAAAACTCACTTATGTGTGGACATTGTCTACGACTTCCTTAGACTGTTTTAGGATCTGCAGGAACCCTGTAGAGATGAAGATCTACCACCCCCTAAAAGCCAAAATAAAGCTCAGGTTTGACTCCAGGTCAGAAAGGGGATAGGCAGTCTATCAAAATACCCACACATCGAGTTCCTTTATTTGCTCAGTATCAATCTCAGCATTAACCCTCTGCTAATGGGACAGCTGTGGGTCAGCGCCTCGCATCTTCGGGATGCCAATCAAGGCCTTAAGCTGAGAGATCAGCCTCAGGGACAGAGGTGCTCGTCTGCCTCTGAGTGGCTTTTTAAACACGGAGACGCCCATATCGATTTTAGCTCTTGCTTGAAAGAGTAAGAGGGGGAGTGGAGGAGCTGAGGGGGGTGTACTGCACTTGCAGGGGCCTGTGTTGGCTGTGGCTGTCTGTGAGTCTGGATGGGAGCCATCCCTCTGGTCCCCAGTCACCCTCTGATGATCAGGGGAGGGGGCCTGACAGAATGACCTCGCACAGAGGCACTGAACCTGCAAACACGGAGGGGGCAAGAAGCTGGAAGCTCGAGGGGGCCAGGGCTGGCGGGGGTAACATCAGCAGAGATCTCAGTAATAGAAAAGGGTTTTAACCTTAATGTTGGAGCCAAAACCCTGTTAGAGGCCAAGTAATCCCCCCTGCGCAACACTCATTTGAACTGGATGATTTTTTATTCTTGCTCCCCTCTCTGTGAGTGGCTTGTGAGAGGCACTGATGCCGTCTTTTGTGGAACTGGTTAGAATGCTGGTACACAGGAATTGAAAAATCCACAAGCTTCTTGAATAGAGATCTGGTTGAATGAATGAAAGGCAGAGTGTATTGAAGCTGTTATTGTATTGAAATGCATGATAGAGCTGGATAGATTTTTTCAAAGGGTGTGTAAAGAAGAGTGACTGAATGGAGTTCAAGGTATAAAATATTACTTGTGTGTTTTCAAGGTTTTAAATAAGTGCCAACAAAAACTCTACTCCTACATGGAGGTGGAGATTAAAACCTCCTTTCTGTGTTGTACCTAACCCACTTTTTTCCAATCTCCCAAATTAAATCATTCCATAGCATTCAAATCAAACCAAAATACACCATCTTTCACTATAAATTAAAAAAAAAAAAATCAGTCAAACTGTGTGCTGCTGCCATGGTTCAGCCATTCTCCTCCACTAAAAACAGCCATAGTAATATCCCAAAACTCTGAGTGAGTCAAACTGTTATTAAAAGTAGTCCAAAAGATAAAAACTTGTATTTACTTAAGCAAAGCAGCATAAAGTTAAAAGATCAGCGTTTCCCTTTACATTATTTTGGATGGAGACCCACAGCTCAAAAAGGCCTACCACCACCTCAAACAAATGGCAGTAACTCATTTTTTACAGAAAGCATCTTCTAGATCAGTGGTCCCCAACCTTTTTTGTACCATGGCCTGGTTGATGGGATACTTTACAGTCACTGACTGGCCTTCGCGAAAGGGGGACAACAACAAACAATCACACACATTTTGCACAGTATAACTCACTACAACACAGGATCTAAGAGCCATGGGCTTGTTTCTTTGCTCAAACAAAGAGATATTCATGATGACTCACTCTGCTTTTATCAGACGCATAACAATGACATTTAGGAACCTCATCGGTGGAAAGCCACCTGTTGACATGGTAGAAATTAAACTGCAATACCTTTTGAGCGTAAAGTGGGGGAAATGCTGTAAAAACGGTGTTCAAACAGTGCTGAGGGTCTGTGTTTTATCCATCATTCATCAATCTGAGCTGATCTGAGGTTTCTATTCATGATTGTTGGGTATTTATTAGTTCTTTCCTCTGAACTGAACCCTTCAACAGGCTGAGCACTCTTGTGTGCCTTGACTATCCTCCAGTTGCACACATCGTGCAGAGTAAAAAGCACAAGATCTACCCATAGGGACTACCAAAATCACAAAGGACTCTTATGTATTCATTGCCCCATGTAATTAATAAGCAACAATACATATGCCATAGCCACAGCCATGGACACCAATTTGATGAAGAGGAAATTCTACAACAAGCAATTACAACATAGTCATCTGCACTAAAAGTGTGGTAGGTGCTTTAAGTCGAACCTCCATGTTGCAGCTCCTTAATAGCTTCGTAAAGCCATTTAAATGAAATTTACATGTAAGCTTAAAAAGATTACAAAAGTTACGTCAGTTAGTGAAGATTATAATGTTGAACAACACGTACATTTCTGAAATTTGTTTGTCGGATCTTATAAACAGCAGTTATCCCTGCCAACAATGAAAAGTCCCATGGGCCTCAATTTGAGAGAACCAGGATAATGCTAACTTCAGGGTCCGCCTACAAAAAATGACATCACTGTACCACTTTATTGATAAAAAATAAATGAAAAAGAATGAGTATGTACAACCATTTTGTACATATGGTGACCACTACATAGTTTTATGACTATTTATTTTGCTATTTAACTGGGTGCATCCCTCCTGCAACCTCGTAATTAAGTTGTCATGTACTTTGTTTCCTGATATGACAAAAGACTTGATTGGAGACTTCTGCATTCCTCAAAGAAAATTGAGTTATTTATTTTTTCTATGCCACTTTTAAAATTTAAACTGCATGAGAACCATTTAAAACATGAAGATCAATTAGTGTTAAAACAACTTGACCAGATTACTCTTTATAAAGAAAAGCTCTGCATAAAAGAAAGGAAAACACTGTCCCCCTCCACAATCAGTGTCCCTATATGTTGCCTGGTATCTTGCATAAGCACTTTAAAGAGACTGCAGTCTGTGGATCGAGGTATGCATATCTAATCATTTGGCTCAAGTATTTTGAATATCTTAAAAAAAAATTAAGAGTGAATAGGCTCGGGCACTTAGGGTAAAATATGCTAATTAACACACTTGAAATTTCCCATATGAAATCTATCTGCACCAAGACAATGAGAAAATAATTACAACAGAGGTAGAATTACAATGGCCATTTTAATCAACCCCTACACTAGCATTTCACCCTATTTATACAGTTTTTGATTCCATGACCCACTGGTAAGTAATCACTTGAAAATTACGGTTCAGTTTATAATAGGTCATTGCTTTAGACACATAATTTCTGCAGAGACAGGGCTCGGAGGATTACAATGAAGATATGAATCTTGCATAACAACAATCGCTGTGTGCTTCCTATAGAAGAAAAAAACAGAGGGGGAAAAAAACTGGAGTGAGGTTAAAAAGTCTTCAAGTAAGTTGAGAGTATACATGAGGTGACGTCTGACAGGCTGAGAATCCTGATTCAACACTCTATTTCAGCACTGATAATGAAAATAATGATGAGGAGGCACTTGCCCTTTGTTTCATCCTCATCTCACACCGCCAACAGTCTAGAATCATAACGCTTTATCGTTTTGTGTATAAATTTTAATTGTTGCACTGTCGAGGAATCTTTTCTTGCAAGAGGGGTACAAGTGCGCACATTTAAACAATCCCTTTTACTGCATTTGTAAGAGGTCACAAATTCACTTACAAAAGGTCAACTCTGCACACAGGTAATAACCTCGAAGGTGTGCCACTAAAGGGCCCAATCAGGGATTCACACAAAGGCCACACTAATGTCTTCCTTTAAAAAGAGTCGTGTTATTTGACCTTCCTTTCTCACTACAGAGTTTCACCAAGATTAAAAAAACACATCTTCTCCGGGTGTTCGTAAGGTCATCTTTATCAACCACGGAGGCTTTAAAAAAAGTATTTGACAATCTGGTGAATAATGTGACGATTAGACTCCTCAAACTGGTGCTGGCTTGGTGGTAGCAATTTATTCTGAGGCAGGGGTTGGAGAGCTGAGGTCCTGTTTGCAGGAGATATCAGCTGCTGAAAACCCAGAACGCTCTCTTGAGGAATGTCTCTCCCACAAGATTCTCCCTCCTCCCCCAGGACGGCAGAGGCACAGAGGAACTGTTCTCCAGCAGCAGCCTTACAGGAAGGACAGAAATGTAGTTTTTTGGTCTAAGAAGCTGCGGCGATTTGGCATTTCTGAAAAACACATTTTTTTCACTTTGAGAATTCATAATTCTTAACAGTTATGATTTTAGAAACTTAGAGTAGATCAGGATATATTTCATTGTATAATAATAAAAATCAAAATGTTACTTTTCACTTTACTTATGCTACACAGAACGATACTGAACTTGGTGTGTGGAGGTGCAGGGCATACATTATTTTATTCTGTATTTTTTGGTATGTTTCTGATCTTTTGACTGTTTTAATCAGCAGTATGATTTCATAAAATGCTCAAGTAACTCAAAGTGCATTTCTAAATGCTTCACTTAACGTTTCATTACAACATCAGTTGAGCTGAGTGTGTACCAGACTTTTTTGATGAGGTACTGTACAGCAAGCTTCATACAAGAATGTGGGTATGCATGACACACTGAAGCAAAGGAAAAAATGTTCAAACAAATACAAAAGATTGATTTTAAACAGGAGACGTAGCACCTTTACATGGGAGCCAAACAAGAGGATGGCCCTCTTGGAAATATACTCAACAAAAATATAAATGCACAAACTCAAAAGGTTAAGTTAAAATGACCTTTCCCTTAACATGCCCAAAAATATTCTTTATTTGTATACCGATGGCTTTGCTTTGCTCAAATCAAGTGCCCTAGTTTCAGCTGAACATGAGGGAGTGTGTCATTGGCAAGATATTTGCTGAAATGTCAGTTACAGCAATTGCATTCACTTTTTCGTGCATTTATATTTTTGTTGAGTGTATATGGCAGCTACAAACCAATACATAAAAATGGCTGGTCATATGGTCAATCGGAGAATTGTCCATTTGTTGGAAACGCTGATCAGAAATCATCATAATGGGATTACAATAAAATCTGCTTTACATGTTCTTTGTAATTTTAAAAATTAAGTGAATTCAAATGAATGAAGTCAACACATGAATGAATTCTCTAGAAATCAATACGAGTCAATCAGATTTAATGCTTTAATTGACCAATCCAGTCTCCCTGTGAGAAATATTCTGTTGTCTGTATTAAATACACTTTCAACTATTGGCTTGAAAACAGCTCTGTCAGCCTCATGGATGCTTTTGCAGCTTCGTTATCCACCAGACACAGCAGGAGAACACTGCCTCAATCTTGGTTTCAAATCCCTCAAGTTAATGATAGTCATCCAATGTTGAAGAGTGTATTGAACTCTGATAAAAAACTGGCTGAATACAGGCTGGTGAGTTTACTGAACAAAGAAAATGCATCATTACATTGTGTTGCATTAACAGTCTTTCTCATACAACTTTCAGGAGGCATTTCAAACTAAAAGTCTGATCTGCTAATTTCTGTGTTAGACAATCAACCTTTTAAACAATGCTTTGTTTCTGAAAGTCACTTAGTTACAGATGTGGCCCTTTTGCACCTCACAAACCTTTTGAGCTCTTTCCCAAAACTTACTTTACCAAAGAGAACAGTTTTTAAATCACACAGGCATTGCTCAGGGTGTATAAATGACTAAAAACGTATGTATAAAGGGAGATATTTAATCATTTTATACCTCTCTCTTTACCTTCCTCTTGATGCAGGGTTTTTTGTACCTGTATGCCATACAGGCACAGTTTTAATGAAAATCGGTTTATTTATATAATAGGAAGAGTTCCTAAAACCCTCATTACCACACAAACCACCACTGTACAGGTATGACAACCCATTAAAATGGAGACCGAATAAATATCTCTCTCTTTATGGTATCAAAAAGATATTACACTTTTGTTATTATTTACAATAATAAGCTGTGGCTGCTTCTCAAGTCAGTATGATTCATCTGATTATTTAAAATGGATGCACTGATGTTGTTTGTGCTGTTGGTTCTGTATAAATTTCATGAAAACAAAAGTAAAGCATTTCCTCCGCTCTTCATTGTCATTTTTACTACTAATAATACTTTATGAATCTTAGTTTGTTTAAAATGTGTAAGTTTAAAATGACCATAAAACTCAGTAAAGCAGTATGTTTTTCTTTAATTTAATCCTTTAACATTATTTATATGTATGATTTATTGTGATTTTTTACTTTAAAAGCCGACTGACAGCACCTGTTATGACACAGATGTCAAGAGGAAAGCACTTAACCATATGGATATTTTTTGTACCCATACTTTAAGGTTTTTTTAATGTCCTCTCCTAAAAATGCTGCCTCTCTCTGAAATAAACATTTTTAATTTAATATAGAGCCGCTGCCATGTTTACTTTCCTGTTTTCATGGCACGCACCGCTGCGAAAAGACAACTTGTCAAAACAACGTTCTCCAAACTGAAATAGGATCTGTGATGTTATTACAACTGCACAATAGGCTTCCTCTTGTTGTGAAAAGTCACCCTCCACATACTGTACACAAGCCTTAAATGGGAAATCTGGGGGGGACGACAGCCCAGGCCAGGATGTAGGCAGGCAGATGATTTCTTATTGATTTCCTGTTCCTGCACTGAGTAGGCCTCTCAATTACCCGTGCCAGGGAGTGATCTGATTGGTCAACTTAAAAAACAAAACCACAGCGGTGCTATGAAACAAATGGGTTAACTGGGGCTGTCTCGAATTTAAGAATTTCCAAATTTGATTTAAGAACGAGTAGACAAAGTGATTTAAACCTCACAAAGGTTATCATAGCACGAATTTGTCACTTTGCTTTTGTGCCTTTGTTCTACAAAACTATTTTCTGTTCTTATAACCCTCTCAGAGGAAAACAGCGCATCTTCCTTCCTCTAAATTCCCTTACCAGACAGCCTGTGTGTGTATGAGAGTAAAAGAGTGTGTATGTGTGGATGCTGAGGGGGGATGACATCAATTACAACGCAAAACTGTTGTCACAGGGGCTTATCTGCTGAGATGAAAGAAAAAAAGCATACCCCCCTTCCCACCTCCCCAGAAGTGCAATACTCCACACACCTGCCAAGCTAGAGAGACCTCTTGACAGAAAATCTTTTTATTTTTTTACCCACTGATTCAGTAAACAAGCCACCGGCAAGTCATTAAGCTTAATACAAAAAGAAAAAAAGGCAGGAAAAGAAAAGCGCCCTGGAAAAGTTAACAACCTAGAAACAAAAGAACTGTTGTGGCAAATGCAAAAACACAATTCTTATTATAGCTCGTCAGTCGACACTTGCGTGGATGGCAGCAATCGGCTGCTATTAGCCTTTGCTGACACGTCTCACTCTTCTTAAGAACAAGAAAACACACAAAGCTTTTAGCCTGTTTTCCTTTTGTGACCTGCAATCCAAAGCTGAGTATCCTGTCACTCCTCAGAACAGAAGTGCATCTACTCTTAATTAGGCCAGCTCATATGAAGCACTTAAATAACAAATAATTGTTCTGATAAATGTCCTGTGTCAAACTGTGTGTGTTTGCATGTCACTGTGTCTGTATGAGAAGTGGGAAGCACTTTGCCAAAGTTATTTCAGATTTCATGGTGCAGGAAAACAGAGGCACTGAATGTAATGGAAGTACCGTGTATAATCTTATGAACAACCATCCCAAGGCAGAGCAGTGAATAGTTTTAGAGATAAATCAGAATTTACAAACAAAGAAATAGGGTAAGACAATATTGTTTGACACTGCTGCTGATGATTTAAAGTCTAGGGTTCAATTAAGAGATTGTAGTATGTGCAAATTTACCAAAAAAGTCAGACGATATTAAACTGCCTGATTAACACCAGCACAACTAGAAGCTCCAGACATTCAATCTTGGGTAATTTATTGATAATAATCACTAAAATTAAAGAGAAACTTCTGCTCACTGTCTACCACTATGTCCTAACTGAACACCGTCATCAGATATTGCGCCACATTGTGCAGTATCACATGGGTGCTGTCCACACTGCATGTGTAAAATATTAAATTCAACGCCTAGCACGTAAACTGCCTTTATCGTATATGTGGAGTACTTCAAGTTTGGTCCAGAGCCTCATAATGTGACTACGCAGTCTAATTTCTCCAGCTTCTCTGAAACTTTTGACGATACTATGGACCGTGGATGATGATGTCCCTAAATTCCTTGCAATTGTACATTGAGAAACATTGTTCTGAAACTACTCAACCATTTGCAGACGCGTTTGCTCACAAAGTGGTGAATCTTGCCCCATCCTTGGGGCAGCAGCTCTATATGTTCCTTGCGTGTGAATGACTGAGTCTTTAAGGATTGCTTCACAATCACAACAATACCAAACAGGTGTTTTTTGAGCACTCCTCAACTTTTCCAGTTGTTTGTTGCCCTTGTCCCAGCTTTTTTTGGAGTGTTGTTGCAAGCACCAAATTCAAACGAATGAATATTTGCTAAAAACAATTAAGTTAATCAATTTGTACATTAAATATCTTGTATTTGTAGTGTTTTCAAGGTCAATAAGGATCTGCAAATCATTATATTCTGTTCTTAGTTACACTTTACAAAAAGCCCTAATTTCACTGGAGTTGGGTTTTGTACTTCTACTTTTTTGCTGATGATGTAACAAACATGATTATTTTTATTATGACCACTGAAAATCTTTCCACTTAAACACTGAGATATAATGTATATTGTGTAGGGTTATTCAGCTAAATGATATCCAGGTTTTTTTTGGTCCATTCTGCCCAGCCCTACAACAATCCCTGCTTTGTTAAGCTAGTCTCAAAGCTAAGTATTACTGATAACTTAAAAAGGGAAAAATGCCTCCAGCAGTAGCCACATTTCTTTCCAATAGGTACACGTTTGGTACAGTGTTAAAACATTGTGGCTAAACAGCAATCAGTGCATTGAAGCAGCCAATTCCAAAACCACAAAAAGGATTTCCCCACTTCCAAAACACAGCTCTGAGGCTTGGAACAGAGAAACAAGAATGAAGAAACAAGCCAAGTCCTGGTCAGTATGGTGGGATGAAAGAGCGCGTATGTTACCTCTCGCTTTAACGTCAGTGCTGTCTTTGTTGTTTCAGTTTCAGGTACCAAAGTTAGCTCTTAAGTTGGCTAATAGACCATACTGGGTGTCTTAAAACAGGATTCTTGATCATAAAAACAAGGAATTTCCAACAGATTAAGTGTTACGTAAAGCCTCCCTTAACACCTACTACTTTAAGCTCAACCATCTGACTCAGCAGGCAAAATATGTTAATCATTTTCACCCTCCAATTAAATGCCTCATTGTTGTTTATCATTAAAAATAACACCCCTATACCCTGCTGACTGCCTCCAGCTTTTCCAGGTTGTTAAAACTTACTTCTGACAGGCTCACAATAGTTTGGCTTCTCCCCTGTCACGTGGCTTTGTCCTTCACCGGCTGGTTTCCTGGGAGATGATGTTCGCCCTGGTGAGTCACTGTCGCAGACATCTAGGGTCATAAAGGTTTAAAAGTTAAACATGGCATAAAAAGGAAAAACTAAACGACCAACAAAATATTATGGTGCATGGTTAAGAACAGTGAGTGCTCCGGTTGTTTACTTTAATGTTATCCCATTACGAGCTCAAATGTTCTGAATTAACATGCATTACAGACGTCCTTCCAAAAGCAGATGTAAGCTCATAAAGCAGGGTCAGCCACGGTGGACGAAATATCAGAGACAGCTGGATGAGCAAGGGGTGCATAGGCCGTCCTGATGCATTCTTTTGCCAGAAAAAACACAGGCCGCTGGCAAATGGTTGCACAACATGGCGGGGCGGTTTCGGTAAAGGCCTTGCCAGAGCTCTGGATCTCATTTTCTCTCCTTCTGTTCCCGGGTGTGCTCTACCTGCCAAGCTGCTTTTTTACTCCCATAAAGGCTGCATTCATCTAAATTGGAAAAAATATGAGGGTAAAACCTGAGGCCTGATAGCTTGGCCCGCAAGAAAACACAAGAGACAGCAACACTCATCTTTTTAAGCCATGGGTGCCTGTCTTCTTGACTTCAAGACAAACTGCACACTGCTGCTTTGTTCTGTAAATAAAACCTTCAACAAAGAATTTGGACAGCATTCTTTCTCATGGTCTGCAAGGTTTTCAGTAAGCAGCAGATTCTTTAGTAGTCTTGGATTTGACTTTTGAAATTCAAGGCCATAAAATGTCCTAAGTATCACTTCTATTAGGAAAGTTCTTAGACATCATATGGCACTTTGAGTAAGAAATGTGTAGATACTTAGTCAAATCAACACTGTTCAGCAGAGCTGTGATATTTTCCAAAGGATTTTAAATACCAATAGAGTAATCTTGAGTTGTTATTTGTGACTTCATAACCACTGACAAAACTGCACCTCCATAATCCAAGACCAGCCAAGGGAAGCAATGTATGCCTTGTTTTTCCCACCCCTTGTTTTGATTATAATAAAGCTCTAACTCCATCATCCCCCTTCAGTCTCTATAACTGAAGGTAAAATAATTGGATAAATGGGACATCTGATTACTAAAATGGGATAAGCTAAGGCAAGTTGTTGTCCTATTTCAAATCAACTAGCTCATGTGCTAACTTTACAAACATTAAGTTTCTAAAGACAGCCTAGAAAACATCAGCTGTCATATTAGTAGTAGAGAGTTGATGTTCAAAGTAGTTCTGGCACTTGTTGATTTGTTTCCAATGAAGACAGAATAAAATCAGTAGTATGTGGGTGCTTGAAAGGCAGCATCTTTTCCAGAGCATTCAGATATTTTGTTTGGAGATTGTTTGGCTGTTTTGGGCACTAATACTAAAACATCTCAGTCTGTCCCTATATGGAAGGTATCACTGTAAACATAAACTAGATCAGGCCTGACTTGTCGCCAAAGTAACATAAACAACAGATGTTTGTAGGATGATCACACAGAGAGTGATATTCAGGGGACAGATGTCCTGGATGTTGTGCTAGTATTTGATTGATATTGAAAAATACAATTTAAAAAAATCAAAGGACTGACCGGAATTTGATGGGCATTGCCCTGAGAAATATTAGGGTGTCTGTGTCTGCAGCCACCATTTTTATGGGTGCTCATATCCTTTAAAAAACCAGTATGGTGCAGCATTTTCAGCGCTTGGTGTCCTAAACTGATAAACTCCCACAGGGTCAGTTGGGTTTTATCACCATACTACCAGCACTTTATGTTGGAAACAGACAAACTTTACTTCTCTCTCGCTAACCAATCAACATCAAAAAGAGGCAGGACTCCCAATATCAACTTTACTCACACACTGACTGAGGAGAACTGATCTGACTTGTATTTTTTAGGGAACTATGTCCTGGTCCTCAGGTGACATCATTGGTGTGACATGATTCCTTGACTTTGTTGTCCCTGTTTTTAGGTGATGTTTTCATAAATCAAAGTAAATATAAAGCTCTCTAAGCAGTTTTTAATGGTCTTATAGATAGTGCTCAGGGGATCAGGAGTCAGCTTTTGGAGTGTGGCACCATGAGGAACTGATGAGAGGCGTTGGCTGCTGACACCAGGCCTTGGTAATAATCGCCCCTCCTACTCTTTTGTTTGACAACTGTCCTGTTTTACAAAGGAAGAGAAATGCAATAATCAATGGAGAAGAGAGAATCAAAATCAGGATCGCATTGTAAATGAAACTGCCATCCAAAAACTATGATTAAAATAAATTGCAACAACATGTAACATCTATGTCCTACTCTACAGTAAGCACTTCATCATAGGTTGGGATATTTTACCATTTATAGATGATCATTTAAGGCAGCTTTTACAAGACCACATTATGTTTGCTGTCACAAGACACAAACAACAGAGGAAAGAAGAAAGCAGAAATGCAAGCCAAAGGAAATGTTGCTGCAGCTTAACATGACACAGGTGCTAGTTGGCAGAGATCAGCAACGTCTAAAAAGTGACTTACAAAAAGATTCCAACAAGCTTTAAAACTTGGGACAAAGGTAGGGATGGGAACTGATGACACCTCTTTAATAACAAAGCCAATGATTCATCCTCTCGATCCAATTTTTTATCAGTTCTCTTACTAATAAAATGTAGCCCTGCACAGTTGCTCTGAGTCAACAATGTCAAACATATGGCACTCCTGATACTAAATGACAAATGCTTCCAGAGGCTGCTGGTCTTTCCACTTCTGCTTCAGATCACACAGACGTTAAACTGTACTGCTGACATTATAATGTGTAATATAAAGCCCCAATTTAGGCCATTTTGGCTGCTGTCCTCTATGATCTCCCCTTTGATTACTCCATGTTGTGATATTATTTTGCAAGGTACCCTATGTGAAAAGCTCAGATAATTAAGCATTGAGGGCAATGATGTCAATGCCCCTGACTAGCTGAAACAGATTTCTAATTGGTACCAGTTCTTGATTACCGGGCCCAGACAAATGGAGTCAATGAGTCCAACACAAATCCAGAAAGGCCCAGATGTTATGCAGTGCACTGATTTTTCTTTGCTTTGGTCTTTAAAAGGTCCAAAAAGCCTTAAATCTTATTTTGGAAAACATGCAGGAGCACTGAGTAACATGCTGTATTTGTATCAGAGAATCCTAAGAACAATGTTGATAACTGTGCCAGCAACACGTTTATCAAAGCTTCACATGTTTGTTCCAACCCTACAACACTCTCTGTTTGTAAGCAGTGATGGATGGGGTAATGGAACGGATGGGCGCAAGCCAGGAGCCCCAGATAGATGTGGCACACGTCTAACCATGGAGTTGATCTATGGAGGCCGTTGCAGTGCTGCGTGATGCATCGCAGTATTTAGTGATCACAGTTAGAAATAAATTGCCCTATTCTCAGTACATCTATAGTCCCTCGAGAGGGGAAATCCAGTCTTAACTGTGAGCGCCTTTGAAGGGTCCAGCGAAAATCCATTCGCAATCCAGCAGCCCCAGTGATTGCTTACTTTGTCCTACTTTGCTATTTTTTGACAGTGCCATAATGATGCTTGGTATAAATAGGGTGGTTAACGGTTCATTGCTTGTTTGAAGAAAAATGAAAAGGGGGTGTGGGGGTAAGCTTATTTTACATGTGATAATCTTAGGGGCAACTAGAAAGTTAATTAAAAACTATAATTGGCTGTGGTTGCTGTTAATAGTCACCAAGGCGTTTCTTCAGACTTTATTGAGGAAAAAAAGCAAAAACATTATCAAGGCTTAACACTGGAGCACTCGGATACTGATGTATACTAAAAGTCACATGAATGTAATTTAAATGACAAGGCTGATATTGTCCAAAGCAGACTGATAAACCAGTAATCTTTTACAAATTTGATGATTACTTTTCTATTCTTGGCTTTATTTTCCCTTGTTTTCGCTCTTGTTTGATCACACTTGCAACATCATCTCTTGACAGAACATGTCACAGATATTTATAGCTCTGTTTCATTACTTGGGCACTCTATACACATACACAGGAGTGGACTTCATGTGCACATAAGACGTTTATTGTGTAGCAGGAATTTCTGCTTGCTTGAAAGTTACTGGGGCTTGGACTGAAATATTTTTGGCTTTTGGGCCACAAGAATTTGGATAGAGGGCCCAATAAGAGAGGATTTGTAAAGTCAATGAACGAGCACTGAGAAAGTCATGTTTTACAAACTATTCTACCTGTACGATTAAATACTACTACTATAACTTGTAAGAGAACTTTTGTAAGTTCAAAGATCAAACTGTGAACCCTAAATGTAACTTTTGATCCTCTGTGATAAATAGTTGGGATGTCCTGGGTACATATATCATAGCCCTTTTTAGATGCCTTTCAAGTACTAATAACTTACATCTTAAAACACCCTCAACATTAATGGAGCACATATACTGTACAAACAGATTTTTTAACATGCGACAGAAACCTTGTGAACACCTGGATTCTTGTTTTGAAGCTACTATGATGAAACGTGTCATAATATTTAGTACAATATTCAATTCAATAAATGGTAATTATTTTCAGGTAGGGGATCTTCTTTACTTAAAGTGATAGTTCAGTACTTTTAAGTTGGATTGTATCAGGTCCTGACAAAAGTCAGTGAAGCTGATGGATAGGCTCCCAGCATGTACCGTTAAGGAGAACTAGCTGAGATGACCTGAAAGGTACACTGCTGTTGACAGATACAGTTATGTTGAGTAATTGTGTGAGGATAACGTGGAAACAAGCCACAGAACTGTGTTGGGTCAAATGTACTATTGGACAATTGAAACATAATGCTAAAAACACAGACTTCTTGAATGAAAAATAAAACACTCTGAAATTTTTTTCCCCAATAGTATATTTGACCCAACATAGTTGTGTGGCTAGTATTAGAAACTCACACAATTATGCAAAATTCTGATGCCAATATGAAGTCCTTGACTGGTCAGGCATGCAGAACAAAGTGGAAGGAATTGATATAGAAATTATCAAGCAGTAAGTCTTACAATATCAATTCCTAGTGGGGGTTAAAATGGACTCTCAACTGGAATTGGTTTTCGATTCCCATCCCTAATTTGTAAAAGACTGCATGGGCAAACAGTTTAAAAGTAACATTCCTCAACGTACAATTGTAATAAAATTATGTCTTTGTATGAAGTCCATGGCATCAAATGACAAGGACATTCTAGAGAAACTTAGAATTTGTATTATTTAATAAAAATACTTTCAGTTGAACATCAAGTAACCTGCTTTGAAGTGTTTTAAACTAAGTATAGGCTGAAAAGGTTTTGGAAGTCAATGTATTCTGTTTTGGTCACATTTTAATTCATGTGGACTGATAATCTAATTTCACTCAAGTCTGTCATAATGTACAGCTATGCAATAAAAAGCTTATCCTTTGACAATTTTTTGTCCAAAATAGGCTATCTTGTAGTGTCAAGCTCAAGATACTACATTTTACGGTATTCTTTTTAATAAGCAATAGTCCTTGCAGAGGAAGAAATGTGCTGTGTTGTAAAATCAGACACATAGGAAGATGACTTAACATTTACAAGTTGGTCTACATGCCAGTTTCTTTAGGAGCTGAGCACCTCTTAACCTTACCACTTCAAATCGCCCCTGGTCCTTACCTTGAGAGACTGACAGTAGGGGACTTTTCTCTTGCTGGGGGCCCTTCCCTGGCCCTTCTGCCAGCCCATCCGGAGGACAGACAGTCTCCTTGGACATGAGACAGTCGTCTTTTTGGGACAAACACGGGCAGAAAGAAGTAGTTCCTCCCTTTCCTCAGCCCTCAGCGCTGTGAAAACCAATGTCCCATCATCAGCAGAGGTTTGAAGACACAAAGTAACACCGTGTAACTCATTACTCAACTTCAAAAAGTCGTCTGCTTATTCACACACCGAGAAAGTGACGTCGGGCCGCAGTTAAACCTAGTGGAAATTTCCCTTCCCTCGCTTTTTTACGTAAACTTGCAGCCATATGTAGCCCATTTGTTCACATACTCCCCTCTCTCTATCAAAACTCGACGGACATTTGCAAAGTGCTGTTTATAACAAAAGCGGACATATCTCTAAAAACCTTAAACTTACCTTTCAAACATGACAACTCCCTCGCTTCAAATTTGACTTATTCTCATCCTTCCTTCCTCCCACACTTTCCCCGAGAAAGAAAAAAAGCACACCGGGTGAAAGAGTAAGCTCGACTTCTCAAACTTTGTGGCAAACTTCAGTCTGTCCCAGTCCAGTGTTCTCCAGACGTTGTTGACGCACATAAAAATATCAATAACAATCCCCGCGACGCCGTCGACGTTCAGTGTTGCTACTTTGCTGAGGTCTGAAACATTTTCATCATATCCGGATTCCTGAAGTACAGCCAGTGAAGCCTCGCTTCTGCTCTCGCTCTTGAAGCCACAGAAAGTGAGCAAAGCCCTCCCTAAACATGTGTCGTGAAAATGTGTTTTGAGAAAACAAGGGGGAAAATAAAGTAATGTTTTTATTGATTTATTTGGTGCCTTTGTGCACTTTCATGAAAGAGCATTTGAGAAAAGAGCCAAGTCATGAGAGGACAAAAATCACATGGAGTTAAAAAAAAGTTTGCATTAAGCGTTTCTTTCTCTTGAACGTGTTAAAGCTGATAATCCCGTTTTGTAACCTTATCAAATTTTTAATTTTTGGGCAGGTGGCATGGTATGAAGCAGGGGTGGGCAACTGGCAGCCTGGGGGCCATATGTGGCCCTCCAACTTTTTTACTGCGGTCCGCCAGGTGGTTTAAAATATAATAAATATATGTACCATCCTGGCAAAATCTGCTGATTTGACACACCAGATGGACTGTTCAATATATTTCATCAGCCCATCTGGGCAATAGCCCATAGACAGTGTTTGGGAATGAGCAGAAACTTTCAGCTGACTGGATGGTCAGTCTGTCAGTCATATTCAATACAATCAAATAATGTTGTGGCAGTAGTGCCCACCCACAGCATAGAACAAACTATCCCTGTACATGTCAAAATAAAAAATAAATATCATTTCTAATGAGAAATGCTTTCAGTGCTTTTCAGTGTTGTTTATTCAAAAAAGAAATGTGGTCCAGATCTGATAAAACTGCTACTGTTAGCATCTACCCTAGTCTCACTTCCTGCTGTTGTCATGCTTGAAGCACCCATCTCTAAAATTGTTTCTGCTAAAACTTACTTTTAAGCATTTGCCAAACCAGAAATAAAAATCAAAGAAAAATAATCTTCATCAACCAGAATTGATGATTGATGAAGCTGATTTTTTTTGCGTAAAAAGTGATTAAAACCATCTTGAATCCCATGCCTAGCTCATTAGAATAAGTTCTGCTAATTGCATTTCAGTTTAATAAACTAGGCAATGCAGAGAACTTTAATGTCTCACTCTTGGTGACCAAAGACTCCCATCCCTAATCTAAAGTGACCTGGCAATTGAGTATTTTATACAGAACAGTGTTATGAAGACATGAAGTCTGAAAGAGCTTTGATACAGTATGTATTTCATCCCTGCCCCACACTACTATAGAGTGGGGCAGGGCTGTCATGGTTTTGTAGGCCAGCCTGTAAAATAGCATCACATTGGTTCCCTCAACCAAAGAACCGTGGGACTTTTTAAAATTGTTCTCAGAAATTCCCGATAAAAAGCTCTGTGGCAAACTAAAGCTCATCAAAATTCAACTTTTTGTTTATCATCATAATTTTCACAAACACAGCTCTCACAAATTTTTTAAGCTTAAATGTAATCTTAAGCATGTAATCTTGTGCGTTAAAATGTTCATTTTAAACTATTATGGAACTACAATATGGTAGTTCAACCTCGAACCTGTGAACACACTTCCAGTGTACAACATCACATTATAACCCCCTGATTGAGAATTTCCTCCTTGTTGAAATTACCTGATCAAGTTGCTGCCCATGGCTGTGGCTATCTCGTATGTATGATTATTAAAAAACACATTCAGAAATGGCTGCAGTATGGTAACCAGCCATTTTGTTGTCCTTGTTAGCAGTTTGTTAGCAACCATCATCTTAAACACACAATAAGGCTTTAAAATTCAAAAGTGGGACAGTATCAGAAGCTATTCAAAATCCCACAGACTCTGGGCCTTGGGAACATGTAGTGTTAAAGTGCGAACCCACCTCTTCAATTTTGGACTCATTCCTGCAGGTATATGTAGCCCACAATACGTGCAATGTGGAAATAACAAAATAATGACTTTAATGTACAACATGATCTTTTTTGTTCTGATCAGCTACCTGTCAACAGCTAACAAAATAACATTTCTCAATACTTGAAAATGTATTAAATGTCTCAAATTTAAATGAAAAAAAAAGGCTTCAGTGTACCACGGACCTTATTTAGTCCATCAAACAAAAATCAATCTATCAGTCCATTGATTCAAAGGTGAAGGAACCAAAGTACTAAAGTGCATTTATATGTTTCAGGTTCATAACAGCACTTTACTTGCTTCAAAAAGTTGCAAGAAAACTCCCGTATGGTGTCAAATTTGCAGAAATACAATTTGTGTAACATAAGTACCACACACTTAAACAAGATCAGATTGCTTGCACTCCTTCAAAAGACTTTGGCACCTGTGTTTTATACAGTTACACGCAGCATTTCTAAAGTCTAATTAACCTCAGAAAAAAGGGTAAGTTGCTCTAAAGGCTTACATGCGCCACCTTTTATATGAATGAATTTACATACTGGATCTGTGCAAAGTAAGACTGGGATGCATATACAGAGAAATAATGCTGTTACTCTCCTCCAGTTTCAAAAGAGTGGTGGGTTGGACTGTTGTTAACTGTTGGGAGTGACCAGACTCAGTGTCTCACAGACAGATTCATCTTGCAAAGTCTCAAGACAATATACTGGTGAGAGAATATGACCATCATCATCCACTGAGGAGAAAGAGGAGGTAGCTACAGACATGGTTTAGTTTTGCCAGAAGCAAGCACCTGTTGAAGATGGTAGCCTGAGAAAGGTTTGCATGTATGATGCTTTAGCTGCAGTTTTACCTGAGCTGGGTAACATTTCGTCAATTTCTTCACATTTCGTCTTTCTTTTCTTCTCAGAATCAGTGGCACACATTGACTTCATTTCAAATTTGTTGATCTGATTGGCCTGCAATAAAATTGAGTTTTTTATGCCCTGGTGCCAGCAGCAGCCAAGGCAGTAGGCACTAGGTCAGTATTCAAATACAAATCAAGAAATAACTGCACAAAGCTGATAAACTTCTTGAAACACAAGTGAGTACTTCAAGAAGTATGTTTTGTAGATTGAATTCGAGATGGAGCACACAGCAGAGCAAATGAGCTGGTATGCTGCCATGATCCATTTGTCTTTACTCATCAGGACAATAAGACTTCATGACTTTGGTTGTAAATATACTTAACATTCATGCTTTCCCTTAATTTTAGCCCTGTGATCCAATCAAGAAGTAAAAATCAGTCAAGCAGGAACTTCATGTCCTCTTTGAAATGTTGGAATTCACCACAAGCTGATAAAAAACAGACCACGGAGTGCATTTGGCCTCCGGGCCATAGTTTGGACAGCCCTACATTTGGTTGTTCATACATATGGGTCAAGGCCTTCTGAGAGCATTATTTCATAAGTTTTACAAGAGACTTTCTTCATGCATGTACCACACATCTCCCAAAATTCAAGGAAAAACTGATTGGATTTTGGGGGTCATGGGTCAAAGGTGAAGATCATGAAGTCTTGCGGTCATCCTTTACTTGGGAATGTGATATCTCAAGAACATTAGCATCTATCTAGACAGAAGTGTCCATTATGAATCAAGAATAAAGTAACTAGATTGTAGATGTCAAAAGTAAGAGGTCACAGTCCCAGAGCCTCATGGGTAACTTTGCTTGTGAGAGCAATGTTACGGAGGTAATCTCCTTCAAACTTTACACACAGTCCATCATGACACAGCAGTGAACTGTTAAAAATATGAAGGTCGCAGGTGAAGTGTTTAAGGTAATGGAGCTTCTTTGTCACCCCTTGCTTGTTAGCATAATACCTCACAGCACAAATACTCACTTTCCTGAGTGAGTCAGAGTTTGGAAGTCATGGGTCAGTAATGAATTTTGTAGGTCACTGATCAAATATAAAAACCTTTTTTTTCTCTTCCAAACAACACATTTGTCTTCCCACACCAAAAGTTGAGTTGATTGGATTTTTGGAATACTTGGTCAAAGGTTAAGGGGCATCATGCTCATAACCTTCTTGGCAAAGCAATATCTCACAAACGATTTCCATTTTTCTAAATTAGAAAAAAAACAAAAAAAAAAAAACGGGAGGATTTTGGATGAATAAGGTTGAATGTCCTTGGGCCTCATAATCACACCGAACCTGATTAGGCAAGAATTTATTGAGGGAATTCAGTTAAACCAATGTCCTCTCCGACTTGAGGATGAACTGACTCAATGTGGAAAGTATTAGGTCAGAGGCCAATTGACCCACAATTGTAATTTCAATCTCTGCAATGTATACCTTGTGGTGGCAAACAGCCATGCAGTACTTTTGTTTTACATACATGTTTTGAGGCTACTGGTATTCCTTAACACTATCTATAGAGTGTTTAGTAGATTAACATAAAATAAACCCCATGGATATATTTGAGAGTCAATCTGGCAACTTCATGTTACACCATGGATATAAGGGATGCAGATAAAAAAAAAAGCAAGAATGACTGGCCCACTTTGATATACCTAACCTACTGTTCAGGTGAGTAAAAGTCATCTAATAATTGTTTAAAAATGAAAACAACCATTATCACAGCTTTGGGGTGGGGGATCATATTTCAAGGATTTTTTCCAGACTGATTTATGTTACTTGTCACCATCATCCATGCGTCTTTATTCATCAGGAAAGTATAAGCTTCGTGTTCTTTAGGAGGCCACATTTCACTGCATTTTCCTTTGCTGTGGGCCGATTAAAAATGCAACCTTTGGGCCACAGTTCAGACACCTCTGAGCTTGACTCTTGGTAACATTAGGGTAAAAGCTCAGGTCCTACCAGCTATTTTTCCCTGGAAAGAATCCTGACACAACTGCAGGAAGTTATGAGGAAAGCTCGCCAACTAAAGTTAAAAGTTTGACAACTCTAAATACAAGCCAGACTTATAATCTAAACAGCCTCTTCCAACATAATCTGCTGCTTTCTCCATCTCAATGTGAAGCATAATTCACTTAGAATAAATGGCGACTCAGCCTCATGCTGCGTCCTCTCTATAGATGGTTGGACATTGTTTAGTGCTGCATCTCGCTGATTGCCATCATAGCCATTGAACCCTATTGGTAACTGTATAAGTGAGATTTAAGCCTCGCTAACATGAGAGTGTGGAGGTGATTGATGTGAAATATGCCCTCCCTCATTGACTGGCTGAACTCCATTTTCTGCTCCTAATGCAGAAATCACTCCGGGTCCCCAGCATAATGATTTACGATGAATCTGTGTCAATGTTGAACTCGGCAAACCCCACGTAATCCATCTTGCAGATATACCTACCTACCCACCCCACCCCACCTTGCCTCTGCTCTCGTCCCCTGCGTTCCCAGTGAGGAAGGTAAGGAACGTCTCTCTCTCTCTCTTTCTCTCTCTCCGTCTATAAGTGTTGAATCCATTACAGGCCTGATGTGTAATCACAGAGGACCTCTGTGCCCCCTCAGACTGTAATTACCTGGATACAGATACTCCCTCACTCCATCCCCTAGAGCTGCTCAAAGCCAAGAACTCTGTTAACCAGCATGCAGTGCTTTCAGCTTGCCTATCTGGGTGGCAATGTGGAGACAGATTTGAGAGATGAGGCCTGTAAGAGAAAAAAAATCATGGATAAAATTGCATTTAAGTAATGGGATTTTGACCTTGCTGTGTGTAATGGCCATAGTTCACCTCGGAGATTGAATCATGCACAGAGCAAATCAAAGCCCGCACCTCGAAAAACTGACTCCAAAGCGCCCCCTCCTCCCCCACATATGGAAATCTTTAGAGTGCTGTACATGCAACTTGACTGCACCGTGAAATCAACCCCCGTTGTCTCTCTCACATAGTGACACCGCTGTTGCTGCTGACAAACATTATCTTGTGTGTGATCATGTGCACAGTGTCAACCCCCCTTCCTCCTTCAAAATAAGTCAAAGTGGAGCTGTGTAGACACAGTAGGCTGTCACACTGTGTCAAGCCTCGGTGTCAGCGTTGCATCTGTTGCAGTCACATCTCAGAAGACACAAGGAAACGTCTCTCTGTTGACTTCATCTGTTTGTTTGGCAGCCTGCCTGATTGCTGGAGTGTGTAGTGGCGAGGAGAAGCGCCGGCTGAGTCGCTGCGCTCGCTGCCGACAAGCTTAATCCGTCTTTCGCTGAGAAAAGGAGGGAATCTTGGCCCCCAAACAAACAGGCATCTCTGTTTGTAGCATCCCTTGGCACACGCACAAACACACACACCCCAAAAAAACACTCCCACAGGACGCGAACACAAAGCACTCTGACTGCAAGCTGGCACGATGCAGTAATCCAAGCATTGTAAGATGTTGTTGCTAGTCTTAAATAGTTCATGAACAGAATAACAATAGTTCTTTTGAGGAAGAAAAGTTTGTTTTAGAAGATTTGTGCATATATTACTTGCTGTGCTCAGCATCTGACTTATATCAGAGAGAAACAGCTAATCTACCTTTATCCAAAACCCACTTAGATGCAGATGATTTTGCCTTTACATCATCTGCTAAAATTATACTTAAAATGGGATTTTATTTAACATTCAAAGAAAATTCCTTGAAACATTTCTGAGATATTGCATTCACAAGGACCTTAACCTTGGACTAATGGCTGCTAAAATCTAATAAGTTCATACAAGAGTCAGAAAGAGGATTTATGTTAAAATTGACAGAAATCATATGTTGTGTAAAACATAAATAAAAACAGAAAACAGTGATTTGCAAATTCTTTTCAACCTATATTGATTTTAATACACTCCAAAGACCAGATATGTAATGTTAAAACTGATAAACTTTATTGTTTCTTCACAAATATTCACCCATTTTAAATTTGTTAAGGATGAAGGTCGAGGAGTGACTACCAAGAAATGCTCACATTTGCACAAGGGGAAAGAGCGAACTCCACCAAGAAAGGTTCTTACTTGGATTCAGACCTGGAGCTATTGAGACTAACCCCTGCTACAATGTGTATCCGAACTGATTATCTAATTCAATATAATTTCAGATATCCCCAAAATGCTATGAGACTCCTTCAACACCCAGATATCAATATGCTTGATAAGAAGTGTTATTTTCTAAAACACCCTTGTCATTAAATGCAAGCTCTTTTATCTTTAGCTTTGTGCTAACTACACTTGCATTTTGTTACTGCTAAAGTTGTAAAAAAACAGTGAAGGATGGCTGCACAGAACATTCAGAATAATAGTTAATGAGCCTTTCTTTTATTTGAGCAGGCTGTCATGCTAATAGAAATGTAGAAGTTGGCCCATGTTGGCCCTTACGTTGACTTTAATGGGTGGGCAAAAGAGCTAAGGTGTCGCTTTGAAGAGCAAGAAGCAGCACCTGTACCCGATCAAACCTTCAAAGATTTCACACAAGTCCTCACAGAACTAGAAGAACTTAATAAGTAAGGCTTTTAGAAGCTGACCGTGACATCAGCTGAACCTCGACGCCTTCACATGATTAATAGCATTATGTTAAGTCTTTTTTTATTTTTTTTCAAAGTGAAGGACTTTTTGAGGCTGCCTGATCAAAACATTCAACCTTTTATTGGTCCAGCTGTCGTCAGAGGCACACTTGTGTTTGAAAGTTTGAATTATTCTGTCTGGATGGGGAATGGCCTTGAATAGCGAATGATTTGACGCACTCATTAGGATGAAAAATCTGTGTGATTGGAACGAATCCCGTTACTGCAACTGATAAGTGTCCTAATGCAAACAAACACCCTATCCCTCAAGGAAAGAGGACTCTCAGAGCTGCATAATTACAGATTTTGTGTTTATAAACCTCAACATCTGGAGCCCAAGTCTGAAGTGAGAGGAGCACACATAATCAGACGCAAATGTTCACACTAAAGCACCAGACTTCATAAATATGTATCCCTCGGATTGAGAAGGAGCATTGCAAGTGATTGACGATTAATACTGACATAAAAACAAAAAAGCTCTCTCAGCGGGTTATCACAATAACTTGTGCCAGGTGATGGAGAATCCACATGTAAAGACGACGCCTGTGAAACAGCTTTCAAGAGGATTCAAAATGGCTTCTGCATGCTCCTGGAATAATATAAAATATCAAAGTTGACATCCATATGTTTTCAATTTAACTTTACTGACAATCATCCAAAGCCACTGTGAGAGAAAATGTATGTGAATCACCATATGGTGATGTTTTTATGATATGTGCTATCCAGATAAAGACAGCATGTGTTCTAACCCAGGCAATCTTATTATTGCATATAAGGGCCAAAAATACTCACAATGGCAATTTACACTGCAGATGCTACAATTGATAAACAACTTTAGATCGTATACATGTCAGTCAGACTAACAGCTGCATTGAATTATGAGCCTGTACATGAAAATAGGTGCCACATTACTAGTTGTGACAAAATTAACTTTTAGCCGCTTATGTGATTGTTGATAGTACTAACCTGAATTAAACTAGAAAGAAGTTTGATGCTTTGTAAGAAAATGTCAATTAAAATTTTTAACTGGAAAGCAACAAAGTGTAACTTTTCCATTAGCTTCAATTCCAGTCTAACAGTACAACAGTGAGAATGGCTTCTACCTCATTTCCACAAAGAGCCCTGGTCACCTGCGTTAAGCAACACGTAACTTTAAGAGTGGAAGTGTGCACTGCTTTGTAGCACTGAAATAAACCTCTGTTTGTCAACAAATTTTCACTGATCTTATATGGGGTAAGTGTAAGACCACAGACATAACTGCGATTTGTCCTTGCATTTGCATTCGTGTCTGTTGGCATCATGAGCATATTTTGTTTATATACCTGCCTGAATGTGATGCAAACATGGCAGTATTTCTGAGAGTAAAAGTAAAAACTAAACGACAATAATCAATACCATTATCGAATATTTGTTAGCAACTGATGACCATTGGTCAGGTCTCAACTTAAGTTTTGTCTGCACTCCATTTCTACAATAGTGTTTTTTCTTTGTATTAAATTAAAAAAAAAATATATATATATACATATATGGGTTGTTCATATGTAAGAATATTCAGCCAGAGAACTAAAATAACATAAACACATCCACGGACAAAGTCAACCATGATGTCAACTCAAGTATACTCTAAAGTCACCACTTCACACGGCCACTCATTGAAGTAGTACAACAAACTTATTTCCCTGCTTCCTGACTTCTAAAGAGAATTTACTTTTATCTGCCAGATTAACAGTCATTTTTATGACTGCAGTGTCACACATTACTTAAATGTTAATAACTATGGTCTTGATTTATTAATTTGTCTTTTAAATTTTCTGTTAAAGTTGTTCCTGCAACTGTGATTAATCAGTCATTTCTTCTCTGCCTCTGCACTGACTCTATCAGTCATGTGTTGACTGAAGTTAGCGTCTTAATTCTTGACAGCGTGCACAACCAGCGCACTGAATCAACGCAGGGAATGCTAGAGGCCATCATGCGTCCACATAGTTAACAGCAAGTACACAGAACATTATGTATGGTTGCCAAAAAATGAAAAACATAAATACAAATAGAACAAAACATTCAGCTAACCCCTCAAAAACAGATAAAGAAAAACACAAGACAAGATTAACAGTGTATGTCGTGTTGTGTGGTAAGTTGATGGATTTTCACATTTGCGCTGAGTTTTCTTATCTGTTTGTGTGCCGATTGTCATCTTCTTATTTGCTGTTGTGTCTCTGATTTGTTGTTGTGTTCTTTAAATTTGTAGAGTATTTTGAAACAATGTGTTTTTAGACTCTTTTAGTTGTTTTTTGTTGTGCCTTTTTGATTGGTATCATTTTTTATTTTCAGTTTAGAATGTATTGTTGTACTTCGAATCTTATTGTTGTGTTATTGATTTGTTGTTGTGTTGTGTGAGTTTCTTATTTTGTTTTTTAATTGTTGCTATTTCTTTTGATTGGCATGGTGATTTTATATGTTGCTGTGTTTGTGATTCATTGTGCTAAATATTATCTTTGTTTTTTCATCTTTTGATATTACCTTTTTTTATTTTTCAATGTATTTTTTTATTTGTCCTTGTTTTTTGTGTCAGTTGTGATTTTTAATTTGTTGTTGAGTTTCTGTGAAGTTGTTAAGATTTTTTTTATTATTTAATGTGTCATTTGTTTGTTGTGTTTTTTCTTAACATTTTTTGTTATTTGTGGTGTATATTATGATGGAATCTGGGATCTTAATACATGTTGTTGATTTTTAATTTTTCTATCTATTGCATTTCTTTATGTGTTGACGTGCTTTTTGCGTATTTGTACATGTGTCTTGATCAGATGTTTTGTTGTTGGGTTTTGTAAGTTCTTTTGGTGTTTTTTGATGTGTTGCTATGTTATTTGAATGTTTTGTAATTTGTCGTTGTATTTTTTTGTTTTTTTTTGGTTGTGTTTCTTGATTTATTGTTGTGGGGTTTTATCCATTGTTATGGTTTCTTTTTTACTTTCTCCGTTTCCACTTCAGAGCCAATGTAATGATTGGGCTGAGAAATGCAAAAAGATGTCTCACTCTTACTCTTTGCATCACTTCTGGAGGGTAAAGATAGCTGTGCAGCAATGATCAATCTTTACCCTGATGGTCCTTTTTGGATGTGTTCATACAAAAGAGGCATCTGTATTGATTTCAATGTGTGTTAAAGCCTGTTAAAAACTCATAATAGGAGCTTTAAAAGTTTTGTCTTTTCGTCCTTTGCTGCCTTTGTTGTCTAACACAGGATGATAATCAAAAACGTCAGACTGTTTGGATTTCTATGATCCTTCACAGATTTACTATTAGCATAAACTGTAAGCCGAGCTAAAGCGACACTGGCTAAAATCACAGTGGGATCCTTATTTGTTAAGGCGTGACGCCTCATAGCCTGTGTGTCCTGCTTTGAGCTTTCTCACATGGTGCCAGCATGTACCCCTGAGTCCTGTTAGCGAAGCCCCCCGGGTTGAGGCAGATCAAATTTTTACCTACGCATGCTGGCAGCAACACGAATCCACATGCCCCCGAATGATACACAAACAAAGCACAAATATTCCCCCATATTCATGTGATAACTCATGCAAGGGCACACTTCGCTGCACGCTCCTCCACAGTCCACAAACATACCTATTTCTTGATTAATTGGATGGCCTGCCTAAGCTTCCCAGATTAGGCTTTGACATAGGTTATAATTAAAAAAGACAAATTCAGGAAGTGTATGAAATCACTCATTTCCTGAGCAGAAATGTGAGTTTTAATTTACCTCATGCCGAGACGAGCTGTGGTCACCTGCAGAGAGCCAATTCACTGTGCATCGCTCGGCGCATGATGTCTGGCTTGGACAGAATGCGTCGTTAAAATAAACCCCCAATGCCAATTTATGGAACAGCGGTCAAATATTTATCCAGTTGATGAGCTGGGCTGTGTGTTCCTGCCTGACAATAATTAAAGACAAACCTGAGCTAAAGGTGAGCGGCAGCCATGACATCACTTCAGATCGCTGGGTGTGAATAGTGGACAATACATAAAGTGCTCCCATTTGTTATTTTTCCTTTCATGGGGGGGATAAGTAACCCTGGATAGGATATGAGGCATGCTGGGAAAATAACAAGAAATCAAAAGACACAAATAAAAACTAACAACAAGAACAAAGACCACCACCCACAACAAAGTCACAATACTAAATAAAATTCACAACAAAAAATTGAAAAACTCGAGAAATTAAAAGACAGTCTAATCAAAAACAAAACCACAACTAAATGACAGAACAACATATACAGAGTAACATATTTAACATAACAACAAATGCATAACAGCAAATTTAATCAAAAACACAACAACAAATCAAAACACAAGAAATGAAAAGACAAAAATTGATTTAGAAACACAACAATTCCATAAAGAAAAACATATTAAACAGTACACAAATACAAAACAACACCTGAATACTCAAAACAATCAGAACTCAAACATTTAAGAAACACAACAACAAATCAAAAAACCCCAACAATGAAAACTCAGCAATAAATTAAAAACACCATGTTATATGTAAAAACAGAACAAATCAAAGAACACTACATGTTGAAAACACAACAAAACAGTAAAATCTTCACAGCTGATAGAACATATTAAGATATTAAACAAGAAACAAAGATTTGACTACCAAACATAACTTGACAACCAATCAACAACACAACAACAACAAATATACTACAAATTTAAAATACACAACTACAGAATAAAAGAATACATCAAGTTGAAGAACACAAAAGCATGTAATAAACACAACAAAACATCAAATCATAACAGCTGACTGAACACATCAAACTAAGAAATATAAAAAAATCAAAAAATCAAAGAACATCACAAAAACACAAAATGTTATATAATCATAACAGTTAAAAAAAACTCAAACCAACAGTACATCAAAAACAGTATGAAAATATCTTAATAAAAAAAAATAAAAGCAATCAACAAGAAAAACACAAATATATCAAATAGAAATAAATCAATAAGACAACAACAGGACAAAGCACAGTGAAAGGGGCCCCGTTTTATTTTTTTCTCCATTCTGAGAAATAAAAGGAGCCGTGGTTGGTCTGTGTGGGAGCAGCTTTGGTTGTTCTGGTTTCCTGTTAGAATGTGGTGATGCATGCTGGGTAAACACTCTAAATGTCAGTGCAGCTGCTTATCCAAACTAATTTAGCCTCCTCAAGAGCTGTGGAAAGAATACGCGTCATCAGTCTGGGACACAGTCATAAGTGAGTTTGCCTTGTTGAGCTGAACTTTTGACCTACAAACTAACAGGCTGTGCTTACAAACCTTCTTTTACTCAACATGACGTGGTGAAACCGTCTCTTAGCAGGAAAAAAAGGTTTAATGTCCCATTTTCTACTGCACAACATTAAACTTAACAGTGACAGCACACTTAGTTTTTTCATTTCCCACCGTTCAAATCCAGCATAGACATTTTTGATAATACTTATATCAGTCTCTTCAATCTTAGAACAAGTCACACAGCAGCATGATTACTTGTGAGCATCAAACATTAATTCTGTGCAAAAACAAGACTGGAATACAGAGAAAGGGGAAATGAAAATGACCTTACTGGTGTTCATCGTCAGGCTGTTTTTTTGTTTTTGTTTTTTTTTTGCAGAGCTTACAATGTCTGTTTCCAAGTGTATATAGTGGTGTGGTGCTGTTCCAAAAGTTGAATTGTTAATGACTTAGGGTCAATCCCAATTGTACCCCTTAGCCCCCCCGCCCCTTCATCTTACCCCTTTGTCCACCCTTCCCCTTGGCCCTCTGTTTTGAGGACCAACAGGGAGAGGTGAAAACATGCCCCTAAGAATTGAGATGCCTCTTGATTTCTGTTACATCATCAACCAGACTGAGGAGTCCAGGTCTGTGGGACAGTAAAGTGAATGTAGCATGGACAAAGTGAGGTGATGGTGGGTCATATAAAAACGCATAAAAACCCTGAACATTTTTTTATTTTACTTAAGTCGGCTGCATGTGTGAATGCAAATGCAGAAGTTTCTCTGATGGTCCCAAAGTATTTCTCCCCTCACCAACCACTGCTGCTGTTAGGGACAAGTTTAAACAAACACGTCTTTGGGGTCAGTTACCCAGAGGTCGTCTGGAAAATTTTAGGGATGCATATGGCTACTATTTAAATCAGCTTTGGAGGAAATGGAAGGAACTTTAACTTCAGTTTCTTATAAAATCTTCGATCATGAAGAACAAAAAACGTATCAGCGATCTGCCAAAGCACAAGGATCACAGGGTCATTTATGGGGATTGTTCTGTGTATCATAATTTAATGCTCCCCACGGACATTGTGGTGGGACAAGAGTCACGCTGAAAATGACAAGACAAGTCAAATTTATAAGTAAATAGTTTTTCTGCATTTGAAAGAATATATATATATATATAGACCTATGTTTGGTTCTGGTCAGTAATCTGTAGATAAGTGATAACTATGAAAACAAAAGTATTGTGATAAAACTGGGAAACCGTAATACTGCCATAAAAAGTTGTTGCACAATTTTTGTTCCCATATTACCCACCCCTACTTCAGTAGCACCATTGTTAAGCCCTAATGACATTTAAATCTCCTGTGAAGAGCTGATGGTTTGTTGATTTTGGTGACCACTGCAGACAAATGTCTATTGATTTCTTCTTGTTTGTGTCAATATTTCTTTCTGACAACATAATCTCACCTCATCTTCCCGAAAAAATTAAATTTGTGGTACAAATAGTTAAAACAATGGCTGTTTCTTGTCTGACACCTACGCCACCACATCACTATTAAGCTTTAAAAATGAATTTATGGAGCACAGCAGTCATGTTTGCTTGGTTAGAAAAAATAAAGGTATCAATAAATGTTATTAAGTTTTTTATCTTGTCAAAAAAACTTTTTACTGGAGCTTTAAAATGTATTAGCATGTATCAGGGTGTCCTTATCCTCTTACAGTAGCCTGCCAACCTCTATGCAAAAGCTCTTGTAGGCATGAATGGGTATGAATGGGATCTGAATTAGGTGTATTGCAAGAGCTGGGGTATCTTAGACAGGGATCAGAGCCTGAGGTGCTGCGTGTGTCCAATGAACAGTACTCAGCACCCTGGGATAACAACGAGAGCAGAGCAGTTCTAAAAAATCAATGAACTGCTGGAGCTCACCATGGCCTCCTTCATAGAGAAATAACAGCGTGCCAGGGACTATTAATGTCTCTTTTTGTACTCTCTATCTGAAAACACACAAAAGAGTAAGGTAAACAGATTTAGGTTAGTTCCTAAGAAATATTTGCAAGAAATACAGAGCACCAGGCACAGTAAACAATAACTCTTCTTCATTTCATCCTTATGTAGTGATGATATTTTCTATACATCTTTTAGTGCAAAATGCCCCCATAAATGTCACATCTAATCCATGGACTCACAGCATTAACGTGAAGATTGCGAGACGTGCATGGAAACAAGTCAGGATGGGAGAAAAGGGGGATTTGGTAAATCCTCCATCAAAGTTGTCTAATTATGTTAATCAAGAATTCTCCAAATGTCAGCGTTGCTGGAGTGGATGAGATTTGGAAGGAGAGAGTACAGTAAATGATGAACCAACCAATCAGCCGGACCACAATGATAGTAATGGTATTAATTAATTTAAGTTGGACATACAAAAGAGGCAGGCTTAAATCATGGGCATACTTCAAGAGTGAACACATGAATTAATATCAAGAATCAATTTGTTGAAAGATAAATGTTTTCTTTCGCTGAATCAGCACAGATTTCACTCTGGCGCTTCAGGAAATTAAGAGTTTTGTCCCAGAAAGAGAAATTTGCCATCTTTAGAGAGTGACATCCATTAGAACTGGGTGATAAAACTATATAAGCAGAAGCATGTGTGGAAAACCCTTCAATTAAAATATCAGAGCATGCTATCAAATAAGAAAATTGAACAGAATTATCAGATATTTTAAGACATCACAGACGGAGACCATTTTGTCCCATATATGCAAGTTTTGAGCTTAAATACATTCAACTTACAAAAAGAGATGTAAAAATGGAAATTAGCATACACTTTTAAACTAAGTTAATTTAAAAGACTGATATTACTCCTATAGTTAAATAATGGGGAAGTCAAAGGCTATACTCAACAACTGTAAGTTAGCTTGGCATAAAAGCTTACCTGGTTTGAGTAAAGGCAGCATCCTACTTCAACAAGATCTTTTTACATTTACCTGACAGAAACTGAAGATTTAACACATCAGAATGATTTTCTATGATGGAATTGTTATTGCGCTATGTCGAATGAGTACAAACTAACTTTGGAGTCAGTGAACACATTACCCTGATGTCCCTTCCAACATAATCAAACAAGTGGAAATGTCTCCCAGAATAAGTGCAAAACTCTCTTGGCTTGGAGAATATGGGTTTTTGAATGACTTGCTGCCATGTAGTTTTGTCCGTGTGTCATGACTAGCTCATTCTCTGACAATCTGGCAGTGGCACCTCACACTTAGTCTTTATTGAGGTTAAAAGGGTGCAACATAAACCCTGTGGCACAGTGATATGTTGAAAAACCAATTAAGCTGACACACTCTCTCATAGTCTCCAGTGTCTTGCATACCACACCTCTCCCAGCTGATCACAGGTGCAGCTGATCAAAGTTGATGAATTAAATCAAATACACATACCCTAATGTGTGACAGTGTTGATCCTGATTCTTTCAGCCCACCAATCACACCTTATACCACATGACCAGCCCCAAATGAATCTGACTCTTCCAAATTTTTGTAGTAGTGTTCACTCTGGATAGTTTTCATTTTCTTGTAGGAAGGTGAGTTTTAGACAGGCTGTGCTTACAGCTTGTCAACAAAGCTATGCTAAGCTAATCTTTTGTTCACTGGTTCCTGGTAGAGATTGTTAGTATCAAACACAGCTGGACTAGCAGTTTCCTGGGTGTCTGATTACAGGCCCAAAAAAGGAGGCCAATGTCATAGCTTACTTTAGTTGCTGTTTTTCCTTAATGATTACCACAGACTGTAAAAAACTTGACAAAGGCTTAGTGACATCATCTATTGGTTTCTCAGCAGGAGATAAGAAGACCAGCAATGGCAGTTGCATAATGGAAAGGATGTCTAGTACAAAGTTTTGGTCAACCTAGAAATGGAGCAACGGCAGGCTTTTGAGTGGCCATATTTAACCTTTACTTGGGTTCATTTTGTAATTTTGAAGACCTTCAGCATGTTTATTATTGCTATTGTTTTAACATACCAAGTACCCTCGATCCACTTCTGTTTTCACTCTGAGATGCTCTGTTGGAGCCTCTGTTGCTCCAAGGCCCCGAACCCACATGGGCCCAGTCAGTTCTGATTGGCCAACAGGTCCACTCTGTGGTGATTGACCACTGATGTAACAATGGCAGACCATTACAGCGGTAGGTCTATTGGCGGGGGGGGGGGGGGGGGGGGGATCAGACATCTCAGGCATTTACTGGGGCTGTGAACAGGAGAGGAAGAAGTCCAAATGCTGTGGACTTGATTGTCTTGCACATAGAAGTACTTTACCATGTAGACAGGACACATAAGACATACTTAAGAGCATATGAAACCTGAAAAAGCTAAATAATGTCTAATGTATACCTCTGCTATAAGGCTGCCTCAAAGCTCTGCCACAGTGTCCAGTGCCATCCTTATGCGTGTTTGCATCGCCCCTCCAGTACATCACCAAAACACTAGAGGGCAGTGTGATTTCTATACTGGATCCTGCTGCATTCTCTGCATAGTTGTGAACAGTATAACATGGCAACTGCAACTATGTGTATAATATCGAAGTATGAAGCTAGAAAAAGATGAACATCTCATACTTCAATGAATGCAGGAGATGAAATGCACGTCTGCTGAATTAGCTAAAGCGGAGGTTAGTGGTTCAGTATTTTTCTTGTTTAGCCAATGAGAGAGACATGAACAAGGAAATTCACATATCTTGCTAGTAGATTCAACATACTGGTTTGTATTAAGCAGCCACTCTATCGCACTGAACACTCAACATGCTTGTAGACATCACTCAGAAACTGTCAGTTTCCATGTGCTCAGCAGATTTACAACAGACTTGCAGTGTGCGTAGCTCCAACATATAATTTTCACTTTTTAGGGGTGCATGTAATGCTTTGTGCATAGGCTCCTGCATTGGTTCAGGGCTTTACAGGCCAAAGGGTGAGGCAACAGCGTAGATGTGACCTAGACTCAGATTATCTGGTGAGCAGCTAAACAACTCTCCAGTATTTCAACCCAGCTACGCCCCTAATTTCACAAGAGTAAGTCAGAGATTCAGCCCATGTATACATTATGCACCTCCATAATTAAACTCGAAATAGGCATCTTAATGCTGGTGTTAATGGAACTCCATGGTGATAACTGTTACTTATGTTGGTTACAAAAAATAATCTCATGTAGGTGTTTCTTATATTGAGAATTTTCAGGGTACATGTTTACAAGCCCACTCCTACATCTGATCCTAATAGTCAGAGATAGGTTGTAAACAACTGTCATAGTAAAAAACATGACAAAGGGATTATTTATTTCTTATGGAGACAAATAACATCCGTGAAACATCTCTCAAGCTCTGTGCAATGCTGTGAATGTGTTGAATAAGGGGCTGCACATTAAAAACAATCAGGCTGTTTACTGTGTTTGCAATAATTAGATCTTAAACAGCAGGAAGCTTTTCCTCTCTGATTCTCTAATTTGATACAGTACAGTCTCATCAGTGTGCCGCGGGTTAGCCACATGGGGAGGGAACATTAATCTAATCTAACACTTCATTCAAAACTCCAGGGGATCTCTGCTAAGTGTTGCAGTCGCTGACTATTAAATTAATGTTGTTGTTTGTTTCATGGCAGAACAAATAGGATGCAGCTGATAAATTAGCCCCCTTTCTGAGCAGAAAATTGAACACTTTTAATGATGAGCTGTTATTAATACACCTTTGGGCATTATGTGTGATTGAAAGATTTGAATCTCAATACAATGTCATCCCTTGTTATTTGTATGAATGTTATTAATTCAATTATATTAAGTGATGGGATTTTACTGTGATATATGATAATAACAAAGGTACATTAATATTCTGTTGGATCCGCTGTGAAGAAAATATATGTATTTCATAACTACAAGGGATATAATAACATACCTAAGCTATCATACAACATGAAGCCTAAAACCAAACTGGGCTCACAATCACATTTGTATAATGTTTACTTTTCTGCTTTATTTTTTAGTGTAAGGAATTTTAATAATACATATATAAAAGACATGAGGCACATGCAAATGCATTAAAAGATAGTTTTTAAACTTTCACACGGTGCATTTAATACACAAAAATACTGGTTTGACTTGAAGACTTAAGCATATTTTTTTGTTTAATTTTCTGCATTATATCACTGCCAGACAGTTGTCTAAACATGATTTTATTAAAATTTTTGGCAATTTTGAAAAATAACCAAATGATGTGACATTGCCAAAAATTAATTATTAAATAGAATTTGCTCTTTTATTTACAGTTGTATGTGTATCATGATACTGGGACCATTGTGCATTTTTTTTTACTATTTTAAATGATTCATGAATCTGTTTATGGATTGATTTAAGGTAATTTTCTGCGTAAATATGATCCCTGTTGTATGTGCCACTGAATATGTAACACAATGCTGAGCACATGAAAGAATTTTATCAGGAAAAAAAAAAACATTTCATTTGAAAACATTCATAAGCTTACATGATGCAACATTTTACGTGTTGTTTCAAGTGTGCCAAAAGTCTGGGTACATCACATTTTAGCAAATTTTATATTTCTATTTTTAAAACATGTTAATGAAGTGAGTTTATGAGCTCAAATGATTTAGCATTAAATTTGCTGAGTTATGATAATGCATTTACGATAAGATTATTGCATTAAAGGTCGCACATTGTGAAAAATTCACCAAAATGTCCTTTTTTCACTGTAGTCCATGCCCTGTTCTCCACTATTCAATAATTTGTGTCCTCAAACTGTTTGTTGAAAAATTCCACTCTAAGATGTCATTACTGGATATGCCACCTGTGGAAGACACTGCTTGAACCGTGTGTTTGATTAACCCAAAGCTATCTCCAGTGGAATGAACTAAGCATGGCTGTGCAGCCACAGTAAACATAAGAGTATAGCACTGGAAAGCTGAAGCCACACCCACTTCTTGAGAGGGGTGTGGTCAGACACAGCTTGTAAAGATTTGTACATAAAACAGCCTGCTCTGAGTTGTGCTAAATCAGAGGGGTTTGTGAGCACAAGTCCAACATCTGGGTACATTTTTAGTCAAGAAACGTATCAAATCATTATCAAATATGTTCCACTATGCTTTCATACGGAGCCCCTAAGGTGCCACGGAGAAAAAAATAAATAATTAGTGCACACGAGATAGTAAAACGTGTGCACGATATATTAAAACGCGCGCACGTTTAAGATAAAACGTGCGCTCGATTTAATTATACAGGCAAGCGGCAACAGACAGCCGGGCTCATCAGTAGATGGCGGTAATGCCCCATAATATTGTGCTCACCTGCCGGTAAAAACCAAGAAGAAGAAGAAGAAGAAAAAGACAGCCGGGCTCGGTTGAAGCATCCCAGTAACCAGCCAACGTTAGCTGTGTCTGTGAATGTAGGAGTGCAGGGTATGTACAGTCCTTCAGGCTATTTATCAGTACCTTCAATAAAAGCTGCACAATTTTCAAGACTCAAGCAAAGCTCGTGTCTTGCTGCCACCCGCTGAATAAGGTGGAGGGAGTTAGCCCCGAAGTTAGCTACAACTTCGCCTCAGTAGCAGCAAACAAGTCCCCCCTGTGCATCCCAGGTCAGGACACTGACTGAATCTGAGTACTCCTTCTGTCGGCTGAGCCTGTTGTCTTTTAGTATGTGCAGCAAAGTTCTCCAATTTAGGATTATTCCATCTCTCATGACAAGAGCAGCAAGAATGGAAGTAAAAGTTAACTAGCTCACTTCTTCTCTCCATTGTGTGTGTCTGTAAACATCTGACGTCAAAGTTTAAACGTGGTAAATAACTTTATTTCGTGCGCACGTTTTAGCTAAAACGTGCGCACGAATAAGTATTTCATGCGCATGTTTTGATATATCATGCACACGTTTTAGTATCTCGTGTGCACGTTTAGGCTAAAACGTGCGCACGTTTTAATATATCGTGTGCACGTTTTACTATCTCGTGCGCACGATTTATATATTTTTTTTCTCCGTGGCACCTTAGGGGCTCCGTACTTTCATGACTCTTTTAAAAGCCATATAGATGAAATAAGAACAGCCAAAAGTAGAGTAAATACTATTTACCATTTACTTATCAAAGAACTAATACTTTAATATCCTCTGGATATTAAAGTATAAGTATAAATATCCTCTGGATATAAAAGAAGGGCATTGTATGGTTTTGTCAAATTGATTAACAGTGGTTGTTCTCAAGAGGCAGATCAGGATCCAGAAGTGGGTAGCAAATCAGTTTTGGTTGGTCTCTCAGGCGGCACAGAATCAGTAATGTATGAAACATAATTAGCCTTGTATGGTCAAACAACTATGCATTTTATCTAAGTCTAGTTTCAGTGATAATTGATTTTAGTTGTTTTCTAAAGAATTTTTCATATGTTTATCTCAGATTAACAGAGCTGGTTCTTTCTTAACACTGTGTTATACCCTAAAGAAGAACCAAAATAGACTTGCTACATGGGAAGCAGAACTGAATAAAATGTATGATGAATATACCCCCAAGGTTTCCGTAATGATGCACATGAAAGATGTTCTTTTGGTTTTATCTCTTTGTCAATCAAATGTTTTGCATCATCAAAGATCCAAACTGGAATATTTTACTCTATATGGATTTGAATGATTAAAGGCACAGTATGTAAAATCCAGCCACCAGGGGGCTCTAAGTAAACAAAACAATCGTTAATAAGTCCAGACAGCAGGCAGAGTATATTGAAAGTCGATCACAGGTTAGAAGCACAAACTATGAATGAGATACAGAAACAGAAATGAAGCAGTAGCAGGGGCTTAAACTGAGAAACCTGCAGAAAACATTCTCATGGACATGAGGAGGCAAACTGAAGCTTTAGCTAAGAGGCTCAGAAAGGAAGGGAAACAGGAAGGTTACCATTTTCTTTGTGACATACTCCACCTTTGTAGGCATAGATATGTGCTGAAGTATGATAGATATGACACTCTATTTGTCATTTTCTGTCTATTTGGGGCCAGAAATGTGCACGGCTCACAGGAAAAATAGGCCTCCTCCAGAGCATCTTGAGATTTACCTGAACTCTGATTTGATAGCATGCTCACGTAAATGATAACAAGCACGTACTGCTGCTATCATGCAAGTAACACGCATCCAATGTGAAATTGGCCTTGTGGTGTATCCTTGTAAGCTGGATCCTTCAAACATAGAAATTGCTGTTTATGCATTTACAAAAAACAACAAAAGTTGCGCACTTTGTGAAAGGTATAGTTGATATTCACAGTTCTTAGCGTGATACGAATCCGATCATGGCCTCTGTATCGGGTTACATATCATATTGTTAAGTTGCTAGAAATACCCAGCCCTACCTACTCATTTGTCCAGCAGCACATTACCGTTTGCTCAGATATTAGCCACTATCTCACCCTTATCATCTATAAAATTAAGAATTTGTCTGTCTTCAGGAGGTTATGAAATATTCAGGAAAATGTTCGCTTTTTCTTTACAACAATATAAAGAATATAGAATCAGCTGATTTAGAAGAAAATAATTAAAAACATGTAAAATTTTACACTCTTTAAAGTTTAAAAATGTCGAAAAAAAATGGGTCATGAATTTCATATAAAAGATGTTGTTGTGGCTCAGGAGACCAGACCATCAGAGAACCTCTGATGTAAAGTACAAGTACTGTTTCATCATTAATGATGACAGATCATACCTTATGCAGATGACTACTTTCTTTACATGTAAGCTGTAAGTATAACGTTATAGAAAGAAATACAAACTTCTGACTTAAAACAGTCAAAATAAAAATTATTTGTGCATCAGTCAGCATTGTGACGGCCATTCTTTAGGACCTGAATGTAGTCTGTGGTTTAATTCCCACCAGGCCAAAGGACTCTCTGGAATGGGCTTGAGACAGAACAAAACATTACACCCCATTTGCATGTCATTAGGAAAATGGAAAGCCACCTCACCCTGTGGGTTTAACCCCCTTATAAATATATTTAAATATATAAATATCATGAATACATTAATTGAAAGTGCCCTCACAACACAACCACTAAAAGCACGCCAGTGGAGCAGCTTTTGTCTCTCTCAGGGAGGGGTTATGCGTGCGTGCAGATGGCTCCATACACACCTGCAAACAAAATTATTACAACTTTTTTTTCACTTAACTTATCCCTGACCCTCTCATAAAGACACGCAGAGACTTACACTCCACCCTCTATAAAAAGGTCACACACACACATCCATCCTCGCCGTCACATAATCCCAGCCTCGGCTCTGACTTTACAGCACAGACTGTCTCTTTTCTCCCTGCGTCTTTTGCTACTTCTCCCCTTCTCTCCCTCGCCTTTTCTCTCTGTTTTCATGGATCAGCGGAGAGAGCAATTACATCAGCGTCGGTCTGGCGGCCTGGAGATGAAGAGCTGTGTGGCTGTGGGCAAACACCTGGCCACGGTTAGAGGAGCACAGCAGAAGAAAAAAGAGTGAAAGGAGGAGGAGGAGTATGCAATGTAGACAGATGTGCTGCAGGTTTTTGTGCTGAGGGGAGCGTGGTGTGTATCGGAGGGTTGATGGAGAGCGCCGAAGCACAGACGTGAGAACCAACAAGATGTGTGTGTGTGGCTGAGTCGAGTCAGTGAAGCCCTAAAACAACCCCCCATCACAAGCGGTTAACATTACCATCCTTCACAGCAGTCAAAAAAAGTCTGCAGCACCAAAAGTTCCAGGGCGATTCATTCAGCATGCGTCTGCCTTTCTGCTTATTGACACAGTCGCAGCCATTTGCATTACAAAAAGACGCTGTTTGAAAATATGCACAAAACATGTCATCTCTGATAGGGCTTCAAAAACGCTTCAAACGTGCCCCAAAAAACACTTGCGACGAAAACTCAAATGTAAAGAGGACAATAGAATGTGAAACACTTGCTGTGCTGCCGTTTCCTCTTATCTGTTGCTGAGGGATATTTAACTTTAATGTGAAGAGAGAAGGGAAAGGAGGAAAAAACAGTGCAAATGACATGAAAAAAGAAAGAACAAGGCTAAAGAAGTAGAGCAACTGCAGGAGTGCAGGATTGAGGTTGCGTGAGGATCATAGATCTGCTCTTTGACCTCAGTCCAACCTCTGAGAGACCTCAGACAGACATGTGGCTGCCATCTGGCCTAGCTTAACATGCTATTATACCAGCTGATTTATTCTTAAATGCTACATGGATGGTGCTGTTATGGCTGATTTAGCTTCAGTTTTATACAAGGTTAAAGTTGTTTTAGCTCTTGATTCAGATGACAGTTGTTACGTAATATGCTAGAACTACTGCCTGGTGGTTAGATAACTCTGTGGGGTGCAGAATTGCTGAATAAAAAAGGTGCACTGATAGGCAAAGAAGAAGGGTTGAGGGTGTTTTAGCAAGTTGCAGAAATTTTAAGTGCAAGGGGTGAACATGAGGCCCAAGACCTTGACTTTTAAAGCTCAAAATCTAAATCATCCCTCAGTCAGTGTGGATACTTTTGCCAAGATCTGGAGTGAGCCCTTTATGCAATTTAGAGATAATCCTTCAAGAGCAAGGATTGAACATGAGATACAACCTTTGTACGTACTAATAACCTCCAGCTGGAATGGACATTTGTGCTAAGTGCACTTGAGATATCATTTTTACAAGTAACCGATAAACATGAAGCGTCATGACCTGTGACATATGCCTTCAAAAATGCCACAGTTTAATAGTTTGTCAGAGTGAACTTCAGTGCGGGGTTTGAATAAATATTAGTATTTTACCCTTGGGTCACAGTGGACATTTGTGCTCATGCCAAATGTGAGAACAAAATTCTAGACATAACCTTCACATGCACTGAACATTTCCATCGGCTGTTGACCCAAGTCCTTAAAAATCTAATCAGTTAACACTTGATCCACAAATGACTTGTAAATTAGTTGGAATCATTCCTAAGACTTTTTACAACAAGACGTGAACATGAAGCTGCATTACCTTTAACCTCTGACCTCCAATATCGTCTAAATTATATTATTATTCACAGAGTTTGACAGAAATCCCTAAATAGGTTCTCGAAGTGTCATGCGCTCAGGCAAGGGAAGAACACAGCCAGATGATCTTTAATCATTGATCTCTGACTTATTTTAAGGGGGAGAAGAGAAACTCCATGAACTGATTGGATATGTTGAATGTATGAATTGTTTTTCAACTGAATATGAGACAGGGCTGTCCTCATTTATTTGTGTATCTACTTTTAATTACAATTATTACATTTTTTTATCGTATGTATTTTAATTATTTATTTATGTTTTCTTACGTGTGTGTTACATGTATGTGTGTGTATATATATATATATATATAGTTTTTATTTCTCTCTTTCCACATTTCTTTTTCTCACCATCAGAGGCCAAATGAACTTATGTTACTATTTTTATTATTATTATTATTTTGTTTGTTGTTACTCTTTCCCGTGGACCGAGAAAAGAACCAGAAAAACTAAAGAAAAAAGCTGTATGAATATGGTTTGATATCAAGGAGACCGATAAGTCTTCCACATTACTGTACACTTTGGGTGTTATTTATGTATGTACTTATTTATTTTTATTTTCCTTTTACCTTTTCTTGCTTAGTCCTGAATTTGTGCATATGTGTTTGCGTGATTTATGCTTGATTAGAAAATGAAATTGCTCAGGTCAAGGGTCTAATCATTTTCACTGTTTAAAAAGGACATGAGCAAAGTTTGACAAAATATCCCATAAAGCATTTTTGCCATATTCACAAACAAGGAACAAACATAGGGACCTCCAAAATTTGACTAATTTACCCTTAAATCAGAGAAGTCAGAGAAAAATAATTATTTTGTAGAGTTTTGTGATAGTACTATCCAGCAATTGATAAATATGACACCAAAGTTTAACAAGTACATCCTTGAGTCAGAATGATCACTTGTGTCAAGAATGAACAAAATTTCTCAAAGTTCAAGTCATCTTTTCCGTGTTATTGTGTAACACAACAATGTGATGATGTGATTGTGTTAAGGCCTAATTCAGCCTCCAGCAGTACGATCAAAGGTCATTGGGGGACTGGGGAAGGGGTCAGTCATGCCTCAGCATGATATGTCACAACTGGGCCTATTGTAAAGCTGAAAGGATAAGTTCGTTTTTTTGACACCTGGACCTTATTTTTAAGATTAAATACGCTCGTAGACTCACCGTTTTCGAGCAATTTAGATCTATCCGACGACATTTTTCTCTCATGCCATAGTAGCAGACGGGGCCAGAAATCGAAGCCCCTAAATTAGACATTATCTGCTGCGAAACTCGCTCATTTCAGCTACATTTTATAAATGAATGGCCAGTGTTATCACCATGTCAGCTCAACTTCGTTGTTATGGTCATCCGGGGCTTTACAAGGATGGGTAACTTTTGGTGACGTCACAGACAAGAGCGCAGCAGAGCCGCTGTTGTTGCTAGGCTACACGGCTACATGGCTAGTTTTGTGCAACATGGCGGAATATTTATCCGATGTAGAAGTGTCTGACGACGACTTTGAGTATAATGGATGCCCGTATCGTTTTGAGCCAGGCGAGACGAGGAGCTATTTGAAAGGAGGATGCAGAGGGAAAGAGTCGAACAGCTGGCCAGAGAACAAGCAACCACTGCACGTCCATGAATGGGGGCTAACTGGTGGTGTTGCTGTGGACATTGCATGGCAACAGAGGAGGAGTGCCTTTGCTGCTCAGAGTGAGACTTGAGACCAGAGGAAACACGTATTGATGCCCCCAAAATACGATTTCTGGCCCCGTCTGCTACTATGGCATGAGAAAAAACACCGTTGGATAGATCTAAATTGCTCGAAAACGGCTCCGAGCTCCGCCAAAATTGTCTGGGTGAGTCTACAAGCGTATTTAATCCTAGAAATAAGGTCCAGGTGTCAAAAAACCGAACTTATCCTTTAATTACATGAAGGCAGGTGTTTCTGGATGTTAATATTCCAACAGACATATTTATGACAGTGATATGCATATGCTGGTTCCACTTGTCAAGAAATAATGAACGTATTTATGTCTGACATCATTAAGTATCAAGAGCTTACTGAAGGTCTTTATGTCACCATTAATACTTAAGTATGAGTGAGAGTTTCTTGCTTATTCGTGTGTGAGGTAAAAACTGACTTTGGTTTTAAACTGCAATGATAAGTTAAAGCTTGCACTAGCAGAAAGTTATCTTACGTAGCATATAATATACTTACTTAAATAAACTGGGTAAATTGAGTTTACTATTAAAAAGGCTGATTATCTTCTCCAAACTTGTTCATTGCACTTTACTACTCAGAGGCCACATTACCTTTACACATGCAGATAAAAAAACTGACATTGCCCAGACATGAGGCTGAGCAGTCTTGAGCAGGTTTAAGTGGCACTTAAGATGGAGCTGAGCTTGGAGCTTGAGCAGACGCTGATACAGACAGCAACACTAATTAAAATGACAGCAAGTATATTTTGAGATACAAACATGTAAATCACTTAGCTAAGATAATCTTGTGAGCCACTGCCTTTTGTTCCCTTTTTCTGAGAGAACAAGGTGAATGTGAATGCTGTCACATACTCACAACAAACACTTCATAAACTGAGGCAGCATATCCTGCAACAGAACTAACTTAGATAAACAGTATTGTTTTAAGGTGCTATCGATGCACATCAATGCAAAGCAGACATAACTGAGCAAAGATGGCCACAGCGGGGGTTTAAAAGTTATATAATTTCAAGTGCTCCTGACAAGACTAGGTGTTCTGCACATGCTACAGCTCCCATGCCAGTCTTTGGCCCAGACAGAATAAATGTGTGGCACAGCAGATGTTGCACCATGGTCTGACCTCAGACATCATAGACTGAAAAGGAACTGGAAGAGTCTCTGTGACCTCAACCATTTGATTACTGAAGCTGTCTTTCATGCTGTTTCAAGGTGGTAGCCACCAAAAATGTTGTGTTAAACTAACTTTAGGTCAACCAAAGAGTTAGAGCTCAAGGTCATTTCGAGCCTTCTGACAAACAGCTTCCAAGCAAGGCTTGCAGTGTTATTAGCCACAGCTATAATGCATCACTGGTATCCTTTAAGAAACTCAAATGGACAAGTTACAAAAACAATCACTCTCCATACACTGTGTGCCTATAATAACATAAACAAGTGCAACAAAAGTCATGTTATGGACCAGGCTGTAAAGATGGTCATTTCAACTGTAAGTATTGGTATTTCATTTTGCATTTATACAAGTACATGTGCAGCAAGCCTCGAGTGGACACTTGAGGGTCTGCATTTTTGGAGAATTTATCATTGGATACATTTTCAGCACTTGCTTAAGAGAAATAGGGTCAGCACAGATGTCACATTAGACTGCTATATTTTATAAATTAGCTTTGATCAGATGTAATTGGACAAGTGGACAATGTCAAGGGGGGAGGACACCAACACAAAAGACAATTGAGACAATGTGAGACTTAGTGTATGTTATTAGATATATTGCAGCTGTTCATAACAACCCAAAGGACCAATGAGTATAAGATGGCCAGGATTGACCACCATCAGGTATCACTTGAAAAATAAGCTGGTCACAGCATCAATCCTCGAAGTTATGTGGAGCACAAACCCCTACACAAGGAATCAGCAATTTTGGCCAGCTGAAGGGCCACATAAAGGTTATAGTTAGAGGGCTACACTGTAAACTGCAAGATACTCATTATCTCATATAAATGCCACTTGATAGCACAAAAGGGAACAAATGTAGCTTTTCTAAAAATCAGTTATACCAACATTTAAAATTGAAGTTGAAATGTAAAGGGTTGGACTTTTTCTGAATAAGCTAAAGACTTCTAGCCAAATGAAACCATTTCTTGAGTGTAAAATATGTGGCCAAAGACTATTATGAAAATGCTTTCACTATTAATATTTTCATGGCAGATTTTGTCTGTTTTTAATACATTTCATGATATGTGAAATTAAAGAGGTCATATTTTGCGTTAAATCAGGTTAATTTATTCATTTTTGATGAATGCTAGCATATGCTCACAAACACGCGTTAAAAAACCTTATAGTTTTCATATAACAATGACCCCTGTCAGTGCTGTATTTTCTTTTTGTCAAAGAAGCGCTGTTGAAGCTCCTGCCCCTTGAAGACTCTGCTCTGATTGGTTGACTGGTTAATTCAATAGTGTCAGTTCAGTTCAACACTGCTTGGTGCCACATTGTCAACAACTCCCCATTCATTCTAACATGTATGCACATGGATAGCTAAAACTGATACCGAAAAAACTGATGGCAAAACAATGGTAGGAAATCACACAGGTAGGTCTAATAGCAGTCAGGCTATTATCCTGGGAGACAGTCTGAGAAAGAACAGAGAGACTGCTCCAACAGTCACAAAGACACAAAGACTATTTTATATAAATGTATACATATATATATTCTTAATTTCCCTGAGGGAGTCTTCTCAAGGGAAAAATAAAGTTCTTTCTAATCTAATAAAATATAATCAAATATACACTATTTGGCAAAGGAGTGAAGACTGGTTTGGGAGAGGATACTGTGGCAAAGACTGTGTGTAATATTCCCTTGAAAGACAAAAAACTTCCTAATGCATAAAACTGAAAAATTAAATGTGTGTATGACAAATATTGACAGAGGTGTGGTTAAACATGCAGAAAGAAAGACAGCTGTGCGGTGCTTGTTGCTTGGATTGTTGAACTATCTTGTGCAGCTCCATCTGAGGTTGCCTTTCTGCAGCATAAACCATGAGGTACTTGTTGCAGATGAGCGTGCAGCCACAGCACGCCTCCTAGCCAATTAACAGCGAAAATCAACCCAAACAGATTTCCAATTGATAAATCTTTAATGATACGAGGGATTTTACACAAATGTACACTTGACAGTGCTAATTTAAAGCAAATAGGAAGCTTGATTAAAAATTCCCCAGACATTATGATGGTGTTAAGGGGGGGAGGAAGAAGATAAATGTTTGAATAATTTATCAGATTTAATTGACACGACCGCGATGTTGTAAACAGAAATGTTTTGATGTTCGTAATGCATCTTGACACGATGAGATTTTGGGATGGTTCCAAGTGAAACGATCGGGGGTGAAGTGCGGAGAATTATTATATTTGCAAATTATTCCACATCAAGCTGTCTCTGCATGCACTTCTGGGTATTTTATCACGAGTGGGAAACAAAAATAAGGCTGGGAAAGTGTTAGGGTGTGATAGGCGGTGAAAGTGATCAGCAAACACAATGATACACAAGCCTGCAAGCCAGCCCGAGGCTACAGCACTTTGGTTTGACCCCAAGAATGTGACACTAAACAAGGAGAGGAAAGAGGAAGAGATAGTGGGGGGAAAGAGGGAGGAGGGGGAGGAAATTCTCAGGCTGAGCACATATGGTGTTTGTCACAAAAAAAATACAAGCACACATCAAAATAGATAGAGGGAGCATATGGAAGAAAGATGGCGGCAAAACAGAAATCATCTTGTCCCACAGGGGACCTAGCTGGGGTTACATGGCCAGCAGGTGCAGGGGCCACCACTTGTCCGATAAGAAAGTGATCTGCATGTGCTCTCCTGTCTGGTAAACATCCCCGGTTATCTGCAAACAAACAGAGTTTACTACCGACTATGAATGAATGCATCAAATTTTGATGGAACTGCACATGTTGGGCTCCCACATGCTCCCTGAATGCATCTCCACCATGATACAATGTACACCTGAATACATGAATAGCCAACAAGGAGGCCCTCGCTGTTTGTAGGGGGTAATGTTGACTGAATTTTTAAAGATGTTATTTTGATTTGACACGACTGCTGGCTCAGTGGAGTTTGAAGGAATGGGGAGGAGGGGTTATGAGAAAAAGAGACGGCCGGCTTGCTTGTGTCTGGGGAAGGTGCAGGGTAAACAGCGCAGAGAGAAGCTAGCATGGAAGGAGACAAAAGACAATCAGCTGCTAAGGGACAGAATCACCATATTGACTGACATGGGGAAAGACAGTATAGAAAACTAGAACTACTGCCTGGTGGTTATATGTCAAGGAATAAAAGTGTCAGACAACGGAACTACAGTACTGGGTCATGGGGAAGGTCTGAGGTGGTCTTTGTGGTGGTATGATTCATAAAAATCTAAGCATGAGGTGACCATAGGGCTAAAAGATCTTGACCTTTAAAGTCTAAAAGATTTAAAAATTTGCGTTCAGTTTGACAGAGATGCCCAAAATCATTATTTTACTAAGCATGGGGCAGATCATGTCCCAATCAAACCATGTCTGAAAGTTGGTTTAGTAGCTTTGGACAGCACTGAAGCTGCACTTCTTCAAGTACAGCAAAACATCCCTCTAACATCTCTGTCAGTGCACGATTGGAGGATGTACAGTGCATATTTGATTTATTAAACCTCTGTCATAAAAACCAGAAAACACAAATAATAGAGAAATCTTTCAAAGACTTGTTTAAAACTGAGAATGTTATTGTTACTGGACATAGATTTTAAACAGACGTGAGGAATTTCAAACTGATTTCACCTTTTTATACCCAAATTTAATCCAGCTCACTGGCCTTCTCTGTTAAGTTAGAAATTAATTAAATAATTTTGGTTAAAAAGCTTCTACATAATGGTGTATTAAGCATTCCAAAAACATAAAAAATGAATTTGGTAATTACTAATGTTGTTAATTTAGGGCAGACGGGCCATGAACCTTATGTTGTGTGATGGTCTAATAACTTTGACAAGCACTGTATATGTGTATTTAAGACCACGTGTAGCAACAGGGTCCAAAAAAAAAGAATCTCTCAATGAGGCATTGATGAACTATGTCTTCTTCTCCTAAAGTTAAATGTTCACATGATCATGAGGCACGGCAACATCTGACCTTGTACCTCCAGAATCAAATCTGTCAGGTACATCTTTAAGTTACAGTGGACATTTGTGCAAATTTGACATGTATACCTCAAAACATACCTATGAGATCACCTTTATAAGATAAAGACGATCATAATGCAGAATGACCTTGACCTTTTACCTTCAAAAATGAATCTGCTCATCCTTAGTTGGCATGGACCATGGGGGGAATTGATAACAAATAGCTAGAGGAATTCATATCATTAGTCATCTTGCCTCACAATTTTCTTATCGATTCCTTTTAGTTTGGATTTGTTGCAAATCAAAGGGTCTCACAATTATTGGAGGCAGTCAGCATGAACAACAAAGAAGTATGATGTCACCATGCAGACAGAAAAACAGAAGCAATCAGACGTGTGGCTAAATTTTACACTGCATGGTGATAGCCACAGTGTCTCGTGTCTGCGTCTGTGATTTTCAGCAAGGATGAGAACACCATTAGATATCAAGAGCGCCATGTTTTAACTTTGCTGACATTAAAAAACTGTGTGGGTATGCATTTTTGACAGGAAATAACAAAGAAACAAATCAATAGATAAAATGGACAATGGCATTATAATCAATACAATCTTGTCAGTTCCCATCCCTAATGAGCACTCATTAAATAGGACTTTGAATGTTTACAAAAAATTTCATTAAAAATTATTCAAGGGTGTCACATTCTGAGACAATGAATACTTACAGAACTAAAAAACATTGACCTCTGAACTATGAACTCCATAATCTTTTCAGTGTAAATTCCATTTTCACATAGGACTGGGCATTTGCACATAATTTGAGAATATCCCTTAAAGTGTTTTTTTAGATGCTGCATATTCAAGCAAAGAATAAACATAAAGTTCTAAGACCTTCAATGTACAATGTACTATGCAATATACCTCATACAACCACAATTCAAACACCCTGAACAATAAGAGAAAATCTTGACCTTTGACTCCCAAAATCTAAGAATTTCATCCCGAACTTAGCGTAGGCATTCATACATAGTTTTCAGAAGATCCCTCAGTGCTAGAAAAATGAGATTTACAAGAATCAGACAGATAGAAGGACAGACAGTAAGACAGACTGCACAGAAATATAACGGCTGTCACCAATGTAGAGGTATTAAAAAGACGAAGAGCAGAGGAAGAGGAGACAAAGACACAGAATCCAGAAGATAAACAGGTCCAGAGATGACAGGCTCACTGTGACAACCCTACACATAAAGACATTAAAGTGCGTACACATAAAGGCAGCCAGATGCAGAGATACAGTGGAGAATCACATGTCAGCATTACAGACAGCAAAATAAAGTCACCTCGACAGCCTGTGGGTAATGCGAGTAATTGGCACCATTTGTTTTTCCTTACACCTTCCATTTATCCTCAACAATGACAATAAAAGTGAAAAGCGCCGGATCATGCACACAGGATGCAAAAGAAAAGGATGCTAGGAGCAAAGCTGACATTACAACAAATGCGCTCATGTTGCCTGACAATGCATCGCTTCCACATCAAAGGAAGAGAGCCTCACCTTTTGCAAACGGGAGGAAGCGAGGGTGAAATAAGTGGAAGCCCTCGCTTTATTAACTCCCAATCAATAAACATGCAGTCGGTGGCGGGGTAATCAGGAAACACTGGCAAATGGCCCGACAATGTATCAAAGCCGACGCTGCGAGGCAACGGCACAAACTCTAACAAGCATTTTATTACCGGTAGCTGTTACTGACATTAGTCAAAAAACCAAGAGAGATAAAATAGAATGAGGAATGCTGCGTGGCTGGTTGAGAGGAGGCCTCGGCTGAGAGTGCACCTTGCGTGTTTGATAGCCGCACGCCTCCTCTTTGATATGATAACAAATATAAATTGTTTAAAAACATCAAATGGGCGTGCAGGTAGGAGCAGGCGTGCTGTGGCGGTGTCTGGTGCAGGGGGGCGATGATGCTGTGACTGGATGTTTGGGTGGTGGTAATGCCACCAGAGTATCAAAATAAAGAGTATCTTTTAAAGTAGATGGATAATTTCTTCTCAAAAACAGCTTCACTGTGTCAACGCATGACTATATTTTGACTGTTAATACTTGTTTACAGTCAAGCATTCTGACACTGTATTTTTTAATCAAGTGCTAAAACATAATTTTAAGCATCCTGTATATAAAGTTAAGTACTGCATGAAAAGCCCTCTTTCGTAAATCTTAAATAAGGTTAGGCAACTTCATCTACAGAGTACCAGTCATACATCGACCAAAGCAAGGTGCTTTACATAATTAACTAGAAAAGCACTCAGAGAGCGCAGACCTCCGCCAAGATACAATTCTAGATCACCATGCGCTCCGATATGATGGCCGAGTCTCAGCTCATGTCTATCCAAGTGGAGAAGTCCTCTGCTGGCATTGCAAAGGAAGCTGGGTAATGTAATGACAAAGGCTCTAAAAACATTGACGTGAGTTTGCAAATAAACTACAATTCCCACAATGACGTACAGGGGGCGGAACCCTCACAGCCGGCGAGGATAAATGAATAGGATTTGCCATTATAAACTTCAATGTTCTTTTGTGATGTCAATCTGGATCAGATACAGATGAAATTGACTGTGATATTAGAGTTATATTATATATATTATTGTGTAAATTTTGGAGCAAATTCATCAAGTGATGTCAGAGATATGATTTTTTTAAAATACGTCCAATGATAAATTATGGGATTTTTTGCAAATTTTGGGAATTTTTTGCATCCAGACAAATACGTGGATCACCACCAAAATGTAATGACTTCTTTCTTGGACCAAACCACACCTCTGGTAAAATTTTCATGTAAATCCATCTTGTAGTTTGCATTATCTTGCCAACAGACAGACAAACAAACAGACCCTGGCGAAAACATAACCTCCTTGGCAGAGATAAAAAACAAAACTTTGCACTCTTATATACAGAAGAGGACAAGGGCCACTGAAAAATGAATACTGATTTGAAACATAAATATCCTGACTTAAATCTCAGATTTTAGACTTTTTGTTCCTCAGAATTCTCAGTAAAAGTATGAATTCTGTGATTAAGTCAGACTTTTGGTGTTAAACGCTTTTTTGCAGGTGGTGCTAACAGTCGCAGGAGGAAACAACAAAAATACAACACCAGGAAGTAAAGCTCCAAATGCAAAACAGAAGCAGAAGTGACAAAGTAAAACAGGAAACAATGAATACTTTACCAAAGGGGCAGGAGGGTGCATGACAGACGTAAATACAAACCTTAGCCTAAAGTCCATGCGCCCATCTCTAAAAGTTAAATCCATGAGCCTAAGACTAAAGAAATTTTGCGCACATTTTCAGGGAATGTTGGTCATGGCACAAGAGAGAAGTCAGTAAAAACAAAATCAGACAAAAGGCAGAGGTTTATGTTCTCAGACTACTAATACTTTTTCTTTTTGCACTTGACGCAACATGGTGGAACACAAGCCTCAGGCTTCTAACAGACTCTGAGGGACAGGGTTGCAAAATTCAGGAAAATTTTTAAAGTTGGAATCTTTCCATGGGAATTAATGGAGAATTAACGTTCCTCTTCCTGTTTTAATGTACACTGAATGGGCCGTGCCACTTTGGGCCGAGCACAACAGTTGTAGATTGGAGCTTGGCAAGATGGATCTGCGTGATTACAGACATTGAATCAGGCTGATCCAGCTGCTGTGCAAGGTTGGGGAAAATACAAGTTAGCATTAACTTGACTTGAATATAAAATTAATATAATTTAATTTAATTTAATTTAAAAAAAAATTAGATTCATTGTGAAAGATTTGTTTTTGAGACACTGATCATCAAATAAGGGATAAAAAAAGATTTTTAAGTATTTATTTTTTTTAGTCAGATACATTATGTACAGTTTAATTGTTTAAGACAAACTTTACATAATAACAGGAGAAGTGGAGCAGCAACTGGATGGCACTGAGATGAAAAGCAGCCAATGCTGCATGTTTTAATGTTTAATTTTGTCCACAAAAAAAGTAAAATTCAAAAACTAAACCTCCCAGATGGCTTAAGAATTCCCTTAGTCTTTTTCCATTTACTTTTTGTTCCATAGATAGTTCATTTAGTCCATGGTTTAGTTAATGTATTAACCTTTGAGCTCCCAGAAGTTCTTTATTTTCTGTCAAAATTTATATCTATTTCTGCAAACAGGACGTAAGGTCTCCTCCGGCTGAAGACAGGACGCATTACAAGGAGAAACTCTGCCTGGAGTAAATCCCAGAGCTTAATTGTTATCCCAAACTGGGCTATTGTTGTTGGGTTGTTGTTGTTTGTTTGCCATACATTCATGATGATCAAGGCTCACCAATTTTGAAGTTAAGAAAAACTCGTCTTTCCCACTTCAGTCAAAGATTTTAAAAGTATAAACTTCCAGAAAATACATTAAAATGGAAGATCTGAAACTGCTAAGTATTGCTCTTGAGTAAATGATTTGTCTCCAGCCATGCTCAGACTCGTTCAGGGCCAACTTCCCACCCCAAGGACCGCACACAGGTGAGAAAGAGAGATTGAAACTCTCTCCACCCGTCAGCTAATTTGTTTGTTTCGTTCTGGGGGCACTGCTGATATTAAAAGGAGATCCTGAGCTGCGCGGCAGTGGGGAAAGAGGGAGTCAGGGAGGGAGGAAGAGGGGAGGGGAGGTATGAGTTTACAAGCCTCAGGTACGGTGAATGGGGTGAGTGAGAAGATGCAGAAAAGGAGGCAGCAAGGGAGAGAGAGAAAAAAATCTCATCCAAATAATTTTCACCCCGTGGGCGCTTAAATGCAAATCACAGATCAAAGAGGTTTGGAATGGAAACTAGCGAGATTGGGGAGAGAATATCATCAAGCTGGGGTTATATATGTATGTTCAGGATGTGAGGGAGACATGCTGGACTCAGGTAATGGAGCTGACCTGTACTTGAACACTGCCCCCCACTGCCACTATCATTTTCCCGCCTGTCTTCTCCCAGGATATGAGCATGTACAGTACACGGGAATGTAATTTACTTTCTCCTTACAGTACTCTTATTCTCTTTCTTTTTCTCCCAATTTCTATCTGTAAAAACCTTTTTGATCAGCCGGTGAATGTGCAGTTTACACAAACCTCCTCACAAAGCAGTGTCAAATTCCCCCCTCACGTGTTGTGGACGAATCGTTGTTAGACAGCCGCCTGCTTATGTGTTGCCACTCTCAGCATGGCACTCTTTTCACATCACGAAACTACAAACTGAAAATCTCAAAGAAATACAGAAATGTTTGGAAGAAAACAAAACACAGCCAAAAAAATGCATGGGCAGGGTGTCTTGCAAAGGAAAATCTTTGCCACATTTGAGTGTTGACAATATTTTCAGTTTTGCTTCTACAATCAATGTGTTTGATATTATTACTGATATAATTCTTCTCAGGCTTTGGCAGATAGCTATTCACAAATAAATCTGGTTTGCCAGTTGTTGATATATTGTATATATTATCAATTTTTCCTCTGCCATTATTAATGTAGAGGCTCATTTTTAACACAAGCCAGTCTTTTAAGAACTTTGTGTTCCTTAGCAAAAAATATCGGACTCATAGGGTATACTTGTCTCAGAAGAATACTCTAAAAGCAAACATGAATGCCCTAAAAATAACCTAGCTTTTGTTGCCATGTTGTCAGTGCCCCCATTTGATAACTGTTCACCTTCTGAAACAGCGCCACCCCATCAGCATCACTTCTTCCTCACTCGCAATAAAGGGTAAAGCTCCAGATAAATGCTTTATAAAAAAGAATGGCGTGAGAGAAAGTGATCTGACACGTCTTCACTTTCCTGTACTTTGTTTTTCTGTTTCCTGGGTAATAAACTTGTGTATCAAGAAACATTATTCTTATATTGAGTCTTCAGAGCTAATTCAAACAATCCTGTAGATACTGCCAAGAAAAGTAAGAGTCAACTTTTGTTATTTAGTAACAATGAATGTTGGCGTGAAGTGCACTGAAACTGTGGTTCTAAGTGCTGCCTTTGCAAAAGATGACAAACAAAATACTAGCAAACTTTGTTCCAGTGATGTAAAAACGTCTGCACTGAATCTATCTGATGATAAACAAACAGTTATAAAATTAAAACAACTCAACATTTGACAAACTGCTTCAATCTTAAATTCACGGCATTCCAACAAAAAAGTCGTCCTGCATTACCCAGGTTTCCCACAACCTAAACCCAGGAAAACATGAGTCCAAACACATGATTACATCCACAAAGACCATGGGCTGCTTTATCACTTAAAATTTGCAAGCCGCATCACATTGCACATCTTTGCCCACCTCTTTTGCTCACTGGGTATTTTAAACAAATACTGTTTTACTTTTTTTTTTTTTTTTTGTTCTTTTTTTACAAAAAATAACCGGTTAATTTGACTGATTGTAACCAATCATTAAACCATAGCTTTTTTCATGGTTAAATTTTACATAATAAGATAGGAAAGCTGTATCAAAGGAGATGCCTCCCTGCACCTCCCAGCGCATGCTCCCACAGCACTGTGAGTGGATTACAACATGAAGCTGAAAGAATTCACCACTTTAAAATAGCTGTTGTCCTTGATCATGTGAATGTCATCAATGTGATAATAATGTTGGCTCACTGATTGCCAAATATACTGTATATAATGCACTACTTGTTCAAAACGCTCCTCAATTGAAAGAGTAAGTCAGTGATAAATGTTGGCGGTGCATCACAGAGGAAGTATAGAGGGGGCTTCATCTACCCTTCCTCAAACTGTCACTTTTCCACAGAGTCATTAATCTTGACTTTTATAAGTGCTCATGAATGGCAGCCCTTTTCATCGTACAGGTGAACATGGTCAATCAGTGCCCTTGGGAGTCTCCAAATGGCACAGTATGAAAACACATGAACATACCTTGAGAAAAACAGTGGTAATATATTTATTTGATTTTGTGATCTAACTTAAATCTGAGTAAGGTAAGGCTTCATGCTACAGTTCACTTAAGTTCACCTGCTAATACCTCCCAGCCGTAGTTATCTGCAGGCCTTTATGTCAAAGTATTAATCAGGTGAAGAATGACACTCTTAGTTGATTACTGTTTAGGCTTTCACTCATTAGTAAGAGTTCCTGTATTGAGTGTTGAAGTTCACAGTCCATCCTTCTGCTTCATGTCTGAACTGGTTAAAATTGTCACCTTGCCAGACTTGCAAAATTATTGTTGTGTCTTTGGAAATAATATTACAGTCAGTTAAATATGCAGTGATGCTTGATTTGGCACTTAATGAATAAAACAAAATTGATATATTTATTCAAAAGATTCAAATGGACGACAGAGTACCAGCTCAGACATAACCTCCACAACACAAAATTATTTTTCTGTCTCTTAATTTATGCAGCCTAAACAGCAGCTGAGTGCTTCTATGTACACAGATGAGTAGTTGGGGGTGGAGGGGTGGGGGGCTGAGCTATACATAGGCACGTAGTGGAAGGATGTGACTGGCAGTAGGTGAAGGTAGACTGCGTACAAAGAGTCTCCACATTAATGCCTAATTAATGTCTGTCTTCCCCATTAATGTCTGATTAATTATTCATGTCTGTCTCTTCCACCTGAAGCTGTCACAACTTTTCTTGTATTCTGACATTGAATGAGACAGTGCCGTCCCTTGGCATGTACTTTTGTTGTCTAATTCTTGCATGGCAAAATGATAGCAAAATAAAGCTTTTTGTATCATTATATGAATACATTGTTTTTTAGGTTAGAGCATGTGTTACTGAAAATGTAGGCAGAATTATGAATCAGCTTCAAACTAGAAATTTAGCTTGTAAACTTTCAACTTTTGACCTGAGTGTTGTAAATTGTAATTTTCTAAAGAGGGACTGACCCTAGGCTCATAACTCAGCTACTCAACGCAGCTCACTACCTGTGGTCTTCTGATTGGTTCAGCAGGTTTGTCTGATCCAGCTAAAACAGAAGAACAAAGTCAGCAACATGGCCATTAGCTTTATCTTTCTTGTGAGCAATATATTCCAAGAAAGCTTTGAACCAACCATTTTGTCTCAAGAATAAAGGGATTGAACTTTGGAGGTCAAAAGCCAGTATAATGGTGAATCATATTCCTTGCTTGGGGACACCCTGTGAGGGATTTTCTTGAGACTTGCACACATGTCCACTCTAACTCAAGGACAAATCAGTCAGATTTTGGGAGTCAAGGTCATGAAGCCCCATGTACATCCCTTACTTGTGAGGCGGGAAACTCCAGAATGCTATGGGATGTATTCTCAACTTTTGCACATACAGTACATCCAGAGTTTGGAGATTATAGGTCAAAAGTCATAATCATAGAGCCTTTGTTCAAGCTGTTGTTCCCTTGCTTGTTAATAATGTGGGAGATTACCTTAATACTTTACACAAATGTCCACTCTGACTTCAGGATAGAATATTAGATATTGGAAGTCAAAGGTTAAACATTTGAATCATTAATCTTCATGTTCAGCAAAAGGCACAAATTTTGCTAAGTTTCTATGCTTTCTGCTCCAAATCAAGGTCAGATTTATTTTATTTTTTGCTGTTGCATTGCAGTTTAATAAGTTACTGTGTCAAATGATGATTTGCAGCTGACTGGGTTACTAAATGTCATAGTTAAGCAGCTGATAAAAACAGAGTGAGTTGACATGGATGCCTCTTTGTTTGGTTTAGAAACAAGTCATGGCTCCCTCTGATCCTGCATTAAGGTGAGTTAAAGTATGCACATGTTTGTTCGTTTCTCTCTGCATGACATAGAACCTGGTCACAGGACAAAAAAGTTGCAGACAGCTGCTTGAAGGGACTTTCTTCCAACTCAGCACAAACACAAACTTGGTGCTCTGACCCAAGCACAGGCAAAATAGATTTTGGTGGTCACTGGCCAGAGGTCAAGGCCATAGAGTCTTAAGTTCATTCTTAGCTTGTAAACATGATAAGACAAGAAGTTCTTAAAAATTTCTATGAAACTTTGCACAGACGTTCAGTATGACTCAAGAATGAGCATCTTGGATTTTGGAAGTCAAAAGTCAAAGGTCACCTGACCTCATAACCGTCTATTGCTTGTGATTTATATACTTAAAAATACCAAAAGCACTTTCTGTCAAACTTTACACATACATGCAGAGGCATAAAACGTTGTAGTAGTGGTTTTACTTCTACTTGAAGTGTGTTTTGCTAAAGAGAGAAAAGGAGAGAAACGAGCCTCTGGCCGGATTTGAACTCACGATACCCACTTTGAGGACAGCAGCTGCTGTATATAGTGCAGATTTAACCACTAAGCTACCAGTCCCACATCACTTGTGTGCTTTTATAAGTGATAAGTGACAGTGAGTAGTAAATCACCATTGTTTTGGTTTTATATTCAATTAAAATACAGTTTTGTACTTCTTTTATATTGGGTTAGGGTTGGACAATATTTTTGAGAAAATTATATTACAATATTTTTTTGCATTGATGAACAAAATGGGATTTATTTAAAGGGAATTTCCATTAAAATGCTGTGATTTGTGTGCCTTTCTGACCATGCTTAAAGTAAATTTTCCAAGAGCTGATGTGTTTAATTTCTAAATGATCAGCATTTTGTTCTACTGAGTGTCTGTGGTTGTACAGTTTTTTTTTAATATTGTAACAAATGTCTCTTGTTTTAGATGTTCACCAAAGAATCATATAATGAGTATTTCTGAAATAAAAAGAAGGCCTAAGACAGAAAAAATAATCTGGAAGTCTCCATTTGACATGGTTGCTCTTTGAACTGTGACACCACTGTACCTTTGAGAGGAGAGTTGTCTATAGCTCGTAAATTTGATCTGCAGGAAACATAAACTGTGCATACACTGTGCTCTACTGACAGAGATGTCAGACACACTTCAAAAAAACAGAGGCATGAGAAAACTGGTGATTTCTGCTTCTATAAAACAAAAACAAATGGCAACATGATGCTTTTCAAGTCATGTGACTTTACACGTCCTGTACATTGCAGTTGGGATGTTAGAACAAGATATTATTCAGCCTTAATTTCAATGTTTTTCTATAGTCCAAGCAAGCAAAACCATCCCATCTATGAATCATTTATGCTAAAAGCAAATAAGCTGATGGCGCGTGTCACACACCACACGCCACTTTTTCCTGCCTTGTTTAAGCAAACAGCAGTACGCATTCAGCCATTTCAAATGACTATTAAAAAACCCCAACACATCAAAAAGAACACTCTCCACAAAGTGAAGGTTAATTTCTCCAAGCTTCACTATCTCCCTCTCTAAGCCTGAGCAGGTATTCAGTTGCACTTTTCCCCATGTGCCATCTGCATCAGCACCAAAAGCCCGTCACTGATGTGGATTAGCGGTTCGCAGCACTTTGACTCCCACTGCCACAGGATTCAAAACACAGCTGCTTTTTAAAGCTGGTCAGCACAACCTGTGCAGAGACTCAGTCTGTCTCCATCCATCCCTCAAAGACTGTATTTCTTCTGCACTCCACTCTCTTTCTCTTCTGGTATTTACTTTTGAATGTAAATCCATAATCCTTCAAATCTTTTCTTTTTTTCTCTGCACCTTTTCCCTCTGTTTTTGCCTCCCTGTGAACCCCTCCATCCCCTCGTTATTGCTTGCCGTCCGCGTTTTCTGCACCCGTGTCACCTGCTTTGTAATCTGATTACTTCACAGTGGAATTAGTATGTATATTTAATGCAGCTTTTTTTTCTGTTCTTCTCTCCGTCTTTTATTCTTTTTAAATCTTGATGAGTGATGCATGCAGAGGAACGGAGATGGGGTGGGGTTGCTCTTCTTGCATGTCTGGCGGATATGCCAGGGCCATGCTAATAAATGACAGCTGATTTATGCGTCTGTATTCTTTTATTTATAAAAAAATAGCAAGCGGGCTGATTTCTGATATTAATAATACAAGTGGATCCACTTTGATTAGGCTTCTGTGGAGAGCTGTGCATATTCAGCATTACAATTAAAGCCTCTGATGTGAAATAGGAATGACACGCTAATGAAGCGAGCTAGCGAGCCTGAACCGCGACTGTCCAACAGCATTACAGCCCATCTCGGATGAAGAGTAATTATACGAGGAACACTGAAATGTCATTAAAAATCTTCAGTAAGTGATTTAACCCACCATTCCTCACTAATGCTAGAGATTTCTTTTTTCTTTTTTCTTTACCACCCCCAACCCCCACATGATCAACTCCCAAGGTTTTCCTTTCCCCCCCTTTAAAAAAATTTCTTTTCCACAAGACCAAACTTCTCCTTCAGAAGTTCCACAAACAACAAAAGGGCAGCAGACTTCTTAAACACAAACATATTGAGGTCTGAGACAAAGACGTACTATTGCATTGTCCTAATTTAATTGCAGAAGTGGCTGGTGCCGGTGGTGGTAGGTAATTGAAATCATTCCATTAGAAATTCCATTATGAATTGGTGATTAAGGCCAGAGGTGATTACCATGGATTAAAGATGATAGTTTGGACTTTTTCCTGGTATAACCTCTTCAGCCACCTGAACACTGCCCACCTTAAAGAGCTTCATTTGGCACGAGAACCATATGAAAAAAAATCATTATAATGAGTAAAAAGATGAGAAAACATGAAAGAGAAGGGTAAAAAGTGTTCTTTCACTGAGAGGATTTAGTTCATCTGATTCCGTTCCCTCACAGAGTGTCTGATGTACGGTGGCCCTAAAGTGCAAAACAACAAAAAAGAATAAGAACAAAAATAAAAACACAGCAACAAAAAAGAAACAACTACCACCAAAAAGAAAGCTTGCAACAAAATGCAATAACTGAAAAAGAGCACTGATAATAATAATAAAAATAATGAGTATAAAAAAGAATGTAATAACAAAATTTTAAACAATCAAAAAAGCTAGATGTAGAGACAAATATGAAAAAGCAAAACCATTTAAATAAAACAACAAATCAATAAGTGTAAGAATGAAAGGAATCCCATCATAACAATAAAGTATGCCAATAAAAAACATGTATTAAAGTTATTAAGTAGAAACAAAAAAGTGGCCAATGAAAAAGCACAACAAAAAATAAGAAAACAATATAGCAAATGACAATATAACACCAAAGCAATGACAAAATGAAAAAACGCAAGTGCTATAAGTTTTAATTTGACAAAACAAAACAAGATCCAAAAGTGTAGCAAATGTGAAAACACCAAAGCTAATAAAAAAATGACAAACCAAATGAAAAAATGCAAAAACAACAAAAAAAATAAAAAAAGGTGTATAGCAACACCAAAGAAACGTGACAAAAAACTATCAAGAAACTTAACAAAAAATGAAAAACACAACCACAAAGGAAACAATGCTACAACAACAAATCAAATGATAATACAAAATACAAAACAACAGCACCTCAATGACAACAAAAAATAACAGAAAAATACAATACACAGTCTTGACAGAAGAAACGCAACAAAAACAAAACAGATCTTAAACATTGACATAACTAAAAGACAACAGGAAACAAACACACATAGAGCATAACTAAAGATGCAATGACAGAAATGTTGACAGGAAAAATCAAAATAAAACAACAAATTGAAAAGAACACAAGTATAAAACACAATACACCTTATTAATTAAAAAGAACAACAATGTGTTCTGTTGTAATGTATTGTATTGTTTTAATTTGTTGTTGTGTTTTTGATGCCGTTGTTCATTTTATATTGTGTTTCTCTATTTTGTGGTGCTTAAGACAGGTTTTTAATGTTCTTTTATTTGTCACTGTTTTGTTGTATTTTGCGCTGTTTCTTTCCTCTGTCTCAGTTTTGTGTGTTTTTTATGTTGTTGTGTCCTTTGTAATTTTGTTTAGTGATTTGTTGTGTCTTTTTATTTGTCACTAGTTTTGTTATTTGTTTTCGTGTGTTTTTTTTGTTTGTTGCTGTGTTTTGCACTTTGGGGCCACCACAGTTATGAGTTCACTTCACCAAAATCAGCCTGGAAGCGTTGTTTTTGTTGTTTCAAGAAAACAAATAATGAGGTGTATCATGTCACATTATCATTTTCATTAGTCTGATTGTCAAGCCTCTGTGCGTGTGCGTGAGACACAAGGAGTGAAACTGATAGGACCTGTGTGCGTGTGTGTTGTAGATAACGCCACAGGCAAGAATTCATGAATATCAGCACTTTCTCACCATTTTGTCGGGTTAATCCCTTGTTTCAGTTGGAGAAATCTCAGTTTCTCTTGCATACATTACACCACTGCCTGCACATCAGGAGAAAAAAAAAGGTACCTCCACGTCAGGTCCCTCTGATGTAATGATGAGTGAAGTTTTACGTATCGAGGTCACAGTATTTTTGTCTGTCTCAGCAGCTTCTTCGACAGACAGGGAGAATCAGACGAGTGGGAAAGGGGCAGGTGAGTCTGGAGTTAAGTTAACGTTAAAACACAGTGACCAGGGAAAACAAAACACCAGAAAAAAGTGTTCAAGACGTCTGAGCTCATGGGGATTATTGTTCTTATTTCAAAGTTGCTCTTTCGTCTGTTCTAAAAGGAAATGTGCTGACTGTGAAGACTCAGAAAGTTCGGTTTATACAGAAAGACAGCAACAAACAAGACTTGACTTAACAGAAAAATTGCACCAACAACTACGGAAGTCAATCAAGGGAACGACTCTAACTTATTTGTTCTACACCCAGATTACAGACACTGATGGAGCCTTTTGTTTGTGCCCTGTGTTCATTTGTGTCACCTGTTTCTGTTTTCAAGGGGCTCGTGCATATGAGCCAAGTGCTACAATACCAGTGTAAACTTGGGGGCAGTGTTGAGAGGGGTAGCCAATACTCCAACCCAAAGATCAAATCACAACAGAGTAGAGGGCTTCAGGAAGCAGTGGCAGCACTGGCGTGTTTAGTTAGCCAATGAAGATCAGAGTAGAAGTATGTGAAGGCTAGTCACATGATTTGAAGATTGCAGCTCAGGGGCCACTTTTAATTGGCCCACAACAGACTTCAAAAGTTACAATCAATATGGCCCACATTATAACATGGATCTTTAGGTTGACTTACAAACAAAGACAAAGAGATAAATACAGAAAACATAACAATTCACACTCATTCCTGTACAACAATTATAGTTTGGAGTGGATCATTTTATTAGTCTTGAAGACCAATAGTTATTCCAAAATTTCCACCTTTTTACATATTATAAGTGAGGTTAAGCTGACACATCTGACAGGGTCCCCGAAAAAGAAAAAAGAACATTTAAGTTGATGTATAATCTGGCAGGGACTTACCCTTTAATTTTTCTGTATGTGGCCCTCAATAAAAAAAATTTTTGAACTCTCCTGCACTTCTCAGTGAAACATTAGTCCTTTGCACCTGAATAAATAATCTAAAGTGACTCTTTGGAATTGCTGTACTTTTTGAGAATCCATTGAAGTGTTTTGTTTTGTTTTGTTTTATTTGCTTTGGTGCTGATCTGAGAGCACCAACCTCCATCTGTGGAGTGGCTGAAGCGCAGGAGACTCCTGCACTGCCTGCAGGCTGGAATATGTTGCCTCTCACTTTTCAATTTAAGGTCAGCTCATGCATATCAAATTTTAATTTATTTATATATATATATATGTATATATATATATATATATATATAAATATATAAATATATGTATATTAACATAGAGAGATAGATAGATAGATAGGTAGATAGATGGATAGATAGATATAGATACATATATATATATATTTATTTATTTTTATTTAACTTAAATTAAAGTCAAACTCCTTGCATGGGTTTAAATAATTGTCCAATAAAGATGACTCTGATTCTGATGATTTTCAGCATCATAAAACATAAAATATTTGTTCCCGCAAACCCTTGTTTTGTTTTTTCTATGTCCACTGGTTTAGTAAGGCTAGTTTTAAGTTCCTGAATTGAGAGTTTTCTTCTTTGAAATTGAATTTTCCCGATGATTTTTCATGACAACATCATATTGGGTGAGTACCAGAGAGTACTTGGACCTCAGCTCTTTCTACAGAAACACACTTCAACCAACCGCTGTGATGGCTCAAACTATTGTTCATTAGATTAAAACTGCAAGTTAAAGTTTGCAATTGAAATTTGGCAAGTCTCAGTTTAAAATACTGAGCAATGCAAAATGAAAAATTAAGTGGACAAGTGTTCAGCCATATGTTTTCATGCACACAGACTTAATACCTGAAGTTTCTACTAAAATGTTGCTCTTAAGTGAAGATTATCACCTGCTGGAGTCTCCCAGAATTAAGGGATTAAAAAGATATATCTGTGCTTGAATGACCTTTGCGACAATCTGTCATCCTTGAATCTGAAGACATGTTTGGTCAAGCTGGCAAGTAAGGGGCAGTGTTTGTGCGGACTTGTAATGTCCTCTTAAATGGCAAATGTGAAACAGTTTTAGCAGAACCTATGAAGTGGGCATTCATGGAAGGGTTAAAAATGGTCAAAATGTTAAATATGGGCTTTAAGTAGATAGATAAAGGAGAAGTCCTCTTGTAAGCTAAATGACTTAGAGTTGAAGTAACTTGCTGACACATCTTAATTGACACTGTAGTGTTCAGTAGGTGTGGTGATCATAGAGGTATGTTAGAGGAATCCTGCAGTCAGTCAAAGCTCTTATGGTGGGTACCTTGCTTCAAATCAGTGCCCATGCCAGTAGCTGTACTAAAAACTGCCCCAAAAGTACAACAGATGGACTAAAACTTTGCTCCTTGTGTGACAGTCACATGACTCCTGTGATGGCATCTGAAATTGAGCACATCGTCTTGTGGCACCCAATTTGGCATCGGCTGGGGCACTTTCAGGGGGCTGGGTGGGGCGGGGAGCGTTGAGCGCGAGTCCCCTTCGCCCACCACCGAAACCAAGCGTCATGCCTCCGAGCCATGCAATTATTTTTGCACTGCGTCCAATATCAACTTGAGAGCAATGCAAATTATTTAAGACGCGCTTTTCAGGGCTCGCAATTATAATAATGATGATCTCAATTAGCGTTGCCATTGCCTCGGACTATTTAGCAGGCAATTTTGCAGCCTGGGGGCGAGGGTCTTCAAGGGAGCCGACACGCATCGTCAGGTCAGAAAAGAGCGGAGAGAGGAAGAAAGAGACAGAGAAGAGAGAGTCGACACTCTTAATCAATAAACTGTGAGACTGAGAGATATTTACCGCCCAATCCCGAAAGGGGACGCTTCATAAATTGACCTAATTGGTCAGAGTTGGAGAAGAAATGAATGATGCTAGGATGCACAGCTAATTCAGAAGGGCAGGGTGTTTTCGGTTTGTCCTTTTATCATTCTACTCAGACTACTGAGGGTCTTTTCAAGGGTCACACCACACTTTAGTATGATCATTGTTAGAAAAGAGAGCTCTGATGGCATGATGCTGTGGTGCCTTTGCGTCGCAGCAGTGAGGAAAAGACAGAACAGCTTAGCTTAAAGTGAAAAAAACAGAGGAAACATTCAATGGATCAAATATTTTCAAGCTTTGGCTCCTTCAGATCATTTCTTGATACTTTGACCAACATTTTGGTGGCAGACCCACACTCAGTATTTTTATAAAAGAGAAAAAACTGAATATGGTGTGTTTGTTTGTGAGCTTTAGAGCTCTTGGTCTGTGGATATCCAGGATTGAATCAGCCCTCTATAACATGATGGTAGCATCAGGCAACAAACTATTTCTTCATAACACTGTCCCTTTAACCTTTATTTTCTGCTATCCGTCAAACACAATAATACAAAATATGTCTGTGACGAATTAAAAGGGGCTTTTACAAGTGTCATATTTTATCTTGTGGTGAAGCATCCCTACTTGGAGCCTAAATACAGAAAAGGCAGCACTAGAAGTTGATCGATTAATCACTGATTATCTTACCAACTTAATTATCTAATTGATGATTGAACTGATATAGCTTAATAAGTAAGAAAATATGCATTTTCATGAATACCTAAAGTTACTTTATTTATTATTAACTAGTTGTTTTATATTATGTCTGATGGCAACATTATGCAGGGAGGCCACTTTTCTCTAGACATTATTCCTGAAGAAGAGCTTCCCACCTTCAGTCCTAAATATACGTACAACTAGGCTGTTGTTCATCTACTGCAACAGTTTATAATGAATAGATGAAAAAACGAGCTCGGAGACAGGAACAGAGCTAAAATAAAAGTGATCTGAGAGCACAACCCTCCGCCAAGGCAATGCTGACACCTTTCTTCCTATATCACTATGTTAACAAATTCTTTAAAAAAAAAACATCCTGATTCAGATCTCCACCAAAACCTTATCACTTGTTCCTTGTGTCATGACCAACGTTTTCTAAAAAAATTATCAAAATATGTTCAAAACTCCTTGAGTTATACTGTTAACAACCTAAAAAGGTGTAAAAACTCCCACTAATGCATTATGTTTTTTAACGTGGAAAACTGCCCTGTCTGGCATTGTAGACAAATCCGTTAAAAATTCCTGAATCCACATTCAGGTCCGGATCAAAATCAAAATATTTGGATTTTAGGGGACATTGAGGAGACAGTTATCTTAGTTTGGCTAAAAAAAACTAAACACCACAGGAATGTTAGCATGGCTTTGCACGAAACAAAAAAAGATCTTGCAAAGACATTATTTGTTCCACTTTGCAGAAGTCAGCAAAATAGATTTTTTCCAAATCTTTGACCAAAACTTGGTAAGTGATCAGTGCTGAACACAAAACATACACTAGTAACACCCCAATCTGTCTCTTATTTCTTCTGTTTTCAGTAAGCAAGATAATCCTTGATTGTTTGTTTGCATTTGAGCTCCAGGTCAATGGATATTTAGCTGCAACTTGAAGGAAGTTAGCACAGCGTAGCATTAATTGCACAATATTATTGGTATGATATCAGTAACAGCTGATAATAGCTTAAAAAACAATATTAGTCTTAAAAGATGTGCACATTTTTGTTGATACATGGGCCATACAGATTGGCCATAAAAAATCCTTACATCAGCTGAAACATTGGCAGAATTTATGAAAGCACCATATTGATTCAACTTATTATTACTGAAAATCTAAAATTTAGGGAAAAACAACAGCATCATGTAAAGAGGATGAAATGTTTTTTCTTGTTTCACATCTATTTACAAGACTGTCAACGGCGTGAGGAACAGGTCAATTTAAGAAGAGTGGAGACTGTGTACTTTTAACAAAAAATATCTGTTTGGTTATCAGTGAAATGAGTTCAGAAATATCAGCAAATATCAAATGTTAAGCACCCCAACTGAAAAGGGGAACATTTAGCATGGCTTTACCTGAGGTTAACACAATCTGTCAGCATTAGCTCTAAATATCATTTACATTTAAACTGTAATTGTACAGAGCAAAACACAACAAGCAGCTCAATAAAAAACTACCCCATAAAACCCCAACACGTCTTACCAGTTGTAAATAAAATTTCAATAAAAATGATCGTCTGTGTTAGCTTCTTATCTTCAGAGGCACCTGTCAATGGAGTTAATTAGCATTAAACAGAGCCAAAGCAAACTGCTCTGTGTCAGGTCAATATGCTATGCTAAGCCTTCTGTTGTTAGCAAAGCATAAATGCAGACATGGTGTCCAAATGCAGAACATATAAACTCACATATCTGCTGATTCTGTGTCCTGTAGAGTGTTTTGCTGTCACTGGAAATGAGGACTTGTTTCAGCACACCATTTCTCTTCATCTTCTTCTTCTTCTTCTTCTGCTTCTGCTTGGCAGCAAACATGATAGTTGCATTACCGCCACCTCTTGTTCTAATGAGGGACCAGAGTTTTAAGCCTCCTCCCAAAACATCCAAGACATATCAAAGGATGCCATACAGGATTTCTGGGGACAGAAGGGTCTTATCTCACACAGGAGCCATCAATAAGGTCTCCATTATGAGTTTAAAGATCTTAGTGCAAGAGGGAGAAACTTCATCCTGTTGTCATCAGGTGTAGGTCATTGGTATTCAGTTGGGTTTGCTTCAAACTATCGTCTTTGGCAACAGTTAAACCTTATTTCAGAAAATTTAATAACAGGAACACTTAAATAAATTAAAAAGAAATTATTACCTCACATGACAAGGGTGAAACTGACAATAACATAGTGATAGGTCCATTAAAGTATTCTTTTTTTACTTGGTTGTTAAAAAAAGAGTTAGGCCTCAAATGCAGTGTATTGTGTCTTCTTTATCCCAACCATTCATGCTAAGATGGTAGCTACAAAAAGTGTCCGTCATGGGAATTATTTTGGCTTCGACCACCTAGCTTAGTCCTATGTTCATGCTATGCTATGCTATGCTATGCTATGCTTGGCTAGGCCTCTTGGTTGAACATATACATTTTTTAACTTAATATCAAACAATATTTCACACAGTGTTCCACAAATTAAGTCATATGTCAGAGTATTTTCTACTACCCAGTCTCAAGTGTATTGTACTGTGCTGCCACTGCATATGAGGGTCTATCCCCTGTCCCCATGATTCATGCTAATTTATTTGCTTAACAGGTGTGTCGAGGGATTTTGCTATTTACCGTTTCAAATGTGTCTGCTATGCTTTAGGGACTTTGGTTTATTGGTTGTAACTGTATATTATAGACAAGTGTTAGGGTCATTTCTTACTCTGAGCATTGATATTTTATGCATTTTCTTTTAACAAATAAACTCATATGTCAGTGCATTCTCCATTTCCCAGCCTCAATTGTAGTGTACTGCACTGCCACTGCATATTAGAGGGACTTGTTTCCCCCCACCATTCATGTGGAAAAGGCTTGCACCACCAGCTACCCTTTCTTTTATTCATCGTACTGTAAATAACTCCACTTTATGAAAAGCAGCCAGTGTGACTCACGGATACCTCTCTAACCACAACCCATTATTATTTCATGGCCTTTGAAAGAAGGGTCTATAGCAGGCGCTCTCACACTTTAATGTTGGAGCTTCCTCTGATGTTGTGTAGTACACAGCGGCCCTTGTTGCACTCCGTATGCGATCCCTCACTTGAATTCACAAACACTTCCAAGTGCATAAATAGCACGGAAGACGAGTGCCTCGCGAGCTAGCTAATGCCCCGGAACGCCATTGCTGAGGAGATAACAGGAGCCTGCCATGGCTGATGCCTGGGACTGTCATTGGGAGGGGGGAGAGAGAGAAAGAGAAGTGCGCCTTTTATGAAAAATGCTGTTGTTTTCTGACCCCTCATGGGACATCATATGGTAAGGAAAAAGAACATGCATCAGCGTTACGATTAAATGACCAGCGGACATGATTCAAAGGGTCCCACGATGTCCCTGAGCACCCTTTGGAACGTGTAGAAGGCTCTCGGCATACAGACGAGCTAATGGGCAACCCATTGGTCATGGTAGATTCAGTTTGAATCTCAATGAGGGTGTCAGTGTCTGGCTGCTCCATGACCGACAAGGTGTGGTAGGCCTGCTGGAGTTGATTTAGCCACACGGCCTGTCATAGCGCTTTAGCAGTCAACATCCATCAATCGAGAGGCCAAAAGGCATGTTTTTTCTCCTGTTTGAAGTGTCAAAAGGAAACTGCCGTGTTGAAGATTGATGAAAAATTCAAGACGTTTGATGAAATCTCACATCATTGTTTTCTCTGCATGGAGCAGAAACCTGATGGTAATAAGGTAATTTTTTCTCTACACAAGCATGACAACAGATTTAATAATGTGGTCTGCGTCAAAACCACTTCTCCAAACCAGAATCACATCTTACAAAAGCCTTTCAAAGAGGTACGCAGCAGTGCTTCCGTGTATACTGGGACATGCTTGTGGTACATGAAAGCAGTGGGCTTGAATCATACAAAGGCTAAACCCATTACAGGTCCAGAGGGGTGGGCAATGCAGTGCCTTCTTGTCCCGCTCTTCTAAACAAGACTCTAGGTGCTGCAAGCTGGAACAAAGCCTTGTAACATATACATTAAACTTTAATTGTTTTTTTTTTCAAGCCCTTTCCTTCACATCTCTGAAGTAGCAGCTCCTGAAACGTTAAAAGTGTAATGCCAGCTAGATTTTCATGGCTGTGCCTTTGTAGAATAAAAGATATATGTGTAAGAGAGGAGTGAGGGGGATATAAAAACACTCTCTGATGCTGGAGGTAGACAGTTGCTTTTCAAATTCCAAGTTTTGGTCCTTTATTTTATTCAGCAGTGAAATGCCATGAATACAGAAAATAATAACGTCTGTTACAATTCTCAACCATGACCTTCTAATGTCAGAGAACCTTTAACGTATGGACACAGTACACAGTAATGAAAGTATCAAAAAAAGGAGCTGAATCTCAAAAGGAAATGAAACAAAAATAAAGTTTTCACCAATTACATAAACATATGTTTGCTACAGTCCCAATTTACTGTATACATAGGGGGATCATATTCCCAATTATTAGAGAAGGATAGCAGTAGAAAGGATACATGACTCAACTGCCAGACATAATGCTTCATAAAGTATGCACAGAGGTACAAGCAATAAATACACACATTAGGTTAAGCCTTACAGCTACGCAAAGCAGATGCAGAAAAAGCAGGTTTGCTATTCTTAGCGAGCAATGAGAGAGAAACAGTAAAAATTCAGGTAAGTCAGAAAAGAAACACTGAGATTTTTTTTTCCTCTTAGAAAAAAGTCTGGTAAATTTTATGGGTCCACCAACATTTTTTTTACATAAGTATGCACAGTTATCAAAATACAGACAAAATCAACCCAGAAAATCCAGACAATCCTAAAATCTAGTGGAGGAGCAGATCGCAGTTCTGGAGGTCTTTCTGGTATTATGTGCAAGCAACTATTTTAGACATTTTTTTACTTAATTTATACAAAACCCATGCAAATCTACAGGTAATATGCATTCTGTGGCTGACAGGTTTTACCCCTCCCCAAAACAGTATATCTGAGGTAATGCACTCCGATGCATTGAGGCCATCGTCCCGATGATTTTGTTATATTCTTTTTATTGGTTCATGTTTCCAGTCCACCAAATGATTTTTAGACATGCATTTTTTAAAACACAATATTCCCTTACAGGTAATCTATACATTATCATTCTACAAATGTTCGAGGACAACCTATCACAATGCAAATCTCTCCGTATCGACGCAGGGAATGTAAACGTTGGTTCGAGCCACGTCCTTTGAGACAAGCGTAGGAAAGTGTAACAGCTCTTGTGGCGTTCCTAAAACTCGTGCAATCTGTTGTAATTGTTCTGAATTTTGTTGTGCAGAGGTAGAAGCTTTTCCAAAGCCTTTTTGGGTAAGTGGGAGAACCCTTTTTTTTTTCTTTTTTTTCCTTTTTTTTTTTAAAGACGCAGCGTCCTTTTTATTTGGTGTGATAAGATTATTAAGAACGTCGTCTTCATGTCGTTTGCTGACTTCAGCTAAGTATTGAAGGGGTAAGCTTTGTTCCTGGGCCCAGAACCCTCTTGATGTGGAACTGGTAAGTGTTTTGTGTGTATGTGTGTGAGTGTGTGTGTACTATACATGCTGTGTGTTTGTACAGTACTGCACGTGTTCCTCGGCTTGGCAAAAACACATATGCACAGTGTTTGCACTTCGGTCAGTTTGTTTTGTTACAGCACGTTACGATGCCACTCTTTGAAAGTTAGCTCAAAGTCTGTGTATGTCCACTAGCACGCTAACGCCCATGCTAGTCTTTGACAGGGTGCGTGTGGTTTGTTAGCATCTCTTTATCCCATACAAGAGGAGGCAGAATTTTGTGTAACTTTGGTTTACTGAAAACAGAAATGACCATTAAAGCAACAACACTTTTCTAGATGACATTAGCAATGAGGGGAATGCGTGATCTCAATGGTAACTGCTTCTCTTTAGTTTCTTGGTGATATAAAAAGCTGGCTCCCTTTACAAAGTCATTAGTGTTGTCTCTTTAAAGTTTTGAAGCTATGAACCACGAAATGAGCCTTAAATGTCGAGTTAAAGCAAATATCACCTAGAAAAGGTTCACCTTCAATATCCTCTTCCACAATGGCTATTATTATTTGCTTCACCATGTTGACCAAGCCACATCATTTCATATCAACTTGTTATCATGAATTATTTGGCTTCACTAGATATTTTCATGTTTGGTAAGCATTGTTTTCAGTTTTTGACGTGGCTCGGGAACAGAAAAAGACAGCCACGGAGATTAGACGTGACATTTTGACAGAACAACACATAATCACCAGATAAAAAGTAAAATCCCTACAAAAAGCAAAATGAATCATGATGTGTAATGTATAACAAAAGAAAAAGAAATTAAAGGAATATTTCACAATAACACAATGTTTCTGCACTTCCATTGAATACACAAATGTCTTGTTTTGGTCATAATCCACTTTACAGTAAGCTGCTCTCTACCAGGCAAATCACCGTCACAAAATGACTGCAGATCAAATAACACATCACCTTTTTACCTACAGTACGTCTGGCAGAAAAATCTCCAAAGTGGACGCGCTAATTACACATTAATATCAGCATTTACTTCCCCTTCTCTCTTGACGCATGATCATCTTTGTATAGGGCTTAAATGAAACAATCCCAGAGGTTTTCTTTTCGAAGGTAGTTAGCGGAACAAAAGCTTCTCTTTGTTACTAGTTTAAAGTGGCAGAAGACCAAGAGGAGTTTGGCGCCTTCTGTCGTTAAGCTATTGGCCATTGCTAGTGTTGGCTTTGGTTTCTAGCTGTTGCCTGTGACTGTTTGCAGGTAGACAAAGCTTTCGAACAAGGAGGAGGTAAAGGAGGAACAGCAAGGAGGAAAATTATGCAGAAATGCATTTGTTTTGTTGATGGTGCTTTACACAAACTTCTTTTTTCCCAACTTAATTTCCAGTTTTTCTTTTAATCACAAACAGATAATTGACTGGAAGTCGACTTTTTCTGGGGTTTTTTTTCTGTTTTTTTTCTTTTTTTTTTTTTTCAGGACAGCTGCAACAACAGTCTTCTTGGTACCGCAGTTCAGTTTTTGTTGTGTTTCAGGGAATGGCATTTACAGTTGGTGGTGTCTAAAAAAAATTATACTTTTGAAATTAAAGATGGTTAAAAAAAAAAAAAAGCTAAAAATTATATACTGATTTTTATAATAGTAGCAACATACAGGCAGTGACACAAACTTCTGAGACTACTCCTGTGCAAATGATAACAGAGCAACAACTTGAATTGAACCAGCAATTGTCTCTAGACGTCAACAACTACTGGGGGGGAGGGTTGGATTATTCACAAACATAAAACGTCTTCCTTTTTGGCAGTATATGAGGCCGCTAGCTTTCAACGGAACATGATTTGCTCATTTGTTTCAGGTTTTTTTCCCCATCCATGAGTCCATCATCCTTGTACTGTACGTGGCCACGCCATCTCTAAAGAAATAGGTCTCAAAGAGTTTTTATTTTAATCAGACATCTCATGCCTGTCATGTTCGAAGGGGGGGTCCAAAGGGCTGCAACAAAGAGTTCCTTTGGACTGGTCTCCATCCGGATGCATGCTCAATAAATAGTCCCAGTGGTGAGAGAGACGAGAGAGAAGTCAGCTGTGGTTTTGCTTGGACTGTGGAGTGGTTCTTTTTTTCTAGTCTGTGTGAGAGAAACAGTGCGGGGGTGCGGAGGGATACCAAGAACTGTATCCTAGTCACTCCAGGTCCTCTGATAAGTTCCCCTCCTCCAGCTCCCGGTCGTCGTCCAGCTCTGGACTGTGATTGGCCGTCGTCACCAGTGACATCGGACAGTCGTCATCGTCCATGTTGAGCGGCTCCTCCTTCACGTGAACGGGTGGCCTATGACACAATCACAGCAGAGACAAATGTTAGACTATTATTTCTCTGTGACTAAAATCCACAACCAATCATAAACTAGTTAGCTTTTTTTTGTCGCAGGGTTTTCCCTGCCTCTAAATTTTAGTGGAGGCCTCTATCACTAAATTCTGCACCTCCACAGGCCCTCATCAGCTGTGTGTTTTCAGCAGTCAGTAACTAAAAAGTCTGAAATAAAAACTCCCTAAGCTGCTTGTTCATACTTCTGCCTCACAGTACAATGTTGTTTTATTTTTGCAGTTTGCCTGCAAAACCTGATTCACCCATGCAGAAACACTCAGATTTGTACCTCAATTTTTGCAGATAAACGGCATGTGTGAAAACAAACAGCAGGATTTTTTATCTGGACTTTACCCTGAAATTACCCTGCTAGCCTCCAGTAAATTTACAGCTATGATGGACAGGTGTAAACAAGCATTTCAGGGAAGTTACCTACTGTTTTCTAGGAAAATTCAGGGTTGCATGTGTGAAATGGGTGTGGGGGGAGGATACATGTACTCCAAGGCCAGTAAAGAACCAAGGGTAAAGTTTGTACGCAATAACAGATTTTTCAATGTCAAATGTGGAGAAAAGGTCCCCGAACAACCACCCAGTGCTGTCCCACTGAGCGTATTGAACTGACCCTGAAGGGTGGAATTAAAATGTTGCAGACTGTTGATTGGTCACAAAATGGTCAATTCCTGTGTGACAGCAGCTAAAACGAAAACACAAACCACGTCATGTACAAATAAGCCGTGGATTTAGAGTGATTTTTTTCCACTGCCATTGCTGTAAAGAATGTTTGCACAAAACAATGCTCCAAAGATCACTGGAGTGCTGAGATCCTCATTGTTGCTCTTAGTTTACCATGTCCCTGTACTTCAGAATGCTGCACTTAGTCGCTCTGCTGTATGTCATGCAATCACTTAGCTGGCATGACCCTCTCCTGCCGGATAACATGCCCATCCTCGAGCAAAGGTAAAAGTAGAACTGCAAACAAGATCAGGATTTACTGCCCTAACCTGTCCTGAACCAAACCAGGCCAGTTGCTGAAAACACAGCGATTGGTTTCAACATTAATCCCACCTCTGACAAAGCCACGAACCAATCATGTTTTAAGATTTTGGACCGGCACCTGAAGCGGCCAAACAAAATTCACGGGGGCCTAGGCAACCAAGCTAACCATGTCCCTCTCAACATGGTATCGCCAAGCCCCAGTTGGAGGTCGTGCCCCTCTATTTGAGAAACACTGTCTTACATAACTGTCAAATTGCTCAGTCTAGCAAATTTCCAGTGCCTGTCTCTGACAAAGGTCTCAGGAGGGATGACATTAGATAGTAAAACAGGCCTCAAAGTTGAAGTCATCCTGTCTTCTTTGACATCACTGTCAGAATTCCTAGTGATGTTTGAGAAAGTGTTTAATTTGGACAGTAAACACGCAAAGAATGCACATTTACAGTCAAAAGATACCTTCAATGTTTTATTCTGAGGAGTAAAAAACAAGTTGATACTTTCTGTTAACATTTCCTCTTAGTTTGATTGACGGTGCAGCGTTTTAAATCCACATTCACAAAACTTTAATCCATTTTGCGCCCTGTCTTTCTTACAACTAAAGCACTTTGCAGCTTTGTTTTTAAAAGTGCAACATAAATAAAGCCATTATTACTTTAAATAATGTATAAAACAGAGAAAGGTTGTCTGGTCTTTTTTCTCTCTCCTGTGCGCAGAATACAAAGCAAGCTGTTCAGCTGCCAGATAAATATTTTGTTGTATCAAGAAAAAACAGGCCATTACATGCCTTATCTAGCAGAGCAACAACCATGTTGTTTGTGAGACGCTAATTCAACATGATGCCTCACGTCTACTGTAAGTAAGCGCATGAAAATTGCATGAAAAAACACGGCCCCTGTAAGGCCGATAAGCTGTGATGTTCCAGACATGTTTGGCATTTAAAAGTTTACTGATGACACCAGGTTGAAATACATGAAAAAGGAAAAAGCGGAGGGGGGAAAAAAAACAGGCCACATGATAAATAATGGAGAATTTCTCATCCCTGAGCCCCCTGGAGCAAAGGCAGAGGAGAGGCTTTTTTATCTAGTTAATAGAAAGCGCAGCCACTCGTTAATATGCAGGGGCTGTGCGTGTCGCTCCTCAAGAGGAAAAACCGGCAGCTAGGTTCTGCCATTAATCAACTTCATCCCCGGCAGTTCGCTCGGACACCATGATACATGTTTTTAACTCTAAATGGATGAATATCTTTAGCTGCTGTCAATAAGTGCTGGGCAGGAAGCAGCCGCGGCGCTGGGAGCAGGACGTCTCTCCCTTCAGAACAACAGAAGAGTGGGCGGAGGTAGGAAAAAAAGTGTTGGGCGACTAACAAGAATAATAATGCTGTCACACACAAACAAGGCATAACATGATCTGGGGGCCCCAAGTCGGGGAGAGGGGTTTGTGCCACGATGATAAATCTGACAAAACCTAATTATTTCTGACACGTCGGATGCATCAGAAAATCCCCGTAGACTTTGAAAGAGGAGAGTAAAGAGGGGGGGAGAGGGAGACTTATCAAGTGGGTAGTACGTTAGGACTCGTCTCGGAGCCGCTCTCCTGGGCTGCCTTCATCGAGGGGAGAGGAGGATGGGGGGAGGGGCGCGGTGGCTTTGAATCTGAAAATAATTTTAAAAGGTACAGATGACTTTAATATTCAGAGCCAAATACTGTAAATTAATATTCTGATGGGGTGGGATGAAGTGGGGAGGCTGATCTTAGCAGGATGCACGCAGAGGGATGAATATTTCTGTTTCTGCCCTGAAGATTCATTCAGGCAGTGAGAGGAGAGAGGAAAACAGCTCGGTCAGAGGTTACAGACACCAAAAAACCAACTCTGATCCTCACGCACAGGCTGATACAGAGCCCAGTTCATCAAGCTGTGAATTAAAATCTAAATTCTTAAAAAAACATCATCCAATTTTACTTTCTGTTTTTACTTTGTAGGATCAAACTATCTGAAACCCAGTCTGAGCTTCATTTGGGGTTCAAATGAAGCAAAAACACAATTAATAGATCTCCCTGAAACATTTATGGGACAACTTCGGAGAGTTTATCCAAATTTCATTCTTTTTGTTGAAACTTTATGACTGAAATTTTCATTTTTTTTTGTTCTTGTTATGTGGGACTAACTGACTGCATGTATAATGTATAAATTAATTTATCCACTATTTGTTCAAGCCTTTTGGATGTGTATCTATTCTTATGCTGCTCTACTTGCTGATAACCAGATGATCTTAATTCCACATTATCAGGGTTTGAGGTCAGTAAAGTGCATCTTTTGATCAGTTTGACATAAACTGGGTTCAGAGAGGTCCCAGCTGATTGCGATTTTTAGCCTGAATTTCAAAAATACTGATTCAGTCCATGTTTATACATTTTCATTATCAAGAGCACCCTTTTTATGCCTATTAATTTAAGCCAAATTGATGTAAACTAAGAAAAAATACTTGATGAAAGACTTTCTCTGGCAGAAAAAAACATTAAATCTATTTCTAACAAATTAATTGTTTTACAAATTAAGTTGCCTTCAAAATTATAATTTGCCATAAACAACACATATGAAGTCAGATTTTACATCATGCCAGCTTTTTTAAAAATTAATATTAATGAATGATCTCTTCATACCAGGAGTGAGCAACTGGTGACCCGAAGCCACACGCAACCCCACTCCTCACTTTTCGATCGTCAAGACATTGTTTGAACATCAACCAACTGTAGACATGGGAAAAACAAACACCATCAACAAATCAGAATTTAAAATAGAAATGTTTCTGCATATTCTATGATAACTTTCACGTGTTGTTTATTGCAAATAAATTAGGGTGAGTAAAGGCTGTGATAGTTTTAAGTAAAGGGTCAGAATTACTTAATACATAAACAACATTTAAAAACACTTCAATAACTGATAAACACTTCGATTACTGCAACTACAAAGAGCTAAAACTGTACCCAATCATGTTGTGCTCGTTTAGTTTAAGTGCTTCTTTTTGAGTATGGGTTCGTAAATAAAAATATTTGTTTGAGTGTTAAATGTAGTCCTTTTGACATTATTTGGCAGTTAACATCCATGTGGCTTCTGGTAGTCTAACAGGAATCTCTACAGCCCTCTGGTAACCAAGATGCTTATCCCAGGCCCCATATGGAGGCCCGGGATAAAGCTAAGGGGGCTAAATTGAAAAATATATTTAAAAAGTAAAAATACTTGGTCTAAATGATAGTAAAGCATTTTCTTGATTTCTATTTTTTCCAAATGGTATCTTTTTTATTTAAAAGCATGATCAGCCACTGGGGACACTTGTGTCATCTTTGCTTCTTCTCTTCGGAGCTGACATGTTTTCTGTCACTGGATTTTACACCAGTTTACTCATTCTTAGGAAGTTACATAGATATACACTTTACATTAAATCATGTAAAATAGTAAATAATATCTGTTGTAAATTAATCACAATGAAACTAATGAAGTTTTACAAAACTTAACCCTAAGGGCTTCGTTTTTGGTGAAAGAGGTCAAACAAACAGCTGACCACATCTCATTTTTCAAGGATTAAAACTCAAATAACGTTGACTGTGTTTTCCTTCAAATGGGTCACGAATGTTCAACCGGAAAAAAATACCAAAATTCTCCTCTGTTTTGAGGCTAAAAGCAGACATTGTATTTTGTTTTCCTGTGATCATTAGTAAATGATTCTTGCTTTCTCTGAAAACATATTTATCTTGTATTTTTGTGATATGAAAGCTAGTTTAGCATAATACTGAAGTTATTCCTTTGGAATATTACAAAAATGTAGGAGGAAATAGAGTAAAACAATGTATCATGCATGTCCTCATCATCTCGGTAATGATATGCCTCTGAAACATAATTTTCTGTCATTCCCTTTTTTTCAGTGTCATTTGTACAATCGAAGGCCCACGCTGCAACATTTTTCATCATATAAATGTCAGTGGTAGAAAGAGATTCTAAATTTTGGGTTACGATTTTTTATGAGTTGGGGCTTGGTCCTGAGGCTGGACCCATTCAGCAACCTCTGCTTTAAGATCCTGAACATGTTTCAGTCACTGATTTTTAATTGCTTGAATCATCATATACCTGATTGCAACACATCCACCGAGTGACACATCAGAATGGGAGCTGAACTGTATCACAAATCAATCTCTGAAGAAAAACATGCAGCTCCACCTTAAAAGGCCTGAGCTTTCTGACACTTCATCAAAACATGTGGAAGAGCCATTTAGTTCTTAAAGGGACAATGTGGAGCATTTTAAGTAATCTATGAGCTATATACAATGTCTACATTCATAAATATGTCCTCATTTGTGTCAAATTGCCCCTGCCAACAATATGACTTGTCCTCCTGAGCGAAGAATTTCTTTTCTGTATTTACATAGAGTGGGTAAGTCCTATAAAGGCTTCCATGTCCCTCTGGTCTATAAAAACTATGAACAGCTGAGAGTGACATAAAGCACTACATAGTACTACTGGCTAAGGCTAAACGCTTTTTTGCTCAGAGCCAGCGTGTCTGAAACAGAGAGGGAGTACAGCGAGATGCGCTTGTCACTGCCCACGCAAATTTGAAAGTCTAACACTACTGATTCAATGCAGTTTGTTTAAAATAACGTACCTTTTTACTAGAAAGAAAACGTGATGAAGTATTGGGTGACATGTTGACACTGCTTCAAGGCACATACGGCAACCGTGAAGTTCTGCAGTTGCAATGCACATTTTAAAAAGTGAGGCGCTAGAGAGCACTATTCATTTGAACGCAAAATACCGTTTCACCACTAGATGGGACATCAAACTACTCAGGGTGGCTATAAAGGCTCGTCGCCATTATTGAGTCACTCAGGAGTGGGACTTTGTGCTGTAATAAACACTCACACACATTCAAGCCTGCATGTCTGTGTGTGTGTGTGTGCTTGTTCAGATGCCTGCTCTCACATCAATTGGAGATTAGCACCAATGATCATGCAGAGGTATGTCAAGGATGCAAATAAGGTCATTAGTCCACAGGGCCTGGTGTTTAGGGGGGGCACTCAAATACCCCCATAACACCTCACTGTGATTCATTAAAGAACAAGACCTTACTATGACATCAAAAAATAACTGACATCTTGTTTGCTTTCGAGAAAACTTGATGAGGTTTTTCACAGCGATTAATATTTTACACGACTAGTTTTCATTTTCGTGCAAAGTTGCTAATTTGCTTGCGTTGGGAAACCTAATTTAACAGTTGCAGTTTTGGTTTTCTTTTAAGAATACCCCTTAGGGTGTACATGAGCGTGCTGCACATGCATCCACACAAGCGGATACACACACATACACACACACAACCGGCATGGCCTGGGGCCATCTGGTTTGCGGTTAAGCAGTTAGCATTAACCTCCAGACGTTGCGTGGTATAAAATAGGAGGGGGTCGGTCTAATTGTTGGATCGACTTGTTTTCTGCTGATGGGGTCCTCTCCTGAGAAAGGCCTTCAAGGTGATGTGCTATTTAGTTTAGCGCTACAAGCCACTCTATTATTTAAACAACATGCTGGAAAAGACGGTCATGAAAAACACATTTCTTCCATTTTGAGGTTGTTGTAGGAGGGGGTGGTGTAAAGGCAGGCAGCGGATGGCTGAGTGCGTCTCGTCCTCTGGTGTCAGGGCGGCATGGCCAAAGAGGAGAGAAACAAGCAAAGTGAGGAGGAGAAGTCAGTGCTGTCCGGTTGCTAAAAGTTAAATGAGCTGGGGGAGTGGGAACACTGGGATTCTGTCTCAAGCTGGGGCTGATTTTGCTCCACTTCACACCCCGTTTCAGAGGCGGGTAAACACGTCCGGGTAGATTAATGCGTGGACGTCTGGTCTAGTAGAGCTTGACAAACACTCTTTTCTTCTCTCAGAGTGCATCCTTTATCCATTACACCCGTGGTAAGCTAATGTCGCATGATTTTGCACTGCAAGCCTTGACGGACAGAAGACGTTCCTGAAACCCACATCAATTTTTCAAACATGCGCACTTTCCCTCTGAGTTCCATTAAAAACAGACATGAGGAAGGGAGAGATTTTTAGGGTAATTAATGCTACACTTGCTCAATATTAATAGGAACAGTCTTGCATAAAATATCGCAGCTAAAGCCCCATATTGCAGACAGTGGTGTAATTAAAAAGCGAATGTGTAATAGAGCCTATTTATAGAACTGGTTATCAAAATGTCCGGCTCACCTCACAGAGGGAAAGAAAAGAAAAGTGCCTATGATACCAGACACGCTGGAAAGTGAACCTTGCCCTTGGGGTCGTGACAAACCGAGGAACATTCCGGTAGTGTGGGTTAAATATCAGGCAATTAAACTAACAAAGGGCACGAGAGCAGCGAGTGGATTCGGTGTACAAGTGGAGGCAGAGGAGGGGGATGAACATGTGCTAGTATTCTCAGATAGAAGCTCGTAAAAATGTGAGATGTGCAAGTCTGTGTGTGACACAATTATCTCTCAAATAGTGCTGTGAGAGAGCAGGAGGGGATTCTGGGTAACGGGATAATGAGTCCACTTTGATGGAGGTCAGTGGGCTCCACAGATGTGGTGTTAGAGCTTGGATAAGGGGTCATTCAGATGCCTTTTTGCAGCAGGTTTTGATCCTTATTGTATTTACCAATAACAAAATCATAGCTTTTAAAGACAATTCCATTTTTAGAGAAAGACTTTATGTTACTGTTCGATTCCTGAAGTATAACAGTGTCGTATTACTTAATTCAAAAACCCAGAAGAGTTGTTTGTATGTTGTTCTCAATGACACACAACATATCGACATTTTGAGAAATTAAAAACAAACAGACCTACTAGTTCAGCCCTTTGAATAAAAGACATGCTTCCTATCAAATGTGTCTTTACATATTCAGACATATTTCCTTTACAGAGTAGAACTAGTATATTCAATATGATATATAAAGAAGACTAAAAGGTTTGTCCATTTTAGAAAATTAAATGGAAATAGACCAATTCTTTGTCCCTTCAGCTCCAAAACTGTGTATGTCTTAAAAAGGACTCACGTTCACTATGTAAGGCCAGTGTGTCTGTCTTTAATGTGTATGCTGCCAAATTACTGCCATACTGTAGATTTCTTCATAATGAGAACGTTAAATAAACAAACCTGATTCTTCGTCCTCACTGATCCAAAAATATTTCAAAAGGACCACAACATACTAAGACGTGTACTTTTCCTTTGACATGTATGATGTCCAAAAGCACTTTTGACACATTTGAGACTATAAATGAAAAAAGACTTGTTTATGTCACTTTAGATCCAAAATGTGCATCCTTATGAATAAAACTTATATACCAAGACATGTTTACAACATTTGTATGAAGACTGTTCTTATAACTGCTCTGGACGTCTATATTTGAGAAATCTTTAAGGCAAGTAGACCTGTTTTTGTCTCTATTGTTACAGGAGGGACCTTTTCTGAAAAAGGTCTCTGCATATCCATATTTCTTCTAAAAGATTAGCACTGGTGTCATTTAAATAAATGCTAGTCAAAGAAACACTGGATACTTCCTTTTTTAGATAATTTATAAGAAATACATCTTATGTTGTTCTCTAAGTTGCCTTATCTTAAAATAAGCACTAGATATTCAATCAGGTTTGAATTACTGAATACTGTTGTTGACCTTATATGTTTAGCACATAATAAAATATACTAAATAAATGCATTTTCAAAATTCTGTGTAAATATACCATAAATGTTTATTTTCCTAATGGGGACAGCACATACTGCATTCAGACATACATTCTTTGTGAGATAGGCATTGTTGTCATTTATGTGTCTGCTCTACAAACAAATGAAGAGGATTTTTAATTTTTGGAAATATAAACAAAAACAAACCAGATAAATTGTCTCATTGAATAAAACATGCATTTTTCTTTCAAGGAACCCTGCATGCTTCGATATATTTATGTCATTAGATTAGCATTATTGTCTTTCATATATATATTGTTTGAACAACATACAACCTATATCTACAATCTAATAAACATTAATGGGAACAGACTTTGTTTTTGTCAGAGCCCAATAGATGTGTTTCTTTCTTTAAAAGAACACTTCAAGTCAGACATATTTACTGTATAAGATTACCGCTGTTGTTCTTTGCCCAATCCAGCTTTAAAATGTCATCCTGATAGCCTTTAAATTAATATCCAAATGTTGTTTTTATGAACAGGACAATAACAAAACAGTTATTGTAATAAAGATGTAGTTGGCAGGACACTGGAACCCCTTGACATCACAAACTAGAGTACATCCAGCAGCAGTGGCAGCCTCCTCTACACTTGTTCTCTTAACTGTTCTCTATTAATGAGGAAAATTTCGAAGTCATCAAACTGTAGAAACAGTTGAACATTGAATGACTATTTTATGTTCTGATTTTATGAACTAATGAAGCCAAATGGCTAAAGGATGTTTATCCTAAATTTTAAAGTATGGCTGACATGCCACATGTCTCATTCAACCATCATTCCTTCATTCCTGTAAAGAGCTGCTGCGCTCGGTTTGTCAACCCTCTGATGAACTCACATGTGTACTGGAGGGGAGTATCCGGGGCTGCTGTGTCCGTTGGTGTCCAGGTGGTCAAACGAGCCATTCAGCTCCTCATGGGCCGACTGCGACAGGTTAGGGGGGCTGCCGCTGAGCGTACCTGGGGGGCTGCCACCCAGTAGTCCGGGGGGACTTCCTCCCAACAGTCCAGGCGGACTTCCACCCATCAGGCCAGATGGGTCACCGCCCAGGAGGCCGTGACAGCTGCCTCCCATTGGGCCTGTGGAGCCACTGTTCATGAGGCCGGGGGTCCCGAGCAGAGGGAGGGAGGTCTCTGCTAGAGCAGCCTGCGGGAAAGAAGAAATATTTAGGGCACATTTGTGTCAGAAAGGTTGGATAAGTCAGAGATTGTAAGTGTAGGAGGCAGATGTGGTGGAAAGAGGAAACGAGGGGAAGTGTAACAAGTGAAACAAGAGGAAAAAGTGGCAGGTGAGACAATGTAATTATGAAAAAAACAGTCGCCTAATGACAAAGTTCTTCATTCTGCTGGCTATTTTTCCCCCTGTGACACCTTGCTGACAACCACCTCCCCTCCAGCTGCCATTCACATGCCCTTGTGTGGCATTGTGGCTATTAGAAAAAAGTCCCCTGAAAACTTTACCTCAAAATAATAAAAAAAAAAACTCCTGACACTTTCGCCTGCTGCGCATTAAAGTTATATACAGTGATTAAATTTTTAAAGTTTTTGCCATGAGCACCTCGCCGGCGTACACTATGAAGCCAAATCATTTATGACAGCTTAGATAAATATTAATGCACATGCCCTTGCATTTGCACACGCCGCCATCAATCTAGGTAGGCAGCCGGAGAAGGAAGGAGAAGAAGAGGAAGAAGTGGAAAAAGAAGGGAGAAGGAGGAGAAAGGGCTGCTTCCTGAATCGACCACAGGGTGGCCTTGTGAGTCTGACGAGAGGAGGGAGGAAAAGGGAGAGAGGGAGGTGTGAGAAAAGAAGCAGAGAGAAAAACCTTGAAAAAACTTGGCTGGCTCTTATGTGTGTGAGCACTTATGTGGGGCCCTATTGTTCACAGAAAGCACGCTCATTCAGCCAGTCAATTGGTCAATCAGTCAGGCAGTCAGTCGTCCTGCCTGCCAGTCAAACACACCGGCAGCCGGTGAGTCAGAGGTGCTCAGAGGCGGATGCTTTGTACCTGTAAGCTGGCGTTTAGTGCACTTCCATAGCCCAGACTGGAGGGTAGGTTCTTGACAAGTGATGGGCTCCTGAATGCGACAAAGGGAAACAAATAGAGAAATATCACTTTCAGAATCAAGTTTATAGTCACACATTTCCATACGCATTAATTTGTCAAGGTAATCTGGTACAAAAAACGTGAAACAGAGTGATTAAGTCTAGAATTATAAAATGAAAGTGGACTATAGAGGTGGAAGCTTATAAAAGCTGTGGTCTGAAATATATAAAATAACATTCAAAATGACAACATATGTGCTAACATAACAGGAACTATTTGAAAAACTGAAGCAAATGAGCAGATGCGGAAAGTATCTCATTACATTCACTCATGCTGCTGTAACTGAGTAACTTTCCTGAGAGCTTGAAAATGAGAAAACCAGTGTTTTGACTTTATCTCAAGATGGCTCATGTTCCCATGAAAGGTAACATGCAAAGAGTTCCAACACGCTTTTAAAAAATTAATTCAAGAATTTTCAAGACCTTTGAAAGACCAAAATAGGGAACAATTTAAAACACTTTTGCACAAAAGACTAAACCCTAATCAACACCAGTGTGGTATAAGTATAAATACATAGATATTTATTTTTTAATAACACAATATAAAATGCAGACTTGCTGAAGTAAGATGCTTATTTTACCTGAATATAACAAGTCAGGGTGATAAATATTAGTCCAAAAAGGTAATGAAAGCACATTGCTCCCCCAAAATTGAGAAAAGGATGCAAAAAAGAGTTAGCACAGATATTTTAAATGCTCTCTGCACCAGTGTCACATTGCTGACGATGCATTTCTTGAAACTAAGCCCCATATGGTTCAAACAGATCAAAAAGACAAATTGAATCAAAATACAATCTAAATTTTCAGCGCTCTCTTCAACGACGATACTTTTTACAACTTTTTTATGTTCTTGAATTCAAAGAAATAAAGAACTATAAAAGCACTCAGAGAGCGCAGACCTCTGCCAGGGTGATCTGGATCAGTCCCAAAATTTAATCAGTTCTTCCATATCCCATTTCCAACAATTCCTGAAAATTTCATCCAAATCCGTTCAGAACTTTTCAAGTTATTTTGAACACACACACACAGACAAACAGACTGATTGGCTGGAGTCTATCACCTGACAATCACACATTACCTCCCTGTTTCAATATGGAGAATAATATCCTGAATGATGACTTCTCATTACGGCTAAATTTTTGTTATTTCCTGTTGCTTTGGTCTTAAAAGATAAATGTGTTGATCCAATTAAACTCTGTCTATTGTCCATTTTGCACTGCGAATACATTTTAAATCTTGTCTGAGATAGTTGCAGAGCTTACAATCACCTTCTTTATGATATATCACAAACCCAAATGACCAAAACTGAATTTAAGTGAAAAAGTTGGCAGTTTGGACTTTAGATGCAATAAAACATTTGTCTGAACAAAAAGCAAAGCTAACGTGTCTAAAAAGCAGGTCATTCCACATTTGAATCCGAGCTCACTGGTTAAGAAATCGTGTTTTAAAATCATAACGTCTGTTAAACTTTTGTTTGAGTAGTATCAGAGAATCACTTTCAGTTGTAGTGGAGTAACATTTTATTTATGCGACTGCACTTTGACTTGAGTACAACGTACTTGAACTCTTTCCACTCCTGCTGATATATCACCAAGAAAACCTTCTTGGTAAAACTTTACATCAACCACAGACAAATAAGCAATAGTTAAGTATTAGGTAAGCATTAATAAACACGTAACAAATCATCTTTGAAGCATTTTTACCTTTGCAAAGGAGGCTTTCCCAGCGTTTGTTTGTTAACAGGACAACTGGAAGAATTATAAATGGATTCTGATGACATTTCCAGGGACTGTTAGTCGTGACTCAAGGAAGAAGTGATTCTGTGATTTTGGTGGTTTTCCCAATCTGGATACGGATCCTGTTTTTTTTTTTTTTTCTTCCAATGATTTCTTAACAGTTGGGCAAATAATATCAGAAATGCCTTGGCGGGGGGGTTGTGCTCTTCTTCCAGTTTCTTCTAGTTCATTCATAAACACCACATAACTGTGTTTATGAATGAAATTTAAAACATCATGAATGCTTTATAGATGATGGATCAACGTGCTTTACATATCGTGGCTGTCGAGCACAAACCTCACATCTCAAAAATTGCCACTTTTGAGAAAGTTAAAAAAATTTCTAACACTGACTGAATGTTTGTGTTTCTGATCACAAATTATTTTTGTACTCTAATTTGGTAAGAAGTTGAAAGAAAAAAAACACTCTCCAGCATAGAAGGTGACAAATAGCACTGTTTCAGGAAAAAAAAAGACAATCATTAAAAACGGAGATAGGAGGTTTGTGCCGAATAGATTCAAAATGCATCAATAAAGCATTTAATAACTGTTTGTAAATGACAAATGAAATACATGATTATGAATATATAAATAGGGAGCCATATATTTGCTCATGCTTCAGGGATGCTTTACAAATGCATCAGTAGAGCATATATATCTATGTTTATCAAGGTTAAATAGTTATTAATACATGCTTTAGATGTCTGTTAAGGAGCAACTAATGCTTAACTAACCCTCATTAATGCTTAACAAAGGCTGAATAATTGTCTTTAACATAAAGTGCTTTCCATTATTTTTCAATCCGAAGACAGAGAAAAAAGAAAAAATGAGCAGAAGCAGATTTCCGCTGATCCTCTGAATATGTCATTGACCTTCTGTTTTAAATTTAAGCATCTGTGACAGACTCCTTACCCTGTGATCTTCTGCGACCTGCGTTTCTGGTACTCCACCTCATCCACCGTCCACACCGCCCCCTTCACGTTCTCCACTCGCACAAAGCACTTGTGCAGGCTGAGGTTGTGGCGCACGGCGTTCTGCGAAGACAGTGACATGCAGGTCAGAGGGACAAGGTAAAAAAGAATCATATTCACTCATTAACCATCAGGAAAGGAAAAAAAAGGAAGAGAAGAAGCCTCGGAAATTGATTTTGTCCTCGCATTTTGAAGAAATTCTTAACATTCACGCACCATTGATTTAATTAGTAAAAATTGAGTGAGAGCGAATGCTCTTACAAGTCCTGCACACAGTACATATCAATCAGAGTAAGTAGGCTAAAAGGAGGTAATCAGCATAGCGAATGGCTTATGGTGGTGACAGAAGTGGTAATGCCGGCCTTGATAATGGTGATGTCAGTAACCCTTTCTACGCTGGAAAAGCATTCCTCTTAATGGACACGTCGCTTTAAAGATGACAGAGAAATAAGACAGTCATCAGGAGGCTCTTTTGTCAGGGTGAGCATGTGTATGTTTCAGAGTAAGTATGAGAATGAGGAAGATTAAGGTGACCATATATCCGCTCTGGTGTTCAAAACATGTCCAAATTATCAAACAAATTCTCATCAAAACTGTATTTAAATAAAAAGCTCCTGTACAGTAGGGTGCTTTTATTAATGACAGGATAAAATAAACCTATAAATAAAAGCCTTCTTGTATTAATATGAGCAGATGACCATAATTAAAACATGCATCAGACTCTACAAATAATAACCTTGGCTTTAATATCCCTGCCTCTCATATTTATCATCTCCCTCCGCTTGCTGTGTGTACTGCTCGTTCTCCAAAGAAAAAGGGATTCAGAAAAAAAAAAAAAAAAAAACTCATAAGCAGATCTCGCATCTGACCTGAAAATCCCAGGATTTGATTGATCTTAATGCCCATGGCTCTGAATATGATAATTTTAATATTAATGAGCAAATGAGCAGTTTTATTATGCATGCTATATAGTTAGAACTAATAAGCTTCTGGGTGAGAGAGAAAGGGAGAGAGAGGAAAGAAAGAGAGGTGGAGGGGGGTAGATCTTTCTTTTTGAGCTGATGAGACCAAGCTGAGATATTAAACTACCTTTCATTTCTTTCTTTCTTTTTAAACAAATTCTTTCCATTAATCAAGTGACAAGCCCATCGCTGATCATCCTGCTAATACTTACAAAGGGAATTGTGGGGGATGAAGATGTAAATAGATCACCTTGGTTATTGTGCGAAGTGGGAGACATGAAGAAGAGATATTTCGAATGTCACCCTGATCTAACTGCTATTGAATTAGCAGGAACAAAAGGTGCTATCCTCAGCAAAACATGTGGAAAATTTGATTTACTTTGGTTGTTTGTGAAAATAAAAAGCCACAAAAGCTGTCGTAACATTATTACACAGCAAAATACGCCTCATACTGTACCTAACAAACTGGAAAAGGGCACCCATCTTTTTCTGCGTGCCCTTCTGAATTGGTGATCACACGCCCATGTGCTCATTTGCATCCCAAATCCAAATTAATTCACTTTGCTAAATCTAGTGCTGCGCCATGTCTTGCATGCTGATGAGTGGCTGGGTGTTTCGAGTTTTCCCTCCAGTCCTTCCGCGCAGCCACAAAAGCTAACGGCGGCTAACGAATGACACGCAGGGGCCGAGGGATAAAACAGGCGGTGAGACGGTGAGGCTTCTTTTATCAGCAGTCGGACACACTTCTGGGTGAAACACGCACTGCTGGAAAGACATTTTTTACCATCTTTGTGCAGGCAGACAGCTCAATAAAGTTGTCGGGACAGATATACAAATGGTCCCTTTTGTCCGGGTAAATAAAGGGTGCTCCCTCCATGACAGGCCAATTCTTACCTACCTCCATGCTTTCATCCATGTGAACACACCCTTAACCCCTCCGTGAGACGCAGTGCATGTGTTTTTGTGCGTGTGCATATTTGGACCACCCTCCCCTCTTCACAAGGCCGAGAGCTGGTTAACAAGCAAACAGCCATCTTTCTTCCTAATTAACCAATGATATGCGAGGGAAGGTGGTTGCAGGAGTAGGAGGTGGGGTGTCTCTCTTAACAAAAGGTGCTGATGATGGAGTGGCTGCTGTATAATTAGTGCGTCAGGGCCCTCTCCTCTCCGTGCAGAGCCTCCACTATTAATTGCACCAAATTAGAAAACGATATCTGAGGCGGAATTATTCTTTTGGCTGTCATTTCCAAACAGAAAAGGCAGAACGGCGGAAAAAATAAATAAAAGAGAGAAGGGGCTTTATTCAGTGAATCTATGGAGGAGCATCAAGTCCTTAGGGGGCCCAGCAGGGTGCAGGTGGGTGAGGGGTTCATCAAGGTTACCTTCCAAGTTGCAGCGTTGCGTCTGAAGTAGGCGAATGTGCGCGTGAACCAGCTGTAGATTTCATTAAGCGTTAACTGCATGTCGGCAGAGTCCATGATAGCCTGGAATGAGATGACATCAAATAATGGTTTACTAACGAGACATGCAGACACATACACACCAACAGATCCAGAGAGAGGGAGAGCAGCCATGATTCATGCAGCAATTAATTTTAATCTAATCAGGCAAAGTTAATTTATTTCCCACTCACCTGTCTTATGAGGGTTGCATAAGTAAATGGCGGTCTGACATCTGCGTTCTTATAAAACTCGTAGTTTGGGGCAATCTCTGGAAAAATAAATACTGTGTCACCACCTGAAATAATTGGTAAATTTTATTCCTTTAGGTATTGAATTCACTCAAGGTTTCATCAAATTAAAAGGGGGGAGGGGGGAGAGAGAAAAGGGGGAGGAGAAACAGGGTGGGGTGGGGGGTGGGGGGGTTAGTGGGGGCACATCAAATCAGCATTTTCCATGTCTAACAAAATGCATTTTTAATTAATCTCTCTCGTGAGAGATCTTAAACACTAATACATCCATAAAATGAGATCCGTGTAGTTAGTTAGGGTGAGGGTGAATAATTTATGTGTCTTCACACTAAACACAGAGAGTAAATATAAACATCAAAGACAGAACGTTTAAAATGCAAAGCTTTACACATGGAAGGTCTTAATGTAATAAATATTGTATTTTTCACTATTATTTGAATTTAATTAACATTCATGTAATATTTATGCACAGAGGAAGTTCTTGTCTATTTACATATAGAGTGATTAAACACAGGCTAGCCTTTATAAACCCACCAGACATCTTCCACTGGAAAGACCAACACTCCTCTGTGTGTGTTTATGTCAGTCTACAGTATATGTATTAGCACTGTGTGTGTGCGCATATGCATGTCTGCGTGCGATAAATAGTAAGTGGACACTATTACAAATACTATTAATAGTGCAGTGTTCTCAGGATGTAGGCGTCACATTGAAATATCCAATTTCAACACGATGATGTCATTAAATTTGAATATAAATTCAGTTTAAAGGGAAATAATCTGTGCTAATGTCAACAAAGAGTGAGTTTAATTTTAATCTGATTTGAATGAGCAACTCAGACCAGGTACAGAACAGCACAGTGAACTAAATCAGCATTACAAACTGAACTTATGATGTATTTGTGATCTTGTGTTTTTATCTTCAGTCATACTCAAAAGTTCAGGGTGTGAATTTTCATGAAAATAAGTTATAGGATATTACTGGAACAACATCTGCATAGTGAAAAGCTGAATATCTGTATTGGCAAATGTTAAGATTGTTACAGTATTCCTAGTTGCTCAAATTGGCCATATATTTCCCATACACTGTCTGTATTATCAGCAGAATGTACAGATCTGCAATATCGGTTCACCTCATCATCACTGAATGTCCACTTTTATGAATCAAAAGTGTCATTTATTACAGAATAAAATGTCTTTTTTTTGGCTTTGCATCTGTTTCTAACAAAAAAAGCAATGGGTAAGTTTGAGTAAATGTGAGACTTTGTGCTGTTTATAAAAAATAGTGGTATTGGCATCGGTAATAATGACTACATAAATATCAGCAACTATCCAATATTGTGCATCTCTATAATAGAGCATTTATTTTGTTGCAATTTTTCCAGATTTTCACATTTAATCAAACATAATGTATTTGCCTTAATTTTCTCTTTGGACATTTTTTACAATGCAGTACAAACTTTGTCACTGAGCATAACCTTGTATCTCTATTTTTTATAATTTCCTTTTTTTTTCTTCCATAAAATAGGATGATTGGTCACTTTTTACGTTTATGGGTTGATTTTATACAATTTAACCAAATAAAAGTATCAGTACCAATTGTTAATTATGACAGTGCAGTCTTCTTCTGGGAGTAAATTAAAACATTTCTTCTCTTCCTCAAAAAAATAAATTTTGGAGATACAAGGTTTTCAGTTCACAGTGATAATTAGCGTCTGTGTGTGACGTGCAGTGCTGAGTAGTTGGTCCTACCTGACGACAGTGGCATGGAGTATTTGTCCGAATGGCGTCTGCGCATGGCTCCCATGCTGGGCACATTGGCTCCTCCCAGTACCGACGGCACCTGGGGCATGGCGGCCATAGGCGTGATGGGTGCTGTGGGTGTGGTGGGTGTCTGAGGTAAGTTGGGGGGCGATGCTGAGGGCAAGTTCTTGGACATGGTGACGCTGGACACCAAGTTGAGCTGGAGTGGAGGGAGACAGACCACAAGGAAGAGACGGATACAAACAGAGGAAGCAGGAGGAGGGAGGCAGGGAGGGAGGGAGAGAGGGGAAGACATTATTTTGTGGTTTCTCTGACAGAGCTGAGTGTCTGCTCTCCTCCTCTCTAACACAGCTGTGTTTCCACTAACAAGGCTCGTGGAGAGGAGCCAGCCCATCTCCACTAATTACAACCACCAAATTGTATCATAAGAATTCTAATTAGAGCACGCTGTTCAAGATTATCCAACGATCAGCCTCCGTGTTATCCCGGCCCCATCTCTCTTTATCTCTCTATTTATCACTCTCTCCCACACTCCCTCCCTCCTGTTCCGTCTCCCCTCAATACAACCACCCATAATCCTCTCAGACTCGAGCTATCGGCTGGTAAAACCTTGTTTGCTGTATGTCTGATTGTTTAATACGGGTTATCTGACCCTGCTTTAGAACCAAACCTGGCTCATAACATTATGTCCCACTTTGGTGTGAAAGGAGAAACTAGAGTTACAAATGTGACTGGAGTGGTTAACAGTGACCCTTTTGTTGAAGACACTGGACCTCAGCCAGGACCCCTGCTATGAAAAGAAGATTTGCAGCGAGGCTGTAAGAATCTTATTGGATAAACCCATATGATTTTCCACTTAAGACTAATTCTGGCCATGGGTATATACCAGCATGTAGATTTGCACAAAAAATGTTCATGTTTTTTCTTTATTTTTGTGCATGTGTTGATAATCAAATAAGGTTTGTAGGATGAGTTTCCTCATCTGGTTGCCATGTGGTGTCAGGCTCAAGCTTTGTACTAAAATAGAGTGAATTTTGAATTAAGAAAATATACAGTGTAAACCAGATTTCATGGCATAAAACCTTCTTAACCGTTATTAATCTTTAAGTAGTTTCCGAAATCTATGATCCCCATTCTGTAATAAAGAAACGAGATTTCATACCTTTTTTTACCATCACTGTTTTGAATCATGCTCAGTGGTTTTAACATTTTGTGATCAAGAGAGTCTGAACACGCATGATGCACATGCAGTGTTAAAGATATTATCTTCATGAAATATTGCTTACAAAAAGACCAACACAAGACAGGGATTGCTCAAAAGCACACCAAGAGTTCAGTGTAATGAGTTCCCTGCCGTAAAAGATAGCACATTTAAAATTGTGGCATCTATCATCCCCATTAAAGCCTTAAGTCACAACAAATATGTGGATGAAGAGGGTTTTCTGAATGACAATAACTGTATTTTGAATCCGCAGAGGTCCTGTTGTTACTGTGAAAACCTGTGGTTCTCATTTTGAGCCAAAATCAACAAGTATTTACAAATTTGGTTGTAATTTGTGAACAAGACATGTATGAGAGAGTGTGAGGTCACATCAAGTATGAAATATTTGGTTTTCTGTATTAATACAGCTGGATTTGACCCCCTGAAAATCTTGATCATGAGTATGTTTAACAAATTGAACATAAATAAAATTAACTTTGTTCCCAGATCACACCAAGAACAAATTCTTAAGTCACTATCTCAACAATGAGGGGGTAAAAAAGTTATTATCTGACTGTGCTGATTGGTTGGCAAAATGTTACCAACAGTAGAGCTGTAAAAAAACTGTATCATTTGTTATGACAGTATATCATTTAACATTGTACCCTAATTAACAATTTGGAAAGACATTTGCAGTCATAGAACTTTTCAAGACAACTGAAAGTCCATCAGAGATTAAGTTAAACAAGATTTATCAGCTCTAATCCAATGAGATGTTCGTTGCATGAGAAGGTAAAACAAGTTTAAATTTGTGTTCTTCTCACAGTAAGATTAAGAAGACACTCCTGACACACCCTCATTCACTCTGTCTTTGTCTCCTTCACTTATTCAACATTAGAGACCACAGCGTGCTCGTCACCTCTGGCATGAATGCCAACCGTGCACGCTAATCGCCCAGCTTTTCCACCACTTTTGCGTTGGCTCCCCAAATCTCATGTGAGTGACTCTAACCGACTGGAAAATTCCTAACTGACCTTTTAGTCTCTGCACTAATTTAGCCCGAATAGTAATGACATCGTTACATATTCAAACCAAATTGCCTTAATTGTGAGTCTACAAGTGGAATGCATCCGTTTGTGAGTGTTTGAATTAAAAGAGACTTGAAAGATGGAAGGGAATGTGGGGCCGAAGGCGCTGACAGACGGAGGAGAGCGAGGCTGAGGAGAAGGTATCAGCGGTCATTTGTGGCATGTGTTCATAAATAGGATAAAATGTCAAGTTTGAGAGACTCCGATGGATGTAGGGGTTTGTGGATAATTATGTGCCCACTTGGCTGTAATGAGCTGCAACAGTGATGGGTTGGGACAAGGTCTGGTTGCATATACGGACCTCTGCTGAGCACAAGCGATGCAGATTGAGAAGTGGGGCAGAGCAGTAATCATATTAATCTAATTATACATCTGAAACAAAAAGTAGAATTTTTTCCACTCAGGTAATGAAAATGTCTTCTTTCAACTTATGAATTCTTTGACTATTTCCTTTTTAGTTACTTTTAATCCAGATAACCCTCATTTAAATACTTAACCAGTGAGAGTGATGGACTAAGACAAGGTCTGGGTGCATCTACAGACCTCTGCTGAGTACAAGGTACGGCTGCTCGATTATGTAAAAAACCATGACCATGATTATTTTGACTGATACTGAGATAATGATTATCAAACATGAATACTCATTGATTTAACCTCAACTCTATTACATTGTTGGACTTAAGCACTCTTAACAGTGACATTATGAAGGTCAAAAATAAATCAAATTCCTATTTGAGGTAGCAGTTACCAACTACTTTAGTCAAAATATAACAACTAACACTAAAACATTTACCACACATACAATACAATACGATACATACCAATTGGTATTATTAAAGGACAGAAATAATCCACTAAATTAATGTTTTTAAACTTATTTTGAGGGTTATAGTTCATGGTGGGAAACTGGCAGTCAACATGCATCACTCGTATTTCCTCAATGTGGTCTGCCAGTCAATTAAAAATCTCACAGAATATGTATATAAATGAAGATAATTTAACAAAATCTACAATTAGAATCTTAAAAAAAAATACATTTCCAATATGTCAGGCTATAATTGGCTGTATTTGTTCCTTTTAAATTCCCTGTTGTGTATTACTAAATGCAAAGTGTCAGTAAAACAGACGTTTATAAACAGTGAATATCCTAAAGTCAGGAGTATCACATTCAATTACAACAAAACCACAAACTTCCTGGTTATGTTCCCTCTGTTAAAATGCTCCCATAGTTCATAGTCTCCTTATCCCAATGCATCATGGGAGAACAACCACACTTTTGGCACCAAGGGTGAAATTAATGTGGCCCTTTTGGTTACCAAAGTTGCCCACCCCTAATAGAGTTCAAATGAGAAAAATATCTTCCTTCAACTTAAAACTTTTTGAATTCTTCTTCTTGTTTGTTACTTTTAACACAGGTTCTCATACACCATTAAATTCCTGTCACTGAACCATGAAGAACCAGCTTCTCTTCCCTGAAAATTCAATTAATAAACATCAACATACCATAGGGTGAAAAAAAATACCTTGAAATATGCAAACTCAATTCAGAACACATGCCTTCATGTGTAAGGGCATGTATATTTATAGAGTTAAAACACAATTTCCCTTCCTTTTTCCTGTCCTATTTACCTGTGAGACTGAGCAACAAGCGTGACATGTTTGCAGGCATGCAATCCCATTTTTTAACAGAACTGAATTGATTTAAAGTCGAGGGTGAGAGCGAGTATTTTGTCACCTCTTGCTCATGTGATTACACTCAAGGTTGGGAGAGAAAAGGGGAATTAGAGATCTTATTATGCAGAACTTGCTGCTTTACTAACTTTGATTCCCATCCGTCCATGGCATGGCCGAGAGGTAGCATTTAATGAAGCGTGATGCAGGGAATAAACGGGGTTGTATTCCAGACAGTGCACTGGTGACTTGTATTCCTCTTTGGTTGTTTGAGGTTAACACTAATGGAAAAATAAGTCTTATTTCCGGCCATGATGGGCAAACACTGACTTAATATTTATCAAATCCCACAGAAGCTTCCCTTCTCCTCTCGACACTTCCTCTCTTTTGGTTTGTCTGTTTTCTTATACACTTTATACTCCTATAATACTGCTTAACGCCTCCGTCTTACCTCCACTCAAAAAACAGGGGAGCCTTAAAACTGCAGACTTAACTATTCATTTAAGAATTCTGTCTGAATTGCCCCCACCATCAAATGCAATTAGCTGCTCTTTCATGTGTGTTTTATGTAATGCAATACTTCATTAGCATCATTCATTCATATTCAGACTTGGATTACAGGCAACAAAGTCTTTATTGGACAAGATGGAGCCAAGCTGCTGGAGTTTTGAAGATTAAAAAATACGTTAAAAAGAGAAACAGAGAGAGACGGAGGGAGATTGAATAATAAAAAGCGAGTTTGATTCCTGATGAAGTTATGGGATAATTATGCTATCTTGTGATTATCTGCATACAACAATGGGAGGTGATGAGGGAAATCAAACTACTGGAAGCAGACACGTAAGGTCCATTCACACATGAACATATGTATATTAGGTGAAGCTGATCAATGTTGAGAAATCATCAAAATTTTGAGGACAATCCATTCCTCTGTCAATTCTGCTGTGTTTAACGCAGGTTGATGCATCTCAAACAGAGAGAAACATTGTGCTAGTGCAGTATGAAGTTTCTCAATGGCCCCCATTGTAGATGGATATTAAACATTCGCCAAAGTTGATGACGAAAGACGTCTGTCCCCAAAAGTGTGCCTCAATACATACAACAGGAGTCCAGTCCTGAGGAAGAAGCAGCTGGACCCGGGCATAGGAATATAGGTGGCAGGCCCCTATGTTGGCCAGCAGAAATGAATGCAGCTGTAATCAAGGGTCACACAGGCAAGCAGAGGTCGACTCTTACCAGCATTAACAAGCATGTTGGATCAAGCGCTGTTTTTTTTTTTTGACGTACCCTTTGAACATCCGCATTACCCAGCTGATGCTAACCTCGTTCTGCGTAGCCTGACTTAGTTCTACATGGCCTTACATTTCCCTCTTCAAAATGCCAGTGTCTTGCTGTAATTTTTTTTCTAAATCATAAGTTAAGTTTAAAAGCTGATCAAAATCGTACTTCTATCCAAGTGTCCTTGAATGCACAGCTAAGATCTGAGGTTCTTCCTCTCGCCATTGAGACTGGTCGTTTCAAAATATCCCAAAAGAAAGCCGACTCTGTGAATTGTGTGATCTTATTGAAGTGAGTCTCATTTCCTTCTGCACTGTGCAAAACATGATAACATAAGAGAGTTATTGTTTCATGAAAATGCCTGTTTGCTGAGCTTAGTCTTTTGTTGCTTATTTTTCTCGTATGTTCTGTAACTGTGAATGACTTTCCATTGTCAGTGACCCTGGACAGTTTTCATGGTGTCATGTAAGCCCACGAAAACTGGGCATGTTTTCTATTGTATGACAAAATAATAAAAATCAAAACTGAACTAAACCAAACTCTATTTAAAAGTAAAATGGAAGAGAAAAAGTGGAACAGTATCATGACCTCTTCCACAATTTTGGATTTCTCTCTGTAACCAATTTCAGCACCATTGTGCTATTTATGTCAACATCACGCCGTCTTCAACACTCAGCTGTAATTTTCAGGTGTTTGTTGTTAAAATGACATATCTTCTTCTCTCTCATTCCACTTTGGAGTGCCTCTGCGGCCACTGAGCCAAACAGTCATCAGCAGCCAACAGGTTGTTTTGGCGATTATATCCATCACGGAGAAATGACCCCCACGTTTTAGCCGAGGACTCCGCTCCGCTCCACCATCTAATACACTTCCAAACTCTATTGTCCTCGGTATTACAAATCCCCATCCCCCTGTCTCTTTCATCTTCTGTCACTCCTGCACAACTGCTTGGTGGTTAAACTGTTCATTTTCAGCATGAGGTGGGGACTCATTCAAAAGGCAGACTTGTTTACGCTAGCCGGAGCAATATGCACTCACTGGTTTGGGAGATGACTTGGGTTCCGAGGGCCGCATGTGCAAGTGGGTCATCATCGCCTGAAGACGCTCACGTTCTTTAGAAAGCTGTTAAGAGAAAAGGAGAAGAAGAGAGTGCATTAGAGTGGATTAAAGTGGAGGAGACGGAGAAAGAGAGAATAAGGAGCATGAGATGTAGGATTGTGGTGGGAAAGAAGAGAAAGGAAACGGTTTGATATGACCGAAAACAGCTGTTCTGGGGATGTAAGGAGAATATGAGAGGCTGAGGGGGGAGGGGGGTAGAGGGGAGAGGGTGTAGACAGGTCAGGCTAAACAAATAGCATTTCATCTTTTTGTCAATAGCGAAATTTAGGTCAGCGAAAGGCTCTGACAGTAACAAGCTAGTCAGGCCATAAATTAGGCTGTCCTGGGTGTCTGCTCAAAGTCCTGTGGACACTGTTAGGGGATGGAGCACAGCCAGCAGCTGCCGAGAGGTGAAGGGGTCTTCCAAACAGGGTGCCAGGTGGCCCCGCCTCCCCGGTCCAGTTAGTGGCCCCGGCCATCGCCTATCATCAATCTAATTCACAGGGAGTGACAGGGACCAGACTGTGTGAAAGGCTGAACACCCCCTCTCTCATCCTCCGCTCACTGTTAATATACACACACAAGGAGACAACACACGGAAACAGACAAGCAAGTGGGCGTTCATACACACACATATATATACAGAGCTGGGCCTCATTACTAGTGACGGCTCTCGTGGAAAAAAAGAGAGGGATTGTGGGAGTAAGGGATGGAAGACATGGAGGAAAAGAGGAGAAACAGGACAGACAACAGAAGTGCAACGCTGTAATTGGTCACACTGTGAAGCTCAAGCTTCAACAGTTTTGTGTTTCAATGAAAAAAAGACACAAATAATGAAATAAAACTGAATAAATAACAGAAAATCCTTTTTTTCTGTTGAATTTTTAACATGCAAACTGAATTTATTTACTCACAAACGCCTTGAGAAGACCATTTAAATAATAATTGGAGATGAGGTGCTGGAGGAAAACACCAGGCTTGAGTCTTTATTAGGAGAACAGTTTATGGTCTAATCTCATTTTGCAACCATATTTATGAAATTACTCATTTTTTATAACAAAAACCTTTAAACTCAGCTTTGACCTAAAGTCCTTCCAGAAATTCTGTGTAATGCTGTTCCTAAATCGAGTCCTTATTTTACATATAAGGAAGATTTGGGAATCTGTTTTTTGCGTGCTTTCAGAGGGCCAAAGGTCAAAAGAGATTTCAAAGTCAAGGGTCTTGAATTAATAATACCATTTTTTTCAGAATAAGGTAGTCTTTTCTTTTTGCCATAAAATATAGTACCAAAGACAATGATTGATTTATTGTCTGTCTCTGCAATTTATTTTCTTCTACTGTGCCTGTTTCTACTTGACGAGGTTCAAGATCACAATACATAATCTGATTTCTCTATAAATATTCTTTGGCCATCATATTTATGAAACTGATCAAGGTTTTATGACAAAATCTTTGTAACCTGAGCAACTTCAAGCTCAGATGTTGCCTCCATCACTTTCTTTGAGCTTTCTTTTCGTTTTTTTTACTCATTTGGCTGTTTCTGTTAAAAAACATTCTTTACTCTGAGAGAGCCTAAGGTCAGAGGCAAAATCAAATACCAAGGATCTTAAATAAAAATGACTTACGATGAAATGACAGTGGTCCTCTCATTTCTGTCAGAAAACATGGCCTCCATTGTGTACCCAAGAAGAGAGGTGTTTGAAAATTGTGCTTTGTAACCTGATATCTCCTGTGAACTTGGTCCATTTTCGTAACAGAAAACTGGAGGTCACAATCCGCAGTCTGAACTCTCCATGTTATAACTATGCCACCATCTTTTTGAAACCAATTTCTAAACAAAATCTCTATAAAATGTTAAATTCTGATTTGAAATTATGGGTAAAAAAAATTCTTGAAAGCCTTATTTAAACCTGCATCATACCTGCGTCCATCTGACCCATATTTTCATTTCTTTCCAAAGCAACATTATTTTCTCAATGAAAGGCTCATATCCAGGATTGTTAAGGTCACAAAGGATTTTAATGTCATTGGTCTTTAATAAGCATTACTGTATCATAAAACTTAAGTGTCCTCTCACATGTGGCAAATGACATGATCCAGATTTTGTGCCATTAGAACATTATAATCTGGTTTTGTGACTCATTTTCTTTATCATAACCAGGCCCGTTTTTGTCTGAGATGTTTGGAGAAAACAATTTAAATTTGATCATTCTGCTAAATAACCTTGCAATCATATTCAGGAAGTTGATCCACTCCTTATGACCAAAAATTAAAGAGCTGCGACTGGCAAAAAGACCCCTCTACAAGGCCTCAAACTGGCTTTTCTTCATGACCCACCTTTACACTTTATATTAAGGAAATTGATCTAATTTTTGAAACAAAATATCAGCAAATCTGGCCTTAAAATACATGGCTGTGCATAGCCAAAAAGCCTGATTTTAACCCGCAGACCAAATCGTTTCATCTGTCACTCCATTTGAGCCTACTTTAAAACACACGTTCCTATTTGTTTCCAAAGTAAGACGTGTGCTTGTCTGCAGTGCTGAGTAATAATGTCGCTCAATCAGCGCTCTCATTATCTAGCCAGCATGACTTCTTAATAAGGTCACGCTCCACCTACTGAAAATAGTTCCCTCCTTTTGAGCTTTCTTCAGGTGCAAAGTGCAGTTAATTAACACAGCAGACCGAGAGAGATGCGCTCGCTATTAATTGGAAAGAAAAAGAGGAGGAGGTAAAAAAAAAAAGAAAAGCAGAGGAGAAAATAAAGCACATGCTTAATTCAATTAAAACAGCCATAATGGCTTTCGTTGTAAGGCCTGAGGATTCCTTTGTTTAGTGGCTTTGTTGAATTCTGCAGGTCCTGCTTGTCTGGGAAGACTAAGTGGACCACAGTGTGGCCTTTCTGTCGCTCACACAAGTTTGAAAAATAAAGTTTTGACTGGATGATCAGGGACTTTAATGAAGAATGACTCCACTATAGTGAAATATGACAATGGGAGGAATCTAACAATGTGTTTCGCTTTGTTCACACTCTGCAGATACAGTTTTGTTCTTTAAAGCTCCGCTTTGGAACTTCCCGATGTGCTTTTTTTAAACAAATAATCTCATCATTCTTGGTTTAAAATGTAAAACTTGTCACTCACAAGCTTGATAATTTAAAAAAAGATGCAAACTGTCAGTCACCATGTCTGACACCTACCCTGTGGCAGGGTTTAAATATACATGATAAAATAACAACACAGCCCTGTCTGCAATCGGCTGGTGACTGGTGCAGAGTGTACCCTGCCCCTTGCCCAATGTCAGCTGCGATAGGTTCCAGGCCCCGTGACCCCGATAGGAAAAGGGGTATAGATGATGGATGGAAAATAACAACATAAAACTAATGATAACACCCTTTGATGACCTTGTTTGCATTTGTAGGTCAGACTGAGATAACAGAGTTGTTTTCAGTATGTTTCAATACCAGGTAAATACTCCTCACAGTGGGCTTTAAAGGAAACTTACTTGTATTTCCAGCTGCTGTACGACCTGCATTTGGACTCTGCATTGGGCTGTGCTCCGGTCATCGAGGGCGTGCTCATTGTTTAGGTGCCTGGAGAAGAAGCAGACAAAGATGTTACACACCACCTTTTACTTGAGAGACAAAATTAAACTAATTTTTTAGCTGCTCAAACTTGCAAAGGATGATAATTACAGTATCATCTCCAGCACTGTTTTGTTTTAAATGATAATATTTCTATAGTGGGACAGTCATCTATAGGATGCATTGTTCTGCGGTGAAATGAGGTAATTAGAAGTAACATGTTGGTGTGTGGAGCTGTGTTTAACATCACAATGGCCCCACGTCAGTTTCGATGGCTAACTTCAGTGCCACCCCGCACGCTGCTTTTCTGCAGAGAATAAAAGATGCTAGCCCAGCAGAACGCCTTTTGTCTCCTTCGTTTACCGAAAACAATACGCACAATTTAACACCGGCAACATTTGACACACAAAAGCCGCTCCTCATCTAAAAAGGTTGCATTATCCGGGAAGGCAGACATATTAAATGTATCTAGTGTGTTCGCCTCATTAGAAGGAAAAAGGCAAGCCAGACAGCCATAACAGTCAATGAGATTTTTTTTTTTTAGGTCTTGATTGGATTTCGTCTGTAGGACACAAAAGAACCTCGCCATTAAGATAGACCTTTATTCCTGATAGAGCACACATTGGCACAAATATGGGGCGGAAAAGGGGTTTCTAAAGTGTTGTGATGCTGGGTAATGAGCCTCTATCTAAATGATCATTGGTGACAAACTCACAAAGCAAGCTTTGAGGAGGCATGCTTATGAAATGCCAGAGCTGCCACTTTATCTGCAGTAATTATAGGTTAGCTTGCAGACCCTTCAATGATCATTTACAGCTCTGCCTCCAGTGCATTAGAGGGAGTGCAAAATCTCCCTCTCGCTCCCTTTTGCTTTCACTTTATCTAAGGACACACACGCTGGCTTACAATGCACAAACACTGATTGGCACACATATTGTCTTCAAAACCCCTCACTTCTTGTTTATCAGGGATGTGCAAAACAAGAACTCACTGAGCGTGCTTCTCTCGGCTTGTCAATCAAACGCTGAGTGAACATTTGTAATCACAGTACCTTTCAATTTAAAACTATCTCATCCCTGCTTATACTTCTATAACTGTTTAATGCTCAAATTTTTATATAGAGAATTGTGGGGTGGGAGGGGTGCACTAGTGGATTTCTCCAGCCCTGTGCCTAATTGCTGTTTCAGAATGCACATGCAAAAAAAGAAAGAAATAGAGGGCATTACATTAATCATTTAATCACGTCCCTCGCAGGATGAGGAAACTAATGTTGCAAATACCCTTTTCATTTCACTGCCCATAATGCTATCTTATGCACTTGATGTATGGCGTGTGTCATGAATTACAGCTGTTTCAAAAGCACGAAGCGGGCTGCTCGCTGTCCCTGAAGATACCTCATTACAAAAAAAAAGAAGGGAGAGAAATCTTTATTAAGCTGTTATTGGCTTGTTTGGTTTTCATTGTGTGCTTTTTAGCCACCTTCCACTGCTGGCCAGTTAGCAAGGAGATTACAGGCAGATTACTACATGCGTTTATGAAATATTCAAATGGCAGCGTGTCCTACTGTGCATTAATAATGCCACACAAAGACAAAAAGGAGGAGGAGGTGATGAGGAGGAGGAGGGGAAGGGCAGAGAGAAAACAATAATGAAGGAACACCTTATTTACCGAGATGTGGGTAAAAAGGTACTTTGTGTTTCTCTCCACTCTGAGCTACAAACCGTCTTCTCTAATTACATAAAATCCCCTTTTACTCTTATCTCTTGTTTCATCTTCTTCCAAGCCCCCCTCTCTTGTATAATTTCTCATTTGAAAATTGTCATTACACTGCCGCTCTGATCTTTGCTTCCGTTCAGTCGCCTCTAATCATAAACAAATCTAAATCATTTGTAGGGGACGTAAGAAGAAAATTAGTTTAAAGAAACAGAAGCGGAGTTAGACGTCTTAGTGGTGGCATCGTGGTGTAATCTTTGAAACCTCAATGTGGCTGTTTATGTTTATTGTTTATCTCTGCCTTAAGGAGGGGGATTACACGTGTGATGAGGCCTTTTGAGAACAGATGAGATGGAGATGGAGGGATGTGACAAAGGAGGGAAAATCAGAGCAAATAAAAACTAGAAGTGCACCCACAGCACAAACCTCCACCAAGGTATTTCAAGCTTGGTCGAGTTCAAGTAAAAAAAATGTGGAAAGCTGCCCTAACTAGCAATGTAAACAAATGCTTAAATAAAATCCTGGATCCACATCCTGATTCAGATCACCACCAAATGTTTATCAGTTCTCCATTGTACCATTACAGACATTCCCTGAAAATGTCATCAAAATGGGTTGCTAACTTAATGAGTTATTCGCGAAAATCTGGTACACCACCCTCTCTCACACTGTTACGAAGTTGTTTGAAAAATTCCTGGATCCATATCTGAATTCTGATTTCAACTAAATTTGTATCATTACTTTTTGGTTTCATGATTGACATTCCCTGAAAATGTCATAAAAATCTGTTGTTTTTTTTAACTGAGTTAATAGAGAAAATGTAAAAAACTACCTCATCTCGCAATGTTAACAAATCCTTTAAAGAATTCTTGGGCCAGCATCCAAATTTTTTTTTATTTTTTTTCTCAAATTTTGATCACTACCAAAGTGTAATCACCTCCACCATTTGCCATGACCAATATTCCCTGTAGATGTCTTAAAAGTCTATAGAGAACTGACCTAGTCATTAGCCAACACTGTGCAAAACTACTCTATCTCAAAATGTGAGCAAATCATTTAAAGAATTCCTTGATCCACATCTGGATTCGGATCATCACCGAAATATTACTCCTTCTAACCTTGTGACATTAACAACATTCCCTGAAAATGTGAACAAAATCCTTTGAGAATCTATTGGGTTGTTTGCAAATATGTGGAAAACTGCCCAATTTTCCACAATGTTAACAAATCATTAAATCTTCTATGATTTGGATTCAGATCCCCACTAAAATCTAATCACTTCTTCGTTGCCATGACCAACATTCCCTAATAATTTAACTAAGACCGTACGTAAACTTTTGAGTTATCCTGTTAACTAACAAACAAACAAAAACATAACCTCCTTGTTGAAGGTAATAAAAATAAAGACAGTGATAAAAAGGGGGTGGGGGGATGGGAGAAGCAGACGTCCATCCACCAGATGAAGCGTTTTTTTCTCTTAAAGATAAGGGAACAAAACATCTCAAAGGTTTACCCCCACAGCTGTGTATATGAATATGTATGGGCCATCAACGTCCACTAAGGGCCTAATAATAAATCTACTCTATCCAGCATGTATGGATGCTAGGCTTGTGCCAATTGTGAAATATCTGGGGCTACGGAGGCCCAGAGGAGATGAGACTATGCTCTCTTAACTGCCTAGATGTGGCACGCAAACACACAAAAACACAAACTAATATATATACAAAGACAAGAACGTGACACACACCTAAACAAGCACACACAATCCCAATGGCAACAGTGCATAAGTAATGCCCGGCGTTTTAAAGGTCTTGTCACAGTGCAGCAGACATGCGGAGGGGTAGAGAAGGAGCTCAGCTATCCAGGGGCCAGGGGCCTGCCTGCCAGTGTGTGTGTGTAGAGACAGAGACACTTGGTTGCTGCCTTGTGGGTTTAATTAGCAGTGGGTTACAGACACCAGGTTAGCAGCTGAGCTTGCCATTTTAACACAGAAGTCTGCCTCGCTGCCAGTAATAAGGAGAGGCGAGTGGTGACAGGGAGTGGAAGAGTTAAGTTGGTGTGTGTTTATGCGAGGCGGGAGGGTATTGATATACAAGGTGAAAGGCTAAAGAAGAGGGGAAGATATGTACATGTTGGGGAGTCGAGTGTTTGTACACCCTCGGGAGCCATGAAATCAGTGTTATAGAGGGAGTGCACATCGGAGTTAGTGCAAGTGAATGGAATTCCAGGCACTGAGTGGCAAAAAGCACAGACTGACAACAGCAAGCAGTCAAACACTCAAATTCAGCACAAAAGGTTTAAGTTTTTATGTGTTGTTATTTAATAATGTTCACTAAGGGCAAAGAAGATCCTCAGCTGATGTAATTGAAACATTTTAAGCTGTAATGTCAGGTTTGTAACAGAGATGAAGCCATGTTGTTGCAGCATCTAGTATCAAATTGGTAAGTACACTGGCATTCAGGTAATGATAAATATGAAGCTCATCTCTGTCTCTTTCCCTTATTTTGACTTTTAAGAAAGATGACGACAAATTCAGAAAATTGTTCATGAAATTGTACATCAATATCATCAATGATAAGGCACTGATGAAATTGGATTATGTCGTGGACATAGAACACTGAGAAGTTTCATTATGATGGCTGGTTTGACCAAATATTGATGACATAACAAATTAGTAAGACTTCAATTTAGCTAATTATTGGTGTTATTTTTTATGTGAAATGGAGGTACCCAACTATGATGAGTGTCACATTCAAGACTAGAAGTGCTCCAAGAGCACAGACCTTTGCCATGGCATTTCCAACACTGTCAGGTGAGTTGTTGTCAAAAATGTGGAAAACGGTCGTACAGTATCTTGCACTGTCAAGAAATCTTCAATAAGTTCCTGGATGCCCACCCAGATTTGGATCACCACCAATATGTAATCACTTTTTTCTTCCCTGAAATTCCCTGAAAATGCCTGAAAATCTGTTGAGAACTTACTGAGTTATCGGTAAAAATGTGGAAAACTGCCCTATCTCGCAATGTAAGCTTATCCTTCAAAGAATTCCAAGGTCCACATCCAAATTTGGATCAACACCATAATGTAACCCCTCCTTACAAGACCAACATTCCCTGAAAATGTCATTAAATCAATGGAGAACTGATTTACTTACTGAGTTATCCTGTTGACAAAACTAACAAAGCGGCAAAAATATAACCTCCTTGGTGGAGGCAATAAAACAGAAGCAAAGACAGTTAAAGTCATGTGGTCAGAGAAACCCTGACCACATAATCTTATTTGGGAAAAATCCCACAGATACAGAGTTACAGCCATTACAGGGCTTCATCCTATGGCACATGCAAAATTAACGCTGCATTATGAATGTAACTTTACGGCTTTAAAAGTTTATTTAGTCATTTTTAAACATTATTCAGACTAGAATCCACATTTTTTCTCATGAACATCATTAAGAAATAAATAGACCTTCTGAAAATGACTAAAAAATGGCCCTTTTCATGTGAATCAAAGCATTTAACTGTTTCTTAACATTAACATCATCTACTAGATGTTGCTCTCTGCCACTCAGTGGATGGAACTGCCAGTCTGGTGAACAAAGTGTGACGTCAACACATACCCTCTATTTCAGTCAATAAGTGTGGTGGTTTATGTAAAACATCAGGAAGTTCAAGGAGGTTTTGTACTGACAATATGTCTTACTAAAGCGATGCAAATGACACATGAGGCTAAAGCTTTAATTGCGTTTTCTATTTTTATGTTTACCATAAAAGCTCCCAGCAAAAATAGCACCAGCTAGTGCACTAATAGCTTAAATGTACTCCTCTCTCTTTCTCTTTTTTTATGTAACTGACATACACAAACAGGCGCGCACACACACATCGCTCAGGCAACATTCCCAGCAATATCACTTCATTTTGAACTTCAGAGAGCTAATTCAGGGTGCCAGCCACCTCGCGGCTACCGTTTCCAGGTGAGAACACTTAAAAGCAGCACTGAGGAGCTATTAAATGCTGATCTTGACAAGTTTCTTCATGCAACAAAACAATAGATGACTAAACGTGTCACCGCTGAGCTCCTACAGCGAGGCCCCCCCCCCCCCCCCCCCCCCCCCCCAAAGCCTGCCGCTCCACGCACACGTAACCCACACCAGACTAAACTGTCATCTAAATCTGACACCCGCTTTATGTAACCCCCGTTTAAACCGCGCCTGTGTGTGCGCGTGTGTGCCTGCTGTGTGTGCGTGCCGCGAGTGGCATCTCCGGGAAACATGAAAGCTCTCCCTGTGACACCGACAATCACCGCTCCAAGGCACGCCACCGAGCAGCCATCTTTGTTCTGATGACGAGTGTGTTGCTTTGTCGGCGTCTGTTTTCATGTACACGGCTGGGTTACAGTACAGAGCCAGCCTCTGACTTGTAGGGATGTGTGTGTGTGTGTGTGTTCGTCTGTGGAAGTGAACCTAAGACACTGTTTTGTTGCAGCAAATGTTCAGCAAGCGCTCCTATAAAACTGTCTGTGCTCCCGCTTTCAAGTTACCTGTTCCCTCAGTTTGTCTTGCATCCTTTTGCATCGGCTCGCCAGCTTACAGGATTCTGCCTCACACCTCTGCCCCTCAACTAAATAACCAGCTAAGCTACCCCCAGACACAGTATCCTTACAGCACACAGACTTAGCTGTCTTGTTTGTGGACGGTCGTACAGTGCGCTCGGATTGACTGATGTCTCCTTTAAGTAAGTGTACTGAGGTGATAGGACAAGAACAGCTGATAATCCGATGCAGGCTTGCATTCTCACATACACGTTTGTGGCCAAGCTTCAAGGCAAAGTCTTGCACCAGGTAGAGGACGATGCACTGCACACAGACATCTGGCTTTCCATAAGCACGGCTACAAAATCATGCGTATGGATGTCTACTGCAGGAAAGTGATATTGACTTTGACATACATGTGGCACATATTCCACAGGGGATCAGCAAACACTCTTGTCAGGGTACTATAACAAACATTCACTACTAATTCATTTAATGCTTGTCAATTATGCTTCTTTTGAGTGTTTTGTGTGCGTTGATGGAGTGTGAAAATCCCTCTTAATGTCATGTCTGCTTCTGTCTTTTAAACACTCATAAACACTTTATTTATGAGGCATTTTCCGCTGATGTACCTTCGCTGTAGAATTAGCAAAAAGCCTGGCCTAAATCCTGCAGCAGCTCCCCATGGGTGGACTACTTTCTCATATCAGTACATTTTTCAGCCTTCTGCAACTTATTACAGTCGAGAAATGCATAATTTGGAATGGAAGAAAAAAAAAATAAGCCGGAACAATGTCCTGATTTCAAGAGTTTGTGAGGAATTCACATGGACATTTACAGCCCGTGAAAAACACTCGCCAGATCGTTATTTCACAGTTAATTACAAATCTAATTAGAATATTCAAATTAAAGCTTTTCCCCTCTTTTCTTCTCTTCTCTGTGTGAGAGCAGGGAGAGAGGAAAGGAGAGGGAGAGAGGGAGAAAGAGAGGGAGTCTCAGTGAGTGGCAATGTGATAACCTGTAATCGGCAGTGCTGCAAACACCTTCTTCCTTTGATGTCCCCCCGCTAACATCCAGGCAACAAAGCCGGCCAATTACAAATGAGCTAATTAACTAAATTGTTGATGGAGCATGAAGAGTTCATTCGCTTCGGCGCCTGCACCATGACAACAGTGAATGGGGGTCCTTTTGTTGTGGAGGTAAGTGTGCGGCCGTGCGAGTTGCCATTAGCTTTTTGACGTTTTTTTTTACCCAAACGCCCCTCACAAACCTATCAGGCCCTTCCACGCCATGGAGGAGATTTGTTATGGATCGGAGTCAGTTTGTATCCAGTGCTGCCAGAGCTGAACCCTGTCAACCGGCTGTCTGAAAGGTCAAAACGCGCTCTTTGAAAGGCACTGATGTTTTCTTTGTACCCGCAGAAAGGAGGTGCTGTGGTGTAAAAAGGGGGAGACTTTTGTGTGCGATACAATGAGTTAGAAATTAGCTTCCTGTACTGAGACACTAAATCCCACATGGTGCAAAAAGGGAAAGGTGAGAAGTTGTCACAGCCAGGGTGAGAGTAGGGTCTTACTTCAGGAACTGTCCGAAGTCCTCGCAGATGTTCTCACAGCCGGGCCATTTACACACACCGTGGCCATACAGCGGGTGGGTGCCTCCGCTTTCTTCATGTAGTGAACTCAAGAGAGAAAAGAAGGAAAGTAAGTAAACAAATGAAACAAACAACAGGAGTCAAAAAAAGACAGGTTAGGAGCATAACAAAAATGGACTTCTTTCTTTGCTTTCTCTTCTTTGAATGTTTGATGTTTGTGGGCGGGGCTTAGCTGGAGGAAAGAAAAACCTTCCAGACATAAGGGCCTGTGCTGACTATTAAGTTTTGGTATGTTTTGATAACTTTGGAAAATAATGTATGTCCCTCTTTCCCATTCACATATGTAGAAAAGCCCTCAATGATCCTGCCTTTATCCTGATGAGTTGCATGTGTAATCAGCTGCATTTTTCAACCTGATTTTGTCTTGAAATTTGCATGCTGTTTCCCTAGTGTATTCCCCTTCCTGAACCCTCCGTTGACTGTCACGCAAACGGCTGAACCTTCCTGCTGTGAAGGCCAAGTGTGAACAAGAAGGCCATGTAATGCTCTGGGCAGACTTTCCAAACATTTTCTAGAAAATTCCAGGTGTGAAAAGGTCTAGTCTGAACCCATTTACAACCAAATTACTCTCCATGACAAAGAGTGTTACTGAAACACGAACAAACAGGAGCAGATATATTTCCTAGAATGTTTCTGGGTAAGCTACCGAGAAAGTTCCCTGACTTTATTGTTCAACCTTGACTCTCACAGCAGTTTGAATGCCAGTCCAAGGAGGGGTGGGGGAGGGGGAAACCAGGGTGGCAGCGGGTAAATTTCAGGGTGAAAAGTCCTGCGGTTTGTGTTCACATATGCAGCTCACCCAGGTAATTTCAGGATAGCTTCAGGGCATTTCTGCAAGTGTGAAAAGGGTTTTAATTCCAGCTTTGAGCTATTTTTATTGCAACACCTGAAGACACAGCCTGTGATTATGAGTCCTGTTTGCACCCACTTTTGCTGTGTTTTGCCATGAGCGATGAATTAAGAGTTAGATATTGTTCAGACTTTTTCCACTGGAGCTAAATTATTAATTATAAATGGTATTGCTGCCTAAACAGCTTTGGGAGAGAAAGAGCACGGATGGTGTTTTTTCTTGTCCTAGCTGTGAAATAAGTTTCCTTTAATGTCAATTTCTTTAGCAATAGGGAAATATGGGATAGCCAATTGAGCAGAGAAGGTAGAGAAGGTTCAGCATCTTTTGCAAGGACATGTATTGAATTGTACATAAACCTGTCCTGCATCTAAATCTATTGGCTGAGAGAGGTATTGGTATCGCAAACCAAACTGCATTGACAAACCACATAAACACACTTTTTGCCTTTTAGATCAGACAGAGAAAAGAAAATTGATTTAAGTGACAATTACTGTGCTGTGTGACTTTACCGTGTCAGTGTCTATCAATACTTAGAACACCATAACAGCAGCGCAATTCTGTGATAATGTAGTGTTTGAGTATGGTAAAAGAATCAAAACACTTTATACAAATACTCATGAGAGTGCTGCATTAGCAGCTCAAAGATTAAGGGTTAAACTCAGCAACAAAGAAGCCAAAATAGTCAGGCAAGAGGGACAAAGTCAAGAAAACGTACTATATGTCAATAAAAGGTAAACAAACAGGATTTTTTTTTTCCAGAGGCAGTGCCAGGCCACATATGACTTCAACTACCATCCCCAAAATTTGTAAACCTCCAGTGAGCTGCAGCCTTGTCTCCATTCCAGCTTGTAAAGTCATTACAGGGAGGGAGGGGAGGGGAGGGGAGGGGAGGAGGAGGGGGGGTGCACGCTTTCAAGTAAACATTAAAAATCCAGACAGCCATATAATTTTCATCAGGAGATTAATACTCTGTGTAACTTATGTTCTTTGAGGACAAGGGGAGCAGTATGGAGGAGGGGAGGGGGTCGCAGGCGTTTTTCAAATGGCACCCAAATAAGTTACGACCCTGCCTAGACAGCACATCCTATTAAAGATGACAGTTTAACCTTTAGGCTTGGCACTGGTGTGTGCGTCTGTCTCTGAGTGTGTTGCATACAGAGTGTGTTTGTCTGCTTATAGGTTATGCCTGTGCATGTTAGTGTGTATGTGTGTGGTCTATGAATATACGTGTGTGGCGGTGGAGCTCACACTGTGTTTTACAGAGGGGGTTTCCCCGCATCGATCGGTGGCATGTTGGTAAGCAGCGCTCCTGACAATACTCCATGTTCGATCATTATGAGACAGCACACACCCCTTGGGACACAAGTGGATAAAAAGTCTTTTTTCCCTCCTCTCCTCTGTCGGTATCTTTTTCAAGCCTCCTTTTAGTGCTACTGGAAAGATAGCATCTACTTTAAACCAATTACACAGCACTTCCACCTATGTCTCTACACACGCTGCCACCCTAAGTCCTTATTATAATATCGCCCAAGAAAAGCCTTTGAATAATGCATGGGCCAGGCAGACAGATATGTGAACAGTCAGTGTTTTGGTGTGTTCATAAAAAAAAAAGAAGCAATCACAAGGATAAACATCCTGGAAATGCCACTCAAGGCATGATGTATTTTGTTTACATGACAAGCAAGCAAGGCAGGTAATTTTCAAAGGCAAGGGGGGAAAAAGAAAGAAACACTAAATACTTAATGTACAAGGAGGTTACCTTGTCTTCCCTGCCAGAGAAGCTTGTTGTTGTTAAAGCGCCTACCTGCATGGCTCCCTCTGCCTGTGTTTGATATCTGTGTGCAAGCTAAGTGCGTTCACTTGCTCCCATGGGAGAACACGACTCTTATTTTCCTCAATATTACCCAGATGCTAATAAACTATTGAACAAACAAACAAAACATCTTGTTTCCCTGCTGGAGCGAGAGTGTTGTTCTCAGCAAGGATGCGCTCCTGTGTTGAATCATGTAACAGAAAAAGCAACAAGCTGTGCAAACGCGTGACAAACATGCCGCTGTGAACTTTTCATCTCAAGGCACCTACAAAATAGCTGAAAATAAAATCCAAGACGTTTAGACATCTTTTTACAGCATTCCAAGTGTGCTTTCAAGAATCAATTTAAAACTTTTTCTGACCTTTTCAAAGCCTGAACGGGAAAAAAAGTAATTCTATTTTAAAGTGCAGAACTAATGGCGATCAATCTAGGTGTGTTGATTTAAAACCTGCGAAATAAATGCTGAACTTCTGACCAATGTGTTGTTTATGAGGATTCTGGAGCCAAAAGGTTTGCCTTCAACACTTATTACCAACAGCCCAAAAACTGAGTCATCAAACATTCAATATACTTTGCTATTTAAAACATGTGTGCAACAGAAAATCTCCTTCAAACAGGGGCATTCTTTGATGCAGGCTGGTGACTGCTTAGTGATTGGACACCTGAATCAATGGCTAATATGGTTGACACTTGCCTTTTAAACCTAACAATGCATAAACCAAACACAGAAACTACATCACAACTTGTTATTAGAAAGATCAGGTGGTCTTAGTCAGGGTGCCAAATAAAACCTGTGACCTCTGTCATGAAAAAAAAAAATGACCCTTTGATTTTTATGGTCAAAGAGTCTTTGAGAAAAAAATCATGATTTGTTTTGTCCGAGTGCAGGTGTGGAAAGAGAAGCAGCAAAAAGAAAGTGCCCACACGCAAATGAAAAGAAAACTTTGTTTTATGCTTATTGTAGAAGCATGTCATGGCTGCCTTTGTTTATTTTTCCTGTATTGACCAAAGCAGCCATTAAAATACTCTTAAAAAGATATGATCAAGATGGTCTCAGGGGTGGTAGCATTCAATTTCATTACTTTTCACAAGTAAAAGTAACACTTTTGAAGACTTTTTAAAGACCTTACACTAAAAACATCAGATTTGGCACTATCTGACACTTTTTAATGTTTTTTAACAAAAAGGTGCACCCATAGCCTATATACAAACTTCCTCAAAGTGAAAAATATACCTCCTCTTGCTCTGTTGACTGCTGCTTTAATTCAAAGAAAAACAGATTCACATAGTCTGCACAAAGACTCTCCCTGAATGATGCAATTAGGAGCTTTGCCTCCGCCCACCCTCCCTTAGATGGGAGACACAACCTGTGTCAGATGTTAGTTGAGTTCACAGCCGTTTCTGTGGCCACAGCATAAATTACGAGTACAGAACTGGAAAACGATATCCTAGTCTTGAGAGGGGTGTGGTCTTACAAAGGTCAAGAGTATTTACACTGAAACAGTTGGTCCTGCACAGGGATAAAAAGAGGGCTTACAAGCCTGCAAAAGTCTGATATCTGACTGTATATTTAGGCAAGAAACTGAAAAAAAATATTCCCAAGACATCTGTGGCAAGTGTTAATTTGTTGAAGAGTAGTTAAATATGGTAAATGAATGGTATTCATTTACCATATGAACCATAGAATGGTAAATGGGCTTAAGCTTGTCAAGCACTTTCCAAGTCTTTCTTACAACACTGGGCACTCCAACAAAGCAGGTCACACTGACTGATGGTTTGAGTGTCTATGAAAGTTTTCCTTCACTAACTAACATCCTTGTTTTTACACTCATTTGTACTTCTTTGACACAGAAATGGACCAATGGGGTAAAATATTTTGCCCAAGGGCACACTGACATGTGGCAGTCTTGGAGCTTGGCCTGAACCCCCAACCTTCCAACTCAGGGTAGAGTTTTTAAGATTTGTAAAGGACATTGAAAAAATCCTGCATCTTTCCACCTCTTTTCTGTGGTCAGTAGATGGGTGATATTTCCATCATCTTTACCTCTCTCGCTCCCTGTCCCGTTCCCGTTCCCTCTCTCGTCTGTGGTTGAGCACGGGTGACTGTCCGTTGGCGATGGTATGGTGAGAGATGGGCGGTGACGCTTTGGCGGGATTAGTGGAGGAGGTAGTTGAAGAAGAATTGTTGGTGGAGAGGTCTAGGCCGCCGCTGACTACACTACCACTGCCTGTGCCAGTTCCACCACCGCTGCTGCTGTGTTTGATGCCGTTGTCCTCCATGGCATGACCGCCGCCACCACCTCCGGTCACGTCTTTCCAGAGCTGCTGGAGCTCTGCTGGGCTCAGGCCAGCTGGAGAATAAAGGTTGAAGCTAAGTTAGAAAGACTGAAGTTTATGCTTTGAAGCAAAACTGAAAGCTTGACTCTGGAAACTTAATTCAACAGCCCAAAAAGTTGCTAAAACTTGAAGAATAGTACCCTAAAGGCCTCAGTTTGCACTCATTCTGCACAAATCCACAAAAATAAAGTGTAGTTTTCTTCTTCTTCTGAGTTAAAATGGATTTAAACAGATAACTCTTACAGGTTAGAGTCTCTGAGATTTGTAAGTATCAAACATTGATTCCTACTCAAACAAGCTTTATCTGCCGCCTGCTCATGCTAGTGCCTAATTACTCCCTTGATTGTCTACTAATTCTCCTCCGCCTGTTGTTTTCTGTCTCCGCCATCTTGGAAGTAAACAACAAACATAGGTGTTTACTTGGCTCAGGAGAGGGAAAATGGAGCCTGCTCTCCTCCCTCCTCTCTCTGTCCTGTTTTTTATTCCTCTCTTCTCTTACTGGCTCTCTCAGTAAAGGCAGTAAACAACAACAACAACAGGAAGAGCCAGGGAGGAGAGAGAGAAAGGAGGGGAGAGGCTGGGGGAGCGGGGGGAATAGAAACAGAGATGGAAAAACAACAAACAGAGCAAAGGCAAAGCAAAGCAAAAGCTGAGCTGGTAGACAAAGAGAGGCATAATCAGACAAGAGGAGAGAATGGAAAGCGAAACAAAACGATGATGAGGAGAGTTAGGGACAAAGTGGATGGCAGGAGAGCATACAAATGAGATGGGAGGCAGACAGAAAGACATACTTAGAGATAAAGAGATGAGAGACACAGGTGCATACAAATGAGAGAAACAATGACAGACAGAGTGACAAAAGAAGACACTTAACACCTGCAGAAAAACCCCAAGGAGTGTGTGACCACTGCTGTACAAAGTCACATGCTCCTCATCAACATCCCCTCTCCCTCTTCCTCCCACTTCCTCCTCCCTCTTACCTGGCGGGGGCAGGGTTTGTCCGGGCAAGGCGGCCTGGCCTGGCGCGGGCCCGGGCAGCGAGAGAAGGCCCTGCCGCTGCATGTTGAGCAGGTGCTGCTGCTGCTGGAGCTGCTGCATCTGCAGGAGCTGCTGCTGGAAGACGAGCTGCTGGGCGGCCAGCTGCTGCTGCTGCTGCTGCTGCTGCTGTTGCTATAGAGAGAAGGAGAAGGAGGAGGAGGAGGAGGAAGAAGAGGAGAAGAAGACAGGAGCAGAGTGAGGGAAAAATTACAGGCAAATTAAGCACAGGGTGAGAGGAGAGAGAAGACGGAGCTGTGTTTGTGCTGTGTGTGTCTGCACTCACTTGCCTCTGCCGTGACCTTAGTTATACCTCTCTGCCTCTCCTCTTCCTCTCTCTCCCTCTGTCTGTGCACTCCTACTCTTCCTCCTGTTATTTGGGCTGTACCACACTCCCTCTCCTATCTTTGTGTGTGTTTATGTCTGAACGCACACACACACAAACAAAACAACAAAGCTCTGCTGATACACCAGCTCTCAAGCCTGTCTGTGCATACAGCTTGTGATTGTGTATGATACTAAGCCTCTGGTATAATCCACCCCTCCTCCTCCACCCCCCCACCCTTGATAGTTAATTGTCTCGCCTTCACTGATGGTCTGTTACAGCTTATGTGACCGGAGGGAGCTGGCAGAGTGAGAGATTTACAGCATCACGTGCCACCGAATGCATAGACATGAATGCAGACACACATATGCACACACTGCACCCCCTCCTCTCTCACTCCTCACTGCCTCACTGAGTTGTTTATCGCTCGGCCAGACTGGCGATTGCATAAGCGCTGTGAAAAACAACAACAAAAACAACAACAGTGGGAAACAACAACTTGATTTGTGTGGCTACAGAGACTGGGTGTGCTTTAACGTAGAGAGATAAAAGTATTAATCTTCACTCTAACGTCAGACGACAACATTTCCTTAAAAGACTTCATGTTGGCATTTGCAAAAACTTGTGTGAGGTAAAGGCAAAACCTCAACATATTGAATGGTGAGTCTGATAACGTTCCATTGGTTATGGAGATGTTGATGCCCAACTTGAAACTTGAAACTTTTATGCCCAACTTGAAACTGATGCTAACGGCATGTTTGAACTAGAAGTGCTAAAACCACTGCTATGGCATTTAAGACATTCTTAGCCGGGTTAGTAGGAAAGAGGTGGGGAAAATGCCATATTGAGCAATGTTATCAAATCCTTTCAAAAAGTTCCTACATCCACAATCTAATAACAAACCAAAACCTAATCACATCTCTCATGTGTCATGGCCAACATTCCCTACAGAAGTTCTTGAGTTATTAGTGAAAATGTTGATAACAGGCCTATCCTGCAATGTCAACAAATCCTTTAAAAAGTTCCTGGATCTATATTTTGATCACCCCCAAAATCCAATCGCTTTTTATTTGTACAATAATCAACATTACCTAAGAATATAGAAATCCATAGAGAACTATTTGAGTTATCTTTCTAACAGATGGCCAGACAGACTAACTGGAAATCGCTGGCAAAACATGACCTTCTACACAGAAGTAAGTGTTTGGACTTTTGCATGAAGCAACCGTCACCCATTGAAATTGGCACAGAAACTTGGCTCCCAGGTTTTCAAATGCTCAAAGTTTCTGTAAAAGGAAGTGATTTCAAGCCTGACGATAGCCTTGTGCTTGTTTCCGCCCACCCAAAGAGTGCAGGCTGTCCTTTATGCAAGTATGGTTGCAATATTCCCTGTGGCTCTTTCTCTATGGTATTTTCCTTTCTCTCCTCATTTTCTGATTCTGTCCAACATCTTTTCTTGTAAAAACAACAACATGTAACTTTCCCAATTTAAAAAGTGCACTTAAAGTTAAGGAGTTATGCAACTTTCAGCAGAGAGAATGACCACAGTCACCTGATTTCAGAGCGGTCTCACTAGGGCAGTGGGCCTGTAGCCTCATGCAAATATATAAAGGCTTTATGGTATTAGTTCACACACTAGCTTTTAAATAGAAAGAAGCCAATTATCCCATATCAGCACAATTCTATACAAAAGCTAAGGCTAGGAGACAGAGGAGGATGGTGAGAGATGAAGCTAGGACAAAAAAAGAGAGTGCAACCAAAAATTTCATGCAAAAGAAAAGAATGAACCCCATTTTACCTCCTGAGAGTTAGTGCACTGTAAAATCAACCATAATTACCATTTCTAGCTGGAAAAGGTACATGTAGTTGCTTGAAATGCACGAGACATTTTAACAGGAGGATCTCATGGAGTGGCAAACACAGTAACTTTTTAAGAATGCAGTGCTTGTATCGAGTTCAAAATGGGAATACGGTTTTCTCAACTGAGATCAGATTTCTCAGTTTCAACATTTTTATACATTTCTAAGTACAGATTTGGTCTACATGGGTAACTTCTTCATCTGTCATAACCAAACAAGGGTAAATTGTTTAATGAGATGTTAGACTTGATTGGAAAAATGCTCGGAGTTGTGGTGCACTAAACATGATGAAGAACTTCACTGAGTAGACCGACAGAAGGGGTGCACTGGAGGCTTTATTTAAGCTAAATCAGTTGACCAACTCCAAAACTTTGTCTACTTTTGTGTCGTTTTAGTTTTTTTTCTAGCAAACTACATGATTCCTGCAACCAAAATAATTATTTGGCCTCCCTCAGCTTTACCTCTTTATCTGCTTACTAAATATTTCCAATATGCTGACCTCCATTGGGGGGTTCGTACAGCCTCTACAGAAACCAATGGGTGATGTCACTGAAGCTATTACCATGTTTTCACAAGGGTTCAGCCATGTTTTACTTGGGTTTTCAGTTTTCTCTGTTGCTTTTTTCGTATGCATTCACATATCATGGTCCTGTGTCGCTGAAGAGAGGGGGGGCAGGTGGGCGGGGGGTAAAACTTGTGATGCACTCACTGGAAAACAGCCTGCATAATGGAGTGATGGAGAGAGACAGGTTGCCCCCTCTGTTACCTTGCCTCGAGAGAAATAAGGGAGCAATTTCTATTCCATATTTGATGGCAAGGCCCCCTGAAAAACTCTATTCACAAATCCAAACAGAAACAAAGCCGCCGGGAGGTCAGCGGCGGCTTCCTGTTGGGGCGGCATAATGGGCTGCTTGAGGAGACACTGAGAGGTGTGGAGGAGAAAAAGAAAAGGACATGTTTATGTGATGCCTTTTTTTCTGATCAATTTATCCATTTCCACAAAAACGCAGTGTCTGGATGTGAACGGCACAGGGTTCAGTGTGGCTACGCAAATATGGCTGAGGCTGTCAGGCTCATCTCTTCTGTGAAGCTGAAAGAGAGCGGGACAGTGTCGAGTCTGTCCAGCAGCTGCCCGTCACTGTGATTTATGAGTGCTGTAAGCTGTAACTTAAGAGGCGGTGCATGTTGTTTGCATGTTTGTCCGTCCACAGTAGCGGTTTATTAATGAGTTGGATCCAGGACCCTTTGTCCCTGGTCTCTTTTTTTCTTACATCAGCAAAATGTGCAAGCATGACAGTGTGTATGGGTCTTGTAACTGTTTCTTAAAAGAACTTCGCACCTAGATTTCCAGACAGGATGAAGGCTGAAGGAAAAGTTTTAAAGTAGAGCAAACAGAAATAACGGTCCTGTGCATTCACACTTTCTGACCCTCTTCTTAAGGGGTGCTGAGTGTAATGAACTGACCCTAAAGGGTGAAGCCAAAAACGCTACAGTCTAATGATTGGTCACAAAAATCGTCAATACCTGTGAGACAGCAGCTAAAACAAAAACGTACCAATGCCATGTTCAAATTAAATTTAGAGTGATGTAATGATTGTTGTTGCTGTAAAGAATGCACATAATAATGCTCCATAGAGTGCTGGAGAGCTGGAAGTCCTCCATTGTTTGTTTATAGCGTGGAAGTCTACTTCAGATTGCTGCACTGTGTTGCGCTGCTATGATGTCGGGCAATTACTTAGCTGGAGCAGCCCTCTCTTTCTGGCTCACATCCTCGCCCTTAAGTGAAGGTGAAGCCGGCAGTGGAAACTCAAACAAGATCACTGCTTTACCGCTCCAAACCATACCAAACTTTACTGAACCAAACCAGACCACTCACTGGAAATGCAGCTTATGTGACTCAGGCTGTGGGACTTGGTTCACAAGATCTTTGTACCACTTCACAGCTCGAGTCAACACACCACCCTGTCGATCATGAGATCCTGTTACAGAGACTAGAGGACTTGGTGGGCATTTCTGGCACTGCCCTAAATTGGTTGAAGTCCTATCTAGAAGACAGGAATTACTTTGTTGAAATTGGTAACTGTGTCTCAGACCACATGGCCTTGACCTGTGGGGTGCCCCAAGGGTCAATCCTGGGACCCCTTCTGTTCAATCTCTACATGCTGCCTTTAGGCCAGTTAATACAAAGTAATAATGTGTCCTACCACAATTATGCAGACGACACTCAGATCTATGTCTCACTGACAGCAGGGGAATATGGACCAGTGGATTAACTCCGTCACTGCATCCAACAGGTCAGTGTGTGGATGCAAAACAACTTTCTCCAGCTAAATTCGGACAAGACTGAAGTCGTTGTATTTGGTCCACAGAAACAAAGAGAAAGTGTCAGCAGTCCCCTCCAGTGTCTCTCTCTAAGACAGCTGCAGTACATCCAGAATGCTGCTGCTCGGGTCCTGACCAGAACCAGGAAGTACAAGCACATTAGTCCTGTGCTCAGGTCCCTACACTGGCTTCCTGTGGCTCAGAGAATAGACTTTAAAGCAGCTCTGCTTGTGTACAAGTCTTTCCACAGCTTAGCACCAAAATACATCTCTGACGTGTTAGTGCTATATGAACCATCTCGGACTCTGAGGACCTCAGGGACCGGCCTCCTACTGGTGCCCAGAGTCAGGACTAAACATGGGGAATCAGGGTTCCAGTTTTATGCAGCCAACATCTGGAAAAGTCTTTCTGAAGATGTGAGACAGGCCTCTACACTGACAATGTTCAAATCTAGGCTCAAAACAGCTCTATTCAACTTTGCATATGACTGAAAGGATCTTATCTGCACTCTTCTCTTTTAAAGTTCATTTTATAATGATTATTTTAGTTTTTATTTTGTATTGTGATTTTAATGCATTTTTCTTGTTCTGTCAACCACTTTGAATTACCTTGTGTACGAATTGTGCTCTACAAATAAACTTGCCTTGCCTTGCCTTAAGCTAAAAGGAAGCCAGTTTGCTCATATCAGTACAGTTTGATATGATTGCAGAGACTGTGTGGGTGCATTGTTTGAGTGTCTGATGATGCTGATGTGATTTTATTTACCTTTTCTTATCACTATGTCAGTGTTAATATTGTGATTTGCTGCCTGATGTCTGTGATTCCTGCCAAACCCCAATTTCCCCATGGGGCAAATGAAAAAAACGAAGGATATGGAAGAGGATAGCAATAAATGAGGCTAAAATGATAAAAACAGAAAAGGAAAACAGAAAATGGCGGACAAGAAGTAAAAATTCTACAGCAGCAGGTAATGACAGATTGTGACATTGCATCAAGGTGTACGGTTAAAGGTGTTTGCTAAAGTTAAGAGGCTTAGCAAGAGTAAAGTGTCCAATCAATGTTACATCTCAGGTTACATATAATAAATGAATAAAATCATCTGACCTATAGAGAGCGTGGCCACCTCTGTGCACACAATGAAACTCAACCATTCATTTTAAAACAGAAAAGATATACAACATAACATGTGTAACAGCGCTAATATCTCCAATAAAATCACTGTGCCAATATAACATCTAGCTTTATCTGATTTTTTTGGCCTCTGGGATATTTCAATTGTTGATTTAGTGTAAAAATCTAAGGAACTGTTCTGTGATTGTGTGCAGTGAGTGTACCCACCTCTTTGACCTGCTTTCCAGGGTGCTGTTGCTGCAGTAGCTGCAGATGAAGCTGCTCCTGTTGCTTCTTATAAAACTCCTGCAGGTGTTGCTGCACAAAAAAACACACAGATATGAGTAAATACAAGATTGTATGATTATAAATCTCAAAGTTATTTTCCAAAGTCCCAGCTGTACTTCACATGTTTTGCTGTGCATAATCAGCTGCAGGTCCTAAATAAAAACATCTATTGCTTTTGGCATTTGTATTCCTGCTGTCTGACACAGTCCTCTCCATGTGGACTTTAATAGTCGCTCCGTTCTGTTGGGGGTAATAATTCATCATATTAACAACACATTTGGCAGCCACAGTGCACTGGCTTCCTTTAGAGAGGCTGAAATAAACAGGATAAAGCCTCTGAGGAGAAACTTTACTACACTGAACTGATTTCTTTAACACACATGCTGTGACAGCTATCTACATGATGATTTTATGTTTATTTTATGTAATATTCAGATGTGTTCTTGGCCTGGATTCAGAAAGTAGGCCAGTGGTCATAAAAAATATCCACAGTTTTAAGACACTTTAATAAAATATGAATTAGAGGTCTTGGAGCTAAATGAACTGCAACTGTCTTGGGTCACTTTAATAAACATAAATTTGTTAAAAACCGCAACACATTGTTACTAATCGGTGTAATTTGATATAATTCAGGACACTAAAATACAAAAGGTATATTATGACTTAAGTTCTTCCCTCTTTTGCAGAGTTTAGCACATTGATTTCCAGACACTTTGTTTCTATGGTCTTTCCCCTTTTTTATTATCTGTATAACTTCTTATTTTAATGCCAAGCATTGCAATGAGGGAAATCTCATAGTTGTTTCAAAAACAACTAAAGTTCTGAATAAATTAATAAAAGTCAATACAAAACAAAATAATAGAATCCAAGTAGGCTAGCATAATATGAGGAAAACATGCCATGTGTGATAACAATTCTTTTATGTGATAACAATATCCATTGGGATGACCGAATAAAGGCTGAGAAATGATGAGATGAAACAACACAATTCAATGATACTCACAATACAAAACACATCAAAATAATACTTTCTAACACAATTTAATTATAATTTTGTTGTGTTAGAAAGCATCCAAATAACAAAATGTGATAAGATTCATAACAATATGGTATAATACTGTACGACGTGATAGGATATAATACAGTATGACACAACAGAGTACATTACTCATATGTTACAGTACAATAATGCAATGATAGAGCAATGCCGTTAACTAATCACTTGGAAGACAATAATACAAAAATAGATTGTGTTATTCTGGTCAACTACAGGAAAAATGCCCTAATAATGTTTTGCTTAAACAAACTGTAATTTGCTTATTGTCAATTTTATAGCTAAGTTTACTCTAAATGGGAATGATTTTAATACAAATTATTTAATTTTACTTAACCCTGGTGTTTCCTTAAAAAGGCACACATTGCACATTATGTACAAATGAACAGCACTCGGAGAGCACAGATCTCTGGCAAGGAAGCTCAGTTTGGAGCAAAAAAACTCCTGGATCCACATCAGCCCTAAAATCTCATGGTCCATTTCTGACCCATCCTGAAACCGTCATCAAATTCCATTCAAAACTTTTTGTGTTACCCTGTTAACAAACAAACAAAAACACCCAAACTAACCCTGGTAAGAAAAAACACAACTTCCTTGGCAGAGACAAAAATGTGTACTTCAGGATAGATATATAATGACTGAGAGTGATTTGGTTAATCTTAGATCAAGCTGCATCCTTTTGTACATGTTTACTGTTTCTGCCATTTTCCCACTTAAACCTTTACCTCTCTTTATCTTCTTAAGTCTATTCATCCCCACTTATACTTTAGCAACACTATGACTGATTATGAAATAAATGCAAAATAAGTCAAGTTGTCAGTGAAATCTATTTAGAGCACCATCATAAAAAAACAAACAAAAATAAACATTTGGCTCCAGAAATTTAATTACTGTATTACAGGAATCAGCACAAAGTTTGGTTCATGTCAATTTTGGCTCTGTAAATATTTTGAGCAACAGCTTCACACAGGATACTTACATTTTACTGATAAAGTGTCATTGGTTGCTGAGTAAAAGGAAATTCAAAGAGGCATACCACTGTACTGAAACCAAATCTCAAGTCTAAGTGCTCTTAATGAAGAGCAATAATCAGAGTGACTAACGTTCTTAATTAAACAATTCTCTCTCCCTTAATCAAATCTTCGAATGAGAAATGCATTTCAACTCTGACACCACACTGAGCCGAGCGTGTGCCTTCACCAGCTCACTCCAAATATTACATCATGCGTCAGCCGTCACTCAGCTCCCGTCGTTCAGCCCAACGGTGCCCTACTCTCCTGGTCCCTGATGGATACTTGTCAGGGAATTGAACCAGCGACACACTTAAGACAGTTAATTGAAGGTGACATGTACGAGTGCGTCAATTTCAGATTGCTTTTTCTAAACGTGTCAAGGGCGCAAAGCTGTGGTGAGTTGGCGTGAGAAACTGGTGGCTGGGACAGTGACTCAGGGTTGTTGTTTTCTAATTTTGGATGTGTTAAACAGGACCGGGTGTCATCTAAGTTTTAAATCCCTCAAATCTTCACTTAAGTCTCCCATAGCATGCAGTATTTATTCAAGTGATTGAAGATCACATTGTGGTTGATGGTAGAGGTGACAGTTCAGACCAATCACCTGCCAGTGAGCAGAGCTGTCAAGCACTTGCTGTACATTGTTGAATTGTTAAGAATTTTTTAGTGTAATAATTTATTTCAGGCACTTTAATTAAATGACAATTATTAACACCTAGATCCACTGAATTGAAATCCCTGTTTCTGTAGTTGCTGTTTTTCATTTTAGACATACTACATCAGTTTAATTAAATCCTTTGTTGTTTTTTTGCCTGGTCTAAAAATCAATGGGGTCACTTTGTGTTTCTTAAAGGGGTGTTCAAGGTGACTGATACTTGCAGTGTTGTTCACACTCTCAGTGGTAAACTGAATTAATGGTGCAGATGAATGTTTTTGTTTCTATTTCTTCAGAGGCACCTGCCACCTCAATTCCCTCTCCAGCTCTCCACCCAACACCTCTGGTTTATTCACAACCCTTGCAGTGCTGTTCAAACACAAAACTGGAAGACTAGTTTACATAAGGACAGATGACCAAATTAAGTTTTTGTTTCTTTTCGTTCACTGATGCATGCAATCTCAATTTTCTTTCTAGCTCACATAAGGCTGGTGCTACTTCCAGCACCTCTGGATTGTTAACAATATCCAGTGCAGTGTTGTTCACACACTTCACTTCACTTGTTGTCCTCCCTCACTCTCTCTTGGACAGAACTGCATCAATCACCTGGTAAGATGACTTTTTTTTTCAAGACTAAATTAAGTTTGGTTAATTTGTTTCCCAATAACACCCATACAGTCATCTTCCTTCAGTGTCTCTCTTGTACTGCTGCAATCCTCAGCACCTCTGTTTAATTAACAATACTTGCAGTGTTGTTTACACACTTCTTTATATTAGTGTATGAGACGAAATTAAGTTTTTTGTTTCTTTTTCTACAATAAGTCACAGTTTGTCTCCTTCCCCATCTCTCTTGCCCAGATTCAGCTGTGGTAGAACCCAACACCCTTATGCTTGCATTGTTGTTCACATACTTTAGTTTAGTAGTAAACTAACTTATATTAAGCAAGCTAATGAAACAGTCATTGTTACTTTTTATCAATGACACACACTTTCACTGCTTTCCTCTCTCTAGCTCAGATGAAGCTTCTCCAGCCTCAAGCACCCATGGATAGACATTCAAGTAAGAGCATGTCTGAACAGCATAGCTTCCCCCCCCCGTTCTTCATTTGTAAATTAGACCAACAGTATTTTGAGATTTGTCATCGCTTTTATTATATCTTTAAACACATGCAGTGCTGCTGCTGGAGATTGACACTGTTTTGAGGCATAATAAGCTTGTCCACACACAGCAGATTCTTCACACAAAAAGTAACAGGATAATGTGACTATTTTTTAAATCCTTGTATACGATAGCACAGTATTGCCTCCCAATTCCAGGGTAAATTTGGACTCTATAGGGATTAAGCATCGGTAGTGTGCTTACCTGCTGCAGCATGACAGCCTGCTGCTGTTGAAGCAGAGCCTGAAGCTGCTGCGGAGAGAGAACCTGCTGCTGAAGGATCTGCTGCATCTGTTGCGGCGTGATCACTTGGGGACTCATCATGGCCACTGACACTGGAACCTGGAGGAAAAAGAAAAGAGAGAAAGTACTGAATGAAAAGGAAAGAAAGGGAATAAGGAAAGTGTACACCAAAAACTGTATTAAGAAGCAAGAAGTTGGGTCATTAAAGTCCTGCATCAGGCCCGCTGGCATGAATCCACTGGGATTACATAATTGGGGACTGAGAGGTAGGCAGAGATGACCTCCTATCGCCATGACACCCAACAGCATGGAGGAGATGCTGAAGGACAGATGGGTGCTGTGCCTGTGTCTTGCTTTCTTATTTTGCTGTGCCTCAACCCCCGCTGGGAAAAGTAAGAGATTTAAATAGACATGGACCTTAATTAGCAGGACCCTTGAACCCTCCCTACTTTAACGTGCCTGTCATTGCTACTGTAGTGAACATGCGGGAAGTACTCAACAGAGCAGATGATTAAACCAACACTGATGAAGCCAACACTTCTTACATGAGAGGTGGGTCAGGGTAAGGAACACAGCAGGCAGGGTTGGAGATCACCTGAAGGCTTTTTATACATCTACAGGGCTGATATACTTGAGGGAAACACATATTGTCCTACAACCCTGACCCACATGGACATTGTGATTGCAGTACGCTTATTTTATCATTTAATTGTGAAATCCACTGTCCACTGAGATACTTGTAGCTAGGTGTGTACAAGATTAGTTGGCTAAACAACCCCAATTAGATAGCTAAAAGTAAAAAAACAGCTTTACAAGTTGCTTAAACCTATTCTGTTTTCTGAATTGATTCAAACCCACAATTTTGATTAAATGCTCAACAAGCCACTTTGCTCCTGATTAAGGAAAAAACAGCAACTTGTTGTGGCAACATGATTGGTAGTATTCTGATGTAGAAAATGAGGACATATCACTCAACACATATACCCAATAATCCACCTGGCTGAGTTTTTTTCATTGCTCAGAGCCTGGGCATAAAAACACATTTTTTTTTAATTTCTCAGGCCTCAAGGCACCAATGCAGACATTTTCTTCACATTTCTTCTGCATAGACAGACTAATTCTATGACCAGTCCATATCAAATGGGTTAAGTCTTGCCCTTAACATACGCAAAGCAATGTGTTACCACAATCAGCACAGATATGTGGATGATAACATGCATGGGGGACCAAAGGCCTGGCAGTGTTAGCAGTGTTGGGATAAGCCACATAAGCAGATCTGAGGAGTAATAAGACAATATCTTTAACCCAGTGTCAGGGCCTACAGGTGGAACAGTGGAGGGTAGAAAACAAGAGCACAGTACTGATGCAGGGAAGAGCTGGCGATGCACAGAAACAGAGAGGAAATTTAGCAGTTTGATGGGGGAATATTTGTCACTTGTTTGAATAATGATGCATGGCAACACAGCTGGAGGGGTCTGTCTAAACTAGCTCACAGGCACTGGGCCATCAAAACTGATTGGGTGATTGTGTGATTGTTTTTGTTTTGTTTTGAATAAATGTAATAATGGCTGGCTCACTATTGGTCAGTGTACCTCTAAATAAAAGTATTGCTACTGTATTAGGATAAGTAGAATATTCATAGTTCATGAGCAATTGTACTATTTGGCAAATAAAGTTAGCTCAGTGACAGGCGATGACTAAGGGTAATTACTGAAATGTAAAGACCCAAGGACTACAAAATGTTTGAATTTTTAATAACTAAAATAAGACTAAAGCTGTAAATTTGATTTAATGCATTCACATTTTCATCCAGTAATACTGTTGTACATGGATTAGAGTCACCTCCATTCACCCCTTGCTTCTGTTTAGGTTTTAAAGTATAATCTAATGAGCCAAGACACAAACAATTTGTTGTTTATATCACAGTAATGAAGTCACATTGCATTATTTAGAGGGTTAATTATCAACAAATCTGAGTTTTATGCAGCTTTACCATAATTAAAATATCAACATAGTGCAGAAGAGTAGAAGGATGCTAATTGCAAGCAGTGTTTGGTATAGAGCAGCCATGACAGTAGCTAGTCTATACGGTGTGTCAGGGGGCCAATAAGACATCCCTGTCCTCATCGCCAGCTAATCAAGCTGCCTTGATTACTTTCCATGCATGTCCTCCTTCTCTCTCTCTCTCTCTCTGTCAGGCCTTGACACGTCCTTGTTTAGCTCTCCTCTCCTCTCCGCCCACCCCCCACCCTAGGTTTTCCCCCCTCTTTGATTAGCCGAGACATTTGCATGGTCACTACACATTTTTCATTTTAGAAGTCATTATGCATTAGTGGCTCCTGATCGCCCGCCTTGACTAATCCTGATGAACTGAAAATCACAGCTGAAGGTCAACTTCCAGCCGGCCCCGCTGCACATTCATATTCATATTCAAACAAATCCTGCCTCCATTGTTCATTAGGGGTCTTAGAGAGAAGGGACTCCATCTAAAGGTGGAGGAGGAGGAGGAGGATGTTGTGGTACATCTCTTTTCTTCCTCTGGACTCCTTGATGCAAGAGTGCAAAAAGGAAAAAAAAATGCATTCACAATAAGGGAGGTGCAGAACAAAAGCCGTCAAAAGTTGCAAATTAAACAGTCCGTGTGTAATTATGCAAATGCTCTGCTTACACCTTCAATGTTATTAACCCTTAAAGGTACATTTGCTGGGTAAGTAATTACCCCCGCAGTCACTCCTGGTTTTGTGTTGGATGCCATGACAATAGGAGAAGAAACAACATGAGTGATGCACTCATTAAGTCTATTAATTGGATGCAGGCTTGGAGATGTTTTGGTTCACGAAAGGGATGCAGCTTTAGACATGTAGGATTTCAAATGTATGCGCATGCATACATAAAGTGGAATTAAATATAAATTCTACGTTGCACTTCAAATGCGTTCCTTGTTGTGTAAGTGGCAAGTACAAGCATTTCTATTCGGGTACCTATAAATGAATAATGCAGGATTTCAGCAACAATGAATAAAACAAAACAAGACATCAAGAAAAAAAACAGCAGAGAGGAAATTTAAGGCGCAAACAACAAGGTTACGAAATCAGAAGTGCCTTTTACACTTTCATTAGCTTTTTAGAGGGGTAATGGCTGATAATAATCTTCATTTCACCACTGTTTCAAACAGAAAAAGGAGAAAAGGCAGCAGGAAGAAAGAGAGGGGAGAAAAGGCAGTGGCCTACGTCCATTGTGAAGAGCAGCACAATGCTAATTCCAGCATTTAACTGCATGCTTTTCTGCTTGACGTATCAGAGGCTGTGAGATGAAAGCAGATAAGTAATTGCTCTCCTGGTTCTTATTCTTCACTGACAACCCATAAATTTAATTTTACACACACGTTCATTTACATTTTCGAGTATATGACATGATAATTGCGGGAATATAACACCTCCATTTTGCAGGATACTGCACGAGGGCTTGATTGACGTGCGCGGTGAATTGAAAGGAACAGGAGGCTGAATTGCCTCTCCTAGAAATGATTTTGCCACGAAGGGATAAAATTAATGAGCATTTATGAGACGGTGGCAGCGGCGTAAACATCCACTCACACGCCGTGAATAGACTTTCATAGGAGGGGAGCCGTGATATCCTACTGGGCTGTGTGGCTGTTTCTCCTCAATCCAAGAGGATGTATTTCCATCACCGTGTGCAAAAATATTAATGGGATTTAATAAATTGTTTGAAATTAGCTGCGGCTGATGTGGCCACTGGGGACCTTAATAATAAAATAGGTGCTTCTCCTTTTTTAATGGAGCAAATTTGGTAGAAGAGACTGGTGTGTAAATTGCTTTCAAACAAGTCATTTCAATGCGATCCAGACTTGCAAAGGACATGCTTGTTATTAACAGTGTTCACCATTTGAACCCCTATTTGTTTATGTTCTCTGTCCTAAAGAGAACGATGAGCTGTATTGACATGAACTTTGAAGCCATGTGGTTTGCCCCGAAAGTTGGAGAGCAAAACAAAGGACCTTTAAATTGGCTCCTGATGTGAAAACACTGGTGGGGCCCCTCACCAGAACAAGCAGATCATTACAGTGCTCTTGTCACAGCCGCAGCCTGTAACCAGCCTCTCCAATGCCTTGCAAAAGGTCAAGCTCTTCCATGGAGAGAGCTTAGGTATCTCTCTCAAGCAAAAACTGGCACCTGAGTCTTGTGTTCGGTTTGATTTCACTCAGCATTTAATGCAAAAATAGGCAACTGCACTGCTTCTCAATGGCTGGCTAACTATCTCTACCAATGGATAAATGCACTTCTAGCAAATTACGCCCACTCCTCTGTGTGTGCCGCTTTATCTTTACAGTTTTTATGAGTGAACTCAAATTACCTAACACAAGAGATAAGTGGTGTATCAGGGTTCAACTTAAACAATTAAAGTCCAGCAGAGAGGAATTCCTTTTTATTGGATTCCCCTCCTTACAATTCACTCAGCAGCAATAAGAAGGAAATAGGTGATTAGATGTTGGACATAAACATTGCAAAGGGTGGTTATCAACGACAGAGGTTGTTCCTGCAGCGCCGGACAGGAGTCGGAGTAGACTCAGTTGAGATAAATGCAATGAGAAATGGGAGAGGGTCCTGGTCGGTAATTACTGTGGATGCTTGGCAGGGGGAGTCACTGCTAATTAAGCCACTAGCTTCATTTGACACACAGAAATAGAGAGGAAGAACTCAAGAGAGAGAGAAACAGAGAGGAAAAAAAGAAGAAAAATCCCTCCCCCTGCATCCCCCTTTTTCATCTCAATCTCATGAGCCTCCCAGGGGGTGTAGGACCCAAACCCAGACCCTGCCTCCCTTGTAGCTCTTGGACTTCTGACCTCTCAACTCCCGCTCCTCATTTACTGGCCAATTACTGCCAAATATGGTCACATGATTATTGATAGCTGGGACTCTCCACTTGAGGCTACAGGGCGTTTGACTGGGTGAGTGTGTCACCTCTGAAGTTCAAGTGTGGTCCGCAGAAGACGTACGGTACATGCGTGTTTAGTATGTAAAATCACACTCATACGCGTGTCGTGTTTTAAGCTTAGGGAGATCAATACTGGAGATTGTCAGGAGTGAAGCTAAGTGGATTACTGAATGTTTTCCTGAATCAATTTCCATAGCAGCTTGGAAGCAGTGCATGGGAAGTGCAATTTATCATAACATAAAGACCCATCATGTAAAAGCCTCTAATAAAAAAAGCCCGGGGAGATTGGCACAGGCTTAGAACAATTTCCATATTGATTTATCTCGACATGCAGATACTCATTGATTAAGCCTCTGTAGTGTAGCGCAGTGCTGCACATTGTTTGTGCCATTAACAGCACGAATCATCACACCTTCATTGTAAAAGTGGCAAATTATTCTCCCCATGGAAGCCTTTCCACAAGAGTTCATAATATTGCTGTTGCGATACACCAGAACTGACAATAATCCCTTTTTTTTCTTTAAAGGAAAATTAATCGCTGAAAACTGAAAATAGGCATACTAGTGTACCATGAATGAGGTTAGCTCAGCCTTCCAGCCATGGTGATGGGGAGTACTAAACAAAGTGATTTGTAACACAAATGGCGCAGTTTGAGCCCCATCCTCATTTTTTTCTTCAATACACACAGCAAAGTGAGCCACATGCACACAAATACAGAACAAATAGCACAGCGTCCACTCTGTGTGTAGCACAGAGTGTATTACAAAGAGAGTAAACCACTGCACAGTGATGTGGCAAACATGTTCCCTTTCCTGCAATTCTGATGCCTGTAAATGAAGGCAACATAATGTCAGTGATCTCTTTGCAGAGGTCCAGTCTGTTAATGGCTTTGACACGGGCTATGCACTGGAATAAAGCCAAGTGGTTTGACATGATGTAGCACAGGTTTAAACTGGTGACTCACTTGTTTACAAGGTCCCATATTATAAAAAAACACACTCTGTAATGGATTTAATGGTAACAGGTTTCAAACCCCTTCTCTTTTCCCTTTGTGCTGGTTTCAGATGTGTTCTCATATAGTACATTTACACAAAAATCTCCAAATGATCTCATAAGAGGATGTGGGACACCCTGATGAAAGACATTCCCTGAATCAAGGAGTTTGTTAAGCCCTTAGGTGTCTTGACATGTCTTTTCAGCCACCGCAAACATTACAGCACAGCGCTGGAAAGCCAAAGCCACTTCCACTTCTTGAGACTCGTGTGGTCAGTCACAGCTCATGAGGACTTACAACATGGCAAATGTGGGACCACCTTACTGAAACGCAGTAATGTGTGGAACCTTTAAGTCCAAAATGATCAGAAGAAGCTTTGGAAAAAGTTTTTAACTTGTTTTGTATAAAGCTTACTTCGTAATTTTCATGTCACTTCTGGCTAGTTTTAACAATCTAAGTCCTCGTTTGTAAAAATGGGTAGATGCTTTGATTGTGACCACTGAAATGAGAGGTTTTCAGGGGCAGATTAACTCAACTAAGGCAAGAAACAAACATGTATTTACAGTGCCAGTGCCATGTATTTACTTGACTTTCTCTGGAAAATTGTATGCAAAGACAGGAGTTGTTTATCAAATCACAAGTTTGTTTTAGGTGCATAAAAATGCATTTTCCGATACAAATGGAATAAAAACACTTGATAAGACATTTAGCCCCCAACAATCAGTTCCATCATTTGGTTGCCTTTTTATTGTAAATTGGTGACATACTTTTCTCTAATACATTTTTGTACACTAATAGCTACAAATGGTCTCTCATCTCTTTTGCCTGAGGATCAATTTCAATAAAAGTGTGGATTTTTCAAAAAATGTTCTAAATATTGAGCTAATGTTATCATTATTGTAAATTTTCCCGCTGAGATAATCATAAACAGAAATCTGATCTATTGACAGCCCTAGTTCATAATTCAAACAAAACAGACAATAATGCAGAGAGCTGGAGAATTAAAAAAAGGAAAAGTGCAAAGAGGGGAAGAGTGTGAAAATAGAAAAGAAAGTGGAAGTACAAGTGAGAGCGAGTGGGGGGGGGTCGGCACTTCCCTCTGATGTTGCAGGTAATATGGCCTCCACTGGATCAGCCTCTTCATCAGTGACACACAGTAAATTACAAGTGCTTCAAGCAGCTCAGTGAATTATAGTTCATCACTTGGAAAAGGCTTTCCCCCCTCACCGACGGGGCCCGGGCGTATCAGATCTGCCGGTTAGGATCCAATTAACACCCTGGCCAGAATCATCTGATTGCATGTGTAAGGGCTGGTATAACTCGTTTATTGCGCCCATGTATCTTCTGTCACAAGGTAAATTTGTTGCTGCTACATCAAAGGTCTGTGCTACTTTTTTTCTTTATCCTCCCCTCCCTCCCTTTCCCTTCTCACTTTCTCTTGATCCCCCTCCAAACTCAGCTACCTCGCCTTGGGGTTGCATTTCCAACTTCTTTTGCATCACAATGATGAACCTGCTCTGTCCTCGCAATTTAGCAATCTTGTCCTGTAGGTGTTGTAAATGCAGAGAGTTAAAAAAAGAGCGGAGGTGGGGTGGGAGATGGGGGAGTGTGAAAAAAAATCTTGTTTTCTGGTTACAAAAGCAGTAACCAAGGGTGTTTGACTTAGAATATGCTGACGTTTTTTTTTGCCTCACGCTTTCTTTCAGAGTCAACAGAAGTTTTCCTCATGAATAACATAATATTTTCCCCCTCTCTTTTTTCCTGTCGCAGTGATAATTTTTCTCTATTTTCAGATCCAACCAGAGGGGATGCAGGGGGGGAAAGATATATTCATAAATGTAAATGTGAGCTAGCATGCTTTAGCCACGCACGTTTGGAGTCGGCTAACCTATACTAGAGCCTGGCGTCGCAGCCCTTTTCCCCGCGTCTGCATGTGTGTTCCGGATGAAAGCCAATAAGCAGATGAGGGCTGAAATGGAGATGATATTGGCTCAGCAGAGGAAACGTGTGGACCTGACCTTTAAGAGTGTGACTCTTCTGAGGATGGCCCAGTGCCCACGACCAATCCGACTGAGCCTTGGCAGCAAGATGCAGAATTTACAGAAAACAGAGCTAAACTAACATCTCCTTCAGTGCATAAACCAACTGTTAAACTTTGAATGTTTTCAGTTATAATCAGAGCGAGGCATTACACAGATGGAGCTTAGGTTATTGGTAAAACATGTCATCACAGCTTGACTATGTAAAAGAGGGAGAGTGGTGGTAGCAATACTTGCTTGAGACAGGAAGGAGGTGGCAGCGGGTTCCTTTATACCTGAGAAAAGGGTCTGCTGTTTTATCCTCCAGAGACCGGTTCTTTCTGCTGCAATGCATTTTCACTTCTCCCACTTTTGGGATTGTTAAAGCCTGATGTGTCTAAAATCTAAACCACTCTATCTGAACAAAAAGTAGATTTCAAACTCTACAGCACTAAACAGACATGCCGCCCTTGTGTAACAAAGTATAACATATTATTCCCTTTTGTAAGGATACATTTTTTCATAAAATATTTGTTACTTTAAGTGCAATCAGCTGGCAAGATATTGCACAAGTCAGAAAGTTCACTTTGGTTCAAGTCAGAAGTAAATTTTGGTGTTGCTCTTTCTGTCCTTGTAATTCTATTAATGGAACACAAAAAACAACTGCAGGTGAGTACCAGAGTTTACATGGAGATTAATAAATGACATTAAAAAGAAATATATTTACCTTTTACAAAGGTCCAGAAACAAGTCCACAAAAAGTGTCTGAAAATACTGGGAAAAACTCCCATGGAAATTGACTTAGATTTCTAAGGACACTTACTCAAAGGAGTTCCCAAAGACATCCTCAAAAATTCCCAAACATATCCACTTCAACTCTACGCAACTTAAATCACCATGCCAAGTAATGAGTCAGTCAGCCATTCAAGTTTGTTCCAACTGAAATTAATTGATGCTTTTATGGTTCATAAAGATCTGATTATAGTGTTTGAAGAGGTATGGTACCTAGTTAAGTTTTGCGACAGGAAAAACAGCAAAAAGTTTAAGGAAAAAAAGGCAGCCATCTCTACTTTACACTGATCAGTGTACTTGCTTTAGTAACTGCGGCGTTGTGGGATAAGTGTTCATGAATGAGGCCAACAAGTCCAAATTTATCCATATTAATCATTATGGTGAAGGAAAGACAAAATGTGAGATTCTCATATGTACATACAGGGTCTCAGGAAGTTCAGTGTGCACCTTCATATATCCTTCTGGCACCATGGAAAATTTAAGTTTGAGAATTTCAGAGATTTGATGCTGAATTGGGTCAAAGGGATAAGAAAAAAACATACATGCCACAGTGATTTTTAAGAGTGATTTTCTCTTATACCTCTTCAGTCTAGCTCTGCATAATCATCCTCAGCAAAAGAAATCATGGGAAATCATCTTAATGCAGTGGGTTCTGAGGGGGCCCCACAGTGATGATGCTTCTAGCAAAACAATGGCAAACTTTGTAAGGGGAGTTCCGGGTTTTAACGTTAGGCTAACATGTAACAATACTGGACAAAGCAACTATTAAACAAAGACAATAAAAATGGAAATAATTGGGGACATATTTTGCCATTAACCTCACCTGTGTTACAGTCACAACCGCTGTTGTAAGATCTTAAAATCTGGACAGCTTCCATGGATGTATTGTGGGGTATGGTGAGGGCTTGTGGGCTTAACAATACTGCCATCTGCCTCGAGGGGGCTCATTCGAAAAAGTTTGGGAACAACTGTCTAAATGTAAGTTTAACATCGCAGAAGCATTCCAATGATTTTCCACTTTTGGAAGCCTTCGTAAAGAAGAGCAGCTTAATAAACACAAAGAATAAGAGATTTTCTTTTAGCATTAGGACTGACTTGAAATAAAGGGGTCAACCAGTCAACATCTTTAGAGCCAAGTTTCAAATTTCCATGTGTGGCACCAAACCTTTAAACCACTTGAACCAGCTTTAAAGACACTTTATGAAACAACCTGTCATCCAAGAGTCACTCACACACCTTTAACTATCTACTCATCACCTAAAAGCTTAGCCTCTTGACTTTACCCCCACAGTTAGGGTTGGGGATTTTCTTATTTTTTATCTGATACCTTACCTTAATCGATATTTTAAAATAGTGTCAGTGCCAAGTGTCTGTTTCCAAGAAGCAATTATTTGTGGATAACACTGTAGTCTGATAGCTTGAGAGGTTTCAGAGATAAACTTTGAGATTCATGTTCAAAAGCAGAGGCCAACAGTGACTTGCTGGGCCCCAGGATGGTATGAGGGGGTTTGCTGTGATGCCATGTAAGAAGGAGACACTTACAATTGCATGATAACACTTTTTTTGGAAGATTTTGGAGAATACTGAAGCTCAAAACCTCCTCAATAACCAGCTAATTTAAGTCTGTTTACCCTGTTTCCTTCCCAAAGTTCCCAAAGTAATACCATACAAGTAAACTTGCACAAAGTCATGCCTAACAGTGAAAAAACTTTGAATAACTGTCATGGAGCGTGTGTTTGTGTATGAGAACAGCATGTGTGTACATGTATTATGTACCGGTGTGTATGAGCGAATCAACTGACAGATCCGTAGGCCACTATAATCCTCTCCGCCTCTCCTTGTCCGCGTTTCTTTATTTGTATTCCAAATGTCAGTGTATAAATGCCTTTTCAGTGGAGGGGGGTATTGCCTTGGAGAAGCAGGAGAGCGAAGGGAGAGAGGAGCAGAGGAGACGCAGAGGGTGTCGTGTGCCTTGGGAAGAGACGTGTAAGCAGCATGGTGGAGGCAGGAGGGGATTTACGGGGAGAAATAGGTGTTTATTGAGTGCTCCCGTGGGCTTACTGTGTAATAATAGACCTGTCACATTACGCAAATGTGGAGAAGCAGCTTGTGTGTGTGTGTGTTTGTATGTGTGTTTGTAGGACTGTTTTTTTCTTTACATGTGTGCGTGAATGCCAAAGCTGCCTGCCTCCGCATCATCAACTCAGCGATGAGCGAGCGGATAGAATTAGTCAGGCGAGAGCCTTTAGCTGCTAATACGCGTAATTAAAACTGCAAGCTGAGGCACTTAGATGCTTGTGTACTAAATAATTTACATGCCATGATCTATGGATCATTTCCCGCTCTTAAATACCAAAGATGAGAGAACAAGAGGCTGAAAAAGACTGGCAGAGGATTTATCAGTATCTCTGTCATGAGCAGGATGTCATGGTAATATTAATCCTTTTCCCACTTTCTACTGCGCTAATCATACAAGGGGATCAATGAGCGTGATTCCTCCAGTGGAAAACATGCAGCTTGATTGCCATTGACTCTTATCACGTCAAGATGCTTGCAAAGCATTGCACTATGGCACCCACTGTGGCCTCTTAATCCAGGTAAATAATGCAGCTTTATTGAGTAAATTCCCGCAAGGCATGAATAAAGAGGAAAGAGGAAACAGAACAATAACAAGCGAAAACAAGCCTTTTTAATCAGTTTCTGTTGCCTTGATGATATTTGTACACTGTGGTACTGCAGCTATGTAATGAGTGGATTGAGGCTGCATTCACACTTTAAAATGATCTTAAACCAGACTTTACTTGATGTGCATCACAGGGGAGTGATGGTGACTCTGTGCATGGAGACTTTTTGGAACAAAGAGGTAAGGATGTTAATAAAAGCTGGATCAACAGATGGATTAGTTGGGGGCTGCGGTCAGGCCGATATGCAGGCCCCTCTGATTCATATTGATTCATATCACCAACACAAGGCAAGGATGGAGTAAGCAAATGTAAATATTCAATATTTACTGTGTGCTGGTGTTATTAGAGACTGGGTACTGACGGTTATCATGCGCCAACAGCACTCTCATTCAATATTGTTCTTCCTGCCTTGTATGTGATGTACTTGGTGGCTATGCAGACATTTGTAGATCAGGATCCCGTTTGTTTGAGTGCATTCAGAGCAGCAAATAAAGGAAGAGACCTCTTGTTTACCTGGAATAACACTGGAGAGGCCAGGATCGACACTTTGACCATTCTCACAGTTAAATTACATTACATTTATGTTTTTACAGCAGTGGCAGCTTCATTTTTGTACTCGAGTATCTCTGCAATGATAGTTTTTAAGTATCCTGTTCTTGTGTTAGTGCATGTAAATATCAAATCCTACATTCAAAAACCTGGATACATCTGTATCCAAATTTTAAGAAACACAGATTTGCTACCTGGAGAATGTGTAAAAAAATGGGACTACAGGCGTGATTCTAAGCCAGGTGACATATCAGCAGATCAGAAATGTTAATGCAAAGAAGAGGGTGCTATTCTGAAGCAACAGAAAAACAACATTTCAACTTTTTGGCTATGAAAGAATTCAACATTGTTTGAACTTCTGGTGAGAGAAGCTATAGCCAACCTCATAGGAAGCAGTCCTGGGACTTTGCTGATGCTTCCTCAGGCCTTTATGAACAGTTCAATGCCTCCTAACCAGGATACTTGAGTCAATATGAGCACAGTCATCGTCTTTGTCAAAAACTTAACACTGATATCTGCCCCTAGTTATTTTTAAAGATGTTTTTTTTTTCCATTCTGAAACAAATAAAGGAAAGTTGATTCAGGACTCAGGTAGTGTTGTGCTGATCTGAGCTGCATGGTGCAAACCTATGTGACAGAAAGAGCAGTATGTGATCAGAACTTTGTCAAGATATCTGCTTAAACTTTTTTAGATGTTCATGTTGGTGTATTTCTATCCTTTTTATGGATATCCTGACACATCGAATGCATTTTTCTTTATATTAGGCCTTCATCATCAGAGATAGCAGTGTGTGTAACATGTCCTCCAGAATGAGCACTCATAGCCTTTCTACTAAGTATAAATCTGGCCCTTCTACAGTTAAACAAATAAAAGAATACACATTTAAATAAGTAAAAATATGCATGTATTTTCTAGAATTATTCACACTCTTGATGAGGTGGAGCTGAATTATTGAAATGCAAAAGCATGACTGAGTCTTATCTCCTCACCAGTGCGTAATTAGGTATACAGGGGTGTGACTCCAATTGAAGGTGTCGCCATTGTTAGACTCTGTGAAAATATCAACGGGTGAGGTTAACGCCAATTTCCCTGACATTAATGAAATGCACAGAGCCCCTAATGAGGTAAACCATTGCTCCTTGATAGTACTTATTAGCCGAGTGGAGGGCACAAACTCCCACACTCCAATTTCCAACAGCTAAAAAAATAAATTAAATAAAGGAAGAAAAAAAAAACACTAATAATAAAAACATGGAGCAGATGTCAAGGGGCCTTACATAATTTGAGGCAGGAATGAACAAACCATCTTGTTGATTTAAACGAGCAGAAAAGAAAAGACTGAGAGGGGAAGTCGAACACCAGCAAGAAAGTGGGTATCAGGCAGTGTGTTAATGTGTATACATGTGTGAGCGCGCTGTGCGACTGTTCCTGAGTGTGTGTGCAGATGTGTACAAGTGTGACCTTTTCCAAATCACTGACAACAGAAATAGACAGCTCTACAAATCAATAAGGCAAATTAGCGTTGAGGAGTGGAAATGACAGGCGGGTAAAATTAGCTCATGTCAGGCTGACATGTCTTTCAAATAATAACTAACCTCTGCATCTTTAAGTGTCAACAGCACAGTGGATATAAAGCAGCGCAGCCTACAGATGGAAGGATTTATCTAGCTGACATCAGACTTCACAAGTATGAAGGATTTAATTGTTCAAAACTCTCCTGAATAATAAAACATGCACTATAACCCTCAGATACATTAGCAGAGAGGCGGGCAACTGACGGCCCAGGGGCTACACACGGCCCTCCTCCTCAGTAAATGTGGCCCACCAGTAAATTTTAGATTTCTAAAATTGTGAACATTAAGTTGATGATCTGTCATGTGCTTCAGTCTGATTTACATCAACAGTATAAAGTTCACAGGCAAAATGCAACATGAATTATGTTTTTATACTAATCTTGAGGTCATTGGTGCTGGTTTTGCTGTTAACTATGAGCAGATGACTTGTAATGATTTTGGGAATGTATTTTAATGAAACATTGCTAAATGCATTTCAATAAGCAGTTGATCATTACATTAAAAGACCTTTAAATAAACATTATTTTAATGTTTTACTCAATAAACAGAACTTTATTTTTTTGGTTTTGGGCTCAAAATGTTACATCAAAAATGCAGATCTTTACTGTTTGGATGATTCCATGCATCTCCAAAATGATCTGTTTGGGAAATGCAAACAAAAAATGTTATTATTAGATAAATAATCACTGTATTATCATATCTAGCTAACGTCTTTTATTCTTTAACGTAGTTTTAAATCTTTAAAACACCATTACAGTGTTGAAGTGTGACCAAAAGGATCACACATGCATTGCGCATCCCTAATAATAATTTATTATCCCTACTATTACTTTCTTTTTACAAGCACTCAGTTTTCTCCATTTTTTGTGTGGTGGAAATAAGCTTTCATCCAACACCCCTTTGCAAGTACAAAGCAGGTTACAAACCAAAATGACAAAAGTAACATGCATGGTGATTCTTCTCTAGGTCGTTTCTAGCCCTCTAATGTAGGACTGCAGCATCCAAACACTTGTGCTTATAAGGGTTAAAATATGACTCACTGCCTTTAAACTGAACTTTTCTCTCCTTCATTTGTCTTTTTTGTTTTGCTCGTACGTATGTGACGTCTACCATCCTCGGGGACTAGCTTTGTCTCTCTGTAAGATTCCAGCAGCATGTCCGAGGATTGCAAATCAAACACACTTGTGGAACAGAGGAAATCTTCTTTTTTGAGGAGCATGTATTATGGATGGACTTAAGAGATTAGAGGAGGAGAGGCGGCTCTTCTTTTTTTTTTACCTGCAGTGGACGTTGCTTGTCCTGGCTCTTTGGAGATTTCAGGCCACTGCCTGGCTGCTGTAAGAGTAATTGCCTCGCTGCTTGTAGGGCCTGAGAAGAAAGGCAGAGAAGACAAGAAGGTGATGTGAAAAACAGAGGAGGTAAAAGGAAACAAAACCTTTTAACGAAAAATGTAACATATCAGCTGGTATTTCCTTGATTAACACACTTCTTGATTTTAGTTACAATTCAGGGCCATAAATACAAGAACATGAAGGGGGTGGTGGGCTGCAGAGTAGAAAAAAAGGCAGAGCGTCAGTAGAATTGACCTGTCTAGAGTGTGCTCAAGTGAAATACCCACTTCTCTCGGCAAATTACCAGTGCATTTGCATATTCATAATATCAATTTGAAGTAGAGGCAGCACCATGTGAAGTGTCCCTGGGAGCTGTAATTAAAGTTGACAAAATCAACATCAGATTACATTTAGAGTGAATTAACTAGCAGCACAGGTTTTACACCGCGCGTTAAAGGGTGCTCATGAGCAGGGGATGGTTACAAAGATGGAGGGATGGATGAAGGGAGAGGGAGACCTTTCCACGCTTGACGAAATGAGATCATGGCTGTTTACACGCCGTATGAAAAATTAGAAAAATCTGATTTGTAAGTGGTAAAATTTGTGCTCAGAGGGGCTAGGATGTGTTGTAATTTATTTCTCCAGGGTTTGATGGGATTACAAGTCCCCCTCCACCTTTATTTTCCTGAATTTGTGAGCTCCAGCTTCATACAGGTACAGCTGTGGCAGCTGGGCCTGCAGCTTCTCTACGATTCTTCAAGAGCAGCTGGATGAAAGAGTCTGGCAGAGGAGAACACTGTGCACAGCTGCAGTTACTATGACTGCTGCTGCATACAAGCGAATAGCTTGTATACTTCAGGCCCATGAGCATCAAGTGGGAGCAGAAAAAACATATATGCACACACAAAATAACACAACAGCTTCACAGGTGTTTTCATGAAAAAAGAAGAGGACAAGAGGGAGAGTGACACTTCCCCGGCTTTTTTTTTTTTTTTTTTTTCTGGTGCTTGCCAGTATCCATGACAACAGCTGCCTTGACAGGGCGTGCATATGGCGCAGCTCTGCCAGCTGGTGGGAACAATGTTTGAACTAGTACATTGAGATCCTGAGCAAACAAGAGGAGAAGACGAGAGAGAGGGGGACAGAGCAGGAGAGGGGAAGAAATGAGAGGGAGGAGGGTAGGGAGGGAGAAAGTTACCATGTCTTAACCCCTGAGGGAGCAGAGCCACCCCCTGATCAATTATGAAAAGACAGAGCTGTGAGGGGGGGAGGGAGGTGCGTGAAGAGGTGGGGGCCTGTCTGTCTGGGTGCTCAGGAGGAGCCAGGCTCTCTGAACCCGAGTAAACAAACACATTACACTGGCACTGGGTCCTAACTGCATTGATCCGTCTCCCTGGTAAAAGCAGCACAGTCGCCAATGCTGTATTTGAGTGCGAGTGAGTAATGTGAGCTGTCCCAAACACACACACATGCATACATATAAGGCAGGGGTGGACATCTTCGGTTGCCATGAGGGCCACAGTAGTTTTGTTCATGATGCCAGAGGGGCAAATTGTGGGAATCGTGGGATGCTCCCCTTCACAAGTACAGATGACACAAATGCAAGTAGTAATACTTCATTTGATGAGCTAAACAAAGCAATCAGTCTGAATTCAGCTACTTTTTTTAATGCAAGTTAAAGTTTTTCTGTATATTGTATCTTATAAAAGAATTTTAATGCATTTAAAAGTGTTAGAGAAACTATTACAGACAATAACAGATCTGTTTTCTAGCAAATATTGCTATTTTTTTTCTGACAGGTGTTGTCATGTTTCCCTGTGATTTGAAACTGGTTGGTGGGCCGCATCAAGAGAGCAGGGGGGTTGCAAGTGGTCCCTCAGCCAAAAGTTGCCCACCCCTGATATAAGAGATGCAACCATTCAGGTAGCCCACAGCTTAATGGGGGTTTCTGATTATCAATGACAGTTCGAGTTGGGGTCAGTTCTGACTGCTGGGGTGTTGTTTGTTTTATGATATTCTATAAATAGTTGGGGCAAACTTTACAGAAACAGACAAAGGTTATTGAGAAAAACACTGACTGAATTTGTCCAAAACCTACTTCTTTTTTTCGTTTCTACTTTAACGGAAAAAAGAAATTTACATAAACATGATTGATGTATTTTATTATATAAATATATAAACATGCTTAAAAAATAGCAGCGAAGTCAGAACCAGGCACCTTCATCCTGGGAAACAAAATCTGAGCAGATATATGCTGCCCCCCAAACCTACCAACAGCTACTTCCCTTCTTCTTCAGAATCAGAAATAAAGTTGAGCAAATGTTTAATCTAACGATTTCAGTAATGTAAAAACTGGTACAATGCCAAAGTGATTCAGTTGATTAAATGTCATTATGTAAATATACAAAAAAACATCGGCATCAGAGGACTCTCATCTAGCAGTGTTAAAATATAGCTGTTCTACTGATAAATTAAAATAAAATTAGTAAGCTGAGCTGTCTTTGTTGCCACTAGCTCCCTAAGCAAAGCAGCTGGAAACCAAAGTTGAGATATAGCTAATTTAAGGGGGTCCTAAAAGTTTTCAGTGTCTTATAGCATCCTGTCTTAACATTTTCGGTTTGGTATTCACAACTTCTCTTTTGGCAAGAGCAAACAGATTATCGTTAACTTTAATTAAGCTTCCATAACCACAATGTGGAAATACTACGTTGGCACTAATGTTCTAACCTGAATGTTTGTTTATGCCTGTCTGCCCTGGGCCCTCAACAGATTTTGGGCCCCTGGGCAACTGCCCAAATGCCCTAATCAGACCAAGATGAGTATAGGGTCAGGCAGGAGAAAAACTGGACAAAACACCTGAGTAAGACGTCCCCACCTGATTACTCAAGTGATGTTCTGTCTCTTGTTGCTCATCAATCTACATATTGGGGCTGGAGGGCCGCTAAGAGACCGTGTGGCAGAGCAGACACTTCCTGGAGCTCACATGGTCAGTTGAGGGTGTTAACGCTGCAGTGCAAAGGGCCATGTGGTAGATTATGTGACTCTTCAGAATTGTATTGGGATACGAGTGAAGTTAGGGATGCTTATCCTTTCATTATGGCACAAGTACCTTATGTTTCTTTCAAAAGCTCAACCACAACAGCAGATCTTAGAGGACAACTTGTGGCAGGAGTTTTTTTTCCTTCACAGCATGTTGACTCAAAAGTATGAACCAAGTACAGCCAGTATGGTGAGAAGCATTGAGGCTATTTAAATTAAAAAAAATACTGTAAGCAAGCATGAATGATCAGTGTATGGTTTAGTATGAATGACAATTGTTGCATCCCCTGTGCATATGCACATATGCAGTCAAGCTCACTCAGATATATGCAGCCTTGTGGATTCTTGCTAAATGGCAGGGAAATTAAACATTTGCTGCATTGTACTGAAGGCAAAAGACAAAACAAATTCCTTGAATGCAGCCAATCAGGTTGCTAATTAAAAACACAGGGCCTAATTAATCTCCCCATGATTGGTGAATCAAAGTAATTATAAGGTTTATTGAGTCCTGCACACAGTGGTTAGAGGGGGAAGGCTGCCTGATGAGCACAGCCCTGATGTCGCTGTCAGGAGGAAATGTTTATCCGTGTGTGAATCAATAATGACTCGCGCTGTTATATCCAGAGTCAAGAGAGCCACTCAATATATTACACGCGGTCAAGAGTACAAGGGAAGAGATGTTTTTAACTGCACTGCCAATATCCATGGCAGGTAAATATCGAGGGAGGTGCGGGCATGAGAGGTGACGCGCAGGGGTGAAGCCGAGAGATCAACTACACCCGGCTTATTAAAGAAGAAGTCTGCTCAGACTGCATAAAGAGTTCTCCTCCAAACACAACACAGAACCTATCAACGCCGGCCAAACTTTTCCGCAGCGGTTTGTCATGCCTGAATCTGTCTGTCACCTCCACAGAGGAAGCGGGGTTAGCCGTTTTTCTGGAAGGTACGAGAGGAAAAAAAAAACCAAAAAAAAAAACTCCTGTCTGCTTGCTTTCACTAGCTCCGAGTATTCAGCCATTACAGTAAAAAGCACCAATTTGTGCCACCCACTTTTCCCACTCCACAGAGATGGCAAGCTGAAGCCCATCTCGTAGCACAAAAAAGCGCCAAATGCCAAGAAAAGTCATCAAAAGTTTGCTGAAGAGCTGCCGGAGCGGACAAAAAACACAGACGAGTGCAGGCGCGGCGTCTATTTAACCTGGGTTGCTATGCAAGAAAAAATGACATCCCCGGTCTATTAATGCACACATTGTATAAACAGCACAATGTGACACATTCTCTGGAATGGGCGAGCGGGAAAGACAGACAGAAAGAGAGGGGGGAGAGAGAGAGAGGGGGAGAGAAAAAGAGCCAGACCCTGCTATATAAATAACAAGGCACTCAGAGGCATATTTGATGTTGATATCCATCACCGAGGTTGGAAAAAAGGGAAAAAACAAGAGGAGGGAAAATAACACACGGAGCGACCGAGACCGCGACACGGGGATCCTTATGAAAATAAGATTCAGCCCAAATGGATCTGCTGTAATTGGTTTCAGATAGTGAGGTCAGGAGAAAGGCGATACAGGCGACTATTATGCGAAACGGACTGAGAAACAAGAATGTTTACACAGGCATTCCTCTGCTACATTAATAGGCATGCAGAGATCACCAGAGAGGGAGAAAAAAGGAGAGAGTGAGGAGGGACTGACAGAGAGGGGAAGAGAAAAAAAAAACATATCAAGCATCCATTCATCCCTCTCTCACTCCATCCTACACCCTCAGAGTCCCCAGTATTTAGACTGAGCCGGCTAATAAGCAACACCTATCACAATGCACCTTTGTAAAGAGCATGCAAAGATCTTAAACAAGCATGAAACACATTAGTGGACCCTGCAACACCATAACAAATCTCCAGATTGCTCATTGTGTGTGGTGCATGTGGGACGGTGGGGTGCGTGCGAGAAATAAGCCCTCCACAAAGAATGTCACTCTTTCAAATCCACCTGGAGACTGACACGATATGCAGCCGTGACATTGGAATTGGATATATCTGAGGGGCTGTGACATTGTGTTTGGACAGCACAGATCACTTCCTGGCGTGGGTCTTGTTGGGAGTTGTTGTTATTAGGGGGATATAGAAGATATTGGGCTGATGACACAAGTATGAAATAAGCCGCAAGCAACACCCTCACAGGTCTGTGGCCCCCCAGATGACTGTTACTGAAAACAACAGGGTTGAAGAATTATACATACACTTTTGTATCAGTTTTTTTACCCTCCTTTCAGTTTTTATTATTGGTTATATGAAAACAATATTGATAGTGTTATATTTAAACCAATGACTATCAAAAGAAGTGGATATATGTCTAAACCCTGATGACTGGTGGGGTTAAGACTGCCTGGCAAACATGCAATCATTTGACGAAGAAGGAAGGGGGTTAGTCATTTAATTTTTGTGTTAAAACTTATTTTTAGTCATTAAAGACACCCCTTTAGGAAAATAAAACAATGTAGTTTAAGAAGCTACTTTCTAAAGACTAAGTCCACTTCCAGTGACAGACAATATCCCAGAAACAAACTGCAACATCTGTTTTATTAAACTTTTTGTAATGTATCCTATAGTATAGTTACACATTTTAGGGTATAGTATTGTAACATGTTGTATTATCCTAATGTTGGGCATCAGTGGCTTAGTCTGGTAGAATGCTCTAGCAACAATAGGGAGGTTACAGGTTCGTCACATGTTGATGTGTCCTTGGGCAAGATACTTAACCTCAAGTTGCTCTCACTGCTGCATCAGTGACATATAAATGGGGATGGATGTGATAACAAATGCTGATGGATAACTTGCCTAGAAATTTCAATCATACGTGAGTGAATGAGAGAAGGAATGGGAGTGTATGGGTACATGTGACCTTTGGTTTAAAAGTGCATTGTAAGCTCAAGTCCATTAAGCATTTAATGTTGTTATCTCTGCCTTAAGCCCCATATTAATTCATTTACACACAACATATATGTATGATGATAAAGGTAAATATTTAGCCTACCCAGCATCACAGTATATTAGACAGCAGCTCATGTATTATAATTTGTTTTGTAGTTTATTGTATTGCACTGAAAAATCTTGAAACATGTAGAATCATCCTGATCTTATTTCCTTTGGTGTAAACCCCAGACCAATCAACTTAAAATAGTAGGGCTAATAATAGGGCTATATATTAAGCTGAACATTCAATATCACAGTACAATGGAAGGCGACCCATTTATGATACATACAATATTGTGTTTACATTTGCAAGGCAATGCATGGGGGTTCATGAACACACTTAAGTCTAATATTTGAGTGGATTTTTAGGCAGACACTTATTATTAAATATTATAGTATGATGGTTTGCAACACACCTATGGTATGCACTCTATTATATTGTAGTGATTCTTCAATTATATTTAGATTATATCCCAGACTATTTAGCGTAATAAAGCCTCACAAACAGTATCACAATATATTGGATGAAACTCCTATATTGTAATATTATATTGTATCATTTATTACTGTAATGGATCTACAACCCAGACTAATAAGTGAAGTAGAGTCATGAAGGTTTCAATACTTCATGCGATATCAGCCTCATGATATCACAATTTATTGGACTGTAAGCCATGTATCATAATTTGCAACAATATAATACTTTGTACAAACAATTTCACAGTATTTTGGATGGACTTGGACCCAGACTTCTTATTTTGGGCGATAGAGGGTTCTATATAATATAAATAGTCTTGCAAGTTGTTGGACTATATACCATGTATTGTGATCCTCACTGCATTGTATTGTTTCATATGGTATTGTATAACCTTACATAGTCCTTGTCTTATGATCTTTAGTTCATACCCCTTACTCTTGCCAATCCTCAGCTCAAGTAAACATGTTGTATATCAGTTGCTGATCAATAAGAAATGTGTTGCCTCATGAAAACAGTCCCTCTGTGGTGTGCTGAACAGATGTTTTGTGTGTATGCATGTGTGTATGTGTTTGTTGTGGGGAGCAGAGGGCTGCTGTTCAACACTAGGCTGTCGGCCAGAACAACTCCAGTCATGCTGACAGCTTTGACAACTCCCACACACACGCACATAGACACTTTAGGAACTCACACACTGACACACAAAAAATACAGCAGAGCACCACACCACACCACCAGGCTTATCTATCCTTGCTTCCAGGAAGCGCAGACACAGAAGGAAAGGCGAAAAAAAGAGAAAGTGTGACACTTTATCAAGCTGCAGTGAGACTTGCAGGGCCACGGAAAACAAGGCACAAACAGTTTAAGCTGAACAAACAAACATGGCTGATTGGACTGAGGCTGTGGCCCCCGCTGGCAGGGGAGATACGCGCTGACACTCCACACCAAAATATTTACACCCTGTCTTCTTATATAAGTGGATTCAGGGCAGATGGATGGATGGATATGGATTTAGAGGGGCTGGCTGGAGAGAATAGACAAATGAGAAGGAAAGGGGGGGATAAGATGCCCAGAACAACGTCTGAATGCAAAAGTAGGGCCTAAGTTTGTGAAAACAAGCAGAGCGTGACCAAGAAACATTGTTGCAAAAACAGGGGCCCAGGCAGCCTCATACATTGCCACCAAAACGGTTCAGGTTTCACTGGTTTGCCCACAGTGTGTAAAAATCTGCCACTCTGGAACTCTCAGCCAAGACAATAGACGAGTAGAGACCTAAGACTTTTGGTAGGAAGTGACCTGCTGCATCATTAATATGTTCTCTTTTGGTTAAATTGAGGATCTCATTAGCTTAAACTGCACTCCCTATGGTGTATTTACTAAGTGACAAACCAGTTTTGACAAAGTGAAGGAAAAAAGACATTTACTAAAACCAGGAAAGAAGACATGGAGAATATGCATACATCATGAGTAATGTAAACAAACACTGGCATATGCTGTTGTCCATGTCCTCTCCATGTCAGCCAGCATTTCAGATTTATCAACTCTGGGACTAGTTTTCAAAAATGTGCGTTTTGGGCTCCCAAACACGATTTAAAACTTGTGTGGATACACCAGAATTCGTCTCCTTGTAGACAGCCCCTTAGGTGGCTGGAGGTCACAGCAGGTCCCGACACCACATTAAAATAGTCTAGTTTGGTCATTGTGTTCAGGAGATCTGGGGATAGAATTGCCTGTGATGGGTGAATATGAGGGACAGATTGGTTATTCCATAGCTGCTGTCCAAAGTCTATCAAGAGTTAGAAACACTTCACAGGAGAGAGACAGATACAGAGTGGCAGAACTAAGTAGCACGTAAACCTTGCTTGAACAGCCATCTTTGTCATATTAACTGCTTCTAGAGCAATAACAAACATGCAGTGTCTTGTCGTGGCAGTTCAATCATTACAGTCGTCACAATAACAAAAGTCCTGTTACAACTTTGGCCATAAAAACTTGACACAATATTTGAGGCAAAAGAAGTTCTTCAAAAATATACATGTGTAAACAGAATTGGTCATTTTTGTAACTAAACCCTAGTTTTTGAACAGTCAAAAAATTATATACTAAAATAAAAAAAGATGCAGATTAGTGTTAAATCATGGATTGTTTATGTGATATGCACATGCCCTATAGTCACACTGTACAACATGCAAAATCAGTTATGTGACTAAAAGCCTGTCGTGCTTTCTCTTTAGTTTTGCTTGATGGAACCTAAAACCTCTACTGCCCTTGTTTCCTTTACTTACCTTGGATTAAAGTCTGACTGCTATTACCATATGAGGTCAGAGATCTAACCACAGTGCATGCAGCCTGAGTGCCCCTCCATCATAGATGCACTGGTGTTAAAGTTCAGAGTGTCCATGTTGACTTAGCACTTAAAGCCAAGTCCCTCTGCTTTTAATAATGTCAGAAATAGTCACTGGATGTGTCCACTGAGAAAATATAATCAAACAGGCATTTGTTTCGATAACTTTCAGGTTCAAAAATAGCCCTCCAACAACCACAGATGCTAAAAGTCACTATTTACACCAGTACACAAGCATGATACCAGAGGCAGATATGAAGCAGTGTAGAATGTTGAGCTTCTGTTTAATAGTAAGTCAAAACACTGTAGTCCTGTTGACTAAATTTGATTTAAATTGCTAAAAACAGCTTATGATAGGGGTCAAAGGTTTCTTATGTTTAGTCTATAAAGAAACGCAGTATTTCCTCTGCTCTTTCACAGCATGTTATGGCTGCTATTTATGAGCTGTTAGTTGCTTTGTTAGGAGAGACACTTAATCGGGAGGTCCAGGGTTCAAGCCTGTGTCAGTGGTGTGTAAATGTGTGGATGTGATAGGTGCTATGAAGGACAACAAACAGACATAAGTACAACCATCAGTGAGTGAATGAGAGTTTATGGGTGTGTGAGTAGTTACGGGGATACTTGCGGCTGAAAGTGCGTTGAGAAGTCAGGAAGCTTGAAAAAGCACGAACAAGCTAAAGTCCATTTCGCATTTACCCCCAACATACTGATCTCATTCATCTAAAGTAACTTGACTATATGAGCATTAAGACCTGTATCCCTCAAAAAGGTCAGAACAGACGATGACGCACTAGTGCCTCAACAGCGGCTGCACATTCACTTCCCTCATCGCCTCCACAAAGCCCACGCAGAGCTCATTGCACACCTGGATTCAGTCACATCTGCTTGGGAAAGGAAGTAAAAAATAATGACTTCTTTTGACTGCAGTGGCAGACATGGATAGCAGCGGCTTGGGTTACAGGAATGCAAATAAATAAGGTTGTTGCTACAAGACAAAATCAGTTCAAACGCCAATGCAAATGTGAAAAGTTGAAGCTAATGAGAAAGTGCCTGAGGGCGCACTTACAAAATATTTTTAGACCCTAAAATGTGTGCACAAGCGGGGCATATTTGCTTGACTAATGAGTGGATAAACAAGTCAGATCAGCATGTTGGTTGCATCTTAAAAATTTCACTTAATTTCACCCAAAGCTACACCGGCTCACTCTGGTAGCTCATTCTGCGCTACCAAATTGCAAAGAAAAAATAGGCAATTCTCAAACAGTGCCTTCATGAGAAACTACAGGGGCAGGAATAAAGGAGGAAAAGAAAATTTGGAAAGTATGTAGGAGTAATGAGGATTTGAATGTATGACTCAATAAATCAACAGTCTGCAGTGAACAAGGGAGGGAGGGGAGAGGTCCATGGAGAATCTAGTCTGGCCTCGGGATGGAGGTAAAACTATCCAGGAGAACAATGGGCTTCTGTGTCTCACTCTGCTATCTCTTTCGCACTATTTCCAGCTACTATGGCTCTCCTTTAAATGTAAAAATGAAGATTTACCAACTTGTTAGAGGTGTTTGGAAAGAAAACCTTGCTCTCTTTGACACATCTTCCCCTCCTTATACCCTATTATTCATTTCTTCCCTTCGTCTTCTCCGTCTTTCTTCCCCCCACGTCTCTCACTTCTTGTTTATTGATTCTCTAGATTAAGAATTCCTTGGGTGGAGGATTGTAACACACAAGCATCAAATTATTTTGGGCTGTGCTTATTTGCCTTTCCCTTGCATCTATTTGGCCTGTGTCTGTAGACAATTATGCCTCCCCAGCCCCAGACTCAGGTGCTAATAATGAAGGACAAATAGAATCATATGTGTAAACTTCCCCCACTGATGAAAATTTATATTAACTTTCTGCCACAGTAAACAGAGCTGCATAGCTACACCCTCCCAGGAGGCTTGACGAGATGAATTTACTTGCTCCTACCTCAGGAAGATCGCTTCAATGTGAGGGGGGGGATGAGTGTTAGAGGTGGGAGGGGTTTAGAGGGGTGTCTAACTCCATTGTGTAACCTTACACTTATTTTTCTACAAACGAAGACAAAACATAGGTCTGTTTTGCCCATCAGATATGTCGAGTGTGTGTGTTTGTGTCTGTGAGAAGGAGTTAGAGTGCATTTGTGCCGATATGAATGTGTCTGCTTCAGCTCTGCTACTGGGAGGTCAGCCAGCAAAAACAAAGAGCACGGCCCGCTGTCATTCACTGCGACCGCTAACATTTGCTAACATCCCACCTCCTGCTGTTATTGCCATGGATATTCTGTACAAATACAAAGATGGATGTGTTCTAGCAAGGGAGAATAATTGTTTTCAAATACTTTGAGTTGAACTTTACCACAGAATAACAAAACAAAACAGATTTTGTGTGTTTTTTGAAGTCTGAAGTCCAGTGATAAATGCTCGCCAGTTGACGTCCACTTCAATGGCTGATGTTTGCTGATATTGGACCGCCTGCTGTTTTCACCATATTCTGAATATAATGAGAAATCTGGTTTAGCAACATTTAGGCTAAACTTATGAAAATGTAAAACTTGAGGAAAAAAATATGCATGGTGTGTTGGTGTTTAGTTTGTGTAAGTTTAAAGTCTTGCTAGCACGCTGATGTTTACTGTAATGGCTAACTTCTGCTATACCACTCCCTGCTGATGAAAACATAGTCTGAAAAATACGAGGAAGTGCAGTTGTTAGCATAACTCGCCTGCTTTTGCACACTTTCACTCATATTTCAGATACATAATGGAGAATACACATAACTTGAATTCATAGCAAACTTACAGAAAGCTGTGTGATGTTTTCTTCGATAGCTAATGATTGCTAGCGTGGCGTCTCCTGCTACTTTTTGGTCTAAGCTCAACAACACCCCCAATACTGTTGTTTTTGTGTGTCATTATCAAGTTTAAAAGAAAGCATGCTAACTGACCGTCTTTGTTAACACAATGTGATGTTGTTATCACTGAGGATGTTCAGAACAAATACATTTATGTGTTCTTGCAAGGGAAATGAAGAAACCTGACCTTTTTCAAAAACAATCTCAGAACTAAAAAAAAAAAAGCATTTTGTGTTGCATATTCAATGTCCAGCACTACATGCTTTCTTTCTGCCTCCGACCACCAACATTCAAAAAACGGACCTCTGGCTCCTTCAATCTTTAGCCTAATACAAAATCCCCAAATTCACTGTAAAATTATCTTTTTGTGTGTTTTTAGAGATTTGAAAGTTCAAACATTACCATTAACCTGCTGTTGGTCACTGCAACTTCTTTCGCTAGCACTGCATATCCTGCTCTTGGATATTACATTCAATGAGATAATTAAGTTGCTGTTAGTAAATCTAAATTAAAACCTATGTAAAATCTTAGTTTAGACCTCCTAAACATAATGAAAGAGTTTTGTGTTTCTAAGACAATTTAAAGCCCGACTACCAGAGCTTGCCTGTTGTCCTCATGCTGCATTCTCACATCAAGTGATAGCAGCTGATGTTTACCAGCGCTGAGAAATCATCACAATTTCAGTGAAAGTGTGTTCCTGCAGTCAATTTTGCTGTGTTCAGCACAGGTTTTGAAGCGGAGAGAAATGTGCTGGTGGACTTTGACATTTCTTCAAAGTCCCTTGACTAATTGTAGATGGACTTTAAATGTTCACCAACTCATATTTAATAGAGCTTGGCGCTGTTTATCGTTGTACAAACATAATGTGATGTCACTAAGTGAAAACTATATAGTTAGACATATGTCATTTCACAAATCGCACAACAGGAGCAGGCCCTAAAATTCACCAACGGAGATGAACGCAGCTGTAACAGAGGTAGCGAAGTTAAGTTGAGGTCAACTCTTGCTGGTGAAAAATTCACCATTTAGAACATTTTTGACATACCCAATGGACATCAGAGTTTGCCAAATAGTCAGTGTGAGAATGTGGCTTTTAAATGCTAACTCTCATTTTACCTACAACTACATCTCCTGCTGTTATTATCTTGAATATTACAAAAAAATAAATGTAGAATAAAGTTTTAAATAAAAGTATGGAAAAATTATTGTTTACATCTGTCTTAAAGTAAAGTTTTAATATAATATTTCTAAACTTAAAGAGAGAAAAAAGCATCTTGTGTGATTTCATCAGGTTTACTGCCTAATTATGAATGCTAAATGCTTCCTAAATCACACTTCATCACAAAAATGTCATAACTGCCTTTCTTTTTTCTATATTTTCCCACTATCTTAGTGTTTTTCTTCCATTCTTTATCACTCATGACCCCTCAAAGCCCCCTTTTTATCCCTCCCTCTCTTGCTCTGCTGGTGGCTTTAGCAAAGTCTTCACTTTGACCCGTGCTGCAGCGTTACGTTTAGATAAGGTGACAGCAGGCCCATTCAGCGGCGCTTTTATCTACTGCTGCTCTTAGGGAAGTCCTTTAGAAGCAGACAAGTGAGAGCTACCACAATATACTATCACAAAGAGGCCGACAGAGAAGAAGAGAGGAGACCGGGGGAAGGTATTTGTGTGCCTAGAGGACGGCTGAGGAGAATATGTGTGTGTTTTTGAGGTCAAGTGCTCCCTTTGTAAGAGTCAAGCTGGTATGAGGCAGCTGGAATAAAAAAATTACACAAATAGGAACAAGTCTCCATTGGACACACTCTATAACTCCTGAATTGCTTGATTTCTTCCTTAGGTGATAATGATCCCTCTCCTATTCAGTTCCAGACGAGTGAAGGTTACACAGCTGGATGAATACCTGATCTGAAATGTTGCATTCATGCACAGTTAATGCTAAGCCCAGTGGAATAGCTGGAATTTTAGGAAACTGGGGAAGGCATTGATTTTATGACACTATTTCGGAGCTCAACTATTACGCCTACAGCAGCTAATTGAGTGGCTGAAAAACAGCTGGATTTCAGCTCAAACTTGGCTCCTCTTATCTTTTTTTCAGAGGATCAGACCCAGAATGAAGATGTTTTCTGAGGCGCTTGTGTCTGACTTTGTTGACAAGCCCTTGTTAAGAGGCTTCCACTCCAAAAAACATGGCCAGAGGCGAGTAGCGATCTGACTGGCACCAGAGAACAAGCAGCTGCTGCAGAAAAAGCTGCTCTTTGTGCAGAGTGCCAATACCAATAGATGCTGTTAGAGGGGATAAATGTGCTGACAAATGTGTGCACTGGGAGACACGTGCACAAACAAAAGGCTGGGGTTAAAGAGGTAAATAAAAGGTTGCTGCATCCTGTGTAGGTAAACTACATTTAAGTTTGTTTATACTCCATTAAAGATGCACACATCCTGCTCAATCCAACACCAGAACACAAAACAATGATGAGGGGCAACAGGAAAGCTGCTGAGTGTCACGATCATCCATCTTTATGTCGTTTAAAATCCACACTGTTTACGTGACACCAGCAAACACTTTGCATCTGTGTACATCCGATCCTGTCTTGGGGTAGGAGGGGGGATGCTCTGCTGTTGCATGTCGATAGTATGAGTGTCTGTCTGTCTAGTCCTGAACGGCTCAGGTTAAGTGCTGAGTCTAAGTGTTCTCCTGTTCTGGGGTCGATGAGTGAGCGCCATGACCTTAGCTGTGAATGACATCATCTCACCCGTTGCCTGGATAAGCCTGAGTTTGGCCTCCGGCTGCAGTGACACATGTGAAAAGATATGTCATAAAAGTAAAATGTAGGTTCTTCAACAGTTTTTTGCATACTAACAGTGATCAAGACTTAAAAAAATGGTTTAACAAGACCTGTGCTGACGTAAGTGAAAAAATATTTACTAATGCTGTAGCTATTTTTATCCAGTTAAAACTAGTTCACTTTAAAAATCTAATTTCAAAGAATTTCCAGGCCAAGATAGGCAGCAGCACCGTAAGTTATTGCCATTTTCTGTGACTGGATAAATAATTGGTTAATTCTTTTGACATTGAGTCAGATCTTTACATGTTCAAGCCAGAACAATTAATCTTGGTACCTAATACAGATCACATACAAAGTTTTGGACTAAGATGGCTTTTAGTTTTAGTCCCATTTTTGTCGTTCCTGCCAAAAGTTAGTCTGGTTGCTGTTAAAAAAACCTCAAAGACATTCTACTTCAGTTTTAGTCCTTTCAGTTTGGTGTATAAATGTTTATGCAGTTATTTCATCTTTTTCATGATAAACTGTGGAACATAGTTATTTTTTTTTCAACCTTTGTATTTGATGAAAAGATTAGACCGATGTTTGTTGCAGTGCAATGCTTTCAAATAAAGGCGGCCACCTTAAGAGAGGCTTACCTCCATCTTAACTGGCTAAAATGATATATTGCAAGAAAATGACCAGTAATAACTGAGAAGTAATACACGTATTAACATAACCCCCAAGCAACCCCCCCCCACCAACTTAAATAGGAATTTTCCAGTGGAAGAGACTTTAGATGACAAGATTCCGACAAAACTAACTCCGACTATGGATAAAAAGTGGATTAAAAAAAAACTTCTTGTCATGTTTACACTGTTCGCCTTTTTTTGTAAAAAAAAAGGCCCTGAACTAGTTTGTTGTTTTTATGCATTTATTTTAAGAAGATATCCCAAAAGGTGATATATAGTATATTCTTAATTGTCATTATTTAATATTTCATGTTAGGAACTGACCAAGAAAAGAATGAACAAGAATTTCATCAAAGTTAGCAGTATACTTTGTGTTGAAATATCAAAAAATGTGCACGTAGTCGTGTATCAACTTTGCTGTTTCATGACAACGCAAGCTGCTGGCACTGTGGAAATCCATTTCTCTGTTTGTTGAATCAGCCAGTAAAACATGTAAAAGATGCTCATGCTTTGCTGAAATAAAAACAAGTCTGCATGACAGTTAGTTATTAATATGATGAGGTGATTTGTGCCTTTCTTTTAAAGTGTGGTTTGTTGGTTGGAATCTGGCAATAAAAATCACATTGTGAAGCAAGATAATGACAGAGTATTTTACAGCACATTGTGGGACTTTAAGCAGGATGTTAAATCACTTTTTTTTACCAAATAGTTTTTTTGAAGTTGTAGTATTAAAAGCACAGGCTACCTCAAACATAAAAACTACAGAGTTTAATCAGTGTTATTCATATAAAGCATGGACCTTGCAACATTAAATTTACTGTCTGAATTAATGAGAGAAATAATAACAATAAATGTAAGGGAGAGTCAAAGCACTGACTGCCTGGAAGCTGAACGACATCATGAAATAAATGTCTTAAACTTCTTTATATTGTTTACTTTTGAAATATTTATAGTGTTCTGTAACCTATATTGACAGGAATGCACTACAAAATATGGCAGTATCTTGATGTATCCATATTTTTTTTTACCAAATCCAACAAAAAAGAAATGAAATAAATTAAATCTAAGAGACTTTGGAGAGACAGATTCATAAAAATAATCTCAAGAAATATCAATAAAGTTAATTGTCAGTTGCCACTGAAGCATTTCTAATGTCCCCCAATAGTTTTTCAAAGTTTATGACCCCTCTCTCTTTTTCCAATGACCCTGAATCATCCAAATGAGCCGTCCTCTCTCCATCTTTCAGTGACTTCCCCCAGAAATCAACTTAATAAAAAGCCATGTGTCTGTAAGGGCAGCAGATCACTCTCCTCCTTCTCCCTTACTTTCTCTGCTTATGTAACGCAAATCTCCTCCTCTATCTCTCTTTCTTTCCTCTGCTCTGTATTGTGCTCTGGTAGTTGTCTGTGAATATTCCAATTACATCGCTGAGTGTTTGACCTTTAAATGTCCTGTAGAAGATATAGTTATCTGCCTTCCACTCTGACACCCGGCGTCAATCAATCAGTGTTTCACCCCCGACATGCTCACAACAACAGGCTGAGAAAGTGTTGGTGTATTTGTGTGTGAGCAAAAAGTGAGAAGGAGATGGAGCTATCATGAGCAAAGACTGTGACTTATCCCGCCGATAAAAATGTAAGAATCCATACGGTACACATACAAACACACACAGGAGGGGAAAGAGAGAGAAAGAGGATTTATTCAACATTTTTTCTTTCATCTGCCAACAGCCTGACTGATCCGTCCCTCCATAAACAAAGCCTTTTTCTCCCCCAACAGCATCCTATATCACGCTTCTGAGAACAAGCAAGCGCCGGCGGAGTCATACTTCTTTAGTTTCATTTTTTCTCCCCGCCCTTTTTTCCAAAGAGCTAATCTACATCTTTCATTGAATCAAGAATGGAAATTCACCAGAAATGCTTCTTTTTCAATTTCATGCTGAAGTAGCTCAAGTTAGTGGATGTAATTTCTCCTAACAAGAAAATTTATCACTCTGTCGCACACTTAGTCCAGTGCCTTTTTGCTTCTTTTTTTTAAGCTTGGGCTTTGATAAATGTGCCAAAAGCATGATCACTCCCTTCATAGCGCTCAATACAAGGACGGAACAATTACAGTGGTTATTAAAAAAATAAAACCTCTGGCTGGAATTTGTATGAAAGATAAATGACATATCATTTAAGGGTGTGAAGGCATTACAAAATGAAGGGGGATGGGGGCTGTTTTACACATACTGTAGGGGTATTAACATTAAAGTATGAGAATTATGTCATGGTACAGACACAAGCTGGGAGCAGGATCCTCTCCACATGCTGAAAATGTAGCTCCTCTGAGACAATAGTTCTGGAGAACCACTGATGCACATACTCCAACAAATCCATTTGAAGTTTTGTGCAAATTACGATTTATCAGGTTCTCACTGAGTCGGATGAAAAAGTCCAAACAGGTGAAAAAAGGGAATGCATGAAGAATAGTATTGCTGAAACAATACCACGCATGGCCAAGCCCAGCGGGCTAATGTATATTTATCATGTAAACTTCTGATAAATGCATATGCAGAAACAATCAAATCTCCAGCTTTTCAATTGGAGAGATTTTCGCACCACAGACTCAAGCGTGAAACCAATATCAGCTTAGTGTCTAGTCGAGCTTGAAGTGCCGTTCCTGGGCCCCTCCCTTACAAAAGCATGTTCTGCATATGCTCATGGGTTTGTCGCCTTTATTGGGGTGGAACAAGCAGCTTTGCAGTGCTATCGCTGATCAATTCAGGCGAGTTAAGTCCCACCAGCGTGGGTAAATAAGCAGTGGTTTGGTGCTGATGAGGAGTGGCAGGGTGGCTGTTCAGGGGGTCCGTCTGTCTCCTGCGATGCAATAGTGCGACTTCTGTCATTAACCTCGGGTTAGAGCAGTGGTTCCCAAAGTGGGGGTCAAGAACTGACAAAGGGTTGAAAGACGACAAAGGGACAGATGGGCTGTAGCAACATGCCCTACAACAATCTTTTGGAATGAGCAACACAGCTAAATGGGTGGGTAGTGAAATGTACTAAAATCTCCTGACACCAAATAATGCTGCCTCCCTGTGTACATTTTTCCCAGGTGCTACACACACGTTTAGCTGTGTTGCTCATTCCACAAATGCATGATCCTTGCAAGTTGTACCTCGTTGTAAAGGTGAATAATCAGGCTTTCCAAGGATATAAAATACAAAACCAGTTAGTATTAGGGAAAAAATACCTGACCAAAAAAATGTTTCCAAACTTTTTTTGAGGAGTATTTTCCTCCTGTGATATATCTTCCGATTTTTTCAGGGGAATTTTCAGATAAACAGTGTCCTATCGAATGCTTCTTTCTTTAGATGTTTATCAAGGTCCCTCTGTGGCTGAGTTAACCCGCTGTTTGGTGATATTGGTGAAACTTAAGTCGAGGGTGGGACCTCCTCCCTGCATTTCATTCCCATTTTGTTTCTCCTCTTAACAAGTCTTTCACTGTCTGATTGTTTCCACAGAAAGAAAAGCGCAAAAATAAATACAAATAAAAGAATATGTTTGGAACGGCTGGGCACACTCTCTTATCAGCCTCACTCTGCACTGACATATGAAGCATCCAAAAGACCACAGCAGCCTAAAACTCCAGATGTTTCTTTTTATAGTAACTTATTGCAAGGTAGTTAGAGATAGACAAGGAATCTCAGAATACTGTGCTGAAAGAAAAGAGTAAATTTGATCATGCAAAGGTAATATCTCTGAGTGTCTTTAAATAGTACATCCCTATATTGTTGCTGTCAAGTGGGAAAGGATGAATCAGACTCTCCGACAATGTTTTAACCATCCATTGACCTCATTTTGTCGCTGTAATTTTTCAGTAATCATTACAATAAACCAATTTAGCTTTCCAATTGTAGTCTTGCAACTACCTGAGTCTTTAAGAACCACTTTTCTACACTGTTCTTTGCAAAACTGCTGTTTCTGTGGGTCCAAATTTACAAACAGCATTGCAAAGTTGCAAATAATACAGATGTTATTCCACCTTGACAGCAAAGTGAGCACCTGGCCTTCCCTGATACACTCGAAAACCCAGCAGCTTCAGCTCTAAAGCCGGCAGTGAAGAGAGCCAAAGCCGCTGCTAAGTGACATGTCAGTCAGTTCGTCTGTTTGGAGCCTTCAATTCCCCCCGGCCGCAGCTTATTTACTGCATTTGTATGAAAAGCTGTGAAGGGGAGAGGACTGAGAGCCCGGCTGGATCTCTTACATATGTATACAGTGTTTGGAGGCAATGCGTAAAAGAGCATCTCCCCTTTGCAACCTGCTAGCGTAACAACTACAAACAACCGGGAGTAGAGCTGTTTATATATTCAGAAATGGGTCAGAGATGGAGGTAATCGGAGCAGCGGAGGGTGTTAACAAATGCAACAGAAGGAGGGGAAAATGGCAGAGATAACTGGGATCTGCGTGGCAGGGAGAGCACAGGTGACATTAGAGGTGCTACATTTTGCTAGTCATCTTCTTAACCAGATTTGAAGTCTTTTAGTTCAAGATGGAAAGGAAGGGAGGGGGGGTACACACAACAAACCATCAGGCAAGCGTTTCAGAGTCTGATTTGTTACTATTCATGGCTAAAGCGGAGAGGAACTGTAATACTAGACATGCTTGTTAAATTCACAACACTCCAAAGCTGCCTTCTAGCAAATCCTGTCTTTTGGTTGTCAGCTTAAGACTACCCCGGCATATGCATATGTAGGATTTTTAAGCTCTGTTAAATGGATAGCGGTGTCGTGGCCTATCAAATGACTGTAAGCCACTTGGATTTCTTTTGGTTAAGCGGGAGAGGGATGCATTGGAAAGCACACTCCCCCAAATAAATGTGTTTTCTCCATCCTGTTAATACCACTTTATGGCACGGCAGAGCTATTTACACGTGTGTTTTCAGGCTGCAGGTGACAGTAAGACTCCACCTCGCCATATTAATGACTGGTACTCTGTTTAAGCCGACGACAGGGGAGTGGCAACAAACAATGACAGAATGCTTGTTTTCGATTGTGAGTCCGCGACAGATGATGCTCCGCGTGCCACCAAGGCAAATAAATTATTGTGGAGGGTATTGAGCTGAAGCAATTGCTCAGCTGACTCTGAGAATGAGCCAAGTGTGTGTTTGTATGAGTGTGAGTATGCATGCCTGGGTCTGTGTTTGCGCTCGTGTGAGTGGACGACGTATAGATCCAGTGCCATTTATTTCCCAGAGCTGGAGCGGGGCAGTTAGAGAGGCGTAAAAGGAAATGAGTTGTGAAGTGGCCATTGATCCCGGCCTGTGCTGTGTTGGTTGGAGACTGGGGGGCTACTGGCTGCAGTGTGTCCAACTCAATGGCTGTCTCTTATTTACACTGAGGTGGTTAACCCCAGCCCAGTTCATTTATCACTGAGCTAATGCAGTGCACAGAAGAAATGGTAAAAAAAGAAAGAAAAAGTGCAGTCTAGAGGGTTTTCAGCACTAATGGTGATCTCAATACTAGTATTGACTGTAATAGTGCTGGTATCAGTTCTAACATTAGACAAAATAGAGCAGCCATCCAAATCAATACTGGCTGACATAGTCACAGAGACAATACAGGAATCAATACTGATGCAGGTCAATCCAAGTATACATAAATACATGCTGATACTGTACTTAGATACCAATGTTGCTAATACACTGCTGTCTTTAAAACCAATACGCACCAGTAAAATACTGGCAACAGTAGCAATGTTGACTGCAATTATTCTGTTATTGATACACTTATCGGTTGTTACAGCACTGGCATTAATACAGGTATCCGCCAATATGCATCCTGGTTGACAACATACTAGCCTTGATATTATATCAGGCCATTATATTACCAGCATCCATATTAGCCAATAAAGTCAGTATAGTTAATACAGATATTCTCAATAATATACTACCGATTATACAAATGTTGCTGGAATGCTGACATTGATGGATATATAGGTAGCTAGCATGCAGCCATCGATACAAACAATGACCAAAAAAAAAATACTAAACATGTTTAATTCTGGTTGAGACGATAGAGATATTATTTTGATACTGGCCCACACAAAATGGCATTATATGAACATGAGTCACAGTATTGGCATCAATGCCATTATTGGCAAAGGAGTACTAGCATACATACTAATAGTGGCTGACACAATAGAAGCATTAATACTGACACTGACCAAAACCAGACTATAAAAGGTACTAAAACTGCCTGATACAGTACTCTCAGCAGTATCGATAGTGGCCAATAAATCACTTCCAATGACAACACTGCTACAATCCAGGTAATGACATTATTATTGGTGCCTGCAATATTGGTATCAATGCTAACGGCAGCAAAAAACAAATATTTGCAAATTATTCATTCTAAAATGCAAAGAATTGTCATTGACATAAATTGTGACAAGCACACTTCTAACATATACAATAGTTGTTACTATATTGTATTATATGTATGTATTACATGATATTGCTGGCATAGACACTACCGGTCAATTAGACAGCTATAAATACTCATATTGGCTGGTACAGCATGGATACCTATACTGGCCAATAAAGACATGCAACATAACAAATATTGGCTGATATAATGCAGATACTGACACAGTTATTGGTAACAACAATGTGGACATCATTAGCAATATGGGCTAGCAATACTGGCATTGATACCAATACTGGGTCACACAGTAATGGCAATGTTACACATATTGGCTGAAGCAGTGATGTCATTGCCCCAGATATTGGCAATTATGATAGAAACACTAATGTCCATACTTTGTACAGGTTTGATACCGTAAGCATACCAGCCCCATCATGATTAACTGGTTTCATGTTTATTATCATGTTTTAATGAAAAATAACATGAAGCAAATGGCCAAAAGTGAGGTATTTGTTAAAGCTCAACTTCAGTTCTATGTGCTTTTCCACAGATATTACATATATTTTCAGACTTAGAGGACTGGATTCTTTGTTAAATACATTTTATTTAAATGTAAGAACTACTTGCAATTTGTGGCTCACCTTCTATTAGATTTTTTTTCTTTCTGAGCAAATACTAGCCTGTTAAATCATTATGGCAAGACAAAAACACACTATATGATCTGCTTTTTCTACCTGTACAAGCTTATTTCTAACTAATTGAGCATAAAACAGCCATAAGTGTTTATTTCCAGAAGATTTCCCTCCATCCATCCCTTTCAACCTCCCTGTCTCTTCTGCTCTCTATCTCTCTCTGTCCCTTTCTCCCTTTCTCTCTTTCAAACCTTGCAGCTTGACATTTCGCCGTGCTCTCGGGGGACTCCTGTGCGAAATGGAGTTACTGGGAGAGCGCCACTGTAAATTCCAGAAGGCCATATGTAATGTGTCTTAAACACAGATGGACAGGCCAGGTTTGGAGGAGCAGAAGAATGAGACTTGAGGAGGAAAAAAGGTGGACGAAGAGGTGGATAGATAATAGAATAATACAGTGTTTTGTCTGGGGAAGGGAGCGCAAACAGAAGCTGTGCTGTCATTCAGACCCTATATCTTTAGTGTCATCGCAGAGGAGGAAACTACAGGCCTATATGTCACAAGCCTGTATGTACTATCCTGTAGGGACCATCTGCCAATAGCAAGGCTTGAAATAAAAAGAAGTATGGCTCTCATTGTAAATAAGTCCAACACTAGGATTGCAAGAGCGGAGCTGTCTTTTCACTGAAAGGGGGAATAATTTTACAAAGACATACAGTGCACGCTGCTTCTCTAATGCTCCTCCAGCTTTTACAGGAAGCTCTTATCGTCTCACAGATGATGATGGCCAACAAAAGGCTCCTTTATGAATTCGTTCATATTTCAGCCGGGGTCTGTCTCCTGTCCTGAGAGGTGATTGATGCGTCAGGCCGGGGCCGGTGTCTTATTTACACAGTTGAGTGGGGCAATCTCAGGCCTGAAAGATAAACCTAATGAGCTTCTTTGTGTAAGGGTGCAAATGAGAGACACCATCCTCCCTCCCCTCCCCTCCCTCCTTTCCCTTTTCCATCCAAAGGGACAGTCTGGGTGATTAGGCCTTTAAATTATGCTCAAGGGCAAAGCGCAGATTTGCATCTTAGGTGTGTGTATGTGTGTGTGTCTTCTTGGAGAAAGACGGAGAGGCAGGTGAAGGGCAGAGTGAGAGGAAGATGCTGGAGGCTTGTTTGTGAGAGGTGATGCTGGGTGAAAACTGTGACAGTATTTTTAGTATTTACCTGCAACAAACTTGAGTTGGTATAAGAGAGAGGTAAGCTCACACGTCTGTCAAAAAAGCACACAAACACACACACTGTCGCTTTTTTGTCTGTGGGGTAACTTTCTCCCTAATGACTTTCATTTTTGGGGGAGAATTTAATTTGCCCCTAAACCCTAAATATTACCCATCACTAGCTGTCACATTCCTCATCCCTTCTCTTTCCTGGAGCTAAACAGCGAGGAAGGCAGGTTAATTGCTGTCACTCTCAAGTTGGACCACTGCCTAACTCCCGTGTAGCGACAGGGTTAGCCTGGGAGTACGATGGCACCTCAGTGCACTTCTGGTAATTTATGTCAAAATGCTGCAGTCATTTAAATGGGAGCAGATGGTTTGCATTTTTGCTGCATCATGTGCCAAAGAAAAACAATGTAAGCTGTAAAGCAGTTTACCAACATGTCGACGTTCATAACAATTTTTTGTACATTGCTTTTTTGTGCAAAAGTAAATAAAATATTGTCATAAATAAGAGCATTTCACAGTCAAAAATGATGCAAACGTGTGAATAGGCTTCCAAAACAACACAGTGGGTTGTCATAAATTCCAATTTTTATAAACAAAAATAGCAGACGTAGGCACCTGCTATTGGGTCATGTCTTATTCACACAGTCTCAGTTGCACAAAAATATTTGCAAATTTCTGTGCTCTCTCTGTATAGATTAAAAATACGACTGAAACCTACGTTTTTCAAAGTTTAATACTTCCAACACAACAATTAGAAGAATAATCGTGATGGAATTGTTGTATCAATAATGCTTCAGGATATTAAAATTATACCTGTTTCAGTATCAAGGCAATGAGTCAGAAACCCAAGTTAGCCAATAAGACATGGTATTGATAGTCCATGATGATCTGAGTCCTTATTGATACTGCTATCAACACTTTTCTATTGCTGTAGAGATGTTCAAATGGCTGTATAAGTTCTATTATACAAACAAGACAGGTACATTGATTTCACATTGTTAATAAAAAGATATCACCTCCAGACAACTGGATTTATTCCAGTTTCTATCCAAAATCCCACTTTCTGTAAGCAACATTTTGACACATTTTTAAGATTCTTATTTTAATGGTCAGAAATATCCTAATTGGTAATTAGTGGTGATTTGATTGTGAAAATTTGGGTAAAATTCAAATTTGTTACCAATTGATCTGTGTGTGTAATTCTTCCACTATTATACCACTTTCTCTCATTTTTTGACCATGATCAGAGTTTATCAAGCCATTTACCTCTCCAGTCATAAGTACTTCCCGTCTGAATCAGTAGTTATGTGTGTGACGTAACAAACAGATAAACATCTGCAGCTGACATCTGTTTATCCAGTGTTATTTGGCAATGGCTGGTGTTTGGAAAATGAGCAGATATTGGCTGCATCTGTGCATAATCAATCATAATATGACAGTTCTTTGCCTCATTTAATAAGCTAACTAGATTTTATCCTGTCAGTTTCCACATTAAATCAATATTTACCAACTTTATTTCTGAGTTAAGAAAATCTTACTACGGCTATTTTGAGTAAAGAAGTATGACTGAATGACAAAAATTGTGATATCCATTTCTACACCTAATATAGAGGGGTAAGGATACAAAGTATTTAATTCTTTCTAATATTTGAAATGTCAGTGTTTCTATACTCAATTTAAATGAAACCAATACTCATAAATAGATGTTTTTTGGAAAGAACACCATGTATCTATTGTACTAGAATTGACCTGTTTGTCTCATTGTGAAAGTCTATTGGTTTAAAAAATAGACTGATGTGAAAAAAGAAAATATACAATACTTTATTGTTTTTTCAGAAGCAGACATTTACTGTCACCAAGGTGAAACATTATGGCACATTTATACATTCTGCAGGTATAACAGCCATTTTTCTTGTGGATATGGCTGACTGTAGAGTCAGTATATTGGCCTTAAATATTGGCATGTATGTTTATATCTGTTGGGAATGATGATCAGCCTTTTTACATCAGCTATTATATACTAATACAGATAATTTTTCAATAGTATTGTGCATATTTAGCTATTTTGTATGTGGTATGTTAATTGCCTTATACAATCTTAGTTGATGGATACACCACCAGAAGCACAGAGGAAAAATTCACAGTTATGTAATACGTCCTGATACGTTCTTTGAACATGTATATGTGTGTTTCAATGTGTTTTTCGTTATCAAAAATTGCAATCAAACCCCTGAATCATGATTTACCAGCACAAATACATTGTTAACTTTTCAGTAAGAGATAGCTGGAAAGTAGTCTGCACCAGAATTACAAATCAGTAAGACTAAATCTTCATATGTATTTTAATGAACTCTCAGCCACAATTCCAGTCAAATACTTTGTCACTGGTAACAGCCATTGTAGCTTGAGAACAAGACAACTGCCTTGTTCAGAAATGCTCTTTGACTTGGATGTAAACAAAAGACATAGAATGAAAGGATTGCATGTGTCAGGATCACTGCATCAGCAACGTACTGCAGTAATCTTTTGCTGCATAAAGTAATATTGTGCTGATGCAGTGATTCTTTGTCCTGAAAGTGGTCATTCTGACTGTTTTGAGTTTTGTCTTTACATAAGACTAGCTGACTGAACTTGGTTTAAAGTTGTGCTGTTTTTAGGAGTCCCTAATATTAACCAATGACCAACACTTGTTTTGGTATCAAACTCTTTCTAAAACTTTAGTGCTGTCTGAAATTATGGATAATAATATTTTCGACCATCCCTGACTGAAACAGTACCAATGTACTTGTGTAATTTAGACAGAGTGCAGGAGTTTGCTTATGTAACTTAAAACACACACATGTAGTATACCTGTTATAGGGCATGTCAGGACTTCTTACAAAACTACGACAAATTGGGACATGCCTTCTATGAGGTCTGGGAGACCTAAGACAGAGAATTTTTCTTTTGTGCTGCAGGTTATAAATCTATCTTTTGAGGTCAGATTTGATTTTTACGCTGAATTGTATGTTACAAAGACTGAATTGTATTAAAACACAAGGTACCCAAAAAAATAACTGGAAATGACAACCACTAGCAAAGTGGAATATTTTCCTTTTAACTTTGGTCAAACATTTTTTTTTTGTATAATTTCCCCATTAGATTTGAGTTTTATGAGTCAGTGGTTTGGACAGTGTCCGACCAACGGCAGAGCTTCATCTTGTTCTGAATATCAATAAACTTCTCAAAGTACTGGGTCCATTTAGAGGGGGCAGAAGTCCCAAGTATTGGCTCATCAATCCCACTGATAACCTCGCACAGGATTAAGTCCACAGACCACTGTAATCAACTAACAGCCTCATTATGGGACATTATGGTATGGATCCGAAGATCAATGCACAGCTCCCAAGTACATACACAGCTGCATCTAATATTAAAATGTAAGATTTAGTGTAGTGGAAGATGAATTGATTGCTAATATGAGCTCAGCGCATTTTTTAAAAAAGCAGGGGGAGCTTTTAGCGTAGTAATTAAGGCTGTGCTACATTTATCATTCGCTGTGATACATATCTGGAGCTGGCAAATTGCAATCAGATACAGTGGGTATCTAATCTGTGATCTCAAATCAAATTAGGTCTATTTAGACAACCTTGGGAGTGGGGGTGATGAAACCCGGACGGGAAATTAGGGGTTGGAAATTCAATTGTGATATAATGGTTCTCATTCCGATGCATGGATAAGGGCGGGTGGCTTTAATATGGAGCATTATAACTTCTTTTATATGTACATTAATGATAGCAGGCAAATAAAAACAAGTACCTTTGAGTGTTTTAAAGGGAAAAATTCCACTATCAATATTTGAATATGGTAAAATTGCTCTGGTGTAACCTGGCTGAGGAGACCTTAAGATGCTGCTCTTCTAATTATAGCTGCAGGTGGTATTTTGGAGCTGCTAAGGTAATGGCACAACCCACAGGGACAGTGGAGAATTCATCAGTGCTTATTATTAATCATCCCCCCAGCAGCGTGATGAGAGACCGCAGCTTCTATACCCACCGGACCACTCAATGTCATTCCAAATATGGGTGGAAAATTACACCCAACAGCCTTCCTTCAAAATGGACTCAGAGCAGAGAAAAAGAGAAAGAGAGAGAGGGATAGAAAGAGAGAGAGAAGGGGAGGAGGGCAGGAATTTTTCAGAATCATCTCACAGGTGAAGAGAAGAAAAAGGAAATATGACCACACAAATGCATGCCTCACCGTTCTTCGTATGCTAACAGCTGCAGAATAGCGACCTCTCTGCTAACTAATGCATAAAAATATGACTTCATGTTCCGTCGTCTTTCTTGGACTCTTTCGGCTCAGGAAGTGTGTGTGAAGTTAACAGCGAAGGGCCCCCTGTTTTAAAAAGCCTCCAGAGACCTGTTAGCTGGACCGCTCATTTCAATGTGTCTGTCTGTGTGCTGGGGAGAGAAGGAGAGCGGGGCTGGCCTCTTTTACAAGGCGCACACTGTCACATCCTCTTCACAACCCCACCCACCACCCAGCACCCACCACCACAAGCTCTCAGCCGTACATCAGTCTCAGAGACTTAACTACACACTTTATGCTTACGCCGCTTTTCTCTCTCTTTGCTGTGTTTTTTTGTGGCTGCTTTGCTTTTAGATGACTTACTGAATTTACATTCACACACTTTCGTGAGGTAGTGTTAAACAAACGTCCTTTCTTTTCTTGATTTAAATTATATCTATAAAAAAGTCACACAAGACATCTAAAATTATCATAAACAAAACCACGGAAGCGCCCTTTGGTCTGATAAGATTCTAGGTCATTTGCAGTAGAAAGTACCAGCGCTGTCTCAATATTAATCTTGTAATGTAGGCATGATGTGAACAAGTTGATTCAACATAAAGGTCTTGTATCATTTCTAAAATCATCCACTAGAATCTCTCATTTGCTGCTTATTTTTTCCCAGATTCTTTTAAAGAAGTTGCTGTTCATGAATATTTATTCCTTATTACCAAATCTCTTAATGCAAATGAGATGTAAAGAAGGTTCTTCAAAATAAAAGCCATGTAACACGTCATGAAATAGTGCATAATTGGCAGCTTTTAGGCTGTATCTCTATATGCAGACAATTCCTACAAAATAAAACCCACAGAACATTCCTCAAATCATCTGAAGCTACAGCTCATTGGTAACTGTTTTTTCTGACAAATTCGAAACAATTGAATTTAAGTGATTTATAATTAAAAGATTTTAGAGTCTACACTTGTCCAAACTTTAAATAAAGGCAAGGTGTTGTTAAGCCCAAAAATCTTGTGAAACTACACTTCATGGACAAATTTCTGTCTTAAAAATACAACTGTCTTCTTTTATGAAAATCCTCTGACGTTAATCAAGATGAGGGCTTCTTAATTCAAACTAAAAGCCAGAGAAATGTCCCTGTTCACCTGAAAGTCTACCTCAGTCTCATCCTTTTGTTCCAAAACCACTTTATTTTTACTTTGAGTAAAAATAAAGTGGTTAAGTCTATTAGATAAGTCAAGATGTAGAAAATAAATTTACAAAACATCTGGCAGGATTTTTTTCAAAATAAAAGTTCCATTAAATTTTCACATCACCTGAAACTATGCTTTGTTTGTACACATTTATCTTGAACCATTCATAAAAGTTTTGCTTTCAAATAATATTTTCTCTCTCCTGTTAGCTCTCTGTACATTGGCTTTATTTAATTTTTGATTTTAAAAATTAAAGTTTCAAAACACCCTTATTTCATATGAAGGTAACTCTCACTGTTACCTGTTTGTCATCAAAAATACATCCCTGGGACAAAACTTAGAGTTAAGGTTTATTTTTTTAAAATAATTAAAATGATTTGCAGTTTAAAATAATTTATCCTCTCATAAATAACTTTTATGCAAGGTGTAGGGTCTGAAACTGACTAAAAAATACTGAAACTTCTGCTGATATCAACTTTTTGTCTTAAAAGAGTTTACACAATGCAGTAAAAAATATCAGTGTAATTAATTATTGAAAATTTTGAATGCTGGAAGAATGAAGGGGAGATTCTTAAAAAAAAAGGCATTAAATTCTAAAATAATCTGAAACTTTCCCAGATTTAGAGCTGTTTTGTTGTTTAAATTTTAAAATGTTGTTCAAGAAGAGCTTTTTGAGAAGAAAAAATGTGTCCAAAGTGCATAATATAAGTATGTTTGTTCAAAATAAAAGCCTCAATTCAACTAAAAACTATTTTTGCACCTTTTTTGTCTTCCACATACTTAAACAAATTTAAGCATTTTCAATCAATACATCCAGTATTCTATCATTTTGTTGACCAATTGTGGAAGAAAACAGATGTCTCCCTTTTAAGATTTCTACGTTTTGCTGTGATGAGGTTAAGTTTTAATAAAATAAAAGGCAAAAAATATAAAATCTTTAACTGTCTTATTTGCATCTTTTGTTGAATTATACAGAACTTGAAAACCTTAAAAATACATAAAATGCATTGAAAAAATGACTAAATCCACCGTCTTCTGTGTAATTCAAAGCATGCTCCTAAGTTACAAACAGTATCTTTATGTCCTGCACTATATCTTTGTCTGTTCTCCTCGATCTGCAGAGCATCGACACAAACAGAACACACTCCATCGGATACTGTCAGATGTAAAAGACTGATGACAGAGGGAGAGAGAATTGACCCCAATCAGGTGTGCGTGTGAGTGCGTGAGTGTATGCAGAAAGTGAAGCAAGTGCTGATAAATGGGGGTTAGGCCACAGAGCTGCAGCGGCCACCAGCAGCACCGCCGGGGTCGTGTTGTGAACGGAGGATGGGCGCTGAGGTGAGATGGGGGCATGGAGGATGGAAGATTGTACACCAAACATCCCCTTTAGCGATACACACACACTGCACACACTTATCTATTGAAGCAAACTATCCAGAGGCGTTCAGCTGCTGCAAAAATATAGGAAAAAAAAAATACACACTCTCTTGCATGAAATTCTCCCAACAACGCAAAAGGACAGCGCGCATCATGACAAACTAGCGGCGTTGTCCCCCCCCTCTCGATCGCCCTGAAGCGCAGCCCTCTGACCTCGTCTCCCACTGCTCTTTTGGGCGAACTGTCAAAGCCATCATTCACCGTGAAAAGACACGAGAGACACTTGACTCCTTTACTCTGCTGGTGACTGACTTTCACAACTCCTGCCCCCTCACATAAACACACACTCCCTGCAGCTCATTCACCCCCAACTTTGCTCCAACCGAGAAGAATAGACTCAAACAATACAACATGGCTATAATGGAGGAAAAGTTAAAGAGATGAAGCACTGTAGAGTGATGCTTCTGATTGAAAAAAAGAAAAACTAATGGACTAAAAAGTAAACTAAGGGGATGGAAACATATGAACAATTTAAAGGAAAATAATGATAAAAATGTGAGCCAATTTGGCAGGAAACAGAGCAAGTTATTCCTCCAAAAGTGTCCCGGTCAAAGGTTTTTCTGCCACTGCTGGATCTGTGTAAACGCGTGGGCCGAGTTAGGAGGCCCTCTGGTGGATACAGCGCTGATATGGCACACACACACATACACTCACGAGTGCTCAAAGTGGTCCGTATGATGCTCTAACACACTCTCTTCTACACACATGCACACACTTTTACATGGCCTTACATGTCTTACAATAAATGCAAATAAAAATGCACAAAAAATCTAGAAGTAAAGGAGTAAAAATGTCTTTCTTTCCACTGGCAAAGGACCTCAGGACAAAACAACAAAAACAGCAAACTGTTTATGCCACATTTCCATAAAAAAGCCAAAAAATATTTTCACAAACACACAAATCTGTCATTGTTCCCTCTTCCTATAAACGTTCAAGACCCCAGTGCTGCCTGAGAGCAAAAGCAGAGTGGTGGAGCGAGGGGCAAACACACTGGGAGAGAGAGAGAGAGCGAGAGAGAGGAGTGAGAGAGCGGCAGAGACGAGCGGGAGAAACACAACTTACCTGCTGTTGTTGCAGATGCAGCAGCTCGACTGTGCTTACTTCGCTGCTCGTGTCACCAGCGCTTGATCTCCCATCTCTACTGCCAGCCTCTAATTGGCTGCTGCTTAGGGTGCTCATTCCATTTTGACTCATTGAACTGTTGCTTATTGTCTCTGTGGCCGACTCCTGCATCATCATGATTTAAAACCTAGAAGTGATTAAGAGGCACCGGTTAGGGCTCTTCTTGTTACAAACCCCCCCCTTCATCCCAGCATTTTTTCCCCTTCATTTTTTTTTTGTTATGCTTCTATTATCAAGCCCTCAGTCCCCCCCTCTGCAAATTAAAGCATTTAAAGAAGAGGGAGGGGGGAGTGGAGAAAGGGAAGAGAGGGGGGGTTGGATGCAGGAGGAGCAATTATGCATTCATTGTGTAAATGAAGCAATACAAAGAGATGCACGTCCTGGTGCTGTTTGAAATGTGCTTCTCACTCTAGAATTTAAGCCTAAATTAAAACCACGTAAAAAAAAACCCCCACCTCTAAAGCATACAAATGTTAATATTGCCTTAAAAATAGACTTTTTTAAATGAGCATTTTTGTATATTTATTGATATATTCCCCTATTTAGATCAAATAAAAGCCAGGACGCTGTCAGATTTGGAGTGTGTGTTGCATGTGAATGAAGTTGCCTAATGATGCAAAGCTAATCATGCAAAATTAAAATTTGGAGGAGGGGGAGGAGGCAGCCAATCACATGCTCCTGAACATTGTAATGGGTTTGTCATCTTTGCTTGGCTCTAAATCTGAAGCCCAAATATTTCTTCATTTAAAGCTGGGATGTTTAAGAGAGCCACATATAAAGCCTCTCCCTGCCTCAGGGCCACACAATGCCAAATATACTCAATGGAAAAATATGTGTACATAAATAAAAACTGTACATTTGGGTTTTAGTTATAAAAACTGTGTATAACTAAAACCCAAATTGAAATGTGTGTTTCATTGAGTTTGACATCAAATTACAGCCATTTTTGCCACGTAACAGCAATTTTAAGCTTCTTTTGAAATGCAACAAAACAGTCGCATTTTTAGGTGCAAATACTTTTCTCCTACCATTTTCTAGATATGATATTAGGTAATACTTAGCAATATATTCTAACACTCCATAAAATAGATCTAAAGAAACAATTAAAGAAAAGTACACTCTTGAACTACTTGCAAAAACAAAACATTTATCAAAAATCTAAATCTACATGGAAGTATTTCTAATGCATATTGGTATCTCAGGTTGAACCACATCTTGTGACTACTGTCATGTTTTCTTCATGTTAACAATTTGTTGATTTTGTAAATGACTAACAGGCCGCATTTAGTTTGTTGGAGGGCCGCATGTGGATCCCGGGCCGCCAGTTGCCCATCCCTGATTTAAAGCTTTATATCTTATTCTTAATAAAGCACAACTACGCCAACACTGAGCTGTAGTTAAACTCCATGTTCATTTATTTAAGTCCATATTTAAGTGTAAATGAAATATAATTTTGTGATGATTTTTGTGTTTATTAAGGCAGAGTAAAGAAGGGGAAAAATCTATCACGAATATCACTAATGATAGTGCTAAAAACAGCATAAATTATGCATATTAGCTCCTCTCTCTCTCCAGTAATAAATGTTTCATCATTTCCCTCTTGCATTTAATGCCTTGTACCTTCAGTGGGGCAGAAAGGACATTAGTCAACATTCTTACAATAAATAAAAGACACTCAGAACCAAGAAATGGCGACTGGGCACAAGCTCAAGAATGGCAAGTTTTGGAGTATTTAATTCTTAACATTGAGGAATTATTGAGAAATTTTGTCTGAAAACTGCCCTCAATTTTCTAATAAAACTTTCAGCCACACATGCAACAAAAGAAGGACAAATGACGGTAAAGAAAGTGTTTTTAAGAGCATTTGTGCCCAGCTCACACGGGTACCGTCTGTGTATTCTTTGGCCGGTAAATACGGTTTTAATAGAGGTGTGTACACGTCCTTCAAATGTGTTTGTGTGCGAGTGTGTGTTTGACGAGGGGCAGATACAGGACAGGCCTTAAAGGATGTCCACAGCCAGGATAAACAGGATCCAGGCGAGGAGAACAAACAGGGGCTGAGCTGTTACACAGAGCAGGGCGACAGCTGCCCGGGACACAAGTAAATAGGGAAGAGGCCAGGACGAGGCGTGCTTGTGAACAAACAGGGCCCCCTGTTTAACACCGCGCCGCTCACTACTGATGGAGAGAGACACGTAAGACAGAACGAGAGAGAGAAAGAGAAGGGAAAGTGGTACGGGAAGGGAAGGGGGGGTGATGGAGAGAGACAGATGAAAAGAAAGGGAGAGAAAGGGAGACTGAGTGGGAGGGAGGAAGGTGGCGGAGGTGGCGGTGGAGGAAGGCGGGGAGGAGGAGGGGGTAGACTGGCACAATGTGACATCCAATCCGGTGATGAATCTCAGCATAAGAAACTCAAGGCTGCAGCCCGAGATCAGCCGGCTAATAAGTATTCAAATTAGGCATAAATTTTACATGGCCGATGTTTAAAATATTCAGAGAAAGACTGTCTGATTGCCTTTACTACAATTTTATGAACATTCTAATGGAGCCTGGATATCTCCCTCTTTTTTCATGCTTTCTTTCTTTCGGACCAGGGATGGATGGTTCAGGAAAACTTGAAGATATATGAGACAAGGAAATAAGGATTTTTAATAACGTGCGAATGTGATGCAAAGTCTGCTGAAAATTGCTACTTTGATATTAACAAACCAACGAAAAATGGTTATTGATACATAAAAGATTAATCCTGTAAAAGGAATAAAGGGAGAAATTAAGAATCTGTCTCTTTCGCTTGAAAAAGAAAATGAGTGAATAATTTGGATTTAATGCACAAACAATAAAATCTGCCTAATCTCCCCTCCCTCCAAAATAAAGTCCATGCAATATGTGTAACCGCAATGTAATGATAATGCAGATATATGCAAGTGTATTCGCAGAGATCAGATGGTGCTTTAACCTTAATGACAGCAGTGAGATAAATTAATTAGCCATCTAAAGGCGGCATTCAAATCTGCCAATTATAATGTCAATTAGAAACACAGCCGGGCTGCGGTGATGAGCGGCAACCGAGCTGCTGAGCCGACTGTGGGGGTGATGGAACTGTCACACTCTGACACAGAGCAACACAATACTCCAGAGAGAAGATGGTGACAATGCTTGGCACCTGAGGGTGTTAGTGCATGCATCTGGGTTAGCACAGTTTGAGGGTGCCAAAAGGGGATCCCTGAGGGACACCAGCCCTGGCCTGAAGTGGGTCAGAGGAGACCACCACCAACCCCACTTAAAGTAACATTTTCATGAGACTCAATATAAGGCTTAAATTTAGATATCAGTGTGTAAAAAAGATATTACAATTAACTCATTTTGGATAATACCACTGCTGAGAAGGTTATGTTTTTGCAGGCGTTTGTCTGTCTGTTTGCAAGAACACCCAAAAAGTTATGAGCAGAGATTGATAAAATTTCCAGAACTTTTCATCTCTATTTTCCTGAACTGTAAATACTGATTGAATAAACTATCAATAAATTGATTGACTGGTTGAATCCTTTTAACACTAGGTGTGTTTTATGTATACATTTTCTTGAAAGAGACTTAGTTTGCCCTTCTTTTCTGAAGTGCAGGGATGTGCAAAATGCAGCCCCATGTGGCCCTTTCTGCCTCTGGATGTGGCCCTCAAGTTAATTTTCAAATATCAATTAATAATAAAAAAGAAAAAAATATCAAAATCAGCCATGGAAATACCAAATATTGAAATACCTCAATACTTTTAAACTTATTGGTATATTCACTTCTTTGCAAGAACTTAGCTCTGTAATTGACATCTTGTTTCTTTAAAAATCTTGTATATGCATCACTAAATGTATTTGTATAAATCAAAGACCCATAAGTTAAGTTCATTGGAAAAATGCTTCTTGCAATTAAAAGTAGTTTGAATTAGCTTGAAGCCTACATTTATCTCAGTTTAAGAAGCCTTGCTATTTGCATTTTAACTCAAAATATAAATGCTGGAACAGTTTAATTTTTAGAAAAGCCATATACATGTGCCTTTTGTTTAAATTAAGTAAGCATTCACTGTTTGTTAAATGATGATGATCCTATTGTGTGGATAAAATTAGCATGGCCCTCGAGATGCACGATTTTGCCTGAACCTGCTCTAGTGGAAGCGTCAAATGACTCAAATCTGGTATACAGGTAGGAATATCCACAAAAGTAATTCAAACATATTTTAAGAGAAAAAAAATAAGACCTATTAAAAGACAAACAATGTATAAAACACACTCCTGGTGTAGAGAAGACTCATGTGATTAAAAAGTTTATTTCCTGACATTTGTGGGCTAGGCTCTCAAATGTCAGTGGCCTCATACTGAATCATGAAAGTGTCACCCATTTGGTTCAGGGCTGGTATTCCTCAGGGATCCTTATTTGGCACACTCAAACTCTGCTACACATGCCTTCACTCCAGGTGCTCTTTCTGACTTTTCTCGAGATAACAAAATCTTCAGCTTTATATTAAATCTCATAAAGACACCACTATAAACTACAGAATCAGCTCAGTTTAGCTTAGTGAACGCTGCCGGCTTGCCTTGCACGTGTGTTTGACATCCCATAAATTGCCGGTGTCCCGCAAATAGCACACCCGCTATTTGATGCAGTTCCTAAAGCCATAATCTTCCAATGAGGGAGACCGCTTATTATCATGATCGGAAACAGAGATGGGGCCTGTTATTGCCCTGCTAATATGCTGTAGATGTATAGCTGTGGGAAGAAGATGATAGTGATACCAAGTGTTTAGGTTGAGGGGTGGTGGGGAGGTAGCAAGAGAGGTTTGCCCCAATGTTTCTATTAAGGTGGAAGCTCAGCAGAAAGAAAGACAGATAGAAAGAAAGAAAGGCATTTCCTGATTAAGCAAAGCTATGGACACAGACAGACACTTTATTTGCAAAGCTGCAGCCCAACACCAGCTTTTGTCTCCTTCCTTGTGAAACCATACCCCCCTTGCTTGCTATTCCTCTTCAGCTTGAGCAAATATTTACCCACGAATCTCACACTACGCAAATCTGTCTCTTCCATCAGGTGCGGAATCCAAGACAGGGTCCTGACGACGCATTTGGCCCCGAGATTGGGAGAATTTCTCTCTCTTTTCTTCTCAGAAGTGACATAACAAAGGTGTAAGGAGAATTGAGCCTTTCATTGCGTCAAACACAGACCGAATTCTCATTTTCGCACACACACACACACCTATCATTAAAGGGGAAAGAAGCAGCCCTCCATCTTTGTTTGCGAGCTCTAAAAGCCCTTAATGTAGCCTCATTACCTGGCCTGTCTCCCGCTCTATCATGTGCAGTAAACACACACTATGACACTGGCCATCCATCTAGTGGGAATACACAGCTGTCTACAGCAGACCACTGGGGAATTTAACACACACACACACACACACACCTTTGGTTGCTGTAACACACACAGGTTGACACTGCTTTTTGTTCTGAGAGAGGATCCACTTGATTCTTTTATTTTGTCCACGCATGAGTTGCAAAGATGTTTTCATTCAGGTGACCGGTGAATCTGTGATCCAGATGTCCTTTCATTATCAGCTCACATTTCAGGAATTCTTTAGGATCAAAATAATAAAAATCATAATAATTGAAATTACATTTCACAGTCTGCTGACTCCTCACAGCTCTCTGATCAAGCTGAGATATGCTTACCATTTTAAAATAATCACAGATTCTGTGCTTGAGTGAAATTAATTCATCATTGCCATAAGTTACCATGCATACAAAATAAAGAAGTAACCGGGCAAGGGCAGCACATTTTCAATACTTGAGATTGCTTAATAAATCAAAATGCCACATATGATGTAGAGAGGGGGAAAGTTTACTGTGCACTTTATGCAAGGATACCTTGAAATCTGTCCTTAAAAATCTCTCATTTTGATCAGATTTGTTTGTGCTCGTCATAGAGAGAAGTCCATTCAACAAAAGACCCACTCTCCAGGATTAAGGATGGCAAGCCTTCAAATTAAAAGCTTCCTTTTTGGCGCTAAAGAGCCACCATAAAGGAGCATTAATGACTACTTCTTATAAACCTGTGCGGTAATGGTTTCTGCTCTCAGATAGAGGAATTTCAAAAGTGTTTCACCGGCGAATAAAGGAAGAAGGTAGGGGCTAAAGAAATCATATTTACAAAATCAGGAGTGGGGGCCAAATGAAAGGAGATGAATATGAATAATGGACTTTGCTTTTTTCGGGATTAACATTATTCAGAGCAACAGAATCAAAATGTGGTTATCTCCTGTCCAATGAGCCCTACACGGAGAGAGAAAAAAACCCTCCATCGTGTTTCAATTCTTCATTTGAGCCGACAATAAATCGTAGTTCTGTGATAGGAGGCATTCAGTCAAGAGTGTTCAGAACTTAATTCTCTTCTATTTACAATACAGAGATGAGACAGAATAAGATAAAAGACAGACTATTTGCGACAGTGTGTGTGTTAAAATGTGAGTGTGTGTTTGTGCAGGAGAGAAAGGAGAAGAAATGACAAAGAGGAAGCGGAGGAAAAGGGTGTAAAGTGCATGTTCAATTGTGCAGTGTGCACAATGTCTGCTTCCAATCAAATGCAAGAACCACTTGTGAATAGTGTGTGATGATACAAATTCATTTTATATGAATACAAGCAGCTTGGAAACGTGACAATAGGCTATCCAATTTCTCATAAAAAGGAAAAAAAAACTTTGAGAAGTTACATTAAAATTGATTAAAAAAAAGAATTAAGATTAAATTAAAGGTGATCCATGTTCCTCTACAGAAATTTATGTTAAAAAGCTTGCAAGAGAATTCACTATTGCAGCACACCCCTCGCAGGAAAGAGGAAAAAGAGGAACTCCATTCCTCCTCGTCCCATATCGCTTCCCTGTTGCCCATCAGCCACTTCACTCAGCAGACAGCACCCGCCGTCGAGACAGTGACGAAAGCCGATCAGTCAGCTCTCATTTGCATATTTGCCAATTCTGTTAATTAACTCGGCCCACCTAATCAGGGCTAATTGACCTATAAAGAGGGGAGGCCTCATTGTCTCGTCCAATCATCTTTACCCGGAGCAGAGGAGGTGCGCCGGTGAACGCAGGGTGCTTCCGACCTTACTGTATTTATAGACCTCGTGGGTAGAAGTCAGGGAAGATGTCTCAGGATAGAGAGAGAGCTGCTGTGACACGGAGGAAGGAGATTTTTTGCTTCTTTTTGCCGGGGTTTGAAGGAGAAGAAGAAGAAGAAGAAAGGGAGCTAATGACAGTCGGATGCTTTGACTTTCTGATCCTCGGCACGTCAGGCCGTCGCAGGGGATGGAGCCACGGCCGGCGCAGGCTACAGAGACATAGCTCATTGTGACGTTTCCAGTTATTTCTGGTTGATTAGGGCCATTATGTCTCCAGCTCTGATTTATGTTGTCATTCCCCCTCAGCAGTCCTGCATCGATAGATCTTAATGAATTGGTAAATAAGGGCGAAGATTGCAGTTGACAACACCGCAACATTCCTCATTCATACCAGACAAGATTTATGTAACCAATTAGGGGCAAATAACAGAGAGGAGGAGGAGGAAAGGGGGGGACTGGTCAAGAGGAAAAATAATCTTTCCACAGGAAAATTACCAAAGTCTAACCCAGGACGAAACAGATAATGGGCTGTCTTTAACACCGGCTTAGTCACACTTTCTCCATGCCCGGTTGGGGACTTTTAAACTGCAAGGATCACTCCGGCGCCTCTCTTAGGATTAAGAAATTGATTTTTGAAAAATACACACAGGCTGGTTGACAGTGAGAGTGTGCAATGCTCTGCCTGACTGCACCTCTTCATTAGAAAAAAAAAAAAAAAAAAAAAAACACACACAGGACTCATTCAACCCACATCTGCATAATGTCCAAACCAAAGATGATGATGGAATCAACAGATTAAAAATTAAGCCCTTGCCGACAAAGCACCACTTTGATATGGAAATATAAGAATTCAAGAAGCTCTCTCCCTCTCAAACGCCAAAAACGAGCCAGTGAAATTGAGTAAAAGGTGTGTGTAGGTGTGTGAGAAATCAATTGTTCACTTTGATTCATCTAGGGGGAAAAAATTATCACGAGATGCAAATTTCCATTTTTTAATTTTGAGGGATTTTTTAGGCAGACAAATACAGGCCTCGCTCTGTAAGAAAAAAAAGATGAAAGTGCTGATCATCAATAGCCACGGCAGGCCAGGAAGACCCAAAGGGCAGGAGTGAACAGAGGTGGAAAATTAAAGCAGAGTGATACGGGAGCCGACTTCTCTCTCTCTTTTTTTTTTTTCAAGCCTCTCTCTCCCTTCAAGCACATGCAAATGAGGCCGTGCTGCTTAACTGCATCATTTATGTGGATAATAGCGGCATCATCATTACGGGGAACTCAAATTAAATTACATCACAATTAGCATAACAAAGTGATTGGTTAAACTTTCAAAACAAATAACAGCGCCTTGCCTAATGAACGGTGTTAATTGGAGAGCGTGCATTCTAAATAAAACACGGAGGTAAACATGTGTTTTTAGTTGGAGACGTTTTATTCATTTTTTATTTGAAATGAGATGACAGGAAAGGGAAGAAAAAGACGAGTCAAAAGTGAATACTGCCAGGGGGATTTGTAAGCTGAAATGCAAAATGTGTAGCATTTAATTTTATTGCGCTAAAGAAGCTATTATGTGGCAGGCTCTGGAGAACAATGTAAATTATCTGCCTTCAAAATGGAGTTTGGCCAATTCTCCCTATGAACTAATCACATAGCTCATTATGCATTAGGGTATTAAATTATGAAGAGGAGTCCCTTTCGCATTCCTGCACAAAGCCCTATGAAATGTTAATAATATGCCCACAATAGCCCAATAGCATGCCTCACTCAGCCTCATCAATATTTAAGTAAACAAATTATGCTGCTCGCCTTTGATAAAGATAATTAGTGCTTGCCGATTATCAGTCTATCGGTGACCTCTCTGCACTATAAGTTCTCTCAAGAGTTCAGGGCTTTAAAACACAAACAAGACATGGAAGTTGAAGCAAATGTTTGCCCTATCAAAGCACATATTGATTATAAATTATCAGCTGGATAAAGTCACACAGTAATGATCAATGATTAGCTTAGCAAGCAAGTAGCAACATCCTTAAAAACACGCCAGGAAATTCAACGACAAACTGACACCAGAGTGAGGATACCACAGCAGGAGAGTTCACACACGCACACACTTTCTACGCACACACACACATACACACACACACACGCACAGAGCCATTCATCAGTACTAATTAAGCAGCAGATTAGCAGAGCAGCGCAGAGCAGAGTGAGGCTGCACGCTTCCACAGTGGGACGAGCAGCAGAGACGGCAGGAGGACACATGGTAATAAACACAAGCATTAAAACACAGCCCAGAGACGATGGATGGATGGATGGATGAGTGATTGATGGATGAACGGATGGAGTCGTCCTGACTTTTTTTTTTTTTTTTTTTTTACCTGAAGGTGAGGAGCGCCACAGAGCCTGACCAGAGCACAGAGCAGAACAGCCAAGGGTGTCTCGCAGCGGCGGCCGCAAGTCGACTGGTGTCACCCCGTGGAGAGGCAACACTATCTGTGTCATCACTTCAGCTGTGTTTATGGGGGATGGCATCATAAACAAGCCACCCAAGCCCCCGCCCCGCTTTCTCACCCCCCCTCTTTCTCCTCTCCTCTCCCTCTCTCTCGCCACCTCACCGCCACCGTGGTGCCATTCATGCATACTTAAATCACCCTCGCCCCCCATTAAAAAAAAGAAAGCCCAGACGCCTCTCCTGACAATTATTCTATCATTTCCAGTTGTCACCGGGGCAATTACCAACAGGGGGGTGTATGTGTGTGTGTGGGGGGGGGACATCCTGGACATGCAGGGGCCCCCCCGATAGAGAGAGGCTGAGTTGAGGGGGGGAGAGAGTGGGACAGGGACAGAGGATGGTGTGTGTGTAGAAGAGGAGGGGGGGGTTTAGTGTACAAAATGGAAATTTATGACAGAGACACGTTGCCGTCTTTCTCCCTCCACACTGGAAATAATTAGACCATCATTTCTTATGCCTGCCGCTGATGAAATATATCACCATTACTGGAAAACACTACTTATCATTTCACTCCATTTTATTAGAGAAGAGCGACAAGGTAATTATTAAGCCAGTGTTTTATTTTTGCCATCTCCTGACCTTCAAATCTGATTTTTTAAACTCAAAGTGCAGAAAAGTTGAGTTGTTTCAGGGCTTAAATGTGCAAGAGCGCAGGTGCTGTGTATGAGAGTGTGTGTGCATGTGTGTGTGGGTGGGTCCTGAGTGTGAATGTGTGTGTGTGAGAGGGAGAGAGAGGTTCCTCGCACGCACACGAGGAGTGCTGGGACTCCTCGCAGGATGCTCAGCGGCTCTCTCCCCTCGCGCCTCGGCTGCATTCTTGCCGGGGCTCCTCGCTCTGATCGCTTTCTCTCTCTCTCTCTCCTTTCTGCAAGTGCATACACACACACACACACACACACGGGAGCTGGCTTAGACAAGAGGGAGAAGCGGAGGATGCAGGGGGCTGGAGGACGCCGCTACGAGGGGTGCGATCGCCGCGGAGAAAAGAGGAGGTATGTGTGTGTCGCTTTATCCTCGCTTTTTCTCTCTCAGTGTGTTGGTGCGAGAAGGAGCATGAATGGGATTAGAGTCGGTGGCTTCACGGAGAGCATCCAGGGCTCCGGAAAAAAAAGCACCACATCCATGCATTACACAGCACCACTACGCTACAAGTGCACAGCAAAACAAAGTGACAGACCTACCTTTGAAACAATGAGTGAGAAATCCACTCTCCCCGGTAAGGAGCATTTGAAGAAGTATTCTCAGAAGCCTGGAAGCGTTATCAAAAATGAGGAAAAAAAGGGGGAAACGCCACAAGTCGAGAGAGAGAAAAAAAAAAGTAAAGAGAAACTAGCTGACGCGTACTGTCAGAGGCATCAGCAGAGAAGTATTTACAGCCGTATTTACAGTAGTGCGAGGGGGAGAGCACCTCTGCCTGGTCACGTCTGAGAGACAGTTGCCGTTTCAGCGCCGCCTAATTAAAACAAGTCAGGCGGCCCCGCTGGATTGTTTTGACGCCCGAGGACCAATAGTACACAAAAAACCAGCGGCTTGATCGGTGGGGTAGGGGAGGGGAGGAGGGGGCGGAGGGTGGCGAGAGTTGGCAAAGGAATGGTGGTGGTGTTGTTGGGGGGGGGGGGGTGTGACTGTGTAAGTGTGTGTGTGTGTGTGTGTGTGTGTGTGTATAGGGGAAGGGGGGGTCAGGAGAGGCGTTTTGTAGAGGAATCTGAAAGGGGAGGGGGACCGCAAGGGTTCAGAAGTGGGGAGACCTCCACAAACGCAGAATGCACTTTGATATTTTTTATGAATTAAAGACTGAAATTCAACTTTTCACCTACAAATTCCATCCACGCTCAGAAAACATAATGCAGAGGGATGTGACAAATAAAAGTGACAAACAATTTACAGCTCTCCCTGTCAGCCAGAGATTTGGTTTACCGCTTGATACAAGGAAAACATGTCAACACAGATGTTTAACACGAGGATCCAGATATTTCAAGACTCCCTCATAATGAACTACTTCACTATCTCTAATCCAAAAGCTGAATGAAGCATGCGCCAGTCTGTTGAGGATGATGTATTCAAGTATTTTCCCCCCTGACAGTAAACAACACACAACAGGCAATGATCTGGAACATTTAGGGGCTAATGGTGTTTGCCAATCCCTTTTGTCAATTTTTTCCTAATTCCCTCCTCCCTCATTTTCCTCCCTTCTTTTTTCTCTCTCTTCTCGCATGCCACAGATGTTTTTCTTAGTCGCTCCAACAGACAGGAATCTACTGGCAAGAAGAAAAGGCTCGGTCTTCCCCAGGAGAGAGGAGTACAAAGTCCCCCCAACCCCTCCTCCTGCACTCCCCAAGTCTGCGTACGGCAGATGCAGAAAGCCGGTCCATCTGCCACCAGCTCGCTCAGCCACATGGGCCTGAGAGATTTAATACTGGAGAGCACTTTTTTAAAACATTTTCCACATAAGTTTGTGCTGTATAATACACAAACACTAATCTGAATCTGGCAGAGATGCAAGCCCAAAATTAGATTCTTTTCCAGACACGTGTGTGTGCATACAGCTGCAGAATGAGGTTACATGGAGGGCAAGGACTTTTTATGTTTAAAAAAGAGACACCAGGGCCAGGGGTGGAAAGAATGAAGAAAAACTGTGCTCAGGAAAAAAAGTACAATTACTTTGAGAGAATTTTATGCATTTACAAGTAGCACTCTGTGAATGAAGTCAATTATACGTATAAAGTAATTCAAGTTACTCTTTCATTTAACAAGAAGTATTAGTAATTGTATGTGATTGAAGTATAACGCATTTCTTCTGGTCTGGGCAAGAGTCAGTGTTTGGGTCAGGGTTAGAGTTTGGATGAAAAGGATTCTATATTAAACCATTGCATATGATAAAACTATAAAGCATTTCTTAATCCTTCATTGGTCATTCATAAATACCTTATTCATCATCTGTAGATCAATAATATTTAAATTTTTCTTTTAAAGCAATTAAATACCCAATTGATATTTGAATAAGGCATTCAGGTAAGGTTTATGGTCAGGGCTAGAATTTTAAATTAAAACTGAAGCTTTCTTAATGAGTATGTACTAATGCTCTCTGGCTGTAAAGCAGTAATGATCAAATCATTGTATTTGCTGATGCAGTTATAAATAATTCACATTTTACTCAAGCATCGAGTCAGGGTTAAGGGTACGGGTAAGGGTAATGTTTGGTGTAAGGGTAAGAATTGGGAAGCTTTATAAGTATTTACAAATGCTTTTACAGTGTTCATAAATGGCATAATTTGATAAATAAAACATTAAAGGGAACTTAAGACCTACAAATGCTTAACTAATGCTACACAAAACACATTAATTTAGTATTAAGAGCTGTCTTCATAAGTGATTAACAAGTTAGTGCCTCATAGATGACCACATTAACATATGCTTAATTAATGCATTTGAATGCTTCACTAATACTTGATAGTTGAAGTTAGAAATTAACACATTTTTTTCAAGCACTTTTTGTGTCACGAGTAATGACTCAACCAGTCCGCTGTTTCTGTTTAGAATGGTTTGGATTATAAAATCACACATTTATATAATATATTCACAGAGCAGAAATCAGCTTGGATATCTATGAAATAATTTATAAACAGATATTAGTGAAAATGAAATTTGTACATACACTCTGACCTACAAAATTTGAATATTAAACCACTGCACTATTTAAATCTACATAAGTAAAAGTAAAAAGTTGCTGCAAAACAGTTTGCAGATGAAAACAAACTTCACAAACATCAAGTAACTACCGTAGCTGATCATTCCTTTTGGCAAATGCTGTTATATCACAACAATGCACCCAAATTATATAATTTAACAAAATAAAAGAGTTGTAGTTTGCTCTAATAAACATAACATTTAATGCTCAGATATCAATACAAATATTTTTTTACACTCTGCAAGTTTTAAATGATCACATAGTATTCCAACAAAAAATACAAGAGATTGTAATCTTGTATTTATAATCAACAATACACCCTGATAAATACTGGATGGAAAAAGAAAATGTGTAAATAAATGTGCAAATTGTGCTAAGCTCATAGAAAACCTCATTAGGCTGTCGATTAAGAGCATTTCCAAAAATGGATTTAATTTGTTAAGCAATATTTTATGCTTGCTGTACATTTTCTCTTACACTGATATTACTGGGTCATTCACATAACTAAACCTGCTTTGTTCCGCTGTTTTTCTTTACAGTATCACAAGCAGCCTGCACCACTTTGCCATTTCACTGCTTCATTGGTAAAATTAATAAGCTGTTCATTAAATCATCCAAATAATAGTCCTCGTATTCTGATACAGTTCAAGTTTTCACTTTCCATCAGTTCACAGATTTCGTGTCCAATTTAAAGGCTGGCAATATGGATGCACGATCCCAACCAGTTGAGAATTTCCAAAACGCTAACTAAAATCTTGAAATAATCAAGATATATAGTAAAGATCTCAATTTTGACAAAATAATTGGGATCATCATTTGGCTCAAATTGGGCAACCCTACCACAGAGTACAGGGTAAATGTACTAACTGATTAAAAACCAAACAAAATAGCCACTAACAATGTGAGTGAATGCATTTGGTTTACTTTCCACGCTGCCCAGAGCAGCTCTGACAGATTTATTTAGTAAAAGATGTAGCCCCTAACGCAGGGTAAAGACCACTTGAACTTGCAGTGCTGGCATGATTTAACAGGCGCTGAATTGCACATTATCTCCCCGGCTCTGCTGGAGCATATTTCCGCCGTATGATATCATTATTTAGAGAGCAACGCGGAGCAAAAAGATGCAGCATTTTCATTAGTGTCAACTGTCTTGAGCTGTGAGGCGGAGAGGGTAAACACTAAACAACCCTGGCACAGAGAGAGAAAAAAGAGAGGGAGAGGAAAAAGAGAGAGCCACAGAGAGCCTAACATTAAACAAGTGCTGTTAATTGCTCTAAGCGTCCACATTATGCCGGTAATTTCTCCCCATTTCTCTTTCAGCACTGATGGCTTCAGGCTAGAAAGCTCCTTCAGCCCCTTTAATAAACTACCCAGAGTGCCTCGCTGGAAAAAAAGACAAACAAGAGGCCCCTGGCCCTTCCAAACATGCGCCTCACAAAAGCGGGGGTGGGGGGGGTGGATGCTACGCCTATTTCTACACATCTGTGACAACTGTGTGCCTCCTCCCTTCAGGTATTTATTCCCGGCGTTCTCTTCTTCCTGCGCTTTCTGCTGCCAAGGTCAACTGAGACGAACGGGCCCACTAGCGGCTTGATTGGTGGCAGCAGAGCGATGGAAGGAGGGAGAAAGAAGGAGAGAGAGAAAGGGAGAAGGAGGAGGGGGGAGATAGACATGTGTAGTGGGCGCAGTGGGAGGGGTGATGGTGGCAGCAGCTGGTGAACAACCCTGGCATGAGCAGGAGCAGAAGAGGGAGGAGTTGGGGGAGTCCAGCTACGATGACGAGCAGCACTGTGATGCTAACTGCTAACATTCTCACAGTTTATACACACACTAAAGCGAACTATTCCTTTTCAATTAAAGCTAATGTCATGTGTGTTGCCTTTAGAGTGTCATGACGCAGTTTCCCACTGCCAAGTACACACTGCCATGAGGTCTGTCAGTCACAAGCAGCTTCAGTCGTGTGAATCACTGTTAACCCTCGGGCCCTGAAAGATGCAAGCTATGCTAAAAAGGGAGAAATGCTCAGTATGTGTTCAAAAAAAACTCACATAAATAGGAATACAGATGTTCTACAACAGCTATTTGCCAAAGAAAGGAGACACAAACTAGTAAATATTACATTTCTAATTACAAAAACTGACAAAATATACGTTTTCTTTTCATCAGCCAAAATGAAAGACAGAATATTTGAGATAATATGGTAGTTTTATAAGCAATGTGTAAAAGGGTACAAGTTATGTAAGAAATGCAGTTCCAAATCTTTTAAGAAAATAGTTAAAAATTCCAGGTAGTAGTTAATAAAAACTTCTTTGTGAAGGATTGATATCAATCAATACTACCATACCCAGAAAAGTCCGTCTTTGAAGATATCTAAGTCAGAGATCCACAACATAGAGGGTACAACATGGCAAATGGCAGGAAGAGCTAAATACACTGCTAAACTATACTGGCAGATATGAAAATTTATCACTGTATATACTAGGGATGCATGATTTTTTTGCAGATATCCTATATGCCTGTATTTCTGAATTAACTATGACTGATATCGATATTTTTGAGAGCACAAAGTCCCCTTTAAACTAAAATTGACCCATCCCTTTTATAGTAACAGTCTATTAACAAGAGCTGCAACCTCCGCCAAGGCATTTACAACTGCAACAGGCGAGTCATTTTCCAAAATGTGGAAAACTGCCATATCTTACACTGTTTAACAGACAAATCATTTCATCAAAATCTGCCTAAAACTCATTGAGTTACTAGCAAAAGTGTGGAAAACTGCCCCATAAACTTTCATCAAACTCCAGTCAAGTTTCGAGTTACTCTGTTAACAAACCAACAAACAGACAAACTAACAATTCAGGTAAAAACATTACTCCCTTAGTGCAGGTAATAAATAATACCTTTGACTTACAGAAGTTAACATCCTGCCGATATTACAGTCAGTATGTGGGATATATATGGTCAATGTGCCAACATATTGGCAGAAGTGTTTATATCTGCCCATACCAATATACAGCTTTTTAGGCAATTATCTTCCTATATTGATTCTGTTCCAATAATACTATGTATCCCTGGTATATACTAGTGATATTTGGCAATACTCTTTACTTGCTGTACTGTATCAATATCAGTAGATGATAGCTTGAAATTTAGATAATTGGTAATGGCAGACAATATTTACAGACAATATGTCATCAATACTTCAGCTGGTATTGAAAGCAGCAGTAAGAGATTGAACATTGATTATCAATATAAGTGGATATGAAAACCTCTGTTGATACTGTGCTGATACTGCTAGTGACACATAACATCTTGAAAAGTTGATAATTTCTACTGGCAGATCTAAAAATGACTCCTGACTTATAGAGCTGATTGATCAAAAATATTTCAGCTGATAGTGGTATTGGCACAATTAAAACATTGCTTCTAAGTATAAGCATTTATGGAAATTTCAGCCTACATTTTGGCAATATATTTTAGACTGAAATTGATAACAGAAGATATAGCTTAAAATGTTAAGAGTTAATAGCACCAGATGAAAAAGCCTGAAAATATTTATGGCTAAAATTTCAAAAATATGTTGGCTGATACCTGAATTGATAGATAATAGCTAAAAAAAATTGATCACTGGTATTAACAGAAAATTTCAGGTGACATATGCTAAAATTTGGGTTACAATGGTAACAGTAAGTAATTTCTGCAGATATTTACAACTGATATTTCAGCAACATTTTGGCTGATATCAGTATTGGTAGATTACAGTGAAACTTGACTACTTTCTGCTGATATTTCAGCAATAATTCAGCGACAATCAGTAACAGCTGATAGCAGCTTAAAATGGTAAATAATTCATCAGAAGATTTTTTTTTAAATATTTAAAATCAATACTTGTGCAATGTATTGATTGATAACTGCATAATTGGAAAGCTTCTTAAAACTCAGTATCGGCACGGGGAGGTATTTCTTCCAATAATCAAAGCAGACATTTTAGCACAAATCCGTATTGGTTGATCACAGCCTGAGATATTGGCATATGTAAAATTTTCTTCCCCAAGAGTTATTTCTTTGACTTTTAACACTGAATAGCTAACCTGAAAGAACACTACTTAATCATTGGCGGTGCAATCATACATTGTTTATCTAGTTTTTTTTTCTTTTTTTTTTTTTAAAACAAAAGGACTGTCACACTGGAACAAAAGTTTAATACGAAACAGGAGAGACTTTGAGCTCTGTTTTTTTAAAGAATGTGGAAGCATTCTTACTCGAAAAACAAGTTTGAAAATATGTGAAAATACTGAATAAAAGCCACAATTTCAAGCATGAATAATGTCTGTGTTTATTATTTCAATTTGAATTCCTTGTAGTAGTGTTAGTGCATTAATATTAGTAATAAACTTCATATGAATCCACAATTTGGCTTATTAGGCATTTAAGATAGAGAAAACATTTGGCAAGAGTAAGAACTAAAATGATGATCTAACATTGACTTAAGCTGTATTAAAATGTTTTGAGGTTTGGTCAGCTAAAATTAGACTTAAACTTTAAACATCAAAATGTGACTTAAATCAAAGAGTATTTTTGTCTCAGGGCTAAGACTTAATCCAAATAGCTGCCAAAAAAAGCAATTAGGATCTTTTAAACAGAAAAATTTGGAGCACAAAAGACAAAGAGTATGTTAGAGCCCGAGTGCTAAGTGCACTCCCTCGTCTATTCTCCTATTAAAGAGCCAGCCAGACAAAATGAAGTGATTTTACTGTCTGATAAAATATGTTCAACGGCCCCTAAAAACTCCCACACAGTGTTAATCCACAGAGAAACACACACACACATATGAAATAGAGCCCTCATGTCAGGACCATTCATTATTCCACACACAAATGTTGCACAAGCACAACTCAAGAGCCCCTTACAAATAAATAAAAGCTAAATAAGGTGGTTTTTTGAAGTCCTTGGCTGTGTTGATCACAGGATGCCTTGCTTATGGCCACAGAGCAGAGACCATTACAGACCGGTGATTATATAAGTGGTTGGAAGGCAGCACCATTTTAATATACTGTACTTAAGCACCAGGGTATCCATGGCAACTTGGCCTGCACAGTGCATTCAGAAAATCCCTAATGAAATGCCTATTAAGTGGCTGATAATGACAGTGTCCAAATAGATTTGCATATGTGTTTCAGTGGTAAAAAAAAAAAAAGAGAGCAGAGAACAGAGGGAGAGGGATGGCTGATTAGAGCAAACACAAATAAGAAATGTGAGCATTCTCTTTTGTTTGTTGTTGGAAAATATCAGTCATTTCATGCAGCATGCCAACAAAATTAAGTGTAAAAATGTTTTTATTTGAACAAAGCTTACATAAGGGGGAAAAGGGGGTGTTTTTTGGTGTGAATTGAGGCCTCAATGCCGTCCTCTGGGAGTCTCCACATGTGACTTCCATTTGCGACTTTGGCAGAGTGCCCAACAGGACATCCCTGAGAGAGTGTTTGCTTGACTCAATATCAACAGCCCGAGTAAGCAGCCAGGGGATGGGGGCGGGTGAGGAGGAGGTGGGGGGGACACTGTGGCCAAGCCCGGGCCTCAGGTTCCTATTGAAAATAAACCCGGCTGTACATTCAGCCGGCCCAGAAACATCAACAGTGCTCTGCAAGGAGCCACGTATAGCACTCAGCGGCGTTCCGCTGGTGCCTCTCCAAGGCTTAATGATACCTGCACCTCCCCTCCAGCTGCTTCTGCCGACGCTGCTGCCGCACACAGACAGCGGGCGGGCGGGAATTAAAGTATACATTACAGCAGAAAAATAAAAAGAGATCGAAATGACAGAAGTCAGACGGTTCAAGCTGACCGGGCCTCTTGAAAAGAAGCTGCTAGCAGACTAGCGACAGACACTCCAGGTTAAATTGGCCCTCCTGTGCCTCCTCTTATTCTCCCACCGCCACCGCCACAGCTGCCTTCAGTGCCCCCCTTCCTTCTCCCCCCTCCAAAAAAGCCATTCTTCAAAAGAGTATTTGAATTAAACGAGTTGCTGAAATCAAAGGATCGGGCCGAGCCGGGTAAACTTAAACAAGCAAGTGCAGCTCGCAGCAGTTTACCTGTTCTGCTGCAGAATGGAGGTAGATGAAAGAGCAGAGGATGGCAGACGACTTCCTCTAATGCACAATGCAGATATTATCATAAAGAGGGAGGGTCAGACTTCCTCTGTGGGGCTTGGATATGATACCAGTCAAAGTTAAATACGACCAGTTCTTGTTCGTGCTAAGCAATTCATAAAACTTTATTTTTACTAACAATATTGACTTCCCACAACCATAAAAATAAGACAGCTGAAATTAAATGATTATTTTTTTTATGTGTGGAAAAAGCTTTGGAATTTGTTTGTATATTTTTTGAATAAAAGTACATTACACTACCTTAAAAACATAGCTATTTTAATTTTATTTATTTACCACTACAATATACAGTATACTACAATGTCTAATAATTTACAGTTTTTATTTACTTTTCATTCATAATATGTAAAATGTCTGATTATTTATCTCCTGCTTTTTTCACAGTGCTAATAAGTTAGAGTCTTAAAGTTAAATAAATAAAAATATAACAATAATAAAGTATTAATTCACTCATCCTGATACATTTTGCCACAGCTGACCCTTTGTCAAGCCTCTCCCTTTACAGGAAGTGACCCTCTTAAGCCCCGCCCCTCTTAGTAACTGTTACTTGGTTAGCTGTTGCTAGTCTCTCTCATTTGAAACAAGTGAAACTAACTTGCTTTTTGACTCACTATGATTACTGTTTGATTAATCTGAGTCTTTCTAAAATTTGGCCTTAGTGAAATAATACTGTCACAACTACAGTTGGGTGTGAAATTTCAAAATCTTTATGTATCCTTGAGAGTAATTAAAAAATTTAACTGGTGAATGACCTTATGTCATCAAACACTAGCTTGTTTTCTAATTTCATATAAATACTTTTCTAAAACATAAACTACTGTCACTATCAGCATGTTTTCTTTTACAGTGTAAGTAGGTTTTCTTTGTTATTTTAAACCTTGGCGTAACACGTTTATGATAACAATTTCAACATTATGCATTAAAATAGACAATTCAGAAATTGTCTAACTGGGTAACCAATGGGCTTGTTTAATTTTAACTGATTGGTTGGTTGGTGAACCAATTAGATAGCAAGCAAATGGTCAGTTGGGCTACTACCTTTTCAAATTCTTAGACAACATAAATGGAAGTGCTATGCCCCTCCATTATTTGATCATTTTATGTCAGCGCTGCATGCAGTTAACTGGCTATAAGGTTAAAAAACAGCTGACGCAATATTTAAATTCAGCTTAACTGATTATTTATATATAATTTGAATAAAGTCTAATTTTTATCAAATCCCAGTCAAACACTCTGTTTAAACTGTAATGCAGTCGCCTTCCACTACTAGTCACTGTAGCTCTGCTTGATGGCTGCTGCCTAGCTGCCTTAATCCCCTTCCCTTGTGTGGAAACAAAGGATAAAAATAAATGCCAGTAAACAAACAGAAAGCATCAAGGGCACCCTCTGGAGGCAGCATGGTGCACAAGTATTTTTTTTTTATCTAGAAAATAAAGACAAAGTTCTAAAAAAGTTAAAGTGGAGGTTAAACTGAAAGGAGTAGGGAGGGCTGGTGGTGTTGACACTGCCCTAACCCCAACGTAAACCTAACCCAGATTTCAACCACTATTCGCTCCACAAACCAACGTCATTTAGTTTCACTTTGTTTCACTTCAGTTTTTGTTTCTTAGTGTTTGTCTAGACTAAACTAAATGCAATTCAAAGAATCCCCTGTGCACATTTGTTCTCTTCTTGGAAATAAGTGAATGCCACTGTGTTGTTTTTAATGTCCTGGCTGATGAGATGTAATCAATATGAAGCAACAGAAAAAAAATCACTTAGCACACTTAGATTTCCTGTTTGGGCTGAAACTGAGACCCAGTTATGATCTCCACCTCTGGCAGAAAGATTGTCATTCCCAGAACTGCTGTGTCACAGACGGATGGAAGCGAGACAAGCTCCACTGGCAATCAAAAGAGCAAAAACACCTGTGGATGGTCTGAAACAACCACTATCTCAAGTTTGAGGGATCCTGTTGATGCATCCGCAAGGAGCAAGGAAAAAACTTCCATGGGGGACGACGGAAATCAAACATTCAGACAAAAAAGAAAGTGGGGAAATTACAAGAAGGGATTGAGAAATGGATTCCAGAGTCCTCCGGTTACCTTGCCCTCCTGACTTGATGCTGACACAGTGGCTCTCCATTCATAACTAAAAACACCATTCAACTCAAAAAACCCTGATGAAATTAATTCAGGAAAATCAGCATTCCAGCAAAGAATAATAAACTCATTAAATGGAAATTTCAAACTCCTCTATTCTCGTCACCGCGGCTAATTCAAACCTAATTTTTACTAGCCACTAATTTGAGGGCGAAGGGCGAGGAGGGGAATAGGAATTACATCTGGAGGTAATTCATTGTGGGGAACTGAGCCCAGAGGAGGCTATGATACCCCCCACACCCCTACCTCAAAAAATAAAAAAGGGAAAAAGAAAACAGTGAGACAGGGAAGACATAGAGAAGGAAAAATGTAGGTGAGAATCGAGACAACACTTTTTCCCCAAAATGTTTTCAGGATGCTGTCATTGTAAAAGGGCTGGAGAGGATATAGGTGCAAAAACACAGATAATAAAAGAGAAATATTTTCAGGAAAAGGTGGAGCTTTGATACTGTCCAGCTGCGCCGATCAGGGTTTAGTTTAAGGCCAAAAAGAGTGGCTTTAAAGAAAGGTGTAGGCGGGAGAGGGTGGTTAATTTGGGCTTTAATGTTGGGTGTTCTGCCCGCTCCAAAGGCTCAGAGTTTACGAGGACGTCCCCTCTCAAGTGACCAGCTCCATCTGTGCCGCCTAAGTGGGCTGCCTAATAAATGGCACACTTTTCCAATGATGTGCACTTTCAAAGCTTTGAGTCAAGGCAACCCAGCTGGATCGATTTTCACTATATAGATGCAAACCTGATGGTTACTCGCAGGGGTGAAAAGTAACTGATTACATCAACCCACCTTACTGTAACTGTAACTTTAGTAGCTACTTTGTTTATTTGAAAAGTCAGCACTTTTCTCATCAGGTAAGCAATTTCTGTGGTAAGTACTGGACTACCCTCCTCAGTAAAAACAGTTAACCTATCAAAACTTTCCACAGTGTTCTCCCGATACAAATTCTTTAACACTGAAACCAAGTTTAGTGTCACAATACTCAAAACAGAAATAAAACTTAAAAGTGAAATATATTAGTTGAATACTTAAGACCTAATGGATCAAGAACATGATGTTCACAAGGGCTGCTCAATGGGTGCACTGTATTATAAGCATGTTTTCAGTAATGGTAAGTAAAAGCTTCTAAAAATGAATCATCTGTGTCAGCAGGACATGAACATTTCTGGCCGTGTAGAGTGGTGCAGTGATGACAAATTTTTGTAGACCAAAGTGGAGGTAAGCATTATCCTGCATCTCTTGCCTAAAAGTCTGCTGATGATAAAGTCTGATGCATAGGGAAAAAAATAATCTTGCACATTTTGTTCTTTGTGATAATCTTGACAAACAAACCTAACCTTCATGATCTTTTAAACTTAAGTGTAATTGTCGAGTGTAAAAAGCTGCTATCGATGCTATGTTCCAGTTGCACTGGGAAGTCGGGATTCTGAGTGGGAAATTTTATCTGGAACACCTCCTGAGGTCGTAATTTCCTACTGGAAAGTCTGGAGGTCCTCACTACCCCCGAGCTGACAATCAAAGATGCCTGTCCCCAGTGTAAACAGTTATTAAGCTCCTGCAATATTCCATTTATTAGCACTTCTGACTAGTGTTTGTCCCACTAAATCAGCTGTATGCATGGTATTGTTCGATGTTTATATACAGAAATACTGCTACAGTGTTATTTACATTCTTCATGTGGTATGTGTGAACTACAACACAGGGCGTGCAAACAACGGCTAACAATAGCCTGTTGGATTGGTGAGTATATTTCCAACTTTGTAACAGGAATGCTGATAACTCGGATATGACGTCATTCCCACTCCCATATTCCTAGGTCCAATGTACATGGAACGCAGCTAAGCTACTATGTGACTACAAAATGGGGGTTCAAAATATAAGTGGTTATATGTCCAATGTGTAACATCAAGTTGTAACCTTTTGTTTTTACAATGATCTCTTCTTCAAATGACTTGATCAAGTTGGTCCTCATAACTGTGGCTATGTTGTGTGTATTATTGTTTATTAAAAAAACTACCACAAATGCTTGTGGCCATTTTTGTAGTCCTTGTTAGCAGTTTTTTGGAACTGTCCTTTTGAAAACACAGTCACGATTCACAATTTAAAAGCGGGGCATGTGTCAGATTCATTCTATTACTCTAAAACTAACTTTACTTTAAAATCTCATATGCATGTGTTCATTATGAACCTTGTTCCAGGTTTTTATCCTACAAGGGAATTAAAAAATCCCATATAATTTCATCCATTGGAACTGTAAAGTGCTAAGTACTAACTCACTTCCACATTTTTGGACTAATTCCTACATCATTCTTTTCACAGCAAATCTGTTGAACCACCTAACAACATAATGTAAATAACGCAATGAAGCTTGTTTTTTCTGTCACTGCTAAAAATACATAATCCATAGCTTTTAGATTTACAATGCCTTATATCGGTGTTAGCATCTTTGCTACATTATTTCACAGCAGATCACTGAATAACAGCAGAATCATTTCACAGTAAGTTTTGACATTTGGTCATATTGCTTATTTACAGGAAATATACTGTAATTCAGGTTATGACACACTTCTGTAAATAAGTAAATTAAATAATTATGTTCTAACTTTGGTTTATGGCATATAACTGTAAAATAATTTAGTTTGACACTGTAAAAATGCCAGTGTCGGTGCAACCAGCTATTAGCTGTTATTTTAAAGTAAACAGCACATGCCACGAAAATATGTTTTTCATGCAAGTTTATTCATATATGAAAAAGTAACATGTTGATTGTCTTACTTGATGTCTATTTATAGAACAGAGACTGATACAACATCAGGTTAATTGTAATATAAGAGAGTAATGAAATTATTTACAGTAAAAAAGGTGTGTGTACACATATTGGTAGTTTTAAACTAAAGGTTCATAAGATACTAACAAAAATTATACTGTACATGCCCAGCTGTTCATATCTTAACAGTTTTGTAAAGTGACTAGTAATCTAGTGCTGTAATAACAATAAGTAGTAAATATAGTATCAATAATATTTTTGGAGGTACTACCAAAGTACTGGGGGTGCTGATGGCTGTGTTTAGTTTTAAAGCTGGAGGTCGGTTTTTTTAAAAGTGAGGAAAGTAATAAGTAACTTTAGAGTAAAGTAACCAGACACTTTTGACACTGAAGAATAAGTTAAGTAAGTGTATGACTTATTTTAGATAGATTTTCACTGATATATATATATATATATATATATATATGTTTTTTGTTTTTTTTTTTCTTTTTAATCAAATTTTCTCTAAATCAGAATAAATTGCTACTCAGTGGTGATTTGATACTGTTGGGGCAAGAAGTTGATATAAACTTTGTTTGCTGAAACAAATAACTGTGACCCCTCACACTCCAGTTGTTGTCCTTTTGGCAGCATACAGAGATGTACACTCAAGAGAATCTGCTCCGAGTACGTTTTAAATCAAGTACTTTTATTTTATTTGCAAAGGTTCATAAAATTCTACATTTACTTGTACTTTAGTGAAGTTTTTATCAGAGTAACCGACTTTTACTTAAGTATAAGATTTTATGACCCTTCCACCCTCTGGCTATTTTTGATAAAGTTCTTGGTGAACTATTTTCGGAGATTTTTCTTGATAGAATTAAAAAGTCACACTGTTTAAGTCTCAGGATGGAATTGCAAAGTTTGGCTCCTGCAGGAGGACATTAACATGTGATAGAGAAACTTGCCTCGGTCCCTCTCACATCCACAGCTTCCCACCTCCACCCCCCCCCAACACTAAATGTGTTTTCCAAATGAAAATAAACGGAGTCGGACCGGTTTGAGGCAGTCATACTCTGGAATATGAGATCAAATAAAGGCTTCTGTGGAGGCTGAAAGGAGAAATGAAATGGCTTCTGAGGGGGAAGAGATGTACCGAGTAATAAAATTACTCCTTTATATCCTCCTAAACAGCACATGTTCCCTTGGAGTGAGTGAAGGCTTCACTTTGGTCAAAGACAAGTATGCAAGTGGCAATTTTTCCTTCAGGCAAGATTCCCCGATACACTTCTTGAGACTCGGCGCGCTGCAATTTTGCTGAAAACGAGAAACTATTTCGGCAACAAGTTAAGCGTAACTTTGGAAGTTTCACTTTGATGATGTGCCGGCACACGCTGTCATTGAAAGGTATGTTCCATTAAATTGGAACAGCAAGATGACTCATGAGGCTATTGCTTTTCAATGAGTTCAAACTAGGCTGAAATGTTCAAGTGAACAGTTGTATTTTATAATAAAACATACAGTCGGCTCAGAACTGACCATGATGTCACTACTTGAAATTGGTTTGCTTTTCCAGCAATACCAGCACCATTCCATTTGGCATTGAGGGAAATTTACAACAAAAGTATGAATCTAACTACTTAAAATCATGCAATTGATTTGTATTCTTCAAAAGCAGCTCACAATAATATTCAGATGGACTTTTTTGCTGCAGCGGAAGGGCTGTATTAGAAGACATTTGCAATTGGAGAGAATACATTATAATTCATTATACAGTAGCTATTAAACCTTCAGTAAAAATGCTTTAGTACAAGGATTGAGCCACTTATCAGAGCTACTCACTACCTTTAAAAGCCGTCCATGTTCAGTACTCTGAGTGGCAAAAAAGCAATCGCTGATGACTCTGAAAATAGGGCTTGATGTACAATTTATCAAAACAGAAATGGCTGGCGGGGATTTCAGAGAATTGAGAGTCAGAACTGTTTGTTCAAAAAAATCACAGGAGAAAGAAAGACTGCAATTTACAGGAATTAAAAAAAGGAAATTTGAAGACAGCGTTTTGAAAAGTAACTAGTGGAGTGGTTTGGCTTCTACTGTCCAAAAACAACTTCAGAGAAATTAAATCAGAAAAGTGTACTGTTCAGAAAATTGATTCTTCTAGTTAGATGTTGCAGCAGTTGCCACTTTTTATAGAGAAACATGTGCACCTTTCCAACACAAATGGAGGTTAATTTCTATAAATACCAAACAAATCAAGCAAATGACTTGCAGATGCATTCAGGTAACCTCTTCTAAGTTTGTTTCTGGCAGCCTTGGCACATAATTACCTGGTTTGTTTGTGCTGTGGCTTTGAATTACTTTTTGCATGAGTCAAGTATGAACTTTATTCTTAACAGCAACCATTGTTGTGCACAAACATAGAAGATGGGAGCAAACTCATTAAAGAGCTTAGTGCTGGGACAGTCTTGTAAAAGAGGTTTTTAATCAATATAGTTCAATAAAGTATCAATAAATGACCCAAAAATAGTCTGAGTGCACATCAGTGACTGAAGCTGCATTTCTCCTTAATGGTCTAGTTTGGTTCAGTCAGTTTGGTACACTTTGGAGCGATCGACCCTGACCTTGCTTGCACTTTTACTACAATCTTTACCCTCACCTGGGGTCTGGGTTGTAAGCTGGGATATGAGGGTGGTGCCTGCTACATCCAGCTCCCTCTGCACTTCCTCCTCTCCAACAAAGGTCAGGAAGGTGAGCACCTCCAAAGTACTCCATGCAGTACTGTTCCATGCTGACATTCTTTAGCACAAGTGGTAGAAAAGTCACTCATTCTGATCCACAGGTGATTCAGACATGGCATGGTACGTTGTCTTCATTTTAGCAGGAAGTGCTGATTCTTGCAACAAATCAGCAGATTGCAGTATTTTTAAGCTCAACTCTTTAGACTCAGTACACTTGGCACCCAAACAAAAGGGTGCCAGATGAAGTGGGACAACACGGATCAGTTATTTGGGCACTTTTCCCTAACTCTGACACGAAAACACCAGTAAATGTTATTCAACTAATACTAGCCTGCATCACTAGCATCAGACTTTGGTTAATCATCAAATATTTTATACAAGTTTTTAGATGTTTCAGGTTACTTTTATATAACCTACTGTATGTTTGACTTTGCAGTTTTACGAAGGCCAAGCTGAATGTTGGCTATGTATAAAAAAGTTAGGTAAATTCTGTATTATAAGCAATTTCTTAAAAAGGGGTGGACCCAGGCAACAATAGATTTTCTCTTACCTCATAACAGTTACCAATGTTGGCAGTGATGGACGAAGAGTCAATTATTTCAGTATGAAGTGCAACTTTTTAAACATTTTTTTTAAATAAACTACTATCAGTGCTAGCCTGCTTAGTATACTTTCCACAAGCTAACTAGTTTCACCATTACTTAACTTGCAATTGATGCTGCATTGTACAGCAGATCAGAATAAGTGACACGTATTGTTTTTCTCTTTTTGCAAAACAAGCACTCTGTTAATGTGCCCCAAACAGACAGCCACTATAAACATCTGCAAGTTGTTAGCCAACATCAGACATTTATCATTTTAAAAATAGCTTTAATATGTTTTTTTATGTCAAATTTTATGAGGAAAAAAAAGAACTTATTCAATTAAATAGAATTTAGCCAAATAATGTGACATTTTTTGTGGTTTAAAAGTAGAAGGATTTTCTATGGATTTATCAAGGAGGGTTGGGCTTTAAAGGCAATTATATTTTGTCAGATTCTTTTTAGAAGTATTTACAATGTTTCACCTTGTCCTAAATGTATGCGAGCATCAGATGTTACATTGCCTAGCATCATTTAGCATCACATAGCTCTGCATGCCTGCTGTCCACACTGCTTTCATTAAATATGTGAAGAGCCCTCAGTTTCCACTTGTAAACAGTGCATCAAGTGCTTTACAGTTCATACTGTAAAGTTGGAGAAACAGATGTGAAGAGCTTTGCATTGACAAGTGCTAGACTCAAAGGCTCTGGTAGTACACAGAGCTCACAGCTCTCTGGGAGCACAACAAAGTTTTCTCCCCAGAGTTGAAAGTGAGAGTAATTTCACTCACTGATGAGGACGAATGCTCCACTATTTCCACTTGAAAAGTCAAAGAAAATCAGGACAACCTCTTCTGTATCTGGTCAATCTCTCTCTTTCCTCGCTCTTTTGTCAACTTTGACACGAGTAGGACATAAGAACAGGGCATCACGACAAAAATGTTGTGCCGCCTGCATCGTGCTACATCCCTCACTTGCAGTTAGGGTACGGTTAGGACACTCAAGTATGACTCAATATGACTGGCCTGATTATGTCACTGACGTTTGTCCGCGTCACTTTCATTTAGGATATGATGTTATACTTTAGTATGCAACATTAGTATGCTAACTTTGCTTCCCTGTAACATTTGCTTACTAGCGCTAACATCAATTTACAACTTAACAGTAATGCTAGTCTAGTATTGCAGAGTAAAAAGTCTGATAGTATGCTCTATCAGTAATCACAAGGTTGCAGGCTTGGGCCCTGCTCTGGCAATCACATGTTGATGTGTCCAAGACACGTAACCTCAAGTTGCTCCCACTGCTGCGTCAGCGGTGTATGAATAGGTATGAAAGAGCTAATACTCATGGAAGTGTTTGCTAATACTCATGGACAACTTACACAGAAACTCTGAACCATCAGAATGGGTTGATGTGACCTGCACAGTACAGCAGCTTTGAGAGACTAGACAATCAAGTCCATTTACCATTTTGTTCACCTCCTTGAGAAAAAAATCACTTTCTTGTTGTTGTACCTAAAAGTGGACACTTAATATTAGCATCTGCGAGTCACATTACCAAACATTTTTGCATTTGAGACTTGCTTACATTTTAAACAATTTTGTCAAGTTTTTTGAATTCTGTGTAATTCTTAAACACCCTTCTGTGTCTTTGTCTATGTTCTTCGCGAAGGCCAAGTTTGAAAAGAGAATAGTCTCAGTTAAAAATCAACATATAAAGACAAGCCAAATCCTGTGTATCACTTGTTTTAAATGGGAGTAAGCCAAGCGTCTCACCTAGTAACAGTCACCAAGGAGGGTGGGGATTTACCAAAGTTGAATTTTGTTTATGTTTTAGGCAACTTTCTAAACTCTCTGAACTTGAAGAACATAATCAACTTCCTCCCTGTTTTGCCTTTTTGCCCCTTGTCCAAGCCTGTAGCGGTCTCTCTAGGAAGACAAATGGCAAAGGGGATATTTCTGACAGCTTAAAAGTACCCGTCAAGCTGCCTGTGAGACATCTCCCTGCACATCCAGGCCCTGAAAACCTCCCCAAACAAACAGCAGGCTCCACTTCAAATACATAGCAGGACTATTAGGTAATCTTCTCCTTTGTTCGCTCTCCCTGAGCCTCGGTGAATAACCTCAATCTCTCCCCTGTTCCACCTCCTGCTTTGGAGCTGACAACACAACTCTTAATGCCACCACGAGTGTTCGGTGATGAATGGCTCGGGATAATGTGGAAATATACAGATGTTGTGTATGTGGAGGTGTTTGTTGTGTTTTAATGACAGTACCAGGATGGTCTTAGAAAGTGAAAACGGACAGGAAAGAAGAGGGCAGCACAAGGGCCCTTTGTTTTTAGGACGGGACAAATCTGAGGTTTCCTTTTGGATATTCAATATCCTGCAAGGTACAAAGCAGAGTTACAGTAGTCCAGTGTCTGGGCTATTTTGAGGGAGGGAGGGAGGGGGTTGAGGAGACTTGGTAAGCGTGTCTGTGAATTGTTGCATGCTTCTTAGTCAATTGGTTGCGTGAGTCCCTTCCAACAAAGCCTGGGAAATCAATCAATCTGCAGAGAAATACCTCTTATGCCAGATGTGGCACTTGTGAAAAAAGAGGCTTAAAAAGACTTGCTTGTATTAGGGACTGTAAGGGTCCAAACATCGCAAAGCTGTGTTGAATTTAAATATTTATTACAAATGGATCAAGCTGTCAAAATTCTACCTACTCCACTTTGCTTGTTATTTTAGGGGGCTTCTCAAAGGCGAGGCATGTCGAATCCAAAAGTGTGTAAACGTCTTACTCTGGAATACATCTCCACTGTTTACTTTGCACATTGCCAAGGAGAATGAAAGACAAATGTTTCATTAGCAGGTAGATTTTTTTGGTCTTTTACAAGTCTTCAGTAGTTCCGCTTCTTGACACATATACATGTACTGTTAAATACAAGGGGTGTAATTATAAATGCAATGCCCGCTATGGGGAGCTGAACTTTTCACACCTTTCAAAGCCACAAAATTGGATGGTTTTGTGGTTGTGCAGCTGCCGCTCCACGCTAATGCAAGGCGGTGTCATATGAAAAATATTCCTCTCCCCAAACCACAGGGCTGGTCATTAATGAAACACAGGCGGCGCAGTGAGGTCATACAGAGTCTAGATTTCAGCAGCCACACTTAAAAACCGCTCAGAGAGAATAGAGAAACATGAACACAAATCAGATTCCAGCTCCAAGGACGGAGGGGAAAAATAAATAAATAGAGAAAAGGCGCTGGCCCCCGCTCACATTTTCCCCCACAGCGCTCTGCAAACAACCGTCAACTGCGGCTCAGAAACAGCTCACAATGAGAGCAGACTAAACAATCTGGTCCCGGCCAAGGAAAATGCTAAGCAACTCTGCACACAGGATGTCTCACCCTAATTGCCAACTATCAAATCTCACAATGGAATCTATCCATTTGGCAGGATCTTCACAGCAAACTTGGCAGTGGAGTTTTTTTGCTTTTAAAACTTTGTGAAGTGAAGACGGGATGAGAAGATAATGCGTTGAAGGTTTCATCAAGAGCTGAACAATTTATCATTTCCCTATCTCAAGCGACCCTTTGCTTCTTCTCTGATTAGTCTGCTGACCCACCGATCAGAAAGCCAGCTCAAATGGCACGCATTGTTAGGCTTTTCTGGTAAAGCAACCTTTCATCCAGGCCAAGTTTTTAAAATGTGTGTTGTTATTTCATCATAGTTAAATGTGTGCTTAAAGGTGTTATTTTCACGATTCCTTTACTGAAGATAAGTTATGAAAAATGTTTTCTTTAGATTAAATTCTACAGACCAAGCTGGCAGTTCACACCTACATTAACACCTACATATGCTTGTTGAAAGGAATTCATTTTCAGTTCTAATATTAAGAGACAATGATGTTACATCGTGCCCTTACCAAGTGCAATGCATCTGATGTTGTGTCGCATCGCACAGCATCGCAAGTATGCTGTCCACACTGCATCCATTAAAGTTCCAGTTCTTTGCAATATGTTTCCCTTGTAAACAGTACACTGAATGCTTTAACTGTACAGGTGGAGAAACAGGCGAGTAGTGTTTTGTTTTGACAAGATGTGGCAAAAAGGCTCATCAATACACAGCTCTGTACGAGCCAAATAAAGTTTCTCCTTTGGTGTTGGAAGTGAATAACTTCTCTCACTGAAAAAGATGAATGTTGCACTATCTGTGCTATGTCAAACAAGTTCTGCTGGGTGACACAAGTCTTAGAAAACCGAAAAACCCTCCAGCACTTTATCAAAATCCCTCTTTTCCCACTCCTTGTCTGTGTTGATACGAGTGACAGAGAGGAAAATAGAAACAGAACATTGAGTTAGAAATATTGTGCAGCATTGTGCAGATATTCATATCTAATTCACTGTAATTAGCCTGATTTTGTCACTGGGGCATGCTGCGTTCAGTTTGGACACAGTGTTATACAATAGCAGACTCACAAAAACTATATCCCCAGAACTATTAGCTGAAGGTTCTATTCTATATCCATATCTTTCTTTGTTCACTGAAGTATCACCAAGAAAACATGAACACAAAGTAAAGAAACCATGTCCTACCACTGAAAAACTATAGACCAGACAGTTTGTTCCCTTGAAAATACGAGTCAGGTCAGCATCTCTTTTGCTTCTGTTGTTTATTAAGCCAACATAACATTACGTGTTTATGGAGTGGCTGGGATTGCTGCAACTAAAAGCAAGTGACCCTGAGGGCATTCTGTATGTGGGCATTTGTGGGTTGTGTGTGCATGTACGTGTGTTTTTGTGTGTGTTATGTAAATCTGCTTTGTTTTTGTACTGTTACTACTTCTCTGCCCAGGGTTGGGACGTGTGTGTTGTTGCGCCCTTGTGCAGGACACTTCACTTCACTGATAACTGAAACAAATTCTCATGAGAGAGCATTAATGTGACACCAGAATGTCCCAAGATCCTATTTATGATTTTTTTCCCCCTTCATATTAGTTTTGGCAGTTCTTAAAGCTGTTTATCAGCCCTGGTCAGAACAGCCTGTTTAAGTGGAAAATGGGTGGGAAAAGTTGGTCTGACCGCTTTCCAGACAACACAAGATTGTGATCCTTAGGATTTCTTGCCTGTGCTTTAATGTTTACAGTGTTTAGACATTTTTTTTTCCCCACTAAAGCTGTTTAAGGGCTGAACAAACACCTGGCTTGAGAAGTGTCTTCCATTTTGGGGAGGTTGCATAATCCTGAATTATATCATCAGGGGGAGAATTTAGTAGGTAGGAATGATTTTTCCTCAGGTTTACATGTTTGTAGACAGATCATGGTTACATATTTTTGAATTAAAAACAATTCTGAAGAGTGTAGGACAACAGGGTCATGGTTGGACAATTACAGGTCTGTGATGGGACCTGCCGGCCCTCGTGGCTGTAATGAGATCCTCACAATGACGTGGTAAACACCGAGCGGCTGGTTAACACCCCCCAGGTGCCTCATTTTTAGACCAACTGCAAACTCAAGTCGATCCAACACAAAGAGCATTGATTATAGAGGCTGATGTGATCATTGGGCTTTAAAACTGCATCTCGTTCCGCCACAAATAATATTCCTTTCTCTCTTTTCCCAAAAGAAAATGCACCATAACACCCTCAACTATTACTAAAAGGTGATATTTCATTTTACAAACTATTTGCAGTCATGAGCAGAATCGATTGTTCTTCATTCTGTATTTGCGACCACCCAAGACTCCCATCAGGTTTAGCTCGGCTGGTATCCGGTTGGTGTTTGGCTGGAACTTGGAGGGGGATTAGGCTTGGATGGGAAAATTGATACTCCTCTGTGTGTGTCAGTTCAAGCAGTGTATGATGAAAGTAAAGGGGTTTTAGATTTATCAGAAGAATCTGAAAAATATCCCAAGACAAAAGAAAAATTGCTTGAAGTTTTGACTGATGTCCATAAAAAGAGACTGCATTTAAGTCGTGCATGTTTCTTAAAAACTATTGCAGGAGAAAAAACTACATCATCATGCCACCCTTCCTTATATCGTTTAGCCCTAGTTAACTTTAATTTTGGATTTTCCAAGCTTTAGCAACATTGTGTTTTGTACAGAGAAAACTTTGTGCTTGGGGTCTAGTAAACAAGTGATTAAAATCAGTCAGCATTAAGACAAACAGACTAAATGGGTCCCTAAAGGCATGCCCACTCAGGAAGGAGAGACTGTGCACTGGAGGTGGGCATGGGAGTGTAGCTGGAGCCGGGGGACTGGTATAAGAAAACAGAGGTTTACCAGGAGGAAGCTAATGGATGGTCTCCAACATCCACCATGTGGCATTGTATTTTCCAGCCAGTTGAAGGCATGCGCGCAGAGACCCTGTGACTTCAAACAGCCAAAATAGCAGCACATTCATGAAACAGAACAGAACTACTGGGAATTAAAAGAAGGCAGGGTGGAAAAAAAAAGAAGAAAATGCGCGCAGACACACAGAAAAAAAAGAAAAGGTAGCAGGCCTCAGCAGCAGATGGTAAAATTAACATTTCAACAGTTCCTTCCTTTCATGTAGGTCTCGGCAGAACTTTTTTTTAGAGGGAGGGGCTTTGGTTTTGGTGAGATACAGTGGTAAAGAAGGCATCTGGAAAAAAGGAGGAAGAGGAATATTGGCTTATTGCTCCTGATGGTCCACCTCTATGAAAAATTAAAGAGGTCTGTTTTGCAGGTTTCCCCTCTCTGGAGTGCCCTAAGCTGTGTTATGGAAACATCATCTGGGTAATTTATACGCCACAGAACACCTGGTGATGAGAGAAAATAAACTATGGCGTCCTTTCTTTCTCCGCTTTAAACCCAACACTTTCTTTGGCTTTGTGCGCTCTCACTTTGATATGCATTAATGTCCGTCCATTTGGCTTATTTTGCAAAAAAAAAGGAAAAAAAGTAGTTGGCGTCTATTATAGTGCAAAGTCGTCCACAGAATGCCTGTCAGATTTCATTTAAAGTCTTGATATATACTTTAAAACAGGAGTAGAGATGTTATCGGAGCCTGAACAGGAAAAGGAGGCATCTCTAATAAAGACCCAAACAATGGACGGCCTCTCTCATTTCCAACCCTGTCCAATGGAGCGTCTCAGTAGTAGCCATTAATTTGGACACAGTTCTGGCTAAATTACATGTGTTCCACCTCTGTGACATTTTAAATGCAATTAAAAGCTGGTTATGGAAGTGTGCGCGGACTTCCCTGTGATGAAGGGAAATCACCGACGTGATTAACATGCAAACGAGCTCACGCTGGCAGACTAGATTGGGGTTTGAAAACCTCAATTACTTTTGTGTGATTATCTATTTACCAGTACACAGATTTCCATTTCTCATCTCCAGCCGAGTCGCTCCCCCCTCAGCCCCCAACCCCTCCACCACCATGCATGAGGCTCAATTATACGTGGCACACCTTTATTTATGATGCGCACGATGCTGAAATACAAGCGCTGGTTATTTTTCACTGTGATACATTGCGTCTTTACGAGCAGGGCCACCAGACCAACACTTCCTAATGCCGAGCACTTAATATGATCTTGATCCCCGCCACCCTGCACACCCCCAATCCATCCATCCAGGCCCTGTTTAAACCCTGTTTAGCCCCCTCCCCTTACTGCTAGACAGCAGGGAGAATAATGCACAACGGGGGAAAACCATTTGTTCTTTTCAAACTAAATTTAAACACTACAATATTTTTGTCTCAACTATATCAAAATTAAAAACAGAGCCACTTTAGTAGAGATGTGGCTGATATCATAGTCAATGCTTTTGAGTTAATGCAAGAACTACATCTCAACATTTTCCCCCCTTTATCTAAATACTGCTAATGTATCTGTGCATTTAGTGCAGTGGTTTCCAAAAGTGCGGGTCAGGAACCCACAGAAATACTGAGGGGTGGGGTTGAAGGTCACAGGATGCTTTTGGTAAAACAAAACAAATAAATCAAATTATATATTTTATCCCTTGCTGCATTATAATCGGTAAGATTTATGCTCAAATTTATTTAATGTGTTGAAGTACTTTAAACTTTAGTTGTGCATATTACAGCAAAAATACAGGGGCCTGCTGCTCTTTAAAGCTACCAGGAAATTCCCAGCTTAAATGTGTTTTTAAAAGGTGAGGGGCTTGTCATAACTAAAGAATTCAAGTACCTTGGAGTCACCCTTGACCCCCAATTAACATTTAGAGGGAATCCAAGAAAACTCTGCAATTCCACAAAGTTTCATGTACAAAATTTCAGACAGATCTGAAACAACTTGACTGAAAATGTAGCCAGAATCATTTTAACTTCCATGATCCTCTCATGCATCGAACACTGCTTCACAAGCTGGTCGTTTGCCAGAACAACCACCTTAAAAATCAATTGAATCAATCTAAAACAAAGCATTGAAAATATATGACAGGGAGCCATCAACGTACCACCATTGTAAAACACTTGATAAACATGAATTGTTGAGCTTTAATCATCTCACTGATTTTAAAAAAGTTTGTCTAACATACAAAGTGCTAAATGGACTGGTCCCACCACCCCTAAGAATTCATAAACCGAGTCTCAGATAACTGTACCTTCACCAGAACTACAAGAGCTCTCTTGAGAGGAGTCTGTGACATTCCCCGTAGACGCACCACCCTTGGTCAGAGTGTTTTATCTGTCAAGGGTGGCGCCCTATGGAACAGCCTACCACTCACAGTCAGAGAGTGGTCCAATAGATACACTATCTATTCCTGCATAGCATTTATTTATTCATACGTTTTATTTATTTTCATTTATTCATTTCTTTTCTCCTTCGATAATGATAGCACTTTGATTGTTCCATTATACATTTTTGAAGCATTACTTTGACGGTATATCAGTTTGTTTTATTCAACATGATTGGAGTGGCACTTTTGACAGGATATCCATTTTGTGTAATATACCTAAGAGAGTGTTCAACACACTGGGAGAATGTGCAAATATATGTATGTTATGTTTCAGTTAATTATGTCATATTAAGTTTTGTTAGTTTTGCTTTTTCTTTGAATTCACTAAAGGCCCATACAGGCCCATACAGTGGGAGTCCCATGTCTCAGTTAGTGTTATTCTGGTGGTCCCCTGCTCTGGACAGTGTGCTGGAGTTTAGCTGTAAATTTGTTCATTAAAACTATAAAGTATCCCAATGCAAGGAGTGTGAGAAAAAATGACCAATATACTATGGTAATGTGCTGCACAATACTATATCAGTATTTTACAACACAGTATCAATTTACAATTTACAGAATTTCTCGACCTTTATTTTGCTTGTTCAGCCTCCAGCCACTAGTTGGCAGCAATATGGTGTCTCTGGATTGTTTGCAGTAGTTATGATGTTTAAGATCATACTCTGGTTCTCAAAAAATTATGATATTATTCATTTTTGGTACTAATGAAAGTAATTAATTAATTAAAAATGTAATTCTCTATTTGGGTTAAACATTTCAAATTGAATCAAACAGAATACAAAAACATACTTTCATTATACTTAGATTGCAATTATTTCTCATACTCTTAAATAGCATGGGTATCAAAATAAGATTAAAAAAATTGTCCATTGCATTAATGACCAGTGGTATCCAAAAAACAAACACTATTTTTTTTCTTTAGCCAAAGAGAGAGACCGATTTTTTTTTTCTTTTAATGAAAATGTAAATAATATAAGGAAACATAGGTAGACCTGGTGGGTTGCCAGTTCAAGTCACTGTTTTACATTCTGTAAATGTATTTGTGCAACTCGGTCACTTTGTATGAGTCTGCCTTTTTGGCAACCAAAAATTATAAATGATCAATGTCTGGATGTTGAAAACTTCAGTTTTTGTTGTTGACTTCTACTTTATCATTTGTTTGATACTTACAAACACAAACAGCCCAAAAATAAAATGAAATGCTAATTTTAATATAGACTTAACATTTTAAATGAACCATCTTGTGGTTAAAAAGTACATTACTGTCAGTGGTTCTTCATCTAAATAATCGTTTATTGAGCATTAAGCCAGGCATATGTGCATTATATTCTAAATAAACATCAAGGTACTAGTATATTAACATCAACAACACTGTATTTACCCTTTATCTTCTTCAAATATATTGATTTGTCTCAAAAACTTGATACATCACCAAGCTCTGCTCTAAATGCATGGCTGATCTTAGTGTGTGTGTGCATGAAAGTGTGTGTCTATCTATTATCTGTAGACTAATTGCAGGTGAAGATCCTACTGTATGGTGCGCTGGCTGAGAGGAAGGTGTGGATTAAAATGAAGCACAGAAACACTCCAGGCCTTATAGTATGTATCATCTTGTTGATGCAATTATCAAAGTAACGCCTGGCAGCACAGGAGGAACACAATTTAATTAATTTAAACGCCTGAATAATGACAGAATTCAAGTTTTTTTCATTTGAAATTTACATTAAAATATACATCACATTTTCCAAGGCAAGAGGGATTTACGATGCAGGGGGGAAAAAAGCGTCAAAGTTTTAAAGGAAAAGAAGCACAAAGCAAAAAGAGGGAAATATTCCAAAACACACAAAAAATTAATGAACTACAGTGAAGTAACTGTGCCAATGTGTACTCACTTTTCAACAGTTTTCATCTGAAGTGGGATGATTTTTTAAAAAATTGTGTGCTGCGTGGTTTTTCATTGTTTGTCAGTACTCCTGTCTGTTTCTTGGTGCCCAGGGACAGGGAGAAGAGAAAAAGAGAAAAGACGCGCGGATCTGTGGCACAGCCCGGCTTTTTCACATTGTGCCCGGCATACATAAAACATGCCCTGTTGCTTCAGCTGGAGCAAAAAGGAAAACAGTGCCATCAAGTGAAATTTCTGAGGATTCCTCAAACACCTCAGCAGACACATCAGTCACCCTGTCAAAATCATGTCACCAAGAAAAAGGTTCACTTTGGATGCACAGCATTGTTAGCTTGATACTGGTATGGCAGAGAAAGTCTTAAAGGTAATTCATGTTATTGGCAGATTTGATTATTTCTGCTACTTTTTACAGCAAATCTATCAGCCAAACATGTCTGTGTTAGGTTTGTTTTTGCAGATGTTTGGTAGAACTCAGAGTACTTATTTCAATATGACATTAAAAGCTCCATTAAGAAAAGTGGCTCGTTTTTCTTTAGTTCACATTAGAGTTCACTGTCTGTCTGACAGTTGTTACAGTGCTGTTTCTAGCTCTAAAAAAGTTGTAAAAAGCTTAATTTTACAGTTATGAAAATGATCTCAAATATAAGGTACAAACAACTCACAGAAAATCCTTTCAGTTTTTCTTTTCTGATGAGCCTTTTCCTTCACAGTCCTTCAGCTTTGCATCCTCCTACCTAAGGCCTGCAGGATCAGTCATATCTTTTATACCAAATCTTAAAACTTGACCTTCCTTCTTTTATGTAATGATTTCTTATGTCTTATTAGTACCCCACAGGTACCAGTATCTCCTTCTCAATTTTCAAAAATAATTTCAGGTATGCCAGTATGGTAGAGTGGGTTGTTAACTGTATATTTACTACATACTGAGGCTCCATCCTTGTGCAGGTGGCCTGAGTTCAATCCTAACCGTAGGCCCATTTGCCATGAGGCATCCCTTACTCTCTAACCCCTTTCCAAGTTCATGTACTGTCTCTTCACTGTCAATAAAGGCCAAAAAGCCCCCTCAAAAATCTCTAAAGAAACTGTTTAAGTTATCTGATCCTTTAAACACACAGTTTATAGAAATTTTAAAAACTGGCAACTGAAATGCTTACATTAGTGATAAAAATGAGAAATCCCGTGTCACATATGTATTTCAGTTCTGCTGAAGTTCAGTTCTACAAAAGTTTTCAAAGACAAAGAAATGTTGTGTGCTGTTTTTTGTTCTTGAAAAAACACATAATCTTATTTTAAAGATTGCTTCACAAAGAAGCAGGGCCTGCTACTCATAATGTATCTGCCATTCTGTTCTCATTCATGTTTTGTGCTGCTTACCTGACAAGCCAGAGGGACAGCTCAATAAATCTACAGGATATATTTCACAAGTCCATCCGGGCAACAGCCCATAGGAAGTGTTTGGGGAGAGCAGAAGCTTTCAAAAACATACCCAGAAGTTGACTGGATAATAATTTCATCAATCACGTTCACTACAGGCCAATCAGATGTTACAGTGGGCAATCACTGCCGCCAAGGGATGGAGTACAGCCAGCCAGTTCATAACTCAAACTTGGCCAAACCAGTGGGGCGTCTTTTCCATCAAGGTATGTTTTCAGTTTTGTTCTTTCTTTATAATTTACCAAAGGGGATGTCCAGTTATGATCAAGCTGCTACTGAAGCAGGTATTGGGCAGCAGTAGCTCAGTCCTGACTGAACCATGGCTGGAAGTTGGTTTGGTAGCTGGAGAGGTACTAACTGACTTCCTGGGCACTGCCGAAGTGCCTTTGAGCAAGGCATGGAACCCCCAAACTGCTCAGTAGCACTTCTTCAGGAGCAGCAAGCCATCACTCTGCCATCTCTCCAATAGTGCACTGATCACAGGACCTATTTTTGCATGTGCATGTGTATTTCAGCCCTTGTGTGTGTAGCATGTTTCAACAACAGGAGGAAAAAAACAGAATTTCCCCATGAGGGACTAATAACGTATGTGTTCTCCTTCTTCATCATCCATACAAATCAATACATAAGCAGCCTTTGTCTGCAGGCTTGCAGTTACTACTTGCTGTCTTTGGCTTAAAGCTCCCACCGCTTTCTTCAAAAACTAATTCAGTTGGTCAGTGCCTCTACAGACTGAGCTCAGTCATTCGAGCCTGAGTCAAAAATTCCATGTAATAGATAACAGAATAACCAGACTAGACATTTCCAAGTCAATTAGAAACCCCCTGTCACCTTCGACTACCATCACTATCACTATCCATTTTGAATAGCAGACTCTATTGAATAAAAACAGCACACTATAAGGTGTGGTTTCCGAAATGCAAACCACCTTTTCATTTCATGGAGATATACATTTTGAGTTGAACGTGGACACTGGCCTATGCTAAACATGTTATAAAATTCTATTTGTATTTAGACAGAGTCCTAAATTTAAGACAAAGGGAAACGGTGAGAACAGACAGAGGTGACAGCGTGTCAGTCCTTGGCACAAACTGAGGCAAATGATCGTATGCTACTTAAATCCCGGGAATACTCGGCATTAAAATGACAACCACATCAGGTGAGAATAGGAATGACACCTACTGTGCACACCAAAACACTTCTGACAGGACCCTTTGCATCTTTACAATAGAAAAGAGTGTAACAGTAGGGATGGAAATTGATATGATTATATTTATACAATGCCATTTAATTGTCCCAATTAATCCAATTCTTTGTTAATTCCCTTGAATTTTCTGTGAGGACAAAGAAACTGGTTTTCAGGGTCAACAAGGTCAAACACATGGCACTCATGATACGCTGTGCTGTATAGCTGAATGTTTCTGCAAGTGTTCCCACCCTTGCTTAAATTAGACAGCCACTAAATGTTACACATATTGAGTGAATTTAGGCCACATTTTTGACATTGGTCTACCAGGATTACACCTTTGACTTCCTATTTAGTGTTTCTGACTGCCTCTGATGAGAGGCTGAGGTCCTTGATTTGAAAGACATGCAGAACGAAGCAAATGAATCTGATATAGAAATTGTTAAGCAACAGAGAAATAATACTGATTCCTTCAGCTAGCTGTTTTTAATCTTCAGTTGGAATTGGTTCTCAATTACCATTCCAGAGTATCGACACTGGCTAAAATGAGGTCAGAAATCAGATATCAACAAAACTGAACGAATGCAATCTGGGTTTCACAATATTTTTCAATTTTAATTTCAAGACTTTATACAAACTTTTTCAGACTGAGGAAAAATACTTATTACTTACCCCTACAGAACAAAAAGCACGCATTACAAGAGCTTTATATTTAACTATTTCTGTCTATTATGTGCAAAAATGATCTTTATTTTACTTAAACCTTACAAGCCAGGGTGCTTAATGTTTTAGTACTGACAGGATATCAAACTGCAAAGCTACCGTGTAAGTGACATGTCCTGTCTTTTTGTTTTCAGTGGTTTCTGAAGCAGCCCTAACAATAGCTTAAAATAGAGTAGATACAGTTGATTGGACCCTCGTCAACTTGCCAGCTAAATTTTAAGCTCTCTCACATGTTAAAAAATACATTTTAAAACCTTTAATCACTTAAAAGTTCAAAAATCAAAATCAAGACCTTGTAAGAATTTTAAAGTTTCTACAGGAAGCCAAAAGAATTAGGAGATTGGATTCCTTCAATATGAAAGAGATCATTTTTTCACATTTATTAGACTGACATGTACTGAAGTGCCCATTTTACACATAAATAGTCCTAAAATTTCCACTTAAAGTGAAATATAAGAAATAGGAAAACCTCCAACTCAAGCAGTGAGACCATAAGACAAGAAAAGAACATGATGCTTTGCTGACTCCATGTTCTGATTCCTGTTTGAGCTACCTCAGGAACAAAGGGAATCATTATTACTATTTGAACTCCTGGACTTTGCTGCAGCACTGGTATAAGGTTGCTAGAGTAGATATAGAAAAAAAAGGAGTGGATAGAGCATACAGAGTAAGTGAGACTGGTGGTGACGGCTAGAAATGACGAGAATAAAAGAGAGGGAGAGAGGGGTAGAGCTTAGATAATAGCAGATAATGGACAATTAACTCAGGCTGGTAGTGCCGGCTGCGGTGAATAGCAGCTTGTGGTGCGGCGAGTCCCCAATCACCACTCAGCCATATTCACATTGGGAATACAGGCGATATCAAGCTGCAGGCTAGTGGGGCCTCTGAGGTGTACACGCTGCATTAGCAATCTCCACAATGCCTTCAAACAATGCTTGATACCAAACAAAGTGTCCCAAAGTGCGAACGCAAGCACTCTGCCGACGGGAAAAGTGTGCGGTGCCGTAACCTTGTCCATTGTTTCATGTCCTTTCAGCGTCAAAATAAACCCAGGAGCCGTAAATCCATTAAAAAAATAAAGTGACATACTGCCAGTCTTGGGTGCAGACAGATGAATTAGCATAATTAAACCTATATAAAAGCTAATTGCAATGAAATAAAATGAGTGCACGTCACCACTGTGCATCACACAAACAATGCATGTGTTCATATCAGGGGGCTCAGAGGTGTTTTAACTGCCCACACTCACCCCCAACCCCCTTCCAGCTCCATCTAAATCTATTGATCTGTGAAACACAGGGACCCAGGGGAGCCAATTCACTTAATATCATACATCTAATGATGAGATGAATAACGATTATACCATTTGGTAATTAAACGTCTTACAAACCATTTAACTGACTGTGCGTCAGGAGGGGTCGCTGGAGGTCGGAGCGATTGTTTTTCATTTCTTGCTCAGCACGGAGGCAGGAGACACATGCAGGAGGGAAGGCAGGGGGTGCTGGTAGAAAACACTGCATGACACAATGGTGAAAACACACTAATGATTGTTAGCAGCTATGGCACTAATCCCTAACGCTGTCAAGACTTTGAAGGGAAAAACAATTTGGAGGGGGCGAGGAGAGCGGAGGAACATAAAGCCAGACTAACATCTCAGCTCCCCTGGATTTTTTTAATATAAAGAAATCTCACTGGCCTGCCTTTTGACATCCTTTCACAATAATAAGTGAGTGAGAAAAACATAAGCCCGTATTTATTTGTGTAAATACATGACAGGGTGACGTGAAGGAGCAGGATGGGGGGGGGGGGGTTATGTACAGACACCTTCACTCTTTGCAAGAATGTGTCTGATCCACACAGAGGTGTGTTAAACACTCGCTCTGAGAGCCAATTTACTGTCAACATCCACAACCTTAATCCCTACTTACAGGCAATAATTACCCAACATTGCCGTGTCTGTGTGTTGTATGGACAGGCAAACTCCAAAGGCCTGTTCAGGGCTTACTTTTTAACTGTACTGTAGTGTATACATTAAACACAGGGGAGTCAGGTGAAGAAGTTTCAAAGGTTTTCGGGGTCATGTTGGAGGAGGGAGGGGCTAACAGGGTCTTAGGCTCCTAAAAAAAAGCACAAACTACCCTAAGCCCTTCCCTAAAAATATCTTAGCATGCAAATGATAAAAAAGAGTCATCTATGCATACAGATGGTGTAGCACTTGCCACTGGTTGAATGCCCACTGCTACTTAACTAGGATGTCTTCAGCACAAGATGCCTGAATATATAGCAAAAAAAAAAAAACTTGTCACACATTTTGCCATCCAGGATTTTACAGTTTATAATTCTAGACCTCAGAAGGGCTGAGCAAAAGTTCTTTGGACTTTGTATTACTGTACTCCACAATCACACTCATAATCCTTCAATTGTTATCTAATAAATAATTTATTAAAAAAAACAATGAGCTAAAAATATTTATTTTCTTTATTAGAACAAATCTTATCAAAGTAACAATATAGGATGAAATAATTGTGATTAAATACTTTTCCAAAATCAATCATTCCTAGCCCTCTGTTCAAATAAAAATGTACTTGTGTGTTTGCTGAGCCAAAACAGTTTAGCTATTATGGACTGCATCTGATAAGTGGAACTTAAAAAGATAGAAAAAGGAAACACATCATGTTAGTTGTAGCAATTTGAAATCTAACAATTACAGTTACTAGAATGACAATGTATTGAGGGCATAATGAAAGGTTTGCTGCACTTACTTGAAAAAAAAGTTGTGATAGCTAACTTTGTCTCATTACGTGTGCTGCAGTTTATTCTTAGATCATCTAAGAGTGGTGCTTGTCTTTAATTACTTTTTTGTCAAGATAATTAAAAACAAAATAACTCAAACTCTTGTGTGTCAGTGAATGTTTCCAAAGTATGATACATTTCTTTTGCAGTTTATGAAGGAGTAGGACAATCAGTCGGACTCTAATAGTGAACAGAGCATGACACCCTCACTTCAATCTTGGTAAATTAATGGATAATTTTTGTGACTTTGATTGGACTTTGAATGTTTGCTGTTATTACCGAAAAAAAAATGTTTTCTGTTTGCTATTTATTTCTTCATTCTTAAATCTACAGTGAAATGTTTCAACTTTGTATCAAACTTGGAATCTGAACTTTTTACGAATGCCTCAACGTGTCCTACAACATAAAACAAATCATCAATGAGAAGTCTGGTGTGCATACATGAGGCGCTACAACCAGCATGACGTTAAAGTTGGTCAAAATTGTTTAACTGAGGAAAAGGGTACTTGCCTTTATGAATAAATGTTGTGTTACATTCTCCTCAGAACTTGGACATGGGAGGTAAGAATTACGTTACATCCTGATCAAACATCTTCCATTAAAAAGCACGCAAAGTCGGGGAACCTGTAGATTGACTTCCCTTCAGTGATGTTTCTCATTTGCAACTTGGACAATCAGACTTCTGAGATCAAGTGGAGCACACCATCAGTAGCATCTTAATCAAACTCCATTCATTAATGTCATTTGTTTTGGGTTTGGAAACATGGAAGGTGTTTCACACCACAGTCTAACCAGGTCTGGCATTTGGTCAGGTAGTACTGAGATGCCAGTTCACAAGACCAAACCCCCAGCTGCTAAGGCCTCCTCCATGTACAACTAATTTCACTGATATCTATCCATCAGTGCATGACCTAAGGATCTTATTCATGTAAAAATGTGTGTAGGTCTAATCTATGAGTGTAAATGCTTAATAACAGAGTATAGATATGAATTTACCCTTGGGGATTAAAATAATATAAAAAAAATCAAATAAGACAGCACAGTAGGACAAAAAAACAATCAAATCCCCCAACTGATTCTAAATAATCATTCTGGTCTATTGGTGGCTCTGCTGGGCCAGCAATGTCTCATCAATTTTTGAACCAGCCTCCCCTTTCCACGCAACACTCAGAGGGCTAACAATACCTTTCTTCCATATCTGGCTTCACACATTCACACAGCATTTACTGACAGAGGGATGTGTGTCACGCTCCTGGCTCCTTATTGAATGATAGCTAGTAAACATTGTCATTCCAAAGAGAGACAGGATTAAAGCCTGCTTTGCCCATTGAGGGGAACAGTACGCAGGAAAAGAACCAGAACAATGGCCAAATGGAGGACGGTATCACAAGGGTCCAATGTCTGCGGTGATGAATATGTGGGAGATTATAACCCATTCCATCATTTCCATAATGTAAAAACTCTCTTTCTTCTTTGCCCGCAGACTATTCACTAAATAAATGAGAAAACTATCACCAGCGCGGAAATGTTTGACAAAAGGCAGAAGGGTGGGAGAGTGAGTTTTTGAATGACCCCCGTGCCTTTGACAATAAAGCCGCTGTCCGGACACATTCGGAGGCAGCAGAGTGAGTAAGACCTGGTGGGGTATTTATCACTGAGCACAATGCAAATGTATTACCATGTCACCTATACCACTTTACAGCGCAGAATGGAACCACGGTGGACACAAGAGACCTTTATATAACACCAGGTGGAAATATGAATGTGTTCTGCTGCCTCGCTGGCTCTTTAAACTGAGGGATCACTCGGCGGACGCTGGTTTGAAACACTTCAGCCACAAAGAGTCGGCCTTTGCATTTAACCAATGTGCTAAGTAGCCTAGCTAATAACTCTTTCCAACAAAAATCATTTGAATTGGACTGACTGGTGATGGGTTGAAAGGACTTCTGAAAGGAAAAGTAAATTTGCAGAGTGAAAAGATGATGAATAAAAGAAGTGGAAATAATCAAAACCACTTTTGACTGTGGGTTGGTTGAGAACTTTTAAGACTTTTTACATCTGTAAGCTTCAACGTATAGCAACGGTTTCTGACATGTTTATCTTGGATCCCTCCCTGTGTTTACCTGTTAAGACGTTAGGTCCCACAGGGCCAACATGAATAAAGATCAATGTTAAAAATGTCCATCAATTCTATCGCTGTCATTGAAAAACAACCTTGAGACAAAGTATAGAATAAGTGTGTTATCATTGTTTTACTAAATATATGTAAATCTAATTTTGACCACCTCAAAGCAGACTGAGCTTTACGGCAAGATCAAACTACTCGACTTATGCACGGTTATGGCCTGAACTTAACGTCCTATGGTTTCAGGACCCGTTGGCCATAAAATTTGGTTGTTCCTTCTCATTTAGTGGCTCATAATGAACAACAACGACACACCAGTCTGGGATATCTCACAAACCCATGACAAAAAGTCTGGCAGGTTCATGCAGGTTTGTCCATTTCTTCCCTCATGTCAGAACCATAGCCTATGAGAGCACTGAGAGCTCTGGTGTGCAACAAGCACAGATGAAAACAAATGTACAGAGGCGGTTTGCCTAAAAGCAGCTGGTCTGGGTCTAAATTAACATCTGTGGCTCCTTCCTTGCATTTCAACTGAAGGAGACAGTCCATGGTCAGTAACTGAAATTTTTATATTTCACTACCTACTGTAGTGAAGCCGGACCTGTCTCAGCATAAAACTAATTTTCTCAAGTGACTGCATACAAGGATAAGAAGAAACTTTGTGTTATCAGGTTATTGCCATTGCTTCTCTTCAACTGTGAGCTACAAGTAATCAAATCTATCCGTTGTCCAATCTAACAGTCAAAAAAGGCAAAAGATATACAAAAAAGATCTTTAGTTTTTCAAAAAAGGCTTCATATCTTACTTCAAGAAACTAGCCAGCACACAGTATTATTGATATTGATACTTATTTTTAGGTTTTTGTATCATGGAATTAGATTTTTATTTGCATATGTCAAGGGAATATGGCTTATTTAAAGTGTAATTGCTTATTTCTGTGCAAAAAATTGCTTTAAGCACATGCAGTGTGTGTACACTACATACTGTCTTACACTACAAGTGGCCAGTTGACCATCCTCTCTTGATCCCAACTGTTACTTTTCTAGAGAGCTCCTCAAAAAACATTAAACCTGTGAAATTCCTGAGCCATAGAAAATATCTCCCTGCCCCACTCACACCTCAACATCACTGACACCTCTTCTCCCATTCATTCGCTTCATATGTGTGTGTCTGTTTATGTGAAGAGCAAGGCTGTAAATGTGTGTGCGAGAGGCATCTGCGGCCTATTCCAGAGATTTCTCCAATGGTAACCTAGTTTATTTACTTTATCTACAATATAATGCTTCAGTGAGCATTAGCAACTTTGAGACACAAGTTTCAATCAGTCGTCTAGCGGCGCCGTGTGCTCAGCCAGGTGCGGAGAAGAGATGAACGCCTGTGCTGTGGAGACGGCGGCTTTAAAGTGAAGGGCTGACAAAGAGGTCCTGAAAAAATAATACAAAATAAAAACGGACAGGAGGAGAAGAGGGAGAGGGGAAACAGAGGGAGAAGCAGGGAAGAAGAAAGACAGTGAGGAGAAGAAAATGCAGAGGAGGGTTTTCGAAAATAAAAGCGGAGACAAAAGGAGTGAGCTCGACAAAAAAAAGTGAAGGAGAAAGAATTGGAAAGATGGGGAGGGAGATGAGGTGTTCTCCCTGGGCAGCATGGAGCAGGTCTTGTCCAATAAACACAGGTGAGCAGCTCAACAGGCCGGGACCACCGTGCTGACTGACAGCTGAGAGCTCTCACTGACCGCTGGCTTTATGTTACATGACATGAGGAGTGCAGCCGGACTGACAAAGAGAAACACACTCAGAGTATGGGAGGGAAAAATATCCACTCACTCTCACACACACTTGGATAGTTGGACAGCCGTGCCATTTTCCTTCACAGGTGAGCGGGAGAAGGAAACACCCGGGTGCTTCGGTTACTTAGCGGGAGAAAGTGAGGAGTCGTAGGGCGGGCGGGTGAGGAGAGGGGTTAGAGTGTATGCTGTGTGTGTGCCGACTGAATCTTTTCCACATGATGAGCCTCGGGCTGTTTTTGTCAACTGCACTCTTGAGCGGCGAGGAGTCAGGTAGTGTGACCACATGATTGCCCGAGAGGCACTGTGGTGAGAGAGTGGGGGAGAGAAATGGGGAGAGCGAGGAAGAGGGGGGGGTCTGAGGACAGGAGCGATGCAGCACGCATGATGAGGTGTAATCACAAACCCCATTCAGAGTGCAGTGGAGTTTGTCAACATACACACATTCACATTCCACTGTCTGTCAGCTCCATGACCCAAATCGAGCATGCTGGGACTTTTGAGCGTGCGCGCATGTATGTATGTGTGTTTTTTTCCACAGATGCTTTTTGCCTCCAACCAGGTAGTAACGTCTGCACTGTCTCTACTTGTGGTTTGTGGCGAGGAAGTCAGATTCCAAGTGCTTGTAGGATTTTGCTGCCGTCTGTATCCCTTTTCAAGCTGCGATCAAGTGATCATTATGAACAAAGGAGTTGGCGTGTTGCCTTTGGAGTAAAAGCTTTTTCAGTGGCTGTGACCGTGCGGTTTGATTTGAAACTTTAACTCGGGAAAGAAAAGAGGAAGGTATGAGCATGAGCTGAAGAAGACACCACCTCCTGTTGGAATCTTTAAATATTGCTTTAACAAAAAAGAAGACTCTTAAATGCATAATTGTCATAAGATTTCAAAATAAAATAAAGATGGCAGGGATTTTTCAGGCATTAATGCTCTGAAGTATGATAGTAATAAGGCACCAGTACAAACAGGTCTCATGTAGTGTCACTGTTTTGGTGCCATTTGCTAAATTTCAGAGTCAAATATGCTGAACCCTCTCTGCTTTTTCTGCTCTGTGAACTTGACATTGCAGGTTACAGATGTGTTGCCACATGGGCAAAAAAAGGTGAAACACTGTTAATGCTGTTTTTCTTAAAAGTACCTTTGCAGGTACACTTTTGGCACCAAGACAGTTTCTAAGTATTGATTTAGCACCTGGAAAGGACCCAAATGATACTTAACTAGCTGTAATGCAACATTGGAGCCAGGTTATTGCTCTGATGTGTCAAGGTTGCTGATATCTGCCAACAGGGTGGTGCAGGAAAGAGTCCTAAAACACAGAAGTGAGTTGTTTTTTTAATAAAAATAATACATAAACTATAGTCACAACCATGTGCACCGACTTGATCAGGTCATTCATGACAGGAAATTCTGAAATAAGAGGTTATTATGGTGGCTGCTTCTAAGTTGAACAGCCACGTTACTGTTCCATAATGGCTTGAAAATAGCTTCAATATAATGCAATATGCATTTTTCAATGTGCGCACCGTCCCCCCAACATGAGGTGAGAGAAACTCTCTTTACCAAGTGTTTACTCAGCCCATAGATGGCTCCAGTGGAAGGTGCACTCTAGGCATGTCCTTCAGCCATACGTACATGACAGGGCAGTGCTGAGAAGCCAAAGCCATGTCCATTTTCTTAGAGGGAAGTATTCAGACACAGCTTGTGAGGATTTAAACCACAACAGCCTGTTTGAAGCAGGGCTGATACATAGGAGTTTAAAGGTATGCCAAAGTCCAATATCTGAGAGGACCATTTGGCAAGAAACTTTAAAAAATGTTTTAAAGACATCTAGAACCAGTGCAAACTTCTTAAAAAGGAGAAAAATATGAGACAGTTGAATGATAAAAATGGAAGAAGAGAAAGATGATTATGTCAGCTGGTACAACTGTCCTGTTACAGGCGAAAGAGGTGACACAAACGTCATTTCTGTTGACATACCAAACGGTTCATCTTTCTGATCATTTTTATGAAATCAATCAATAAAACAATCAATTTAACTGAGTATTTACAAGCAAAACCGATTATTTTTTTTAGATAGACCTAGCATAAACTGTTAAATCTGCAAGCATGCTGCTAGTGACTTTTGACAACTAATTTTCCTTAATATGCAAGTCTCCTACATGAACAAAAATTCTTGACAGACACATTCTTGGATCTGTATGGAAGCCCAGAGCAGACATACATGCATAAGTTGTATAATTATTGTATTCCCCCTGTGATAAAAAGCAATCTGAATGTTTTCTTTAGATCTAACTGATCAATCTTCTTATCCCAGAATGACAGTGCTCCTTTAGCTACAAAATACCCATATCCACTAATTAAAATGTACGCTGAAATAAAATTAATTTGTGGAAAAACTCTTAAAACAGTGCTATCTCGTGTCTTTTATGATGATTTTGAAAGAGGAATATTAATAAGCACACCCCACATTAAAGGCTTTAACCACCTCCAGGGACACTATAGGGTCCCCAGTCTCTTGCAGTCTTGTTTTGGGGGTCTCAGGCTTAAAGTTTTGGAACCCTCCTTTGTAAAACAATAATAACCTTTAAGTATTTGAGAAAGGTAAAACAAATAACAGTCTTAATCTGATTTGGAGGCAATGCAGGATACTCCACAAACTCTGACAGACTACTTTCTCTGTAAAAAATAGGGATCAGCAGTAGGTTAGAGAGTATACATTCATTTAAAGTCAAAATGGCCATGTCCCCATAAAACACTGGACTGTGAAGGGCTAAAATAAACTAAGCCCTAAGTGTGCAGGCTGAAAAATGACGCTGCGTGACAGCTCGGTGATAACACACCGAGTTCAATCTGTCAAGACAATCAGCATTTAGACCTCGGGAGAAGAATGCGCGGACTGTGTGCGACCGATTCATTGGACACGATCACCTGCGAGCGAAGCCACTCATAATTCTTCCCACCTGAAATCGGGAGTTCAAACTAGTGTCAGGGCGCTCTGATGTCATGCCTGTCTCAGCTTGAGTTTCACAATAATCTCAGGCTCTTGGAGAGATGCCATCGGCTCTGGCTTCCGCACCCAAGATTTCTCCAATTAAAGCGCAGGGAAAAAATAACACGTGAAACACTAGATCCCTGCTAGTTTTTAGAAATTACGGTGGTGGATGCAGTATTTGCAATCAGTCATTTTTGATGTATTAATCATCTTTAGCATTAGGTGGACAGAGCTGTTGGAGAGGCCTCAATGTATGCTGTGTATGCTGGAGGTACGGGTGAACCAATAACACTGTTTCAGATCAAGCACAAGAGCTTACAGGAGTACTCACTGGTACCAGTACAAAATTGAGTATCATTACAGTTCATTCATTCACTTTGAAAGCTTGTCAGATTTTCATTAAATGCTCCTCACTCCTCCTCCTCACAATTTAGCAAACTTTGATTTGCCTTCTTATATTTTTCATCATCATGTACATTATGAAAAAAAAAAAAAAATCAACTGCAGAAATGGGTCACACAACAAATCAATAAAAAAAATAAGCTAAAAACCAACAAATAAATTATCTGCAACAAATGAGGCAACACAAAAAAACAAATAGAAATTCAACATAACAGACAACAAATTTAAAATACTTCAACAAATGAAAACCACAACAACTTAGTAAACAAAAAAACATAAAATGTTACAAAAATAAGTTAAGACATAAACAAACTATAAAGCAATAAGAAATACAACAATAAGAAATGCAGCCTAAAAAACAATCCTGCAACAAACACAACATTCCATGCAAAACACCACCCAAAAACACAACTCTTAAATCCCAACATCAAATAGAAAATAATCAAGCAATAAAAAAACTGGCAAAGAGATAGTAAATGCAAAATCCTGTTTTTTTGTTTATTACTTCGGCTCGCAAGTTTTAATCATCTTTGTGTTCTGTTTCTGTTATTTGATGTGGTATTTGATTTTTTTATTTGAAGTTGTGTTTTTTATTTGGTTTTGAGTTTTTAAAGTCCTTAAAAACTCCTTAAATTTATACATTTCCTTTAATTTTCCTTAATTTTTTTTAATTTTTTTTTTGAATATGTTTTTTTTTTCGTTTGGATATTGCGCTTTTAAAATCTGCTGTTGTGTTGTTTTCTTTGATTGTAGTTTTTGAAGTTTGTTTTTACATTTTGTTGTTTCTGTATTTGGTGTTGTATCTTTCTGTTTGTTAGGTCTTTATATTTGTCAGTTGTTTTAAGATATTTTGTTGTGTTTTTCTTTTTGTTGTGTTTTTTACTTCTTTCAGTTGACGTTGTGATATTTTCCTTTATATATGTATTCTATTGCATTTCAATTTTTTTTTTGTCTCTCTTATTTATTTGTGTTTCCTTATTTGCTATTGACTTTTGCACTTAAGGGTTACCACTGACAAGGCTAAAACTTTGCCTCCCTGTATACAGACATCTTACATTGTGTAAAACAATAATGAGAACAGTATCTGCAACTTCCTGTGAGTACGAGTACATGGCTTGCTATTAGCACCAATGCTGACCTTTTTCCCCTTAAAAAATTCCCTGAATTTCAAAACATTAAACTTAAAAGCATCACATTCAGTTCCTTTAAAACAACACTAATGGCAGAGTGGGGTAAAAAGAAATAATGGCGGCCCTGAGGATCAATAGCCTCATTGAGCCTCTTTATCTCCTCTTTAAGGAATGATGGTAACACTCATTCTGAGCCTCCTCACCTCCCCGCTCTCTGAATCCATTCTCATGGCAACAGTGCACTCTGAACAAACACTCTCAAAGCAATCTCTTTTTCTCCACTCCTCACTGTCTCCAATACATGTTTTGTTTTTCTATTCTGTCCCCTAGTCATCACTCTTCAACACCATATGAAGTATGAAGCGATCTGGACTGAATTCAGCATTGTTATTGTTATATTTTCAAAGTTTGATTAGACACATATGACGCATTATCATCGGCGAAGAAGAAATCTTGGAGTGTATACGTATCAGGTGTGAAAAACATTACCTCTGCGGAAATCACGTAATGCAACTCTGGTGTTTACTTAAAAACAGGACAGCTCATAATCCCAGGGATCAGCAAAGGCCAGGAAGTCATCGCTCGGTGTACTTCTGCGCCAATTTGCTCACAGCGAGCAACGATGAGACCCCAAACCGAACCTCATTAAATGGAAATATGGAAACTTGGGGAACTTCCAAAAGTTCTCTAAGTGTAAAGACAAAACAGTGGACCATAGAGAGAAAGGAGCACAGAGAGCGAAAAGGAAGGAAGGAAAGGGGGAAGTAAACCTTTGATGAGTAAGACTTTTTTGTTAAGCGAGGAGGGCTTAACTTTAAAATATTCTGGGTGGCGGTGAATGGGGGATTGACCAATGGCCCTGATCTTAGCCACACATTGGGGCACTGGGGTTAATGGTGGATAAAGATTAGGGAAAAAAAGGAGTTGCTTTGCCTGATCTCCATCCACCCCCACACTCCGTCCCTGCAGTTTTTCACCTTCTCCAGCCAATCCTAAATCAGCTAGACAATGGAGGCTGCCAATGGGGAATGATCTGAGCCACTTTGATTTCTGTCTCTACCCCCTTGACGGCTCCCAGTGCCCAGGGTAAAGACCCGTGAAGGTTCCCCCTGTTTGCCCGCTCACAGGGGCGACACTTAGGAGCCATTGAGGATTGGAAATGAAATGACAAGAGGTCTCTGATCTATGACAAGAAATCAATTTCAAACTGGAAATGTGCACAGAGGGCTGCTAACTCCAAACTGCAGTTTCTTTAAAGAAGCCAAAGATATATCTAATTGCTGTAGATTTTCTTCTATATATGTCTTCAGTGGAAGCTCGGCTCACAGTGTTGGGGCAATTACGCTTTTTTGCCATGATTAGAAGGACTTTTTTTAGGCCAGCAGATATGCAGTAAGAGTTCATCTTTGAAGATTTAACTGAACACGAGACAAATTAAGAACTAATATTTAAATCTCTTTTAGGTGGAAGAGGAAATCTGGACTCTGCTTCACTGTGGGATAAGACGGGACTCTCAGGGAGGTAGACCTGGTGCTACAGCCGAGACATCCAGCAACTTTGCTCCTGCCCACGAGCTTTAATCATTCCTAGGCCTTCAGGGCGCTACTTCATAAAGATAAAGAGATTTCTTTCTCTTTGATTGGGGGTGGGAGAACTAAATAAACTCATGGCCTTAATTGGCAGAAAAGACGGCAATTTCACAACCAAGACTGTCACTGCTGTATTTTTTTAGACACTTTTGCAGACATATGAAGTTAGTTTGATGCAATTATTAATGACAGACTCACTAACATTGCAACGTACTTCCCACTAAAAACTCACACATACAAACATATGAAGCAATATATATATATATATTTTTACAAGAAAGTGCCTCTTAGAACATTTGTATGAACTTTTCAAGTACAGGGGTTGCTTCGCGTCACACCAAATTATGTGCAAACCGTCAGATAATTAACCCACAGTATCAGAAATTTTCAGTCTAATTCAACAATCAGTCTAATTCAACAATAAAATGGATCCTGCGTCTTCTTATTTCTTTTATCTTGGACATGATCAGAATCACACAGCATCCTTTTCCAAGCTAATGAAACAAGGTGTTTGTCACCAGGTCAGTCCACAAATGAGTGTGAGGAATCTCAGGTCACATAATGGGCATCACCAATTATATCACAGAACAGACTAATGTGGCTTTACTAGTGTTGGATCTCTCAGATAAATTGAGTGCAAACACTTCCACATTCACAATCACTGTAACACACCGTAAAGCTTCAGCATTGTTGGTTTAAACTGTTAGTCTTAAAGCTCAATTATATTTTTTTTCTGTTCACATAATTTTTTAAAATGTGGCCTGACTTACTCAAGTTTAAACTTCAAGGAACCACATATGAAAAAGGCTGAAATCTGATTCAAGCTACTGGATTTCAATGACATCCATACCGTCATAAATAGTAACAACAAAATCTTGAAGACATGTTTAACTGTTGAATCAGTCTTCAATTACTACATAAGAACAAATTTAATATGTGTATTGAAATACTCAAAAGAATATACAATTATCATGGTAGGTATTTTGTTTTCGGTTCCAGATGTTATTTCTCGTGAAGCACTGATGCCACAATGGTGCAGATCCCAAATGTAAACCCATACTCCATCTCACTTTATACTATGATGTTAACCTCTTATTGTTTAAGCAAGAATGCAAAGTTGGAGCTATTTCTGCAGTTTAGTGACATTTTGATGAAGGATGACAAAATTAAAACACACAGCAAACTATGTTCTGCTTAACTGTCCAGAGAGAGGGGAGGAATGTCTTGTAAAAATAAAACACACTTCATGAAATCTTTGAAAACTGCGGTGGTATCATAAGTGTTCATACTGTTGTCATTTTGAAACTGCATTCAGAGCTGTTTTCAGATATCGAGCCTCAAACTCAATGCAGAGAAACTGGAAGAACTTTTTCACTTTAGACATATAAAGTCTAAAAATAGGTGAAACTTAAATAAACTTATAAATAAATTATGTAAATAAGATGCCAGAGGCCAAGCATATTCAAATAACTCAAATGGACAGAAAAGGGCCTTAAATAACTCAACCCAACCCGGGAGAATATCCTGGAAATTTCCTTCATTTACCACAAGAGCAGCTGGGATTAATACAAACACAGGGGTTTTTCACCCAGATTGACGCTGATCTTTCCCTGCAGCCTCCTAATGGACTGACAGGAAAATCACAGGAGATGTTCCTGCTGTGAGGGACAAGTGTGACCAAACAATCAAGGACATTTTCCAGGGGAATGATCTTGTACTTTTTCACAAAATTTTAGGGTGGCATGTGTGAAAAGGGCTGAGGCTGGGGAATAATTTGTTTTGGGTATTAGTGAGAGCCCAAATGTGAGTATTTGCATATGGACTTGGTCTGGAAAAATGAGTATCTGTGCTTCTCTACTTATGACAAAAAGAAAAGCTATTTCATATGAATCAATCCATCTGTTAGATATTTATAATGTAAAAATAGGGATGCATGGTATTGGATTTTTGCTGATATCTGACATGCTGATATTTCCAAACATATTTTTGTGGATATCGATATTGATGCCAAAAATTTTTTTACTTAAGAGCGCAAAGCCACCACTAAGTCAAAATTGACCTGTTCATTTATTTTTTACAGTCCATTTGTGTTAGAAATAGATGTGATGCAAGAAAAACAACATCTTATTCTCTTAACAAAAGAACTTTTGATTCATAAAACTGGACATTTAGTGATGATGAGGTAAACCATTCACACATAATACCAACATTTAAGCCGAGATATGTGACATTTATGGCCAATTTCCACCTGCAAATTATTGGCAGTAAATATTTGCAAAAATGTTCATATCTGTCGATACCAATCATCAATTTTTTTTAGAAAATTATCTGCCAATACTGATATTACTCCAATAATATTGTGCATCCCTGTCAATAAACATGGGATTTTAAGACTATTTTCACTTTTTATTTTTCATACATTTAAAGGTTTACTTGGACGGGACAGTGCATTTATAAACACACAATATCTTGGGAGTCTATACAATACCAACGTAAATATGCTGGATTTTAGCACAATGCTAATTTTTATTTGCAGTTCCAAAATTATTTGTAGGGCATGGACATCAAGAGCAACATTACCCAATCAAAAACCTTGCATGTGCACACACTCCTGCCAAATGAAGTTAATTCTGATTCAAAGTTTCAATATTTAGATCTTAAAATGGTTTTGAATATGCTTCTCGGTAACTGTTGATGAACTCTAAGCCTCAAATATCACAAATACTTTAAAGTTATTATGTCTTATATTTCCTGTAGGACTTCTTTCTCTTATTGGGATCAAATATCAGCTCCTAGAGCATAAAATCCATATCCATGACAAAAATGTGTACTTTTCTTGTGAGTGGGTTTGCTGTTTGTCATTTCAGCACACAGTGTGTGTTATTCTAAAGCCAAAGCCCAACAGCTACGTGACTGATGTGGCACATAACAGTGGACACATTAATCTGAGGGGGAAAAAAACACACAACACCAGGCATGCAAGAACAATGGAAACTGTTTTCACTCACCACTTTGGACTTTACAGTGTTTGTCGTCTGCTTTTTTCTATGGATGCAGAGTTGGCATATTTCATGCTAAAAAAAGAACAAGAGAAAATGTTAGGACTTTAAATATGAGCCAAACTTCATCTGTTTTTCCAGTGGGTGTTTAGTCATTCCTACTAAGTACACGAGCCCCAGGTTAGAGCAAAAATAACCTTCTCATCTTCAGATGTTCTGTTCGTCCACAAATCTCAATCAAGACATCAACAAAATAAATACAAAAGCTGATACCGAAGCTTGCCCGCATTTGTCAGCCATAATGCATATCATAACTTCTAAGGTGGAGTAGATTGAAAATCCTTGGGGTGTGAAAACCAAACAGGCACACCTGAGAGATTGCCCAGTGAAGGGGGAATTCTATCAAGGTGGACAAGATGAAGATTTGTTACATTTGAGCGGGGAATGGGGCCCCCGTTGACCTCTGCTAGCCACTACAATCATACAAACACAGTGAGGCTAAATACAACCAAAGACACACTGGAGCAGCGTTCCCCACACAGACACTTTGCCAGGCATTACTTTTCAAAAATGTGTATCTAATAACTTCCATTTGTTCATCCCACCATATGCTGATGTTTATTTATTTTTTATGCAGCTTCTTTCTGTGAAAATGATCTTGGACTCCTGCTGTGGGTTGCATTAGCTCTGTGTATGTTCAAGTCTGGTTAGAGACTAAGTCTTGAGACAGGAACTAATAAGGTTTTATTGATACCATTAGGGATGGGAATTATTCATAATTTATTGATACCAGTTCCACTTTTAGGTCTGCTTATCAATCCAATTCTTCAACGATTCCCTTCTCTAGTCCTGTGGTTTTTCTAATTGGGCAAAAGTTGATCCACAAAAGTTTTCAGTGACAACAACGTTAAATACATGTCACTCCAGGTCCACAAACTAAATGTGCAAGTTAGTGTATATTTGTTGAAAACTCCAGTTCCTGCCTGCAATGATCACATCTTCGACTTCTTTGTTGTTGTTTGCGCTGACTGCCTCTGATGAGCACATGGCATCCTTGATTTGCAAAGCATACAGAACAACATGAAAGGGATTGATAAAGGAATTCTTAAGACTATTATATCGATTCCTTAAGGGACTTGATATTAATTCTTATCTGAAAATGATTCCAATCTCTGATGCTATTATTGAGTGATTGATTGATTGATTCTACATACTAAGTCAAATCTTCACTTATTCCCTTATCAATTACTGTGCTTTTTCTTTGCAGATGTTAACCTTCACAGGTTTTCTGTGCCAAAAATGTCCATCACATTGCACGCCTGATATTCCCTGACATGCTATGAATTGTTTCAGTGTGTGGTAGGTGTTTCCATACTAGTTTAAAATCACACAGCCACTGTCCCTTGCTCTGTCAGTTATTTTGTGTAAAAACTATGTGCACACTTTAGACCAAATCTGTCTCCTATCTGCCATGATCACTTACACAAATACTTGGCCCTTATTTATCTAAGTGCGCATGATTTGAATGTGTCAGTAGGATATGATTCAATCCCACGTCAGATGATTTCATTTGTTTACCTTTGATGAATGAGCGTTTTCTTTCTCAGTATATTAAAAGAATTAGAGAGAGACAGCTTCCAGTATTCATAAATGTATCTTTCTGAACAGTAAAATCTCTGCAGCAAATATTGTGGAGGATTTCAGCAGAAAAACTTAAAATGTAGTTATCAGACAAAAAACTTGGAGAGAGGGTTAAATTTGTGAATCACATCCCAGTGGTAAAAATCGTTTAAGGTCGCATGTCAATCAAGGAATCAAGGAATTGATTAAAGTTAAATAAAATGGTAAGATCTTGTCTCTGTAGAGGATCAAATGCAGCTCTTTTTCCCTCCCCTATGGAAATGCTTGGATCTAAGGGGATCTATGGGAGGCTATGATAATAAGGTCTGCCCTGATTGGATGCCCAAACAATGCCTGATGGGAGAGGGGAGGAGGGCTTAAAGGCAGAGGAGCAAACTTTCAAAAGAATGAAGGCATCTGCCTTCCGCCTGTGACAAGCAGAATATGCACATGTAGGTGGAGGTTGTGTAGCCATTACATAATAAACCCCAGGAAGTCAAAAACACAGCATTTTAATGGGTATTTCCTTGAAAGAGGCATCATGAGTTTCTCTGTGAACAGAGGATTTAATAAAGGTGTCATGTTCTGCTTCCCAAGCCCCTCCTAACAACTTCATAAGCAAAGAAAAATGGCATGACATGAGACCTTTCACTAAGGATCAATCAAAGCAGCAATGTTGATGATTTATTTATGAAACATTATACCTCTGTGTTCTTCAAATGCACATTTTTAACATAATTGAGGAGGCAAAACTTCTATAAAAATAGTGCTGCAGCTTGGTCCATGCTGTGAGAAAAGAGAGGTGGGTGACTAGGGGAAATCAAAAGTGAGTAACCAATTACGTACTTAGATGGAGAAAGAAGAAACAAAAACCTTGATTCAGTTTTCTGAAGTTACTTAGTGTATTAAAGAGTTGTTGAGCATCATTGTAGAATGTTCTTTTAGAATGTTAAGAGATTGGTTCTCTCTTAACCATCTGCTAAAACGCTAATATCCCAGAATAATCAAGAACCGTTCTTCAGAAATGAAAATAATAATAATTGAGCTTCTTTATTGAATCTTCTGCTGATGTATTGCTGATGTATAAGTTGAAAGAAAAGAAACAAACTAATAATACATCTGTTATATGAATCTTGGCGGGACAACTCCACGCAGCACCTTTACCCTCCAAGTACAGTAACATTCTGTGGGAAACACTGGCTGCTGTCAAACAGAAAGACTCAATGATGGCTTATCTTAAGAGTACAGTATGGGTTACAGTTAATTTCAGCACTGATCCTTGCAAAGACACTGTTAGTCTTCTGTAATCTTCCTCAAGGTTAAGGATTCTTTGACAGATGGACATGAAGAGGACCATGTTCCAGTACTCACCCTTAGGGAGAGAACTTGCAGTTGTTGTCCGTCACAGGAGTGGAAGGGATCCAGCGATGTCAGCGTTCTGAGATGAGAAGAGAGAAAACAGTTAAGAATACCATTAGTCCAAATGTACCTGTAATTTTTTTCCATTTTTCTTTGGCACATTTAGTGCCGGGGCGGACATGTGTGGGCTAGATCCTATCTTGCGTAAGTATTGTCTGTGCGGCCTGTAGGTGAAGGCAATAAAGTTTAGAACAACAAAGTGCACCTGGATTTTGCTGTGAAGCTTGAGAGCACATGTGAGTGTGTGTGTGTATTAGTGCATGCACAAACAGGCAGGGTACAGTACAGTACAAGCTGGAGAGCCCCCCCCCCCCCCCTCCTCAAGCCCCACCGCCCCACATCACACACACAAACACACACACACACATCTCACTCTCTCAAGTTAAAAGGTGCAGTGCCTGGAAGGCTGGAGCTCTCAGCGCTGAGTAAATCACACTGTTAACCTGACATGATTGATTTCTCATGTAGGCGCATTCAGCTGTCTGCATATCAGCACACATGCTATGGCATCTGTATAATTTAGACACCATTAGTGTTGATGATTTTGGGATACATCGATGTAGCAAGTATGCCAAAACTGCAGCTACAGATTGTTGTGGGCATTTTTGGATCATATTTAGAAGAGAGAAAATTTAATTCCTCTCATTAAAGGGCAATGTGGAGGTAAATGTCTGTTGTTGGGGGCACAAAGGGCACAGAAATGGCCTGGATGTTGCTCTGAATGTGTGTGTTTTCTTTTTTTCAGTTCCCTTTTATTCTCCCAGAATTCCAATGACCCCGACAGGCAACTGACGACGGCTGAATCCTGAGGAATGTGCTCTCTGAACTGTACAAAAAAAGCCCTCAGCTCAAAGAGCGCAGCTGAAAACAAAACATGCCAACTGCTATAATTTTTCACTGTTTTGAGTTTGTGGGAAAATGTTGCACAGATTGCGGTGCAACGATTACTCAGACCGGGTGGAGGGGCAACAACCAGGGAAGTGCATGCTGGGAGACCAAAGTCAGAACTAAATAAGATGAAAGAAAATCATTATTAATATGTATTATGACATCTACATGGTAAAGATCCAAGGAAACAATTCTCTGCATGTCTCTAGATGCATAAACATAAGAAATAAGAAAATTTAATGAAATTAATTAGAAAATGTTGACACTTTGTTTTTATCAGCATGCTAATTAGTATCAAACTTGCTGCTAATTAATTATATTAAATAAATTAAAACTCTGTTCTTTTGCAAGTGGGCCATTGACTCAAAGTTATCCCTTAATTTCTCCTGCATTATTGCTTTTTGATTATTTCAAAATTCTACACAAAATAAATTGTACATGTTCAGAAAAAAAAATTGGTTCATTTCAGAGTCAATTTTTTTTCCCAAAACCAATATTTAAAAATACATAATTCTTCCTTTTTAAGGGCAAACATGCTGTTTGTATTGTTTGTCTGCACTTTGCTCCATTGTATAAAGTTTTAGGGAAGTGGATGCTGGTACTGCTGCTAAAGCTAGCATGTTAGCATGCTGCATCTGTGTATGGAGCATCAATAAACAAATCCAGCCTCCTTCATTAAAAGCAAGAGTGTGGGTACATTTTGGATTCTCCAATATTAGTATTCAGACTCTGTAAAATCATATTTAAGGACTATTCTTACATGCCATCAGTGTTAAAAACGTGGTACAGCAGCCAGTAACCATACTGACTGCTGACCACTGCTCAGTTTTACCTAACTTCCAGCCAACTCCAACGCCAAAAATAATTACTGCTAATACCAATGCCTGTTTCATTTTTAAAGACTTACACCCCTCAGCGGTGTACACAACAAAGGTGTTTGATTCAGGAAACAGCTTATCTAATCCATTTTCAGATACAACATCCATTAAGCTATCATTTTATTTACTAATCATTTACTTCTCTGAAGCCTTAACCCCATTTTCTGAGCTGTCATATTCACATTGACTTTACACAAAATCGACGCAACAAGGCTCCATTATATTTACACCTCAAGACATTCATATTAAGGTCATAATACCTGTGTCAATTAAAGGTGCCCCAACATCCACAAAAAGGCAGGGACACTCACAGCGCCCCTGTCTCCTGTTGAGTCTGCGTGCCTCCCACTCTTCATATCTGGCCTCTGTTCCCTCTGTAGACAGAGCAAAGAGGGAATCACCTCATTCCCCCTATTCTGTCCCTGAGATGTTCACAGTGGAGGCAAACTGTCACAGAGGTGTAAATATTACAGCTTAAAACTGCAGTATAAATTGGGCTAACATCAAGCACACAACAGATTACGAATCAAGGCTATGATTCATGAAGAATAACATCCTCACTACCAGTAAGCAGTGATAAGGGGGTGTTGGGGAAATCTTTGTTATGTGTTACATTTGAGCTGTAAAACATGGTGGTTCCCAAAGTGAGGGTTGGGTGAGGTGAAACACCAAAAAAGGGGGTCCTGAGATGCCTTCTATTAAGAAAATCCTTAATACTTTCAGATGATATACTTAATCCATCACTGTAAAAGATAAACATGATAAGTGCAAAAAGGAAGTACATGAGTTCAGTTTCACACCAAAGCACAACCATGAAGTGAGACATATGATTAACTAAAAACAATGTTTATAAAACCAGTAAATAGTTTGTTTATTGTCTGTTTAAACTTCCTCCAGGGCAGGCAGGGGTCCTTATTGTTGGCACTTTAATTTTTGTGGTTATGGGATGAAAGTTTAGGAACTCTTAAGATAGAATAAGGCCCTAATTAATTTAAATACTGACTTATAAGAAGCCATATGCTACTAAATAAAATGCTAATAAGCAGCACATCCATGGTAAACAACAGCCATAAAATGAAGTTACAAAAACTTTGATATGATTTAGATGTAAGCATTGTTTGTTTAAGTTAATTTACTTTTTTCGCTGGGGTAAACTTCACTATCACAACACCTCTAGGCTGTGCGGATGTCATATTTTATTCACTGGAATAGCATTAGAAATGCTATTAGTCTGTCTGACCTCCAAATCGAAGGGATTTACAAATAGCACACATATCTTCATGCCAAATATAAAACCTCTGGTAAATTCTATCAACTTATAAATATGGCAAATGCATTTCAAGTATTCATGAAGGCCTAATAATGCTATAGGCTGATATTTACATAAAGCGCTCGCGCACTAAGTCAAGATAAACTATTTAAGACCCGGACCACAAATACCTCCATAGTGCAGAAAAAAAGGAGGGTCCTGCGATGAAAGAGGACATTATGCTAACAAGTCAGATTACTGTACACAATAACTTTATCTTAAAAAGTAAATACCATCCTCGGTGTTGGGGGAAAAGGGGAGGGGGTGGCATTATGGAAAGTCACTGGCAATATTTCTGTGGGGACCAAATGCTCCTTATCAGTGTTAGTCGAGCGATTCAGGCCCGCCCGAAGAAAGATGAGTCTTCAAACTCATTCTATTCATGGTCAGACGTGTAATTACCCTCAGCTCACAGTCTAGACGTAACCGCTTTCACAGTATTTAAGACCCCCTATGCAACGTGTGGACGCCAGCTCCTACCACCGAGCCCCGCGCGTTAAATCTGTGGGCAGATAAATTAGCGAAGAATGCAATAAAATAGACACAATGAGAGGAACTTTATCCTCCCCGCTGCTAAATGAGATTTCTTTGAAATGCAGATCAGTGGCTCTAGATTAGTGAATTTTAGCTGCTGTCAACATCATAACAAAACACAAATGCGATTGTTCGCCAGGGCCTTATCTCCTTGCTTCCATCTGTTGGCTGGTTATTTACTCCCCCCTGATTTACTATGCAGATCTAAATAAGTCGCATCAAAAGGAGGGCTTACTGCACAATGCCTTCTTAAGCTTCTACATCAAGGTATTTGAAAAACCGGTAGTCACATGAAAAGGCTGCCCATCAAAGGCACATCTCTAATGAACTCTCCCGTATCAGAGGGGGCTTGTGGGGCCTGGCTTTAATGCCGTCTGTGCGCAGGAGAGAGAGGAGAAGAACTACAAATCAGACCCACCAAGGCATGGCAGAGGAGGGAGGAGGAAGGCAAGGGGGAAAGAAAGGGAGAGGGAGGAGAGGGAGGTGGAGGGCTTCGAGTTATCAGATGAGATTAGCTCAAAGAGGGACTAGTTCTTCGTATTTCCATCCATCCATCTAGCTCTTAGGTGTAGGCTGAAGAAGACACTTGTGAAAAACTACAAAAAGACTAGATAAGAACATGTTACAATGGATTATCGATGAGTAAGTTAGTCATGGTGGAAACCAGAGTAGAAAAGCCAAATAATACGCAAAAAACTAGGGGTGGGATAAATATCAATAAAACCGACGGCAGCAGTGGCTGCTTGAAACTGCTTGTACCACTTGCCTGCTGAGTAGACCTACCAGTGTGATGTGCTACCATTGTTTTGTCAGCAGTTTAAGCTCATTGGCTCATGTTAGCAATCCCAATGTAAAGCAAAGACTGTGGACAGCAGTGGCTCTATGCCCACATGGGAGGGGTGCCTTAAAGGGGCAAGAACTAGAAAAGAGCATCTCAGACAGACTAAGAATGCAGCCGGATAAGGGGCCCTAAAAGTTACAAAGTATTTTGAACATTAGGAATTCTTAACATAATCTAGTTGTCACTGCAATTAAAACAATAATCCAAAATATGGGCTCTTTAAATCGTTAAAAATCATAGCCCCTCCTTACTGACTTGGCATGTTCAGATATCATTTTGATAAAGGCATGCATTGTGTGCATGCAATAGTTGATATTTCTGTACTCATTATCAGTTTCTGGTAACTTTTTCTTGAGAATGCAAAGTACTACTTGTCTAAGGCCACGTCCACACCTACAACTTGACGAACTCTGGTCTGAGGTGAAGTTTCAACACAGTTTAATTTTTTCATTTTGTTTGGTTTTCTTTCACACAGCAGTTTGTCAAGTGGACCAAAGCCTGTCAAACGTGTTGTGTAATGTAGCCCTCACCACTAGTTGGGGCCATAGCTGTGGCTGTTGTACTTGCCATTAATTACCACTGTTGCACTATGACCTGGAAATACAAGGCTACTGTCAAGTGATAACATGGTTAAACTGGAAAAAGCCCAGCAATATTTTGAGAGATAAAATAATAAATTCGTACTAAGGCTGCTCAGATGAAAATGGCATGAATTTGTAACAGCATTCCACATCGATAAGCAGATTTTAACCTGTTGAGAGAAGCAAAGGCTGGTGGTGCTAGCAATGCTAATGTTGGCCACTGCCTGCTTAGACTGTCAGTAAATGCCATGCTTAACTTGCTAACTGCTGTAGTATATTTGGCCATATTCAAGCCACAATGCTCAGCTTTTTGGCACGTTTCCTCTTTAGGTCTTTGTTTGGTTTAGATGGTTTTCAGGCCCACCACAAACGAAACTCTGGTTTGCTTGCAGACCACGATTCCTGGTTTTTGGCAGACCAGTTTGATTCTCTGGTCCACAAAAAAGTTTGTAGGAGCTTTCACAACACCTAAAATCAACCGAACTTGCCAAAAAAGCAAATCAGAGTTTGTTTGGTCCGGACCAAATGTCTTAGTTGTTAAAGCAACATTTCATTGTTAAAGTTAGTGTTAAAAACAGATGTGTAACAAAAGAAAATAATGTAATTTCATTGTCTTATGAATGATACTGCCAACTTTAATATGTAGATATTTGTTACATTCTTACCTTTTAGCACTATTACAACCATTATTTTGGGATATATATGTAGCTGATAGGTAAGGGAAATGCGTCAGTTGTAAATATCAGCAGAGATGTTCATACCTGCTGCTAAAGCTACAGTCCACCTATTCTGATACGATGCAGATAATACCATGCATCCCTAAATTATCTGTTAAAAAACAATGCAGAGGTAAATACTTTAAGTGTTAAGTTATGACTATATGAGGGTTTTTGGTGGGCACCAGGTACTTTTCAGGACACAAATCAGGCTGTTACATGCTTATGTTGGGGAAATGCTAGCAGATCATCATATATTGTGAGTCATCCTGTGATTCCCCCCTCTGTTAAAATCAAAGCTGAATTTCCCCTTACCACCTATAAAGTTACTCCTAAAGCAGTTTCCCTTAGGCTTGACAAATATCTGTCAAAAAACATGACAAACCAATCCAGTTCTTAGAGGGATAAAGAGATTCTTGGACTGTCAAAAACCAGCAAAGAAAAGCAGACTCTACCGCCCCCTCTTCCTCACTCTCCCCAGGTCTGCAAACAGCTCCGGTAATCTCAAACAGAGCTTTTGCATTACGCTGCTGCAATAACCTTTAATTTCATGGTGTATTTGTTGCATTCGGCGCACAGGACGGATTACAACCAACAATCTTCAGACTTATATGAGGCAAATAAACTGCATGGGGAGATCATGATCTGTCCCCCCACCCACCCACCATCATCTCCACTGCTGCCACCACCATCCTGCTTTGGAGCAGTGTGTCTGCATGGAGCGGGGAGAACCCTCCCCCCTCCCCAACCAACAAGCATGCAGTTTACCAGTGAACAATTAGCCCCGGAGCAAGAGCAAGGCCCGGCGCTGGCACATGTGGTTAAGAGGCGAGCGCTGCGGGAGTGCGCCAGATGATGAAGGGATGAGGATGGGAAGAGGAGGAGGAAGAGGAGGGGGTGGAAGGAGGCGTGTGCCAGACACGCGTTAAGCTAGTTTTTGGCTCCTGAATGTGTCCTTTGTCATTATTTAACAGAGACTCATTTTAAAGATAAAGAAGCACTCCATTCTGGGACAACTTTGGCTCCAAACAACTTGAGCTGTAATCTGAAGGCATCCCATGGCTGAGTCACTTTTCCAACACAAAACCGACTTCACCTCCCTCCCCTTGCCCTGCCTGGAGCGTCTCTCTGTGCTGTAGCATGCCAAGTGGGCCCGGTGCCAGTCGCATTTGCAACCACAAGGGACGCTTGTCTTTTCGCTTTGCCTAATGAAATGACAAAACAACAGATTTGCATATGCAGAAACAGGTGTTGTAACAGGTTTGACTCCTCTTGACCCGAGCCGTGTTAAAGAGAGAGACTGCAGAGGAGGAAAAAACATGCAGGAGCAGGAAAAAAAAGAAGAAGAAGAAGAAAAGTTTATGACCAACAGCTGCCTGGAGGTATTTAGGCTCTAATGGGCACTCGAGTTTGCACCATCTGCCCTGCTGCTTGCCAGGAGTGACAATCCAAATTAAAAACCACTCATCAGATATCATAAAAATAAACCATTGTTTTGCTGCCTCCATATGTTCTGGCTTTTTTATTTCGTTCTCAGTGAAGCGGCATTGGGAGGCTGAGCTCCGAGGGGCCTGGAGTTGTGATCCAGGGAAAATCCAGAGAGCTGCACAGTAGCCTGTAATTACCCTCCTGCCGATCCGCTGTCTTCAGACCAGAGCCCTGCGTCATCCCGCACATTATCCGAGGCCATCCTCTCCACATTACAGAGGAGAAAACCTAACAGAGCCAGTGTGGTGAAAACATGGGTCATTGTTTAGAGTGGGATTAGGAGTTGACTTCAAAGAGCACAAGCTTGGTGTTCAGATGTGAAAGTGGAAAGGATCTCTGCATTATATTTAGTAGAAAAGTGATATTTTTGCATGCTGATGTGAACTGTTGATACAAGAAACAAAAACAGTGATGGAGCACATGTTGCTGTGAAAGAAAACAAGCTCAAAATGAGGCATTTCTGCAAATGTCAAATGTCTCCCCTAAACATTTTGCCCAAAATTACGTCCTGACCCAAAGAGCTCTGCTGGCAACATTTGTTTTGTCCTTCACTGAAAGACACAGCTACTGTAAGACACCCCTGCCCGTCACCACCCAACCCCCAACTACCATTCTGCCTCCTGTTTTTATTTAGACGAGTGAGACAGAAGGAACAAACCTGAGACAGTCGTGACCCTGCGCCAGTGTTGTAACTTGGTCTAAAGCTACGCCGGCAGAAGGCAGCACCATATGCCCTCAGCCCCGAGCTGGATGCTCTTTCTGCAGCCTAATGTGCCTGTCAAAAACTGTTACTGTCACGAACCCCCCTCCTCATGTTTTTTTCTCTCTCTCTCTCACAACATGTTTGAAATAAACAGTTTTTTCTTCATTTTTCTCGCTGGGTAAAGATGAAAGGTCCTTGGAGATGCGAGGCACAGTGGACACAGAAATTATTAAAAAACCTGATGATACAGTCCAGGAAAACTTATCTGACCAGTAACTGTGACGGCATCACTTCATTGGCTAATTTGAATGATTTTGGCTGTCAATTTAGAGAAAAAGGTCAGTTTAGAAGATGCACATATGAATCATATCCTTAGAAAAGCAAGAAGGACACAATTAATCCATCAAAATGAAATCAATCGCCAAATACTTGAATAATGGCTTAATCAATGCAGTGTTTTTCTTAAGCAGAATTGTCTCAAAACATTTAAATGTCTCAGCAACTTAAATGAACAGATTTTCTTATTTGACTCTACAAAAAATATTCCCTCAAACTCCAAAGGGAGACAGATAAATTGATTACAAGATCTATCGCTTGATATTAAAATTAACAATAAATTGCCAAATTTCAAGAACAATAGAAAGTAAAACAATAATTTTGGTTTATCAAATGGGAGATAAATGTCTGTTTGGAAATGACCTGAAATAACTTGGAGCTTCAAAGATAGTTTGATAAATCAATCAAAATAGAATCAATGACACAGTATTTGATTGATTCAGCTGTTCAAAAAGCAAAAAAGTCCACACATTTCAGAGTTTGAAGAACTTAGATTAAAGGATTTATTGTGTTGGTACCTGAACCTTGTCACAAGTCCTTCTTCTTCTTCTTCTTCTTTTTTTTTTTTTTTCAAATTACACTTTAAGGAAATCAGAAACTAACATTTCTTAATCTATTTATGCTGTGAAATAGGAGATACTTTCAATAAACAAACAGCCAAAAGGAACCTCCTTTTCAAAGACACAGCATTTAATTGATTAATCATAACATAGAGTTTATTGACAAATGTTTTGATGATAAATCTTATCATGGTATTTTGAGCAGAAATGTTGAAATATTTAACAGTTTCAGTAACTTACATCTCAGGACTTGCATCTGTAGTACCAGGAAAATGTGACAAGCATCTATAACAAGTTTCCCAAGTTGACTTCAGATTAATTAACTGTAATTCTCAAATGTTCTCGACAATTTCAGAGTTTTGAGAGAAATAAGAGCATTCAGATTATTCAGGTGATTAAACGGTGGAAACTTGGAGTTTTAGGATGGCCCTGTGAAACTTTCTCCTCAAAGCTTCTGCCTTTAATCAACTAATCATTCAAGTGGAGCTAATAAACAAATACTTAGTTAATTGATCAACTGTGAAAGTGGGATTTTCAAGAAAAAAAACTCACTGTATTAAAATCGTTGAGATTTGAATATACGAATTTACCTCTTTGGCAGGATGAACTTGTAGTGAGCATTTTTAAGCAATTGTATCAGCCTATGTTGGCCAATTATCAACAGATTAAGTGAGTAATCAATATTTTCTTCTTTTTTCAATAAGAGTTTCTTAATTTTAAGATAAGACAATAAGAACCTACATTTATTATTCAGGTTGCTAAATGAGGGGAAACTTTTCAGTTTGGAAAAGTTCCCAAGATGCTCTCCTTTTATATCTGCTATGATCAATCAGTTAATCATTTACATACAATTAACCAACAAATAATATGAAAGTCAATTGATGGTTTTAGACTGTGTAATGAGGGGTGGGGGAGCAAACTGGTCAAAATATTGAATAAGTCTTACAATCTTAGTGTAAATTTGCTTCTTTTGCACTGGTCAAGTGTGCTCAGACTTCTTTCCCATCAGTTTCTCAGACTTCAAGGACCTGATCTTTATACATTTCCTGATTGGGAATTAACAGAAACTTCATCATTTCAAAGACAGAAATAAACATATTAATTGATAAAATGTCTTCTGACAGACACTTCTGTGTCTGTAAATGTCCCAAAGACTTACAAGTAAGAGGTCCAATGATTAATCTATTAATTATCAATGAAAAAAATAACTGAAATACATTTTGGTAGAGCAAAGCACTGTCTCAGATAGTCTTCGAGCAAAAATGTCAAAGTATGTCACTGAGGAATGGTGCTGCCCTCTTTACAGTTTCTTTACCTTTCACAGAGCCTGTGATTTATGAGATAGCTGATTAACCATTAAAAAAACTTTTTTTCAGAAAAATGGGTTTCTAAATGCCTTTTTCCCCCTTGAATTTGTCTACCTGTGCAACAAAATGCAGCAGGTTCATCACATCCACCATGATTAATTTTCTTAAACTCTTAGGATGACACAATTAGTCGATTCACTGATTCACGTTAAAGCATTAGACTGCTCAGTTTAAGAAAAAATAAGCATAGTTTTTAGTTTTTCTCATTTTGCTTGGATTATAAATGCAGAAAGTCTATCACACCCCCTCACACTTTAAAAAGGTCCTGTTTTCTTTGTAAGACCTCTCTTCATAAAAGGTCTATGAAACAATGGCTGAGTTAGCTCCCACTGTTAGCCTGACTGCTGCCTCACAGCATGTTATGCCTGTTTACGAATGACAAGCTGATGGCTGAATGCAGTCAGAGCAACGGTGACCTTGCCTTTTACCACGAGTGACCCTCTATCTTTAATTCAGGGCAAGACCCCCAAAACCAACACATTTTTTCGCACCAGGACACTGTCCATCTGAGCGTGACTCGAATAAAAGCTGTCATGCCTTCACACCACACTGACCAGCAAGTAAACATGCAATTGTTAACTCAACGAGGAAGGGGGAGGTGAAAAAGTGAGGGGTAGAAAAAAAACAAGCAAAGTCTGCGGCTGTTGTTGCTGCCCTGTGATTCAAATGAGAGCAGAGCTTGTAGAAAAGAGCCGATGGACGGGTCAGATAGTGTTACAGGCTGAATTATGAGTGTCAGCTCGACGGGAGACCACAGGGATCACTGTCAAGACCCTAAAACTTATGAGCAACCATGAATTACATTATCCCACATAGCTTTAAAGAAATACTGTGCAAACAAACCAAAAGTTTGTTTTATAAAGTATGCATGTCTCTCGCAATTTCAGGATATGACACACAGCAGGGTTAAGCACACAAGCCAAAAGCTTTAAACTTCGCTCATTTGTTTGTGGCTTTACGCTCCTTTGATGGAAAAGAAAACATGACGTAGGGTTTCATATTTACAAAACAATCCTCTCAAGACATTTTGACCCCTTATTGTTTTGGTCAAAGCAAAAATATAAACACGTGTTCGGCCAAGGAAGCACGAAAAAATCATTCCATATGTGGTGAAGATAAAACAAAGTGGCTGACTCTTTCACCGATAGCCTCACAATCTCCTTTCTAATCCTCATCCCCCCTCTGACCCCTCCCTTTCACTGCTTTCTCCAGCCAGAGAGTCACAACGTTTCCCCCCTCACACCAGAGCCGAGTCGGGCTTAAGAAGTGACCCAGAGCGGAACTAAAAAAGTCTGAGCCGTCTCAAGACTCTTAGTAACACACAAAACATCATTACTGTGATGTGGATAATTACAGTGCTAAAAAAGAGAAGGGTGGCCTCTTAAGCATGTAATAAACTCTTTTATCTTAAGGAGTCAATCTGTGCGAGTCTGACAGCTTTGCAGCATATGATCCTGGTAAACAAATACTTTGGAGCGGCACAAAAGTGCCATTAAAGGCCAAAACTGTCAACACAAATTCCACTCTTGCAGAGGTGGGAGGGGGAAGAAAAGGACTTCTGGTTCATTTCTGGCTGCTTTAACTTGCATGGAGGTCGCATGGAAACATTTCTGTGATGTTAAAGGGGATAAAACCTGCAAATTTGCCATTTTGATGAGCTTTGCTGCAAGGCCTAGGGAGACACACTTCCTGTGGTTGCATGGAACAGCCCTGCACGGTGTTCTTGAGCAGCACTCCCTCAAATTTTCTTACCCATTTCTCCCCCAAAAGCAACAACACCTCAAGGCTCGTGCGAACACTCTGGTTCATTACAGAGGTGTTGGGGGATGGGTGGCAGTGAGATTCAAAAGCTAAAGTCAGCAAGTGTTTCATTGCTTACGAATTGATGTGATCTGTGTTCAAAAATGCACCTCTTACTTCATTTCTGAGTCTGATTTTTGCACATTAACATTTCACAAAAGCACAATTCACCTGCAAAGCTCATTTTGCAGCAACAATTTCCCCTTCTTGGAGAAAAAAAATCATGCATCAACCGGTGTTCACTGGTCTGAAAGCTGAATCTTAATTTTGATAAATGATTGAAACGTATGACAGGGTATACACATTAATCCTGTGGAGGACATTCATTTTCCTATTACCATAATGTAGAGCACGACCGCCCAATGATAAATGCAGCAATCAAAAAATGGACGCAGAGTGGGGAGAGCTGGGGTAATACGTGCACTGCTCCCAACAAACGAATGGAGGAAAAAAAAAGAAAGCATCCTGTTTTAAACAATAAAAGGGCCTTAAAAATGTTCCAGCACCCACATACGAGTAAACAAAAAAGTAAAAACAGTCCTGGAGAAAATGATTACAGGGGAGGGGGGGGGCACTTCAACAAAGGGGCTGATTGTGCACCGCCACTGACATATTTCACGAGGGGCATTTATTGCCGCCGTGGCCTTTGAAGGGTGAGAGCTGCTGAGTGAGAGGGGGGGGAAACCGGCCCACACCTGCATAACTGAGGAGGGGAACACCTGTGCACCCTGCGGCTCCGACAAGGAGGGTCCACGCAGCTAATCCAGGGGTGAAAGCTGATCAGAGGACGGGGGCCGGGAGAGTTCAGCTTCCCTCACTATACCACAAAAAAAAAAAAAAAAAGTTACCTGTATTGATTTTTAGGGGCACATTGATTGAGAGAGGGACAGTGGTGAGACACAGAGAGGGAAACAGAGGGACATAGGAAGCTTTTATGAGCTCTGGTGTTTGGTTCAAGGAGTTTACTCATATTTTTGGTGTTTTCTAAGGTGAACTGATTTGCTTAAAGCATCCCTGTTTGTTTCTGGACAAGGATAAAAGATGGAATATAAAAAAGGAGCGGGAAAGCACGGTAAGGTGTTGAATGTTGTTAATGATAGCTGATAATTATTTTCATTATTTCTTCTTTTAGTTGAGTTATTTTCTCTTATTTTTGTGCCTATGACTGGCTTGAGTGAGTGTCAAACTTAAATTTATGAAATTGTGCAAATGGATAAAAAATAATCTTTAAGTAGCAGGTGTTAACAACAAATTAATATTTGTGAATGCCCTTTTGCATTTATCATAAATAAAAAAAAACAGATATTCTATGTGCCTCATTTGAAGGCTGATAACCGTAATTAAATCTAATGTTCATTTTGACTTTGTACCATTAACTGTGATTTAACATAACAAAAACACTTAAACAAACAATAAATAAGTTGCACGGTAGCATTTAATGGCTTTACTGGAAATACATACTTTGGTTATATGTTGTTAAAAGATTTAGCATAACCAATACAAGTGATAAACACAACAAAAGCCTTAAAATGGCATTGATGTCTTTAAAGCAGATTAAAACTAAAATTATTTAACACAACCAGTATATTTAAATAAATATTTTTAAGTCATATAATTTTATCGAATGGCATTAAAGTAAACACAAACTAAATTTTATATGTTGTCAGCACGACCAAAATAATTAAAGTAACGCTTCAGACGTTATAAAGCAGCATTTAATGGCTTTACTGCAAACATCAACAAAGGTTATATGTTTTTAAATAATTTAGCACAACCAATATAACTGATAAACACTACAAAAGTCTTAAAATGACATTTAACGTCATTAAAGCAGGTACAAAATAAAGTTACATGTTGTGAACATAAGCAAAATATTTAGATAAACACTATTAAAGTCGTATAATAGTTTTAAGGGCACTGAAGTGAATACAAACTGCACTTATATGCTGTTAGCATAATCAATATAACTGATAAACATTATAAAACCCTTAAAATGGCATTTAGGGGAGTTAAAGCAATTAGAAAATACATGTTGTGAACATAACCAGTCTTATCACGTAAACAGTATTAAGTCGCATAATAGCATTTAACCGCATTTCAGGAAAACGAACTAAATCTATATGTTGACTGCATAACCAAAATAATCAAACAAACACTTTAGAATTTGCAAATAAGCACCTATTGGTGTGGAGAATAAAGCAACATATTGGTAAATTTGCAAATAAAATATAAAATAATACAATTTATAATGTTAGTGGTCCACTACTTTTTACAAAGTCAGCCCATTTTTGAGGAAACGTGATTTAAAAATAAGTTTTGAAATACTTATTCGACGTTTCAGGGGGAAGTGAATAGTTTAGGAGCGTGTCCGATACGTTGTTTAAAATTAAAATAATGACAATAAGAAGAAAATATAAAACATTAAGTCGCCCTTAAAAGTCAATGTTCATCGTTTCGACAGGCAGAGAGAGGGCAGCGCTGTGTGGAGGTCCTGACATGAGACGAGCCGAGCAGCATGCAAGGTGAAATATGTTCCCAGCTGCACGGTAATTAAAAAAGATACAGGAAGTGCACAATAACAATGTCACGAATCAAAACGCAAAAAGCGGCGAGATGATAACAGCGAAGTAAACTTGTGGGCGGCGGAGCACTTCCTAATTCAAGTGCAGTGGACACAGAGCTGTTAAAAAAAGTCAAAGAGTGCGGCGAGAAATAAAGCTCTTGGGCAGAAAAACTTACCACAAAAAAACCGCAGGTAAATTTCCCCACCTCACGGTAAAAGTCAAAGGGACACACGCCAGGTGAGAAGAAGCCGTCCTGTCCTCTGTAGCTGCAGAGATCTTCACACGTGACCGTCCAAGTTCACCATAACGCAGAGAAAATGAACAACAAGCTGCAGAGTAAATAAAAAAGCTCAAACACAGTATTCCTCCGCTGGGCACCGCTGTCTGAGAAACTCTCCTGCTGTCTCCAGTCAACGCCGCTGTTATTACTAATGCAACAGAGGGAAAAGCAGTACACCGAGTCCTGTTTGAATGACGCGCAATGCGAGGAAGACGCAGAAGGCTTGTTTTTTTTTTTTTTTTTTAACTCTCTTTCGTTACGATTGAAACACACACATCAAGCTGTATCCCAGCAAGCAAGTATATTTGGGACTATAGAAACCCCCCCAGGGGAGGCACTTGCTTGTGCGCGGAGGTGGTGTGTTGTTATTTTTGGGCGTACTGCGACCCCGTGTGACGTCAGGGCCACCTGCTCGAAAACAAAAAGTATTTTTTAAAGTTTGTTTCCCCCTTTTTGGAAACATTTCACGGCGAGGGAAGCGTCAGGGAATGACAGCTTTGATTGGTGGTGCGGAGTATTGGATTAAAAGTCTTATTTTAATGTAATGGCGGATTGAACCCCCTCGTAACGGGACGGTCTGAGAGCACCACTTATGGTATTTTATTAACTTTGGACGTTTGACAGAAAAAATATGTTTGCATATGCATCCGCGAGAAGGAACTATATAAAAGGAAAAAAGGGAAACCATTTTGTAAGACACGTAATCGCCTAAAAACTCCTGAAATATATCAACCAAAAACTCATTCAAACAATCTTGAAACGATATGAACTCATATTTCCCTTTTTGGTCTTTCATTGACGCATATTCTTGTAATATACCTGTAATGCCTAAACCAAAACTCAAACCCAAACCACATCAAATGATATGAACGCATATTTTCCAGTACAGTCTATCAAATTACATATTCGCGTCATGTTCCTGTAATATCTTAACCAAAACTCAAACCACCTAAAATGATATTAACCCATACCTTACCTTCAATTCTTACAAATATTCCAATAAGCAGCCGTTTACTCATTTTTATGTCTTGCAAACGACCTTGCACACAGGAAATAGCCTCAGCAATCTCTCTCATTCAGGCAGTACCACAAAAAAGTAGAAATCTCATCGATGAAAATAAGAAAGCATTTGTGCAAAGTTGTGTAAATATCAACAACAGGAAATTAAATAGACCGCAGCTTCCTTTAACATCCTTCGTCTCGGTGTGTAAACAGTGAGATCAGCATCACTCTGGGCATTTTTATCTTATTTTTAAAACACGCTTTATTCTATTTAAAGGGGATCTCAGAATTAACAGTTATGAGAAGTGAAAAAGATGCAGGTGTATTATATAGCCCACAGCAACAGGACAGTAGAAACTTATAACTGGAAATGACATACAAAATAAGATTTTAAGGAAAATGCGTTATTACATTTATTATTGCAAACCTAATCAAACGTTTGTAGAAATTCACCAATCAAAACATTAGCCCTACTTCAATGACGTGACTTCTCCAGGATAAAACAAGATGGAGATTTTCACTGAAGAATTTTTTTTTTACCATTTTTGACATACCTTTAAATATTGTTTTGTTTGATTGTTTGTTTTTACCTTTGTATTAATCAAAGTGTGTCCGAAGTCAGCCATACTTTAAACTGTAGTTGCTCTGGTTCTGTTTTTGTCTGCCTCATCTTTCTTTTGATTTCTTCTTTCTTCATAGACGTTCACGGTCATGAAAGAAACACCAGATTATTATCAAGTGAAGGGGAAGAGATAAAGAAGGCTTTTTTTTAACTGGCAAAAACGCTAGTGCTTTATGTCTTATTTTTTGTGTAAACATTTTAAATCATATAATTTAAGCAATTTATGTTGTAAATTACGAATTCTATAATGCATGACTGGTGGATAATTTATGTATATATATATATATTTTTTTTTTTTTCTTCCCCAACTGCACCCAAAATTCATATGTGAATGTACATTTTAAAATACGTTAATGAAGTAGGATGTTATATTTCATGTTTCCTCCTTAGATTAAATACTCGATATTTATTTTCATGTAGACTAAATTATATTTACCTTTATAAGAACATCTTCACACTTTGGTAGACATGCAAAAATAACATACAGCAGCGCAATCCATCGTTTACAAAATGTCCTAAAGTCGGTCAAGATTTAACAGAAAAAAAATTGCCCATATTTGTTTCTTACGCACCAATAAACACATATAATAGGTAAGAACAAATATGGTGCCAGCCAAACATACCAAAACAAGAATTAATCTTACAAGCAGTGCATTTAAATGTATATATTATAGTTATTTCATTTGTTTTCGTTCGTTGTCTTCTTATTTGCGAATTAAAACTACACAAATAACAGCAATAACTGTATTTACCAAATACTGAGCATGAAGAGGAAAACGAGCATGATGAACTTGTGGTGGTTTGCTGCCACCTTCTGGTCGTCTCTGAGAACTGTCTGTTCATGGAAACATTAGACAACAATCTTAAAATGACACAATGCAAGTTTTCCTCGATCCACACTTCATCTACTTTGAATATTTTCTCACCTACATTACCTGAGCACTTTAAATTAATTGTAACAAAGGTGGTTAAAGGTTAAAGTGTTGGTTAAAGCTCGCTATGGTGTGAGTTAGTCAAATGTGATTTTCAGTCTGATCAAATAGTGCCATCTACAGATAAACATTAGACATTTGTCTACAAACTGTCTGCTATAAAAATCAGTGTGTCTGCAAAATAAAATAAAATAAAAACTTTTGTTCTGCAAATCGGGTGAATTGTTGTGTTTTAGTTATTTACAAAATTTATATCACATTAATTTTACTGTACAATCTGATCGTAAACCAGTCACTGAAGTGTTTTGTGCGATATTTCTACTTATCGGCCTACTGTTTGGAAAATTTATCTCCATTCCCTTTGAGCAATAGTCTGTGTAATACTATGTATTTTATATCTGCTCTTATTGTTCCTATGGTAAATTCTTTGTATTAATACAAAGCTTTGTATTTCTTAGGAAACTCTGCACTTTGTAGAGCTGATTTAAGTTTCTGTTTTACACAGTATTGTATGTTTTATGTTTAGGATTATATGTGAGCAGTGGTCCCAAACTCATGGGCCATGCACCCTCTTTTGGAGGACTGTGAGTGATAGCTTGGAAAAAAGGAAGTTGTGGCAAAAAATGTTCTATTGTTTGGAAGCACAAGATGCACAGTATTGGATTTTTTCTGATACCCCACAATAAATGTTAATATTTCTGGACTCATTTATCATATATACTCTGAATCTCTTTTACACTAGAATTAATTCTCTTTTTGTGTCAGATGTAAAACAAGAATACTGATTGCTGATTGTATTTAATGGTAGATATTCAGTTATAGAAACTAAACTAAATAATGAACTTGGATGACACAATAAAATGCTCTTAATGTTTCAATAGTAAGAAAGCTTATAAGGTGAAGCATGGTGGTACATTCATATATTTAGTTAATATTACAGCCTGTGTAAGCGATGGACTGTATATGGCCAAGTTATACGGCTAAAATATCAGCTGAAATATTGACGACTGTCATATCTGCCTATACCAACAATCAGTTTTTAAAGTTAATATTAAAAAATATCAATATCACTCTGTTATCCTGTGCATCCCTTTATGGACACTGAAAGTGGACATACATCCATATTTATTTCAATAACATTTAGCCATGGTGAGAACTCAACTTTGGTTGTTTTCTTAACATTTTGAGTCATTTATCTAATTCTCGTAGCACAACAAAGCTGTTTTCCCATGAGAACCAAGAAAAATGGTCAAGATCTCTAAAAACAACCCACATTAACATGTTGGTAAGACAAAAGGAAGGAAAAAAAAAACATGTGTGCATGTCATTTTAGGGCTTCTGTAGTAATTTACCTTTTCACATGTGAGTTTGATCATGCCTCTGATCAGTTACATTTTATCTTCTATCTGAGGTCCAAACTTCAGTATTTTTAATTCATCAAATGTGACTGGTAAAATAAATTTATACAGCATTTCTGAGTCTGATTTTGTCTACCCCAAGTCTGCTCTGAATAAAAATAAATTAGTTCATTAAATAATAATTTTGAAGTGGATTTATATTTTGAAATCCTGTTTGGATTAATGATGACAGTTTGTTTTAATTTTACTATCAATAAAGCAATTAACACTTGTTTGTATGAAATATGCAGGGGTGTAAAGAGTACCAAAGTATTATACTTAAGTAAAAGTATAGTAACTGTGATATATTTTACTTAAGCAAAAGTACAAATAGCAGTTAATTAATCAAATACAAAATGAAAATTACTTACTAAAAATGCACTCAAAGCATTGACTATCTTGAGTACTTTTCTTGAGTTTGTCACTCAAAAAGGACAACTACAGTGTGATGAGTCAGTCAGTTATTTGTTTCTGTATGTTATAGAATAATCCATAAAAACATTTCATCAGAGTAATATACCATAACCACAGAGTAACAGTTTACCCTGATACATAAAGTCTGATATCCCAGAGATCAGTGGAAAAGCACCATGTACACTCAGTGTGTTTTTTAAAATAGTATTAAAGTGTTAAATACTGCAGTGTTGAACATGGCATCAATTTTATTTATTTGTATTGTCACTAAACTGGCTTTGTTATATTTCCCTTCGCTCAGATACTATGTGATACATAATAAAGTACAATTCTCCAAAAGTAACTAAAAGCAAAAACAGTGATTAAAACAATCTTTAAGTACTCAGAAAGCTCCATTATTCCAGTAACATGAGAAAAAATGTCATTAGATACTTTTAAGCTTTGAGTATTTCAGAGCAAAGATGCCAAAGAGAACATCTGAAACAATTTAAAGACCAGAACTGTACTTTATGGTTATTAGTTATACTTTATGACTAAGCTTACTTGGTTTTAAGATATGGTGTATGTGGTTATGAAGGGTTGAATCACATGGGTGTAATCTACTAAAGGATAAAAATATGAATAACTGTCAGTTTTTTTGTGTCTAAATGCAATTAATTTAAATTTTAATTTAAAAATGAAAGTTACACAATTGTTCATGATTCAGGACTAACTCTGGAGAAACACAGAGGCTTCAGGTGCAGCAAAAACAAAAGCAAAAATAAAATCAAACCTCTTCGTAAAAATCAAACCAGTCAGTTGTCTCTGTGCAATTATTTCAGTGATGTAGAACAGCATTTTCCCAGCACCTGATGTGGTGAAAATGTTTTGCATATGCTTTGGTACCCGCAGACACACGTGCTGCAACACTTACCCTCCACCTGCAGGTCTTCTTATGGAGCATTCTGCAAAACAACGTGATGCACCGGCCACAAACAGAGTAATGAAGAGATTACATTCACAGTGGCAAACAAATCATTCAGCATTTCATTTCACAATAACTACCTGCAACTTGAGTGAACTGATGAAAAGTTACTGAGCTCACTTCACAATGGCCTGTAGTATTTTAACATGTAGCTCAACATGTGTGCACTGGGCTAAAAATGCAAACAACAGCTCACTTGAAACAGTGACAATCCTAATATGATAGAATTAACTATGTTTGCACCTGAGTGATGCATGTTCATGAGCATATCTGCCTTTAAATAAACAATCATATTGTTTAAGAATACAGAAAATGTCTATACTTTTAAAAGGTTTTGGACTTGAACTGAAATATTTTACAAATCACACTTTTTTATCTGATGATGGTGCAAGACAAAAGACAAGAAGATGGCCAAAGTTATTCTGAGTCATTTACAGAGAAGAGAAATTTTAGGAACTCAAACCTCTATGGTGGTGCAGCAGGTAGAGCATGTGCCTCATAACAAGAAGGTTGCGGGTTCAGTCCCTGTGTTTGTCAGGGCCTTTCTGTGTGGAGCTCTCTCTGGGCACTCTGGCTTCCTCCTATAGACCAAAAACATGCTCATGAGGTCAATTGGTGACTCCAAATTGCCCTTAGGTATGAATTTGAGCATGAATGGTTGTCTGTCTCTCTTTACGGCCCTGCAATTGGCTGGCGACCAGTTCAGGGTGTGCCTCACCTCTTGCCCAATGTCAGCTTGGATAGGCCTCAACCCCCATGACCCCAGGAGGGATAAGCGGTGGATAGATGGAAAACTTTATGGTCTTCTCAGTATTTTGGTGCCATAATGTTTTCAACAAAAAGCAAAAATTGAAAAGAATATTCACCTGGTTTTAACGAGTCCTGCTTTTTTACATTACAAGAAAACTTTTGAGCTTATCGAGTAAATGGAGAAAATATACTCATAGAGTAAATTAAAAAGCTACTAATGTAGTCTAACTGTATTCAAACCTAAATTCTAGAAAAGTTGTGTAGAATGTGAATGAAGTCAGAATACAGTGATGATCAAATTCTTTTTTAATTGTTTCAACTGGTCAACATGTACTTTTTTTAATTACCTTTTCTTTTAGCTATACTTTAGAGGCATTAGAGCACTGAAGACTCTTACTGTAAAAGTACTGATTGTCGTGTTTTGCACTTCATAATACGACATACATTTTTAATGGAAGACAGGTCTACACTGCATGTAGTCATACAAGCTACAAAACTCTGTTGCTGTTGCAAAAACAAGCAGAGACATCCCTGAAGAAACAATATCTGGATGGGAGCATATGTTACTCCAAAACTTTTATGTACCTCGTAGTTTTAATGGTACCTTCAAAGCTGTTCAAGTAACCTCTTCCATGGGTACTTCTACTTACACATCATCACAGATCCTGGCTTTTTGTACTTTACGCTTGTAACAATCTGCAAGACTCAGTGGCTATTTCTTCAAAGAATTACTTTTAAATGTAGACTCAAGAGAGCACAGGACACGTTCCTACTTTGGGTCAGTCCATCTCAGATGAAACTTTGGGCCCATAACAGTCAACAGCCATCACATAATGTTGCCAGTTTTTGATGCTAAGTTGACCGAGAAATCAAAGGTCACTAATAAGCGCAGTATCATAGACTGAAGATGGAAAAATCTATATATTACTTGCAGTTGCTTGTTAAAGATCATTGTTTATAAACTGTTGGGTGACTTGTCCTTTTTTATATTTTTTCTCAAAGTGAGGCTCTACTGCCAGGATCAAGCCCTTTAGGAGTGCTCATACTGAGCTCACCTGTTATCACCTAAAATACATAACTGTGGAAGGTTTGCTGCGTCTTCAGTCTTTTCTTGCGCTTGTCCCAAAGAAAGAGTTCATCAGTTTAAACATTAAATCATGTTTCTTTGTTTTGTACTTATTTGAATGTAGGTTAAAATGTTTTTGGAAATCACTGTGCTGTTTTTTCTCACTTTTTTTAATTTCTATGTCCTAACTTTTTGGGAAATAAGGTTTGTACATAGATGTTAAACACTTTGAGTCAACAGTTCATTCTAGGGCAATCTTCCATTTGACCACATGAGAGTCTCAATAATCAATAAGTACATCCAGATACACTGTCATAAAACACTCATGAGACTGAAATGTACATTCTGAGTGTTTTATGTCCAAGTATGAGTGATTTTACAGTACAGTGATTTGGAGACATGTTTCAACCTAAATTCTATTATGTACAGAACAAAGAAATACTATTTAATGTTTAAACTGATCAAATTTTGCATTAATATGCATATTTAAGGCCTGCGATACCTTCCGAAAAGAAACAAAAGTCTACATCATATAGCTATCTTTAAATCAGCTCCTGGTCCAGGTGAGATTGACCCTCTGTGTTAAAGAGAGCAACAGCTCGTCTCCATTTTCAGGCTCAAAACAAGCACAAACTGCACAAAACTGAATACGTGGCGCTATCTAAAGCTGTAATCAGTTTGTAATTATGTATCAATCAAGCTTTTGAGCTTTAATGTGGGTCAAACATCCTTTATTTTCTGGAACTTGCTGTGGACCACAGTTAGTCCCCCGGCCCCTAGTTTGGACACCCCTGCATTAGACCCTCACTCGGTGAAACAGCAGTGATTAATAAATTATCCTAAAGGCCAGAGATGTATTTGCTATATTTGTTAACTACACAGACATGGACGCATGATGACAACCACACGTCCCCTCCATCTATTTAGTGCATTGGTTGTTGATGTCCAGAATTAATGAGACACAGACACAAGCTGCAGTCTACACCTAACCAGTTGAGAAAGATGCGACAGCGTCAGCGTAAACAATAGGAGCAAGAATTGAGAGATAGATACAAAGATAAACTAAAAAACAAGTCCAGTGTCCTCAAATAATAAATAATGTGTTATTAGGACTGCATAAACACAAACATGGGTGTTAACCTAGCTTAAAGACATACAGATTCTCTTTTCGAAGTCTGAGAAGGTATTTTGAAATAACTTTGGTGCATTTGTTCAATTAGTGACTGTGCTAATTGTTGAAAGTGTGTTTGAGTTATCTAAGCTTCTATGACTGTATTATCTAACATATCAACTGCTGATCAATGTCTTTGATACGATGACAAATAAAACACTTTACAGAGAAGAATCAGAGAGTAAACCCTCTGTAAACCCTTTATTTTGTCCATTTTACTCCCAGAATCAATGTAATTGTTACCATGTTTGAAGTTTACTTCTCACTTAACAGGTAGTTTCATACAGCCTGAGGTGTCACGCCTTTAAGTGGTTCCCTCCAGTACAGTAACAGGCAAGGATATGAGTAAAAATGCTCATGACACCAAACAAACACAAATGTGAACGCAACAACAAAGTGCAAGGATACGAATATACAGCTTAACACAAATGCATGCAATTCAGTAATTTGGTAATTTTTCCATCTACATGAAATGATATTGACAAAAGATTAAGAGAATCTAAAGAAATCTCTGAACTTAGGACAAGGCTGAAAATCAACATTGAATGCCCATGACCTTTGATCCCCAAAGCAAGTGTTTATCAAATACTGGCATCATTATGTGACGGCTGTTACAACACAACCTTGGAGACATTTTAGAAAACCATTTTTAGTGAACACAGTACATTACAACAACAAAGGTAAGTTAAAACTCTTATTTTGTTTTAATGATTGATAAGACAAGATAAGATAAGATAAGATATCCTTTATTAGTCCCACAGGGGGAAATTCCAAAAACATTGCTCACCTTGTACAGCACTTTGTACTTCGATTTTGAAAATGCTTTATATATAAAGGTTACTATTATTAGCATTTTTGTGTTTCTTCTCTCTGCCATGAAGATATTGTAGTAAGAACAAGTGTTTATTTGTAGAAATGCTTTAAAATATGATATAAAAAACCATACCTTTATAATATTTCACATACAGTACAGTATTATACAAATGTCTACGTACTTACTTTATAAATAGTGACCATATTGTGTGAGGATGACTGAGGGGATGACTGGCTTGCCTTAGTCTAGATCTGTGTGTCCTATTAATAGGCCTGACTTAGACTCACAATGTTCAGCTGTAACCGAACTCCATCTGTCAAGTCACGTCCTCTCCCCGCTCTGCCTCTACAGTATCAGCACAGCCGGACTCGGGGCACTCTGCTCTGTGCCACCCTCCGAGCCAGACAGACGGCAGGACGGGCAGACAGCTGCCTCTCAGACCATAATGGAGGCTCTGTACATGCAACCCTTTGAAGAAAAAGTGCTGATACTGACGGAGCGGGGACAGGAAAAAAGTGGGGCACAGGAAGAGGACGAGGAAACAGATGAGGACTCCGAGTCAGAAACCCCATTGGTTATCCGGAGGAAGGTGTCATTCGCAGATGCATTTGGCCTCAACCTGGTGTCGGTGAAGGAGTTTGATAATGTAGAAGCAACAGAGTCAGAGGTCAGCCCAGCCCCTGAGATCGAGGCCACCCATTCTTCAGAGGAGTTCTACATGTCCTGTCTGTTTACAGTCCCATCATGCTCGGAGGAGCTGGAGCAGAGGCTACAAACACACATGGTGGAGCTTGAAAGCATTGAGCTGCTTCCTGGAACCTCCACGCTCCGAGGAACCGTCAGGGTGGTTAACCTGTGCTACAATAAGTCTGTTTATACACGAATGACGCTCGATCGCTGGAGGAGCTACTTTGACCTGTTGGCGGAGTACATACCTGGATCCAGTGATAGGAAAACAGACAGGTTTACCTTCAGGTATACCCTGATCCCTCCCTTTGAGAAAGAGGGGGCCAGAGTGGAGTTCTGTCTTCGTTATGAGACCTCGAAGGGAACTTTTTGGGCTAACAACAACAAGATGAACTATGTGCTGTTCTGCCACCAGCGAGGACATGTAATGGAGCAGGGGCCTCAAGTGCAAGAGGAGAGTAGCAGCTATAGGAGCAAGAGGAGCTGTCTCAAAGCTAACCGGTTAGAGAAACACGTACCAAGTCTTTTTCTAAACATGTTTCTATGGATGAAAGTCATGTCTCCCTTGTATTTCATAAAAGATACCTTTACATGGCAATCAATATTCAATTTGTCTGTTCAACTTAAAAGGATTTTTTTTAAGTGCTCTTATTGTAGCATTTCTTACCATCTCAGATAAAACCTTGATACATGTTCAGGCTAAAACCGCAATACTGCAATTTCATTGATAAACAGAGAATGGCTTGAGCACTTATTTAACAAAAACACCATTTTTTGGTGTATATTATGTACTTTTGAATATTTTCATAACAAATTTGTCCATGCCCTGTCTAAACATCCCTCCAACATGAGAAAATCCCTTTTCTCTTTCTTTGGTATGCCACATCTTTCAAAAAAAAAAAAAAAAATGTGGTGAAACAGTCCAATGAAGATTGTTCCCCTGTCGTTACAGAATATGACAACTTCCCCAGATCAGAGATACTCCCAGAGCTGGGTTTCTTAGGCTCAGTACCTCCACTTGTGGAAGGAACAAATCTAGGCAGGGCTTTGTAGCCACAGTAAACATTAGAGCACAGCACTGGAAGGCTAAGGCTGCATTCACTTCTTGACACAGCTCTTGATGATTCATACTAAACCATATTCTGAGCAGGGCTGAAACAGTGGGGTTTATACGTGGGCCAAAATCTAATATCAGAGCAGATGTAGGGACCACAAGTTCTTGAGTGATCTGGGGCCAGTGTAAACTTGATATGTCTTGTAAATGAGAACAAGATTCTTTTGCTTATGAACAACCTGGCCCTAAGATCAAACTTATGTTTGCTTTAATATGAATATAGGGTTGAGAGATGAAGGCTTAAGGCTTATATCTCTGCCCCATCCTCTCCTCTGCTGGATCCTGCTGTTCCCACATGCTGCTCTCAGTGTTAAGGAAGAGACATGAGGCTGAATCCACAGTACATTTCCACATGCCGCGCTGCAATGCATTGCTCAAGTCCACTCACCTGGGTACTTGGCTATGTGAATTGAGGAGGCTTTTCAAGTAACTTTCCAATAGTTTAGGCGTGTTTGGCTCTTTGGTTGAAGCACAGCTGTTTCAGTAGCAACAAAACAATGAAATTGCACAATGTGATTTTTGTGTTTCACCCAAAAAGACAGAGCTGTGGAGATCAGTAAGGAGAGAGAGAGCAATGTGGTCCAGATCTGATAAAACAGCTACTGCAGTAGTTAGCATCTTTGCTAATCCCTGTCACTTCCTGTGGTCATCTAGCTTGTAGCTCGTTCCTCTTCCTGCTCTAAAGGACTATGCTGCATTGGGCCAGTCACAGTCATTATAGACTGGAGCTTGGCAAGATGGACCTACCTGATTACAGACAATGAATTAGTCAGGTCCAGCTGCCGCACATGGTTACACCCTATGAGGTACATGTCAATGTAAACACATCAGTCAAAGCAATGGTGATTAGCTCTGCCACTGTAAGGCAAATACTTGAAAAGCTAGGCTTAACATTGCTGCAACATGGACCAAGAGCTCTGGTAATTTAAAGAATTCTAGGGGAAAATAAGCCGAACATGATTTTACACTCTACTGAGAAAATCACTGCACTTGAATTTTGATTGCAGGCCCTTTTGTTCTGGTACTCCTTCACCGCACAACCGGTGAGTTTTAACATCCCATTGGCCAAAGTAGTACCGAATAAAACAAGGATGTTTTCTGGTGAAAATGGAGAGCACTATGAATCTTTTTCAGTGCAGTGCACAAGCACCCACACTTTCTTTTTAAACTCCAACTTGATTTAGAGCTCTTGGCCTCCTTTGAAGCAATATATAGAAATGTATCAATAACTCCTTTTACAGCCATTTTACGCAGAAGCACACAATGAAGCTCTGTTATCATTACTCATCTAAACCGTAATACAACTTCCTGGTTGAGCTACACAAAAATACATCATCCCTGCACCGCACTATCACGTCTCTGATGCTACCTCTGGTGATGGAGTACATGGGATCAAGACGTTCATTCTGTCTCTGTGACATTCATAGTAGAGGTGAAGGGTCACAATGGTGTAAATATAATGGCTTGAAATAGTAGAGTGAGTTCTCTGTTAGCAGTGGCTAACATACTCACTATTAACATGCATATCATATGACCCAATTTTAAGAGCCCTGAAACATCCCTATAATATTATCACATTTAACCAAAGTTCTTGCAGCAACTATTGAAAAAAATGCCCAAGACTTGTAATGTGCCACGGTGCAGGTGTCCGTGTAATCCATGCAGTATGAAGCACAAGCGAACTATCGTACATGCTGGATTCTGTGTGTTTATAGTAAGATGTTATATAACCTTTTAATCCATGGATTCTCAGACTCTTGAAGACATATCACTGCCCATTTAAGGTTGGATGTCTGTCCAGGATTCCGTGACGTCTTAACATGCCAGAGGAGGCCAGATATTCTTACTTTATCCTCACTTTACAACATCAGTAAAGAAGTACTCTATAATTTTTTAAGTGGGGGCAGCACAGACCATTAAACCGTAAAATAAGTTACAGCCTATTGTGCTATGTGCAGCATTTTCAGAGTGTTCTTCCACAGATTAAAAACATGCAGGAAAAGAAAAACAACAGAATATTACGAGCAGCAAATCACTGGAAAAGAGTGTTATTCATAGCTGTGAGCTTATGTAATGTTATTGCTACTTTGTTTTGAACCACAGGAGGGGAAGTACACAGGAAAAGGCCTTGGAGACCAGTTACACATCAACAGTTACTGCAGGTGTGTACACATATTTTTTATACTGTATGTTTGTGTGCATGCACATGAATTTGTGTGCTCTAGTGAGCAAGCAAACTTTGACCCTGTTTGTGTGTTTTTTTGTCTTTACAGAGGGAGAGGCAACACATAAAGCACAAGGGGCTGACATGAAGACAAAAGACAAAGCAGAGATCAAATCTGTGCTCAACTTTAAGGAGCACAAATCTTTGGTAAGGATTGTTTCATGGCGGCTCTGAAGTGAAAGCACAACGACAAATATGAGAGCACAATACCTAATTACAAAACTCAGCAATATCAAGAACAAACAAAAACAAAAACAAAAAAATAAAGAAATGAAACAAGCACGACAAAAAAAACAAAAAACAAAACAGAAAAAGAGATAGAAAACAACAAATATGATACATCAGACAAAATAAACCTACCACAACCAAAAAAGGAACTTCTAATAAAAGATATATACAAAAACTACACTGAAAAATAAAAAACAAAAATTAAACATTGCAACAAATAATCAAAAACATAAGAAAAAGACCCTGATAAATACAGAACACAACAACAAAACAACAGCACAATCATTTGTTTCTGATCTTTTTAATAAGTCACCTATTTTCATTTGTCATGTTTTGTTGTTTTCCAACAGCTGTTGCTTTTTATTTATTTGTCTTTGTGTATTGTTGTTGTGATTTTGATCCCTGCTTTTTCATTTGTTATTGGGTGTTTTTTACCATTACACTTTGAGATTTTTGTTGAATTTCTCTATTTCTTACTTCATATATTAATTTATGTGCTTTTAATTGTTCCTGCATCCTTTTTTGTTTTGCTGTTATTGTTGAACTGTCTGTCTCTTTTGGTATCATTTTTGTCTTTGTTGTTGAGTTTTTACTTGTCATGTATTGTGTTTTGTACTTATTGTTAGTTTTCTTATTTTTTGTTGTTGTTTGTCATGCTGACAATTTGTTTTGTGTTTTTGAATTGTAAATCTTTCATTATTTGTTCTTGTGTTTTTAATTGTTATTTTGTATTTTGATGTTATTTTGCTTTATTGAGGTTTTTTAATATTTTTCCATAGTGTTGTCTTGTTATTGTCATTTTCATTTGAAAGTTTGTTTAGCTTTAATCTTATTACCATCTTTTCTTTTACATCATTGCATTGCATTTTTTTTGTTGTTTTTTTCTTTGTCATTATCTTTTGTTGCTTTTTCATCTTATGTGTCGTTTCAGTGTCTATGTCATTAAGTGTATTTGCGGTTTTATTTTGTCTGTTGTTGCTTTGTTGTTTTTTTCTCCCTTTCTCTTTGTATTCTATGATTTGTTCATGTGGTTTCTTGTTTGTCTTAGCTTTTTCAAAAAAAAAAAAAAAAACCTCCAGGGCAACCATATAATTTAGGTATTATCTTTTCAAAATGAAACTCTGAACAGCAGTAAAAGCTTCCTGTCTGAAACTGCAGATATCATCATCAGAGCAGTAGAGAAAGTGCATGTTTTCTCTCTGCAGAAATTTAGTAGCTGAGTCAAAAATGCATACCACTCAGAGTACAAGGTGTCCCAGAAGGCCAGGGGAAGTCAGCTGACCTGACACTTGAGAGCATGTCTGCATTCACCCCAGTGCAAACTATTAATAATAAATGCAACCTGCTTGTACACGTGAAGCAAAGTTGATGATGTAAACAAAAATAGGCATGTGTGCTAAGGTTGCGGTAGTGTTGCAATAGGTTGCATCATCACAGCAATGTAATATATCAAAGAATACTGGGTGAATAGGCCATTACATTCACTTTTTGTCATCAAGCCAGCATGTTAAATAACTGATTGTCTTAAGAGTTCAGAGGCAAAAGTGCTGGCAGCCTCTGGTTACAGCTGAAAGAGTTCTACCACTAACACTTGGTTTGACCTTTTGGCCTTTTCTGACAGGTGGATGGCATAAAAAGCCGACACAGAGCAGCACGCTTGGCACGTGTGCAAGATCGCCTTGCGCAAAGGAGACAGCAAGTACCAAAGGCTTACTCATATGACTCAGCTAAAGGCCAGGAGCTCTCTCAGTCTTGGGTTGACTCTGCAAGCTTGTGCCAAAAGAGGCAATCTGACCAGTGTCTGCAGGTTCTCACCTACCATCAGATTCCCCTGATGACACTCGACTGGAACAATGACAAAATCCAGCAGTGGGGGTCTCCTAATATGGATGATATTTGGACTGAAAGAGCAAAAGTCACCTTCTTGAAGGCAGCAGCAGAAAACATAGAAGATAAACCATGTGATAGGGATATGTGGAAAACCTTACGGGATGGCACAGATGACACTGCTAATGAAGGATCCTCTGTGGGCAACGTGTGGCAGGCATTTCTGACCGGGACAAGTTGTGCGGATCACTCAGGTGTCCCAGAGTCGGAATGGCTGCAGAGTGCAACCTCAGTATCTCCTTCGAATGACAAAAAACCTGGAGCCTCAGGCAGTCAGAAGCATGAAATTCCAGTGGAGACGAACCCACCTGAGGCCAGATCAGGTGCACATCATCAATCATCGGACTGTCACCAAACATCACCGGCTTTCTTCACCTTGAACACAGAAGACCACCAACCATTAACCAGCCTGGGAGATAGCAACATGGAGATACATGATGCAGCCCAAAGGTCAAAGCCAAACTCAATAACAGACACATCTCAGGAACTCAGCCTCATAGGGGCAAGGCCCGTGTCCAAGGGATCTGTTGACAGCCCAGCAGAAAGAGAGGGGACAATAGTGTCTCCTTCTAATTATAAAGAGCCAGAAGCATTGAGTAGTCAGAAGCATGAATTCCAGGTGGGGAAAGATCCACCTGCCCTCCAAAATTTTCACACCCCAGTTGAACATCAGCCACCGTCAGACCCTTGCCAAACATCAATGGCTTCTGTCGCCTTTAACACAGATGACCACCAACCGGCAGGGGCATGTCTCAGCAGTCTTAGAGACAGACAAGATGCATCCCAAAGGTCACTGACAAACTGGGTAGCAGACTCACCACAGGAATTCAGCCCCAAGGGGGCAAGGCCTGCATTCAAGGGATCTGTCGACAGCCCGACTGAGTGTCACAATCAGGAAAGAGATGGAATAATAGGAAGAGCAGATGGCACAGGAAGAAGTGTGCCCATCTATGAACACACAGCTGACTTTGTTACAAGCTCAGGGGAGTCTGAGACAACAGACATGACAGAAACACTGCAGTCTGAGAATGCCAGCGCTGATGATAGGATCTTACAGGGAGCAAGGCTGGATCTTTCAAGGGAGGTTACAGATACAGCACACAATGTGATGCATGACACACTGGCATTTCAGGGGACAATCAAACAAGGGACAAAGGATACAGAGAGGTTTATCCTTCCAGTGTTAATACAGGAAGAAAAGAAAGGGATCATGAGTAACTGTACAGCAAACAGAATTTCAGCACAGGAGGAGGTATTTAGGCCACAGAAAACAGACGGGTGTGAGATCTCCCTGAGGTGTGCAGATGAAAAGAGGGAATTCAGGCTGAGCCAAAACAGTGGAAATCCATTACTGGAAAATGAGAGGTTAGGTTTAGACCGAACATGTGAGGGCAATTTCAAAGAAGGCCAAATTAAATTGACTGAATCAGAGAGGAAAGAAGTAGTCAAAAAGACAGAGGTTGAAACCTCCTGTTGTACAAGTGGCAAAACAACAAAACTAATGTGTGAAGATGTAGGAATTATGAAGGTATTAAATGATGAATCATGTCAGTGTAACATGAATTCATTACTTCAGGGGTCAGTCATTTCAGAGGACCACAAGACACAGTCAAGGCCAATTCAGGCGAAGGAAGACTTGTGCAATCAGAAAAATGTTGGGCTGAAATGTAAAAGTGGTGAATATGCATTCGTCTCAAGCCACAAAGAGGAAGAAACAAGCTTGAGTAGTCACGACATCACAGAGGAACAACAGGAAATACATATATCAGCATGGACAAGATGCACAGAACAGGGGGATGTAACAAAGGCCGTCCAGCCTGACCGCAATACACAAAGTACCTACCAAATAGATACCCCTAATGCTTTAGAGGTAGTGGAGATAAAATTGAATCATTTACAGAGCAATAAGAAGGATCAGACAGAAGATATAGGTGATGAAAAAAGAACAGAAGTTACCACAAAGGAGACTCTTGCAAAGACAAGCAATTCAACAGAACTCCAACACCAACCTGAGTTATTAGAAATAATAGAGGAAGATATGAGTCAGAGAGACAAAGATGAGAGGAGGAGTATTGGGAAGCTGAAAATAGAAGCGCAGGGGGAGTTGATGGTTAACGTGGAGACCCCTCAGGGGGAGGAGAGTGTGCCAGATGGATTGGAAGAACAAGAGTTGTCTGCAGAAGTTGAGAGCTCTCCACATGTTGAATGTGAAAAATTGTTAGGGGGAACAAAAGAGACTAATAGTGCAGAGAGTAGTAGGGGGTTTGAGGTGATGGAGCTGGAAATGGAGGATATGTTAGTGAAAAGATTTGGTGAAGATCTAGTGAAGAGGATTTGGGAAGATGTCTTTGGCCAGAAGGCACAGGCTTGTAATGTTTCAAATGATGATTTTGACTCTGGTGTATTCTCCTTGATAGAAGTACCAACAGATCAAAATTTAAGTGTCTGCCAAGGCCTAGAAGAAACCTTTTCGACCAGAAGTAGGGGGAACTCCCTTGATGAAACAAATCAGCTACAAACTCAATATTTCTTCAAAGATTCACAGGCACAGACAGATTGGAATTTAAGTGATCATTTTAGTCAAGATCCCTCTTCCATCTTGGCAGCAGAGAACTGTTGGTCATTGACTGGACTAGCTCAGATCTCTCCGGATGATCACGACAACTACACTCAGATAAAAGAGAGATCAGTGGCCTGTAAGGAAACAGTTAGACAAACTGAAGATTATGAGAGCTTTTATCAGCCAGCCCACCTTTCACACAGTGTCCAGAGTTCCCCTACAGAGAAATTAAAAGACAGTGATCATCTTGTTTGGTGGAACATGTTTTACATCATCTTTCACATCACCAGACTGATAGTCTGTGTCATCTTAGTCATTGGGTTCTTCCTCATTGTTTTTCTGTATGATTTCCCAACATTCTTTGCCCTCTACATATTCTCAATGTGGTGTTGGTTCTCACAGTGGAGGAAGCAAAGACTGACAGCTAAGAAAGAGATGGTGAGATAGGAAGAGATAAAAATGGAGATTAAAGTGTTTAAAACTAATATGAGTGGCATTTTCAAGTCATCGGTGTCTTTGTACTGTATTTCATATTGGTGAGACCATTTTGAAAGTAAGAGTGCAGCAGTAAAATATACTTTTGGCATGTGTTTGGTCATGTTTTCTTTAATATTTGGTTGTGTTTTGTCCAGTTCTGAGCAAATTTTGATGAGTGATTTATAGCATATTTGACTCATTTTCCCTCATAAAAGTATTTTGGCCCAGGGGGCCTTGCCAGCCTCTATTGTTGTATTCGAGGCATGAAAACAAGGGTACTGTTTTTCTTCACTTTGTTCCTTGATCATTTTAGATTGGCTCAGAATTTAGTCCGAAAATGAGGACGTGAGTTAGCATTTTAGCACCTCCAGTTTCCAAGGCCAAAAGTCTATGGGACGTTGAAAAAGATTTGTAATTATCTCATTTTACAATTTAAAATGCACCTGACTTAGTCCTGATTTTGAATTTCGTATCATAAATGTGTTTTTGAAAGGATGGTTGCAAGCAAACTGCTGACAATGACTAAAAAAATGGCTATGGACCTTAATGCAATCATTGCTGATCATTTTTAAGAACTAATAATATATACACCATAGCCACAGCCATGGACACCAACTTGATCAGGTCATTAGATTTAGAGGAAATTCTCAATCAAGAGGTTACAGCATGGACTTACACTTTGGAAGTGTGGTAGTTGCTTTTACATTCAGCTGCCATTTTGTATTTCAATAATAAAATGGGGATAGCTTTTCATTCTAGATGACTATGTTCACGTTAAAAGAACTGTTAAATTTAGTTTTCTTTTTCATTAAGATTATCATGATGAACAAAATGGTTAAGTTTCATTAATTTTTGTTCACCACAGACCTTCTTATCAGCAATGATCCAAGAGCACAGTGAAAAATCCCATTAGCTCTTCCTCAAGGGAACCAGCCCAATGTTAACTTCCTGGTTGGCCTCCTGGTTGGCTTACAAAAACACCTAAGACACCTGAAAACACAAAAATATTTGGTGCAAGCAAAACTTGTTTTTTCTACTTTGTTCCTTAAACGTTATTCCTTCTTGTTCTGTTTTTTGGATCAATTGTTGTGGTCCCTCACCCTGGAATCGGGCCCTAACTAAATAAATCAGCAAAGGTTTGCTGTTATCAACAAACAAATTTACTAAATAACGTGAAAGCAAAGTTTTTAAAATGCCCATATTTTTAAAATGTCCTTGTTGAATGTCTGTGTATGTCTGATGTGTGGATATTTGCTGTGTTTTATGGGCCCAATATCACTGAAAAATTTATCACTGTAACAAACAGTTTGTGTTACTGAGTGTGAGCAATAGTGTGGCACTGAGGAGGTTGTAAACAAACTTTAAATATGGTTTTCTTCAATAAAATACATAATTTGACTGAAAAAATAGTTTCAACTCATCTTTATTTGATGAAATCATGGTGACATTATTTTTGTTAAAAATATGTAACATTTGTCAAGGTTTTTTTTCTTTTTTTTTTTCTACAGCCAATCAGTGAAAGTGTCCACACACGGAGTGTCACATAAACCTGTGGGTTATATTTTTTCACTGACAAATTTTGGAACTTTTGCCCCATCCTACCACTGAAAGCATTTGTTTTTATTGCAGCATGCTCTTGAATGTTGAAATATAGCTCATGGATTGGTAATTTACAAAATAAAAGTGTCATCTAAAAATATATTACAGCAATTTGATGGCCCATCACTCCTCTACAGCTATGTGGTGTGGACACAGGGTTTATAATAGTGCTTCAGGACTTCATACCTCAAATAAATAGTCTGGCCAGGGTTCATCTGCACTCACCTTTAGTGGGTTCAGAATGGTCATAACTCTTGTTGGCAATTGTTCACACAGACTGTGCATTAACAGCCTCATCCTCTCTCAGTACTGCTCATAGTATAACTCACTGAACCAATGAAGACACCCTTCACAGACTGCAGGATCAGTCAGCAGCTCTTTGTTCTTGGATTTGGAGATTATAAAGCCATGAAGGCAGTTTAGTCATTTTCAAGGAACTTGGGGTGTTAAGAGAAGGTCAAAGTTATTATGATGTTTAAGTGATATAATCTTATAAGGTTTGAGTGGAGTTACACCTTGATTATAAGATAAATCAACCCTTTAAGCCTGAGCAGTGTGTCTTTTAGTGAAATGCATCCAATCTTAGTCTCTGTTTTGTGAGGTACTTGTTTAGTTTTGCTGTGTTACTGCATGTCCGAGTTGGAATGAAGTCAAATTAATATTACAGATAGTCCCTTTACTCCCTGTTGTTAATTTGTCTTACTTTGATACAAGTGTAATGATATGGATTGAGGAGATTAACGTGAGGTTAGCGTCTTGTAGTGGTAGATTTGGGTGGTAGGCTGAGGAGACCGGGGAAGCACCAACATCATGCATTGAGGATGTGGGTTTGACTCGTCAGAATGGTGATCTTAATCAGCTGTACCTGTGGCTGAGCAGTGCAGAAAAAAGGGCGTATGAGAATGCAAAGATGCGAGACACAAAAAAGAGGATAAGTCAACATTCTTGGGATTTTTCAACACACTCAAAAAAACAAACATTTTTCACGAAGTGAAAACCATGGGAAAACAGATATATAAGTGTTAACTAAATGTTTTTGACACTTTAAACACTTTTACTGCACCTGGAGCATCACTCAAATGACTTACAGCATCACTTTTCTCAAAAGAACATCACTCCAGTGGTGTTTATAAATGGTGATAGTAGAGAATCTTGTACCTTACATTGCTGACAGAATATAAGCCAAATAATGATGTATAGTTTTATGCATTTTTAAAAAAGAACAAGAAAAGTTCCACCATCAAAACATTGGTAGGTACTAATAAGCTAACATTAACTTAATAAATGTTATGTTATGATAGGGTCAGTGTTACTATCATATGCCACTTTTAAGTGATGTTTTGAGCCAGTGTTTTCAAGGGTGGCTGATGAGGGCAAATGGCCAACAATGGCTCAATGCAGTTTAATAAGAGGAAAACACCTGCAAGAGCAGAAATGCAGCATCACCAAGTACAACAACAGAGGTGCTCCAGGCCTGCAGGGGGCTCTAGAGCAGGGGGAGCATGTGGGAGAGACAGACAAGAGAGAGGCTCAATCCCAAACCTCCCCCTACACACTCTCCCTACCCACTACCCCTCCATTTGCGTGTCCTTGCGGTGGGGCCGCCATATTAAGGGCCATCCCAAACCACGTAGTGCGGAGGGGGAGTGGACCGTTCAGCCCTTAAACAGAGAGCCTGCTTCGACGCACACTTTCAACTACTTTTGCAGGAAGTGCAACACCAAAATGGGGGAGGCAACAACACATAAATGTAAGTGCCGCGTGTGTCCAGTATGTTCCCCACACCTTTGTCACACTGACAGAAAATCACAAAAAGCGTGGTTTGAAAAGATTAAACGAAACAAGTAAATACTCTTACTCTATGCTGACGTTTGATTTGATTGTGCAGCCCTGGCACCTCAAAATGTGAACACAATTGGCAGCATTAATTCATTTGTTTGATTGGAAATGTCAGATGGTAATAGGATTGAAAGACATGTGAAGTCACTTAAAATTATTTGAGGTAGCCTATAATGTAGCTCCTGTCATTGTAATGGCTTCTGATTTAATGATTTTGTGTCAATCTAAGTGTCATCTTGGAAGCACAGCGTATCAGCCATACACACGGGGGCGTCTTTCTGTTGCCATGACGACGAGGTCTTCCGTTTTCCGGTGAAGAGAAGAGGGCCTCCCATTCCTGCCCGTCATATTTATACCCCCCCTTCAATTAAAGTACCCTCCACAGCTACAAGTGTGACTTCATTTGGAGTGACACTCGGTAGTGAAGGGGTAGTGTGTAGGGGCGGTTTGGGATTGAGCCAGACTGTGGTCAAGCCAGCTGCTCCTCAGTGATGGTCAAGCCAGCTCCTAAATTTGAAGTGCTCAGGTGTTTGATCCTTTATGGTAAATGATCCATGCCAATCTGGATGCTGATCCAGGAATTATTTCAGGGATTTGTTAACAGTGTGAGACAAGGCAGTTTGCCACAGGTTTGTTATTTCTGAAAACTTCTAGTTTGCTTTGCTTTTCACTCAGTACTCATTATGCTGTGTGAGATTTTATGCAGTTCAAAACTTTCCTAAAAAATAACTTTGCACATTAGTTTTAGAATTTAATACTTCTCCCTCCTCCTCGCACACACACATAACCTGACTGTATAGTTGTGTATATGTATAATTTTATAAACTGCCCTTTTTATTTTTTCTTTCTCATTTTAATTTTTTATTGCTTCTTTTCTCTTTTGCCATTGTCCTTGTCATCCTTGTTATCCCATTTATGCCCACATATCACTGTTGTCACTGTGTAATTGTTATATAACTAATTTGCTCTGCAATGCACTGCACCACCTTGTAATGATAATAATAGTAATATGAATAATGATAAAACTGAGTAAAAAACAAGTTTTTGGAACCACTTTAAAAATGTACTTGTATACAGAAATTACCCACTTACATATATATATTTACATTTTATATACATGGGTCTGTGTTTGAAGTTATTTTACACCCCCAATCTACACTGCCTGGCCAAAAAAAAAGTCGCCACCTGGATTTAACTAAGCAAATAGGTACGAGCCTCCTATTAGATTATTACCGCATGGGCGATTGTCTTTCAGCTGAGAGCAAGTTATTAAACCCCAGCTGATGCAATGAGTAGCTTCTCATTTCTTAAACAACCATGTTGAAAGACACATCCTGTGTTCATGGAAAAGACGTTAGTCTGTTCAAGAAGGGTCAAATCATTGGTATGCATCAAGAAGAGAAAACAAATAAGGAGATTGCAGAAACTACTAAAATTGGATTAAGAACTGTCCTGGAGGAAGGTCATGTGGTCTAAAGAGTCCAGATTTACCCTGTTACAGAGTGACGGGCATTTCAGGGTAAGAAGAGAGGCAGGTGAAGTTATGCACCCATCATGCCTAGTGCCTACTGTACAAGCCTGTGGGGGTAGTGCTATGATCTGGGGTTGCTGCAGTTGGTCAGGTCTAGGTTCAGCAACATCATGTGCCCAAAGAATGAGGTCAGCTGACTACCTGAATGTACTGAATGACCAGGTTATTCCATCAATGGATTTTTTCCTCCCTATTTCAAGATGACAATGCCAGGATTCATCAGGCTCAAACTGTGAAAGAGTGGTTCAAGGAGCATGAGACATTTTCACACATGGATTGGCCACCACAGAGTCCAGACCATAACCTCATAGAGAATCTTTTGGATGTGCTGGAGAAGGCTTTGCGCAGTGGTCAGACTCTCCCATCATCAATACAAGCTCTTGATGAAAAAATTAATGCAACACTGGATGGAAATAAATCTTGTGACATTGCAGAAGCTTACTGAAACAATGCCACAACGGATGCATGCTGTAATAAAAGCTAAAGTTGGTCCAACAAAATATTAGTGTGTGTGACCTTTTCTTGTGGTGGCGACTTTGTTTTTGGCCAGGCAGTCTAGATTTCCTTTTTTGTGTTTTGTGTGCTAATTTTACCTACCTCTGCACATCTTTATACTTTGTACTTCCATTTTCACGTACAGATGGAAAAACAGCTCAGGCAGCATGTCTGGTAGCTTGGTCAAAGCCGAAAGAAGCTCAAAACAGAGGTGCTGTTCCCCAGATGCTGTTGTCTTCAAGGCATGTGGCCTAGGATTGGCTCTTGACTCCCTCCTCTCTCTTGCTTTCCTGGTTTCTGGATCTGTCCACAATTTCATCTCTCAAGGCGGAAGTATAGATGGTCCCAAAAATAAATCTAAGAGAAGAAACAAAAAAAAGACAAACACAACACAAATGCACAAAAGGAAATATTGAAGAAATATTATGATAAAAGTTCTGAGGACCTCTTCAAAAGACTGCTCCTCTTCCCCTTCATTTGTTATATCATACCTAGACTTTGCTGCCAATTATCAGCTGGTCTGTCATATGCAAAATACCTCAGTGTGTCACTGTGCGTGATTAAGTGGCCGCTTGAGTGACATTGCACTTCAGCAGGAGTCACTTGATCTCATTTGGGGTATTTTGACCTTTTGTAAGTTAGCTCTGATCCAACACTGGCACCTTTAACAATCTGTCCAAAAGCCAATGTTGGCACAGCAGAGGACTACTCTCCTCAGCGCAGTGCTCTGAGGAGGAACAGTGCGATCCTGGCTCAAATACTGGAGTGTGTGCTGACAAAAAGTAGCAGTGACAAGAAGAAAGTGAGAAACAAGGATGGAATCTTGATGAACTGAGGTCATTCAGGTGCAGGACTGCTTGTTATATCGACTGAATCACGTGCCAACGTGTGAGGGAGATGAATTATTCAGTGCTGAACAAGGTGGAGGGATAGTGTTGCTTTTACTGATCCAGGGACCTTATCAGCAGACTTTAATATCCACTGACCAAAGGAAATTGCTCCCCCTTCTATCTACGTCTTTACATATTAAGTTGTAATAAAAAAATGAGGGGAATGAAATAATATAAAACTGAAGCTTATGTGAAACAAGGTGTGAGTGCAATTAGCAACCTCTTTTAACAAAGACTGTCTATAAGTTTAAAATCTAAATCATGCTAAATTGATAGATTTGTTAGTTAACTGCCAGTTTAAATACATGCTTACAATTTATTCATTCCATTTCAAAATGGCTTTCAAGTTCACTGACAATGTGAAGCAATGCTTACGAGTTTTTCAGATTATGGAATCAAAGGCTGAGTTTCCTCTCACTGTAGTTTTTGTTAGCTGGGAGAGGTGGCTGGCTAATGATTGACAGTCAAATGCAACACACAGAGTCTGTGCAAAACAAATAACGAAAGTCGAGCAAGTACATGTCTTTTTCTGACAGTAGAACTCCCAAAATTCCATTTTTACCCTCATTTGGAAAGTAGAGGGTAGTAATCTTAGACCCTGAGTGCACATAAGTTATGCAAATGTAATAAATATACTGTAGTATTAAATGCCTTTATTCTGAAAAGGTGGAAGGTAGTTTTGGCATCGAGGCCAAAAACTACAAATGAATCATGGGGGGAGAAAATCAATGCAAAGACAAGTTCTTTATAAATGATCAACATTATTTGATTTATTAATAGCCAAATTATAAAAACGCTTTTGGTTTCTAGATAAATAGAATCAAATGCTTTTCAACACAATGGTGCTGTTAAGCCGTCTGCAGGTGGGGTCAGTGGAGGTGTTTTCATTGTTCAGGAGTGAGTTACTCAATCAAACATGGCAGCACAGGAGAGAGACACAAGGAATGCACTATCTGTGCTTTATTCCAACATGTGGACTTAGATTTTTAAACAAGGATGGGACCAAAGAGATGAACATGACACATGAGGTCTGTAAGGAGTGCTGAATGAAAATGAAATACCAAGGAAAATCATTGAACCAAAGGGCTCACGTCAACTTACCATCAGCAAAGCTAATGCTAACTTTGACACTTGACACACATGGCCTGTCCAAACTGCCCCCCAGTTTGAGTGAGCTAGGAAAATAACACAGACCATTCTTTACTTTGTGTTCAAAGCCTTGGAGCCTTAAAATGTTGTGGAAAACAAGTTCTTTTGCTATCTACTGAAGATGTTGGACCACTGCTATGTACCTTTGTCTCTGCATTATTTGGCTGGCACAACTACCAAAGCCCTAAGACTTATCTGCAAAGCTAAAAGCTGAAAAGAGGTTGAGCACAGCAGAGCCGGTTTAAACATGATGTGGGGACATCAGTCTGTTAGTCTTACTCCTACTTTCTTGTAAAACTTAACCAAACTTTTTTTTCTTTGTTAAGTGTAGACAAGGAAAGGTTACAAACTGCAATGTATTGCAATGTTGAGTATCACAATACTCAGGATATCATAAAATATTGAGAACTGTAATAATAATGAAACACGACTCATGCATCAAGACAATATCGTATCGTATTGCACTTGTGATTCCCTATTCTTGTTCAATTGGGATTTATCATGTAAATTGTTCCTGTACAGACTGGGAGACAGCTTCTATGTGTTAAATCTCTTGGAAAATTGTTAATAACCTTGCAGTTAATCTGGATTGGCCTGATTCAGTGTCTGGAATCAGGCAGATCCATCTTGCAAAGGTTCATACTAGAATGATTAAGTATGGTCTGCAGAGGCACAGACTAATCAGCTTTTTAAGAAAAAGAGCTGGGAGCTACGAACATGAGGACTAAGATAAACTGCAAGCTGCTCGTGTAGAGGTTAGCATGGATGGTGCCTGCTATAGTGGCAGTTTTATCAAAATGGACAACATCTCCTCATTAAAGGAAGAACAAATGACAACACTGAATCATTTCTTGATGGAAAAGACATCAATACTCTTTTCTCAACATCTGATTTCCCGTGATGAATGTGATTTCCACGAAAATAATCCAATCACCATGTTTTTTTGAGAGGTTCTGCCCTCCCCAAGCACTTTCTATAGGCTGTTGCGTAGCTGAACTAGTGAAATATATCTTAGAGATATGACTGTAGATCTGGTATGTCATTTTGTTAATAAACATTACCATGTATTAGAAATTATGCAGTTGGGCATGCACAAAATGGTTTACTGCAGAAAACAATGCATGGCTTATGCAACAGCAGATGCACCTAAGATATCCAGTTTGGTTGATTTTGTTAAAAAAATGTTAAATTCAAGAATAAAGATAACAGTTTTTTAAGAGCCTGTTCTTTATTATGCTTTAACTTTGTTATCTGCTATATCTTTGGCCAAGATTACTTTTTTAATAAGTCTTTTTTAATATAAATCTACTTTTTGTTATTTATTTATTTGTAGAATTTTTATGCCTCGGTATAATGGAAACTTCGGACAGCATTTGAAAATGGGCTAAGAGAGTGGGGGAGACATGAGGTAAAGGGCAAAGGCTAGACTTCAACCCACGCTGATGCAACAAGGGCATCAGCCTTTCTCAGCCTCATCAGACTATTGGTGCCCCAGACCTGTCATTTTTTTTAAATGAAAATATGGAATTTCTGATGCAAAACAACATTAGCTTAACCACAGAAATTTGATGCATACATTTTTGTTAGCAATTAATGCATTCACACTGAGGGTCTCAGTTTTAAAGCCACACTGTGTAGTTCTCCCATCTAGTGGTGAAACTGTATTTTGCATTGAAATGAATAGTGCTCTCTAGCGCCTCACTTTTTCAAATGTGTGTTGCAATGACTGAACTATTTGGTAGTTTTCTTTCTGGCGAAGAGGTATGTGGTTTCAAACCAACTGCAAACTGCATTGAATCATTAACGTTAGGCTTTCAAATTTGCCAGGGCAGTGACAAGCGTGTCTCGCTGTGCTTTGTTTCAGTCACGCTGGCTCTGAGCGAAAACATGTTTAGCCATAGCCAGTAGTACTACGTAGTGCTTTATGTCTCTATGTAGCTTTTATAGACTGGAAGAACATGAAAGACTCTGTAGGACTTACCCGCTCTATGCAAATACAGATAAGAATTCTTTGCTCACAAGGACAAGTCAGATTGTTGGCAGAGGCAATTTGACACAAATGAGGACATATTTATGAATGTAGACATAGTTTTTAGCTCATAAATTACTTAAAACTTTACACATTGTCCCTTTAACAAAAATAGTGTTAAAAAATGGTGTCCACTTTAATTCCACCTCCAGTGTTCTTTGGCAACTCTTTGGCATTATTGGAAGTGTTTACTATTTTGTTGTGTGTGTGTGTTTCATGGATTTTTGGATTGTTTATCTTGAAAACAAAACAGCTCGACGAGTATTGTTCACTGGAAGAACCAAAACCTTGATGTAATATCTCAAACTTCTCTTAATTCTCAGAACCTTAATCTTCAGGGCAAGTATGACCTAGGTTCTAGATTCAGGGTCTGGGAAATGACACAGGACAAAGTGAATCCACTCTCTAGTTCCCACCCTAGACCTTGTGATACAAGTCTCAACTAAAATAAGAGCCTGTCATCACATGACGATACTTTCCCCCCATTACAGTGTGTAAAGGACTGAGCGTGTTGGTATGTGATTCAGAGGATATAAGATTACGCAGGCTCAAAATATAAAAAGGATCTGATTCTCTTGATCATATGAGGGATATTCTCAGGAGGGCATACTTGAGTGTTAATTGGATCCTAGCTGTCCACAGCTTAATATCAGCTATTAAACATATCACAGATTAAAGACATTACTTTTTCTTTATTATGATTTAATAGATGATAGAAGTTTCCTGAGGAAGCAAAGAGAGAAAAATAGAATACTGAGCAAACACAAGACAAACACTGCTCTACTTTGAGGGGCTATCTTTGAATAGAAATGAAAAGTAAAAAGAAAAATATGTTTTCTTTGCAGATCTGTTATGCAAGGAATTAAAATGTGCAACAGTACAGGCTAGTTGTATGTTAAATAAATCTATTGTCATGTCTAATATCTTTTAAAGCTCCTGTGAAACACGTTTGGTTTGTGTTGATTTTTAAGCCCTCTGTGAACAAAATAGTACCTGATAGATATTGGATGGATGGGTGGGCGTTTTAGTGTCCATAATCTCAAGTATAGTTTTGTGTATATATATGACTTTTAAACTCGAAAGGTTACACTTTTTTTTACAGATTAAAGACTTTTTAAACTCAGTTCTGAGTCTGGTTTCTCTGCGTATTTTCAAAGAAAATGTATAGCCAATTCATAACTGTTTTTTCTTGCCTCTGTCAAGGAGGATTTGGTTTTGCTTGCGTTGGTCAGCGTTTGTTCATCTACCAGGAATATAACTTATACATTTTCAATGGATTTTCATGAAATATTCAGGGAATCTTGGTCATGGTAAAAGGGAGAAGTAATTTCATTTTGATCGTAATCTGGATTCAGATCTGGTTCTAGAAGTTTTTTTTAATGATTTGTTGACATGGAAAGAAAGGTAGTTTGCCACATTTTTATTAATAACTCAAAACATTCATAACAAATTTTGATGAAATTTTCAGGTAAAGCTGGTCATGGCACCTTGAAGAAGTTATTACATTTTGACAGGGAAGTTTGCCACATTTTAATTAGCATAGCTTTTCTAACAAAGTCAGAAATGCTTTGATGGAGGTTTGTGCTCTCAAAGCTTTCTATTCTTTAGAGGGGCCCCAGTGAACATTATTAAACTCTGACTGTTTTTTGTCTGGCAATTATTTAATAGACCTTGCAGTTATTCTATGAATGTGTCTTATCTTTCATGACCAAACAGGAAAAATATTGATAGTGTTGTCAACTGATACAAATTATTAAATGGGGATCAATAAAGGTATTGATGTCAATAAGACATTAAAAAATACTTCACCCATAGTAAAAGTCTTTAATTCATGGACTGTCAATATTTCCATAAATTCATTTCAAATTAATTATAACCACAATACCACTACTTTAATTTGACAACTGACTATAGACTACAAATTTGGGAGGCATAAAAACAAGAAAAAAATCCCTTGAAGCTAAAAGTGAATCCAAATTAGCTGCAAGAATTAGCAGTGTCTCTCTGTCAGCTTCATACACAGGGAATGCGTCTAAAGAATACCTCTAACTGTACGAGTGAACTCAAACAGCCTACAGTTTGAAAAAAAAATAAACATTTTGCAACAACCAAACTGCAGTGCTACATTTCTTCCAGCAGATGGCACTGCAGTTCCACCCACTATGACTTCACCTCACGTTCAGCCACTTTGACACAACAATCTTGTAATGGTTCAGCTTGATCCCAAAACACTATCAGTCATGTGATCACCTTGAGGGAACATTTGACACTCTCTGTATCCGCATAACCTGGACCTTAAGACACAATTTTGCATGAAAGTGACACACACATAACAATCAATGCTCCTCCCTGTGGCTAAATGACGGTGCAGTGAAGAGCTCTGCTGGGGACAAGAGGGTGCATGAGGACGCCGTGTGTGAGTGGATGAGAGCACAAAAAACGAGGGAGGGCCTCTTGTGTTGTGCTTCCCGAGGGTAACAGAGGCACGGCGCTGACAGATCGGAGACCTGACAGACTGCATCGTCCACACTCTGCTCCACTTTTATATTCACACATTGCTTTGTTTCGTCTGCCTGAGCCCCTCCTGTGTTTACCCGGTCTGCTTCAACCCCCTCCCATGTCGTTATTTCCCACCAAACCTACCTCTGCCCCCCTCCCCTTTGACTCCCCTTCTGACTCCCTATAGCAGCTCGACATTCCCAGATGTCTGCTGGCTCCTGCATCGCTGAGACAGCCGGGCTTTCTGCTGTTGTCACTTGGCATTTGGAGGCTGTGTGTGGGACACCATCACCTCCCATTCAACACTAATTGCAGAACTGACTGTTGGGGGGTCCATCTGGGAATAAAATGGAGGACTGGTACCATCAGGGTAAAGGCTGCTTCTTGGTATGTGTTTGTTAGTGAAAGACTTACAGGTGCAATTGGCTGTTGGTACCAAAATCTGCCATATTATACTCTATCAATAACTTCATGGATCTTTTTTTTATACCATGTTGATTTGGGGGGCTACTTCAGCTGTAGTTTTAGTTTACAGGGAAAAAAAGGTTGATCAGTTTTAGCCACATAGCCATTTTTGCCCCCGGGGCAAAAGCATGAGCTGTGGTCCCTTACGGTGCTTTTCCATTTGTGGTATCTGCTCAACTCTGCTCAACTCAGCTCAACTCCACACTGTTTGGTTTCTACCTTTTTTGTTTTCCACTACAGTCTAGACCAATAGTGGCTCATTAAGGTAGGTAAGGTTGTCATAGTGTAGCTGTTCAAAACTACCCTGGCACCCTCACAACAAGAAAGGAGGTAACAGAGGCGACAGAGTTGCCGGTCCTTGTGTGGCTTTTGTAACAGTGAGGAGAATGAATTTTGTTCCAAAGATGGTTGCAAGCAGCAACATCCTGTGTGAGGCAGAAGAAAGTGTGGGAAGTCACACAGCATTACATAGCGAACAACATGAGACGTTTCATTTCGGCAAATCCGCGTCAGATACCCCTGACTTGTTTCAATAATCTGACCATTTAGAGGTTTCAGTGTCTGAAACATATTCTTAGTTATAAAAACTTAATTATGAGTTTCTAATTCTTAACTAACCCCAGCAGTTTGTGATTGATTTCATAAGAATAAACTACACATAAAAAGAGTAATTAAAGGAGAATAATACCCCTTTCCTACTGGCCGAAAAACCTGTTTAAACACGCTGACAATTGGCCCCTGTTGGCAGTGGGAAAGGCTCTCATCGGCATTCAGACCCAAGTCAATTGACCCTGCAAGGGAAACGGGTTTAATCGGCTCATCTCCGACGGTGGCACCTGAGGGGACCAAATTCATCCGCCTTTGTATCATCAGCATTTGAATGTTCAGTCTGCGCTGAGTTTGTATATTTTGAAAGAGGGAAAAAGTACAAAGTACAGAAAACATTTGACCACCGTGTCCATGGCTTCCACGCTCCTTTCCATTGTTTACCTGGCCTGCTGTTTACCTGTTTCGTGCTGATGATGTCATCAACGTGATGACATAAGGTTGACGCACCACAGGAAAAAAACAGCCACACAACTCGTCTGCTGGCGATTAGACCCGGGTCTGCTGGCAATAGGAAAGGACTCACTGCTGATTGTTAGCAGGTTTACCTGCGTTTAAAAAACCTGCCTTTACAAGCTAATTTTAGTGGGAAAGCGGTACAATTATTCTCATGACACTACTACCTTATACAGCCTTACTAAGCAAAGGTCCAGAAGAAGCCCTGTTTCCTCTGACTACCTGACCAGCTTGGCATGGTGGTGGAGGGATACATAACCTCTACAACCCAACATAACCAAGTTCTAAACACAGGTGCTTTGTCAAGGAAAAGTTAAACGCTGGTACTGAAACCGGTTACCGTCTGCCCCAAACATCTCCTCCAAGGGCTAACACTTCCAAGTTCCTTTGCTGGCAGTCATATCCACTAGATCTGTGGGCCTCCAGCACCCCGTTTCAAAAAGCCTGAACAATTTAAAGTGAAGTGAAGTACAAATGCTAGTTGATCAGTGTGAATTAAGAATAAATGAACAGACTTCACTTTAGTTAAGGAAACATTCTGTGTTACAATGACTTTTTCAATACTTAACTAGCCCCACAGGATTGTGAATGGCTACATAAGAGTAGACCATACTTTGTAAGAGTTATAAATGGAAAATAACTACTGTGGCAGTACAACTATATAAGGCCTTATTAGGACAAGCTACTACTTAACTTATCACCAGCAAGCAGTAATTAGGAGGTTACTGAAGGAACCTCTTAATTAATAGCTTGTAGCTGTATGTTAACATCATGCATAATAAGGTACTAATAAACCCTCAATGTTGCTAATGAGCAGTTAGTAAACTTCTAATTAACAAGTAATAGGCTGATTTTGGCGATTCATGTTGGCCTCCAGTTTTGGTATGCTTTGCCACCTGCATGTCATTACATCACAGTAACATGGGTATAAAAGTGTTTATAGGTATTTTTGTTGCTGTAAGGCAATTGTTTGTGGTGAAAGATGAAAAACTTTTATTGTGACAGTAGATCTTTCTTTAAAGGAGACTTTTGTTTGTAAGAAATAATTGGTTTCTGGTGAGGTAAGTTGATGTTGAAAGTATTTGTTTGATTCTGAAGAGTGTGCGTTGCAAGCCCACATCTTTGGCAGTATGGGGGATATTCAGACATGTATCAGTACTGAAAGAACCCATTAATTCTTTACATTTCTCTGAAATATGAATGGATTTCTTGTATCAAACTGCAGTGATTGGCATTATATCTACACATATGTTCCACTTTAATATAAAACACTATTATCTTGTGTTAACCTGCTCATTAAAATGTACCTGCTTCCTTTGCTTTCATGTACATCGTAACCAAATGATGACAGAGCTGTTTGTCATCTTCAGTGCTGTCAGCCGGGTTTGTTTCATCACTACAAGGAGGTGCGAGGAAGAACAAGGAGGAAGATGAGCAGGAGGAAGAGGAAGAGGAGGAGGGACAGATAGTACTCTCAGAGGGAATGCTGAAGAAAAGACAGAATTGTGAGAAGAGAGTGAATTGTATAACTGAAGCCTGCAGTATCCAGCCCCAAATACATTTAGAAGAAGGGCATCATATAATATAATATTAAACCCTATTTATATAACCGAGTCACAAAGTGCATCACACTATGGGAGCAAATTGAGGATGAAGGGGAGCTGGAGTGCTGTGTGTGTCCTCCAAACAGTTCTGGATGGCTGCAGTAGAAGACAAGTACTTTAGGTTAACTGTTTTCTATCATTTCTGGCCTTAATCATCTCACCACTAAAAGGGAAAACAGCACAAAAGCTAGGTGAAGTGGCTTTAAAAGAAGGACACATTTTTTCTCAGTGCGGAGTGAATCACGATGTTCTGCTGTGTTCTGCAGCTCAGCCAGCAAATACAAGAGTACTACCCAAACTTTTAGCTGTGTTGCTCATTCTGCAAATGCAGGATCCTTGCAAGTTGTACCTGGTTGCAAATGTGACTGATCAGGCTTTCCAAGGTTATAAAATACAATACCACTTGGTATTATAACAGGGGGGAAATAATCAACAGAAATAACATTTCAAACTTTTTTGAGGAGTTGGCCAAGGCACTCATGAAACCTAGCAAAAATCTTAAGGCCCATCATATTTATACCCATGCCAAACCAACTTCTTTAATGAGTATCATATCAATCTGTACCACATCTTTATTTTGATGCAAAATGATATGTAGCAAGCTCTTTCATTGGTTGTATTATTATTAGTATTTGGTACCAAGACACACCTAAATTTGCTTAATAGGACACCAGTGTTCTCAGCTGCACCATTTGAGAGCCACTAGTCTAAAGGCCACAGCCAGCCTGAGTATTGCAGTTGTCCATTCCTTCATGTAAAAAAAAACTTAAAATATCTCTATTTTGTTCTATGAACATGAAAATGAGTTCACTAAAGTACAGTGGTCTCCATGGCTGCAAGAGCTCAACCCAACAAAGCACCTTTGGGATGAGGTGGAATGGAAGATTCATTTCATGGATGTGCAGCTGTTTGCATGACTCATTAGCTGAATTCACTAGCTCTGTGCACTCACACACCTGTGGCTCAATCCTAAACTGCACACTCACAGATGCAGAGATTCAAGGCCCATTGACAGTAAGTGCATGAGTGCTTAGCGCCATTCCACTGTGAAATCCTGAAGTATGCAAGGGCTCTGGTGTGGACTTTTCAACATCAACTTACACACTTTCTCTTAGTCTGCATATCTGCAGACTTGCAGACAGACCTGTAGCTTACCAAGAGTTATTGCAAAATTTGGAGATCGGAAGGATGTAATTTTCCAGCCCCTAACAGCCCAAACTTTAGGCTGAAACATTACAAATGATCCAAAATTTGTTCTCTAGTTGCAGAGTTTCACAGCTGCCAGCAAGTAAATTAAACCAAAGCTGTTTCCATAGCAGTGCATTTTCAATAGAAAAGCAGCAGCAGTTTGGCTGATGGTTTGTGTGGTGCTCGTGAACTTGATTGAAAGCTTTTCCCAAAAAAACCCAACAAAAACCAGAGACCCTATGTATCTTCTTGAAAAGTCCACTTCAACCATTTTAAGCTTCTCTGTGAGTCAAATTAAAAAGTGCCCGTAAGAGAATCTATGTATGTATGTTTAATTAAACTGCAAAGAAGAATGATACATGACTTATATAAACCCCAATTCCAATGAAGGTGGGACTTCGTGTAAAATGTACATAAACAGAATACATTGAATTGCAAATCCTTTTGACCTATATTCAATTGAATACACTATACAGACAAGATATCTGATGTTCAAACTAATAAACTTTATTGTTTCACTCATCTTGAATTTGATGCCCGCAAGTCGTTCTAAAAAAAGCTTAGACAGGGGCATTTTTACTGCTGTGTTATATAAACCTTTCAAAACTTTTCAGTCGTATTTTATGGCAGCATTTGTTGCTCCAAAACCTGTATGTACCTTTCAGCCTTAATCGTGCCTTCAGAGATGTGCAAGTTACCCCTGCCATGGGCACTAACACACCCCCCATATCATGACAGGTGGTTGCTTTTGAACTTTATTGCCGATAAATATCTGGATGGTCCTAAAGCCATGTGGTGATATCCTTGGCAGAATGATGTTGGTTTTAAATGCAATGTCACCTGAGGGATCAAAGGTCACGGACATTCATTGTTGCGTTTTGGCTTGATGATGCCTCCAGATTCCCTGAACCTTTTGATGATATTATGGACTGCAGATGATGAAATTCCTAAATTCCGTGCAACTGTGCATTGAGAAACATTCTTTAACTGTTGGACTATTTGCTTGTGTCGGTAGGTGAACCTTTCCCCATCCTTTCTTGAGAATGACTGCGCCTTTAATGGATGCTCCTTTTATAGCCAAGTATGACATTCAACTGTTTCCAGTTAAGCTGTTCCCCTGTGAAATGCTCCAAACAGGTGTGTTTAAACATTCATCAACTTTCCCAGTCTTTTTTTGCCCCTGTCCCAGAAAATATGTGCTAAAAAGAATAAAGTTTACCACTTTCAACAACAAACATCTTGTGGATTATAGTGTATATTGGTCACGAAGGATTTAAAATCATTGTCCTTGGTTTTTGTTTAGCTTTGCACAATGTCCCAACTTCATTAGAATTAGGGTTTGTAAAATGGGTTATACAAGTGGAATTCACTGGGGTAAAGGCTGGGGAAAAACACATCTTTGAGGTTATAAAGAAAGATAGCAAATGGTCAAGACAAGCTTCAGGGATGACCATGCAGGCCTTGAGTGTGTGACAGTCTTAAGACAAGCAGCCGACCTCTGCAAAAGCCCTCGGTAAGTCTGTCTGTGTGCCATTTAGAGTGCTGGCCTGACCTAAATGTCAGAGCAACCAAATAACTCTTCTCCACCCTCACTCTCTTTCTATCTTTATTCACTTGATTATTTTTCATTATCCTTGCAAAATTTCTTGTAGATCAGGTTCATTTTGAAGGACCTTGGGCTACACTTAATAGTGAAGTGAATGGAAATGGGTTTCCAGACTATTGAATCTAGTTTGGTAAATTGAAAGCAAACGAAAAACCCAGGGCTGTGAGGCATATGTCCTTTGTCCACCTGTGGTGTTTTGGAGGAGATTCGGAGTGCTTCTCATCCGTGTTTCCTCTAGTTACAGAGGTCATCTAATGGCATGTGCTCTTCCCTTAGAAGTTACCATTAACCCAACTTTCCATATACAGTAGTCTTCATGCAGAGTGTCACATCTGCACTGCAGCTGTGCTTCAACTGACAGCAGCTATTCTCACCCACAGAAGGCGTATTTAAAGCATGATGAAGCATATCCTGGATGTTTGGAACATGAAATCATTAAGATCATAAGAGAAGCACAACTTTATGAGGTAATGTGAGTTTAAAAGATAATAGGAAGAGCAACATGTAAAGACCAGTTTGTTTTTCCTGCTTGACGTAATTTTTAGAGTATTGGGGATTAGAGTGTTTGGGATTTGTTTGTAGTTACCCCTGACCTTTGTCACTTTAACCTAACAACATTAGCTGAAGGCAAAACACAGCAAAACTGAAGACCAACACAAACTGCCACCACAGGCTAGCAGGCAGCAGAAGAGTCTGGGTATATACTTCTATACATTAACAAGAATTTACACATGAAACGTAGTCTGACATTAGGCAAACAGTTTACAAAAGCGTGTTTTTACATTCGTCCAGCCTTGCTTACTTGCAGCTGCTTTTAGCGATCCAGATCATTTTAATCAACTTCTTGACAAAAGACAATCTTCTAGCCTTAAACTTTTTTTTTAGGTTAATTAATCAACAAAAATTCAAAGCAATCATGCACACTGTAGAAATGGAAATTTCACCAGTCAAAAAAGTGTTTGGCTGAATGATTTAAACTCAAGCATATATCTTCATTGTGGGAAAATAAAGCCCATATTTACGAGAGTGTCCTTTTGACGCTAACTGCAAGAGCAGATATGCTGTCGCTGATGTGAACATGTGAATAAAAATGTGATTAAACACTGATGGACTTTATACAGCAGGCTCAGCTTTCAGTATATAAATATGTTGTGAATGGGTAGGTCAAACCGGTGGTGTTTGAAGGATTTGGGGTAGTTACATCTAGAGAAGTGCTACATAAGCATAAGTCAGTAACAGTCCTTTTTGGCAATTCATCCTTTTGAAACACAATAATGCTTTAAAATCTAAAAGCAGAACAATCATTTTATGTTGCAAAATGAAATGTTCAAATCTGGTATGCTTGTGTACACCGTTGGCCTTATTTCAGGTATTTATCCAAAAAGTTCTTCTAAAATCCCATATATCTTCAGCCTTGAAAACTTCAAGTGCTAAAATGCTTACTAAATTCTGCGTTTTTTAACTCATTACTGCACCACTTTATTGACCGTTCAACTATTCTCAACCAAGTTAGCTGTCAGAGCATCAACAATGATGCTAAAAGCTAAAAACATTATCAAAGCCTGAGCACCTGTGTCTACAGCAGTAATTTTTTTAGTGCTAGCAGTGCTTAATTTCAACAACAACAAAAAAACCAAACATGTAGTCCAGCATTCTCATCACCCAGCACCCTGATTGTAAAGACTTTTGGAACAGTGCCATGCTCGTCAGTGCCACTTCTGGGATGTCTCCTATTTTGATCAGAATTGGCAGAGAAAAAAGCGAAAATACTCTTTTTTGAAGGAACAATTTCCAGGTCTACAGCTGCTTCAGGTGGTCGGATATGACTCCTTGATCTTTTATTTATGTTGTTTCTGTGATTTTTTTTTCACAAATTCTGACTAAAATATTGTGTGATGTGGAAAGAGATGGAAGTGAGTTAGCATTTTAGCACTTGTGGTACCCATAGCCAAAAGTATATGTGCATCGGTGGCGCGGTCTGATAGTGCGCTTGGTCGGTGATCAGAAGTTTGTAGGTTTAAGCTCAGCTTTGGCTGTCACATGGCGATGTGTCCTTGGGCAAGACACTCAACCCCAAGCTGCTCCCACTGCTGCATCAGTGGTGTGTAAATGGGTATGAAAGAACGTAAATGTGTTAGCTGACAATGATGGAAAACTGACGTAGATAATCTAACGATCAGTAAATGAATGTGAGGGCGAAAGGGTGTGAATGGGTAAATGTGACCTGAGGGTGTAAAGCTCCTTTAAGAAATCAAAGAGACTGGGAAAGTGCTATACAAGCTCAAGCCCATTTTCCAATTTCCAATTTCAAATAACTGCTTGAAATAAGGTTTACGGTGAGCCAATGTATACACATTAGACATTTCCTTTGCAACAATAAAATACATCTGATGTCGCCCACTTTTGAATTTCAAAAAGCTAAATGTCTTCTTAAAAGGACTGTTGCTATCAAACTGCTAACAAGGACTCCAAAAACGGTCAGGAGCCTGTGGCAGTATTGATTGTTTTTTTAAGGCACCAATTTGATCAGATCATTGAGGAGGAAATTATGAAACAAGAGGTTATAACGTAGCACTGTTAAGTTTGAGGTGTGGTATCACCTTTTGAGTTGAACTGCCATTTTGTAGCTCCAAAATAGCTTTATGGTAGCATTTTTGATACTATTTTTGGATAACAAAAAGACATTTTAAAAATACAAAACAACTTTATAGTAGCTTTTATATCATGTTTACTTCGTTTTATGTGCCCTTTGGTGTATTTAACATGTCTCCTCTGCATGATAGAGCACCTCTGTGAACAAAACAAAAAACCTCCGATATTATGACCTGTTCATGTCCCCCAGCAGCAGCAACTGCCTTTAATGTCTCTGTGTTGTCTTTTCACTGTGATGTCATACCATTGTTTCATTATCAGTTTAAGTCCATTGGCTGATGATAGTAAGCCAATTGCAGAGCAAAGACATTGAAAACGAATGCTGACTTCTTGAAAACATGGCAAAGAGCAACGCTAAACTGGCCAATCACCACAGAATTGACCTGTAAACCAATCAGAGTGGACAGCACCCATGTGGGGAAGGGAGCTCTAACAGAGCATCTTGGACGGAGTGAAAATGCAGCACTATCCGGAGTGGTCTGCATATGAAAACTACACATTACTTGAACGTTACTGATTGTGAACATTCCATAGCCTGAAAAATGAATTTATGAACCTGATAAAGCATAATGACCTATTTAAGCCTGAAAACTAGTGAAAATTAGGCTATTTTTTGAAGATTATTATGATTGACAAAATATGCAAGTTCATGAACTTTTGTTAACGTAGACTATTACCAGCAATGATCCTGGGCCACAGTGAAAAGTCCCATTGGCTTTTAGTTGAGAGAGCCAGCACAATGTTTATTTCCAGGTTGGCTTGCAATCATCCCTGCTGCAACACCATTTGAAATAACTCTGTGTACCAAAAAGAAGCACATATCAACACTTGTTACCTTGCAACATTAAGCCCTAGTAGAAAGTTCTCTGAAACTGCAGTGAAGAGTGTTACAAGAGAAAAAAAAAATCACTGTCTGTGTGCATAAGCCCCAACTGTATTTACTTTGTATAAAAAGCACAGGCACCAGTACTACATAGTAAAATAAGATGTCAACTAAGGCCCAAAGACTCCTGATCCAGAACACAGAATTATCAAGAAAAAAAAACAAAAGATCATGACTCATTTAGACTATTTTTTCTAATAAAAGATTTTTTGCCACAATATTTGTCATATAATATGTTGTCCTTTGTAAGACAAGTCACAGAGACATGTAGCCTTGTAATCTACTGATTTGTTTGCCTGCTCTTTCCAGAAGAATGGGATCTTGAAGCTAAGGGTTTTTGACAGGAGGGACAGAATATTGGGTGATTCATTCGTGAGTCCAGAGCCAAGGTAAACTGTGTCATATTTTGTGCTTGTGTATCCGTATGAATGTGTGCATTCTCATCCTCGTGTGTGTATATTTTTAAAATCCGGCTTCACGTGTTTTGATCCAAAACAATGCCTCTCATTCCCCAGTTTCGAGGGGGCTTGAATGTGTTACATTCTGCAGACTATATGTATTTCTTCCATGAGTGTTGTGATATATAGTCTTGTGTGGGCAGTTGGGATTACACAAAGAGAGCACCATATTGAAAACCAGCATACTGTTGGCAGCCTTTCGCACATATACAAAGGTGTTTTCATCACTGGGCTGTTGTATCAGTCTGTCTTTTGAGGAAAAGGTCAGATATTGAGCTCGATCTGTCTTTTTTTGCTTTGGTTTGACTTCAGTCTTTCCCTCATTTCAGCTGGTCTTTCCCTTGGTGCTAGTTTTTCCCTTACCTAATTTAACACTGCCTTTCTCGCCTGCAGGGGTCTTTACAAGCTATTTTCTAAAGGACTGAATCACACCATCATGTAAAAAAAAATCAAAAGTACATTTCACTTGGCTCAAAAATTGCATTTCACAGCATATAATCTTAGTTAATCCACCACTGAATAGAGCAATTAGGTTCTCTATCATTAAGGCTTATTCATGTAGAATAAAAAATCTTGCCTATGCACTTAAATGCTCAGTGTTGTTATACTGAATTGTAATACTGAGCGCTTTTGTAATGCCAAAACACTTCTTTGATGCTCTTGCTGCCAGCCATGTCTCAGTTCTCTCTCTGTGTCCTAACTTCACCTCCCTTTGCTCCCATCTTCGCTCAAATATGGAACTCAAATACGCCTGCACACTTCAGCGTGGAGCTGTAAAGACACACCATGGACCGGAGCGAGACACAGATGGAGCAGGCTACCAACGGGACAAGGGGAGGGATTAAGAGGGGCAGGGGAATGGAGGATTGTGACAGAAAGATGCAAAGAATTTATGAGGAGCAGCAGACCATGAGGTAATATGCAGTTAGACCAGGCGTGAATGTATGAGAAAGCTGCCTGGAAGACAAAATTGAGGGCAAAATTGTGAAAAACAAGATGCTAGATGTGGAGTGTTTTCATCTGGATGGCATAAAAGGATTTAAAGGGATTGAAAAGGAAAAAGGATAAGACGGATAAGAGTGTTGAGGTATTTATATTGATGCTGTATATGAGGTGACCCTGAAATGGATCGATTTTTACAGCTCTGCGACCGTAAATCATGAGTGTAAGTCTGCATCTCATGGGTCTTTCTATGTGTGTGTATTTGTATGACAATATGTTTGGTGTAAGTAAGACGTAAATCACCTGGCCAATGTTCCAAGAGTAAATGTTCTCCATCAAAGTTGTCACATAATGCCTATGGGCCTGATATGCCTAGCACAAAAAAAAAATCTTAGTGTGCCGCACAGGTGTCTTTCCCATTTTCCACATACTACAGCTCTTAGCTGAGCACTAAAATTCTTTAACTAGCCCTTGTATGAGTTCCCAAGTGGTCAGATGCAAGGTTGGTGTGTTCCCACTTTGTCGACACATAAAGTTACTGTGCCCAAAACTAAATTACTGTGTTTGACTAAATGATTTAAACTCAAGCATACGTCTTCATTGTGAGAAATTAAGACCTGTAATTACCAGAGTGTCCTTTTGAGGCTAACTGCAAGAGGAGATATGCTCTGCACCGACGTGAACTGGAAAGCTGAGGCAACATCCACTTCCTTCAGAGGATTCACACAAACCCTAAATTTCCACATAGTCCACCTGTGGAGCTTGAAACAAGGGATCATAAAGATCACTAGAGAACCACAACTTAATAAGGTAATTGTAAGATTATGAGATAACAGGAAGAGAAACATTTAAAACTAGAAAAGCACTCAGAGAGCGCAGACCTCCGCCAAGCAGCTTCAGTCGACTTTGTCGAAAATGGTCCTATCTGGCAATGTTAAAGAATCCTTTAAAAAAATTCCTGGATGTGGATGGTGATCCGGATCAGTCCCAAAATCTAATCATTTCTTCCTTATCCCATTCCACACATTTCCTGAAAATTTCATCCAAATCCGTCCATAACTTCCCAAGTTATCTTGAACACAAACAGACAAACAGACTAACCAATGCCGGCAAAAACATAACCTCCTTGGCAGAGGTAATGAAAAGGTTATATTTCCTGTCTGACACTGGCTACATTTACATGTAGTCAATGTATGGGTTAAGGTCAATATTCTGGTTTCTGAAACATATGGAATAACCCGTTTACATACGTGAGCAAACAGGGTTATTCCTGCATACATGGTATCCCGATCAAAACAGCTTCGCACAACATGTCGATGCACAGAGAACGTCATGACGCAATGCGCGTCATTTCCGCTTCTTCCTCCTGTATCGAATAGCAACTACAACAAAAGCAGCAGCACGGTGGATAATGAACAGCCCAGAGCAGGTAGCAGTCACCTTCATTTGCGTTTTGGTGCTGGTACTGACCCACCACCAGTACTTGACACTGTTCATTCTTCATTAATGGAAGGCCAGAATGTGAAGAAATAGGAAATGGAGCCGAAGCCGTGCCATTTTACAACAAGAACTTACTGTACTCAAAAGATCAAGATTCCTTGCAAAAAGAACATGCACAGAACACAAATTAATGTTCCTTTCAATGGGGATATCCCGATTGGTGTATACATGACCAAATATTGGGGTTAGAAAAGGAGTAGCCCAGGGGTGATTTTCGGGTTTTTATAAATTGGAATATGAGCATCTTCCAGTTTTTCATAAGGGTTATTGGTGTCTACATGGCCATGCCTAACTGGGTTATTGCTAATATTCCAGTTATGAAAGGGTTAATGACTGCATGTAAACGTAGCCACTGATTTGCTGGAGGCATTAACATTACTTCCACTATTTCTTCTTTATTTTGAAATTACCCTGAAACTTTAAGCTCTAGTTTCCTGTGTTGGGTCAGTCTGCTTGGTAGAGACTGTTGTGGAGTTAAAGCGGCTCCCTTTGAAAATACAAGTGCTGCGTATTTTTAGCAATCCTGAGGTGATAGACAAGACTGAGGGTGTGCAGTGTGTACGAATGCTGCACAGGCAGACTATGTGGAAATAAGACCTAGAACAGTCTGTTTTGAGGAAGGCTAAAACAGAGGGGTTTGCAGGCATGTTAAATCCATTACTTTTGTGAATTCAACAGCAAGAAACTTCAAAAATAAGTTCTGATGACATCTGGGACCTGTGAAAATGTCTTAAAAAGGAAAAAAACATGATACCTTTAAAAGAAGTGGTGCATATTCCCTTGAGAGCTGTTTTTGTAAGATACTATTGTAACACCAGGGCTGGACAGTAATGAAGTAGATTTACTTGAGTACTGTACTTAAGTACATTTTTTGGGTATCTGTACTTGAGTATTATTTTTGGAAATTTATGACTTTTACTCCACTACATCTGAAAGACAAATATTGTACTTTTAACTCCACCACATTTCTATGAAGGGTCTCGTTACTTTGAAGTATAGCTCTGAAGTCAGTGGATGAAATTTCTTTCCTCTTCCAAAATGTGATCTGCGTGTGATTTGTTCAGGTGGTGATGACGTACTTGTACCTTGTGCATGCGCTACTCAGATTGGGCAGGTAAGTGCTGTATGGAGTTAAAATCATGCCAAAACCTCACAAGCACACAAAACATGTTTTACTCACATCCAGCAATTCACAAACAAACTGAGTGTGCTTTGCAAATATAAAACATAATTCACAAATTAATGTATTTTGTTTTGCAAATAAGAAACATACCTATCAATTAAATACATCATGCTTCAGAGACAAATACAGCATGTTTTAAACATACAAAGAAACATGGTTCTTTAATTACAATAAAATATCATTCAAGTACAAACTAAAATCTTTAAAGTACAAAAAAAATCAAAAAATATAAATATAATAAAATACATATAAATATATTTACGTATAATTATAATAAATATATAATACAAAATATAATAAAATACATTAATTTGTGAATCATGTTTTACATCTGCAAACCACTCTCGGTTTGTTTGTGAATTGTTGGGCCTGCGTAAAACATGTTTTGTGTGTTTTGGCATGATTAAAACTCCATAAGGCTGAGCTAACGTTGCTCAGATAACGGTTTGTCTTGGCAGTGATGATGGCTATGGCAGATACAGATGACGACACCAGAGCACCCATTACTATATCTGAAGTCCATGTTTCAGATTATCTAAATGAAGAATGATTCAAATCGTTGAAAATATTTGCTTTGTTAGCTGTGCACAAACTTCATCACCCACTGCCTACCAAAACTTGCCGTCCTACTGTCCTTTTGTCGATTCAATTGTGTTTCAATCGTCATTTTTAGGCATTTCTATAGGTTTCGTGGCATATTTTACAAGCTTTTTATTCTACAGGTTCTATAAGCAGGTCAATGCATTCAGTAGGTTGATTCAGTCATTAGGGTCTGTATATTCATTGCAGCAACAATACAATAACGCATCGACATTAAAATGTACTGGAGTTGAGTACTTTGTCCACCACTGTGTAATATAGACCTGGTAACCCAGAGCAATGTCTCAATTTGGTCAAAAATAAAGCACTGTGTGCTCAGCTACACTTTTTAGAGCTAATAAGCTACCATCAGCATGCTGGGCGATGGTGGTGAACATCTTAAACATGAAAGATGTGCTGATTAGCATGCTAATTTTAGCAATTAAATCAAAGAGCTATATCAAACAGCAACAAGAAAAGCTGTAGACTAATAAAAACAAACTGGAAGTAAGTTTCTCACTTCTAAGAGACATTCCACTTCTTCATGTTGCTAGTATTTTGTGACATGGCCCTCACATAATTGTTTCAATATCCAGTTGACATATTAATATCTTTATCTCCCTTCTCCTGCTGTGTTTACACTGCTCATGGAACGTCAAATGCAGTCATCTTGCCCTCTACCCCTTAACACACACACACACACACACACGTGCAAAGACACACACACACACTCACAGCCGGGCACACACACTTGTCTTGTCGTAGCCCCTGTCTGGACCCAGAGTCCCCTGTGTCTGATTAATGCTCTCTCTACAGGACTCCCAATGGGAGATCACTCACAGCACACACCCGTGTGTGTGCTTGCTCTGCTTTACGCTCACACTCTGATACATAGAGAGCATGAGCGCTGCTAACAATGTATTTGCCCCCAGAGCTTACGCTGAGATAGAAGAGGGCATTTCTATATCATAATTTGTGGCCCCATCTGGGAGTGTGTTTGTTGAGGATTTGTGGGGGAGACTGCAGCACACTTACAAAGCACATAAAAATAATATGCCGCTCTGTGATAGACCAACAGATAATACAGATACTGTTTTTCTCAAAGTAACATTCCTCAAAAAGCATTCAGAATTCAGAATTATTCAGAGTTCATCACAGTTCATTGGACGTTGTGGAAATCTACATTTCAATTTATTTGAAAATGATTTAAAATTGCACACAGTTACTCTGCAGTCAGAAACCAAAATTCTATAACTTCATCCATCTCTTAACTTTTTGAGTCTCTGCAATCAATTCACATCTAAGAGAAAAGTCTTTGAGTTTGGTTGATAAAAGTGGTTCAGAGCTGGTTTTACAAAAAAACCCATTTTGCTTGGAAATCTAATTTACTGTTCATTTAACTGCCTCTGAAGCAAGTATTCACAACTCTAGCACAAATTGTCCAAAATTTTCATGAAATCAGCTCCAATGCATGTTGAGCTTCTGTGGATCCTGTAAAGCCAGAAAGGCAAAACAGTTCAGACTCTTTTGTAAGTATCGGACAAAACCCCCTTGCCAGCTGTCCCTTTCCTCAGAATAAAAAATGCTAGTAGGTAGGTGTAGGGTGAGTGTAATGAGGTATAACTTCAGCCTACACCTTTGTGGTCCTGTTTGGTCCTCACTTAGCCTATTATTTGGTCAGTGCCAAAAAAGCATCATCCTATCTCATCTTGTACATGTTGTTTGTTTTTAATACATCAGTGTATTTGAGCCTTGTTCACTGGTCAGTGTTCAAAATAAACTGAACTAAACCAAACTAGCTGGAATTTAACCATCAGAAAAAAGTGATTGCTACAAAAAATATATAAAGTGATTCATTTGTGTTGAGTGTTCTTCAGCATTAGTCTGAGAAAGCAGGGTCAGTATTGACATCACATCCTGAGCAGGATCTCATTCATCAGCTTTCATAAGCTGTTCCTTTACTTATGAGACACACAAGGACGACACAAGACACTGGAGACAAATGACAGATCAAGTTAACATTACAGTGTTTTTCACTCCCAGAGCACATCACTACGTTGCAAGTTTTGTTGCGCCTTCTTAATCTGAAAAACTCAAACTTTGTACTTGCTGGCCGGTGTACACCATAATAAAGACTGTAGGGGGTCAAGCTTGTCATGGCATGAACAAAGCTACATGTCATCCACAAACATCTCCACAGACAGGAAAGTTTTGCACTCATCTAGAGAATTTGGGTGAAATTTCCAGGTTGTATGTTACATAGTTACTAGGTCATTAACTGGCTCTAAAGTCTGCTGTAGTCAGAGCTGCTGGTAGATTTTGCCAGTGAAACAAGCAACATAGAGTACATGGAAACAAGCCACAAAACAATCAACCTCTAGCAATGGCTGAATGGTTGCTGTGAGTGGGGCCTTTATGATGCCGGATTAGTGCTGTACAGGTATGAGAGCCAGGTTCTTTCTTAAAGGTTACAAATACAAGCCAAAATGTTAGTGAAAAGTCTCTTGGAATTATTAAAAAGCATCTAAAGATGTGTTTAGGAAAAAATGTCAGAGTTTTGAATGAATGTCTATTCCAGTATTTGAAATCATGACCACTAACTGCAGAAAGAACTGGATGAAGCATGTGACATCAGTCGTTTGATGAAGAAGGAATTTTGGAAGCCAATTTAGGTGAGCAGCTACAGTGTAAAAACCATCAATCCTAACTTTATATAAGGGGCAAAATGTGGCCCAGGGGTCACATATGGCCACCCCTCTCATACAGTACAATGTGGCTGACAAGTTAATTTTAAGTAACTGTGAATATAAAGAATATAAAGTAAAAATCCGCCATGAAATATCAAAAAACAAACAAACAAACATGCCATTTCTTTCAAAGAAGTTAGCCCTTTAATTGACATCTTGTTTGTTTGTTTTAAATCCCATATGAGCATCCCTAAATGTATTTGCATAGATTTAAAAACTTAAAGTGATATTCATTGATTTTTTAAAAATTTATTATGTTTATTACACTGAAAAAGTAGTTTAATTGGCCTGAATTCTATGTTCAACTCAATAAATAAAGTCTTACTTTTTGCATTTTAACTTGAAATTTGGATGTTGGTAAAATTGTGTTTCAGAGGAGCAATGACTGTTGTTTTTCTATTAAGTAAGCTTATATGTTTAGTAAAAGTATCTTGGTAGTGTGGGCAGTATGTGGCCATCCAACTATGCGGATAATATTAATGTAGCCCTCCAGGTGGCCAAAGTTGCCCATCCCTGCTTTAGATCATCCTACTGACAGACAGAGGCTGTACTGAGGTGGGATGTGAGACTGTTTGACCTGTGGCAACTCTGCGTGGACTTTTGGCAATGTCAGTCATGTCTCAAGAAATCCAAACTCTGAAAACCTTGTTTAAATAAAACAAGGGTTTAAAGAAAACTTGCAGTTAGGGCTGAACAATATTGGGTAAAATTGCTATTGCATTGTTTTTCTCCTGCAATACATATTTCAAAGTTTAAGCGCAATTTCTACATAAATGATACGTCTTTTCTGTGTAACAGTGTCTTAATATGTGTTTCTTTGGTTAGATATTCACTAGAGATCCATACCAGTATGTCCAAAACTATGATAAAAAACAGTTTCAAGTCTCTTTTTGATATGATCTTTTTTTTTTTTATAAAGTGCAACTGCTGCATATGTGATCAAAGTCGTCTGTAGCTTATGCCTTTTAAGTGCTGGCCGCGCCAACGGGGTGTGCCCAGGGCATTTTGCAATATTCGTGCACGGTGCAGTCCGGTGCAGCGAGGCGCACCCACGCCTCCGTCCCTCTCACCGGCGCAAGTGGCAGAGAGGGAGGATAGAAGGCGTGAGTGTGTTTAACACAGCTGAGTGTAATCTTCACCAATCAAATGAACGACTCTCCTTGCCTTTAAAGGCACTGCAGGCAAGGCGCAGTGACAATTTCAGTCTCTCCTCCATTGACTCCAGCCAGCCTACCAAGGCTGCTGAGACCCCAGACCAGGGGAGGACGGCTCCCCTCAGGCTCCGTCCTTCCTTCTCACACCAGCAGTCCAAGCGCGTGAGGAGGAAGAGGAAGGAGACGCGTTTAAATAAAATTTATTTTTCACATGAATGATTTTGTGTATCTTTAATGTGACTGAGTAAATTGTGGCCAAAACATGGATAAATGGTAGGCATATACTCGCATTTAAGGACAGAGCTGTGCAGCCAGGTGGTCTCTGCTCTCCCATGCATTCTGCTGCTCTCCCTGTTGATATGGCACATGCAGTTCGGCCTCTCTCCGTCTTTAGTCCTGTAGTGTCTCCTCCATGAGGTCAAGGTGGCATCCATGGCGTAAGGCTATGTGTAGCATGAAACATATGACAAAGAATGCACTGACACTCTGGATGCCTGCCCGTGAGGTTTTGGTGACGTGTGCGGACTGCGCACCTGTCAGCCAAATTACCACTGCACCGGGCGCACTTTGCCTGCGCCGAGAATAGACCAGGTTGGAGCTGGCGAGCTTTTAGCGCACCTTCCGTGCAGTGTTTTGGCACGATATTGTCACTGCGCCAAGCTGAATCTGTCGACACCTCCCCCTGGTGCGCTGCCACACCCATCTCGGCGCAGCTGGTCTACCAAATGTGCCAAACTGGCTGCGCACTGTGGTGCGCTGGACAAAATTACCACTGCGCAGGGTGCGCCACCCTGTGCTGCGCCAGGAAATAAGAGCCCCATGACTCTACATGCATTGTGGTCTTGAGGGAAGCCTTCTTATGGTGATATCAGACTATTACTGCATCTGTGTAGATTCTCATTCATCCAAGTCATGGTCATTCTGAAGATTCAAAAGCAAGGCAACTGGACTGTGTAGAGTTTGTTGGGAAGACGTTTCACTTCTCATCCAAGAAGCTTCTTTAGTTCCAAATGGCTGGTGCTGGAAGCAGATATTTATCTTGCTAGAATCTAGCAAGTATCCAACAAACTCTACACAGTCCAGTTGCCTTGCTTTTGAATCTTCAGAAGGACTATTACTGCACATAGTTAAGGAAATTAGAAAAGTTATGGTTTGGATATCCAGCAAACAATACACGTACAAATGGCAGCATGATGTACAATTGCAATGTTAAAATGATGTATTGTGCAGGCCCACCGGTACAGTGAGAGTCTTTAAAGCTGTTTGTTGAACCTGGCTGTTAACATGTCTTTCGATTGAAAAATTCGTTACTTCCAGGTTTCCTTCAACCTGCTTCAAGTGGACACTTTGAGGAACTGCAGTTTTTGGCGCCTCTGCTTTGGCTTCATTTTTAATCCCTGGAGATTGCCACTTGATCATGACCCATGTCATCAGTATCTATAAAGAACAGGATGACTACATTTTTTTCTGTAGCCTTTCACATATTATAGAAAATGTTCTGAGGGCATGTCTGACTTGTGTACACCCTTGCTTGAGGCAGGGTTGAATAGTCAAATACATAAAGGGAAGGACACAGTGCCTGAATGCATTAAAACTCAGTAAAAGGGTAAAATTATGGGCTCTTACTTAAGCTTTCACATCATAAAAACCCTGTAAAGCATATCAAGTCTTTTTAAAGCCAAAATCATGTCTTATAGGGAAGAAACCATTATCCCCTTGCTTAAAGTGCATGAACTCATATGCACACAGGCTATCTTTATGTTTCTTACCCTCTCTGAAATGAACAGCATTTCTCTCTGTCACTTGTTTCTCTTTAACCCTCACCTCCTCCCTCTCTCTGTGCTAACAAGGGGCAAGCTGGGAAGACAGGCCTGTTATGGTTCAGTAGCTACATGTCCAGTAGATATATGTGTGTGGATATACAGTGAAAGAATGGGAAAAGGGAATGAAAACATGGAGTGTGTATATGCCGGGCTTCGTGTTTAAAGTGAAGTCCAGTTTCCCTTATTGCTTTTTACACCAATTGATTTTAGCTTGAGTGACAGGCGAGGGGAAGCAGCACCTCAGCCTGCTGCTGTCAGCTTATGTGAATAACTGCCTCTCCGATCTCGCTCTTTTTCTCTCTTCTGACATCCCTCTTTTCTTTTTCCCCACCTCTACACACCCTCCATCTTCTCACTCATAAACCAACAACAGCAGCTCCAGTCTAACTTCAGCTCCCTGTGACCTTTTATGACCTCTTCCTCTTGTTTCCTCAGGCAAGTATGAGGATACTTCATAAAATAAAGGAGCAGTACACTAAAAAGCGGCATCAAAATATGGACATACTGTGGGAAAAATGAATGGAGCTCGCCTGTCATTGCTCCATCAAGTAAATACATATCATAACCGATCAGTAGTGTCGGCGGTGACTGCTTGTATATACCTTGTCGGTGAGCAGCAGCATGAGGGGGCGGAGAGTGAAAGCAGCTTACAGAGGTACTGCTGTGTTGCCATGGTGACTGTCTTTGCATTGAATCGATAGGAAAAAAAGATGCTTGGATTTTCACACACTTCCACTGCTGTTTTTTTTTTTTTCGCCTCTCAGTTCGACTTTATTTTCTTTTCATTCTGAAGGCTTTGTTGCTTCTTGGCCTGGCATCTGTGATGAGCACACAAGTTTAAGATCACACTAAAATGCATGCATTTAGAAGACAAAAATACACGCATTTAGCTACACACATACAGGCCAAAGCACATGGACACAAAAATGCAATGAAAGGTCCTGCCTTTTTCCCCTCTAACAGCTTGTCTAGTTTTCCATCATTAAAAAGATGCAAAGATGATGTGTTTATAAGGTTGCCATATATATACATTTCATTGAACAGAAAAAGACCACATTATGTAACTAGTTCTCAAAGAGAACAAATCTCCACTAAGGCAATTCCAAAATAATTGAGTGCATTGTTGTCAAAAATGTGGAAAACTGCCCTCTCGCATTGTTAACAAATCTTCCAAAAAATTCTGGATCCAGAGATGGATTCAGATCACCACAAAAATCAGATCATTTCTTTCGTGTGCAATGACGAACATTCCCTGAAAATGTCAGTAAAATTTGTGACCTATTCTTTAATTCAATCAGGAGAGACCAAATTTGAATGAACAAGTATTTATTATACAAGTTGATGTGATTGAAAATTTCGAAATGTCTCTGTGGTTAGAGTCTCTTTGGCAATTAGACTCCATCGTGCTAACTCTATTGACAATGTGCAATTCATCCATGTGCAATCACTTACATTCATCTGCAATTACTTGGTGAATGTGTAAATAATCCTTATAGGATTTGCTTTTTAGTTTCTGTATTCAAGCCCTTTTTTATATTTATACTGGTAGAATAATGTAAATGCTACTATTTTTCTTGCTATTTTTTATACCTTTTTTATACTTATTCTTTATCAACGCTGTCCCCTTTGCTGCTGTAACACTGCAAATTTCCCCGTGTGGGACAAATAAAGGTTTATTCTATTCTATTCTATTCTATTCTATTCTTCAGGGGTAACTGAGGGCGAATGAGAGATAGGATACCCCCATTGGCGTCTAGACACTGGTGGTGGTGAGAAATACAGGAAGGATGAGTAGTAGACTTCTGCTGCTGGGACCCTGATGCAATAGACTCAGGTGCTGCTGAGGTGAAGGGGCCAGGATTCTGAGGAGATGGACCTGGATGACTGGAGGTGCCTGGGGTGGAGAAGCAGGACACCACCGCACTGACTGTAGAGGGGCAAAAACATGATTTGAAATGAGGCTGGCCAGGATGATTGGCCAGCAGTTGTGTGTGACAGGATCTGGTTGGCTTAGTGCTTGAGTGAGAGCACGCCCCCCCATCAGCGAAGATTTGCATCACCTGTGCAGGTAGGCAGAGTGAGGAATGAAGAGGAGACTGAATGAACATATAGGTCTTCCTGACTGAATTTTCGCTAAGCTTCATTAGGGCTGTCACTTTTTCTTAAAATAAAGCTTGATCGTTTTTCAAGCATACATGTTAGTAACCAAATTTTTTTGGTGTGCGTATGCCCTGCCAGCGGCTGCAAAACAAACAAGGCGTTTTCCTTGCATATGAAGCTCGCAATCTTGCCTGTGATGGCCTATTTCTGCGCCTCTGGTGGTGGTGGTGGTGGTGGTGGGGGCAGCCTGCTGAAGAGGACTCAAATGTACTGACCTGAGCAATAGAAGGACTACGGAAGGTTAAAGGGATAGTTCAGTATTTTTGAAGTGGGGTTGTATGAGCTCAATATGGCCACTAAGTACCTTAGATGCAGTAGAACATTCTTTCCTCTCCCTCAGTAAGCCACAGTCTGTAAGAGTCTGTTACGCAGATATAGTCGCAAACAGGGAAGTATCGTACCAAGAACAGAGGGTATTTTCTCCACCTACAAGAACCCTCATCAAAAAATAAAACCACAGTTTAGGAGTACGCTACCTAAGCGTGTTTTTAAGTGCATTAACTTTTCGGAAATATAAAGTTTATCTGGAACTAATTCCTCCGCGCAGCACTTCTGTGAGCTGCCGAATCACTCCGCCTCCCTCTCAGCTGTTGTGAACATAACAAGCTAGCGGCTTCAGGTAGCCTCATTGATAGCAGATTATTTTGATACATATTTCGGAGACGGGGTTTTGGTGTTGCTTCCCTGGATGCAGAAACAGATGTGTATCATGGAGAACTCATAGCTTTCACCGTATTCCTCTTTGTAACAAGGGCATGTGGCAACATCATATTCAGCAAATGCCTACATCTCTCGTTACCTGACAGATTGTGTGTACATATCTATATATCTATATACAATTTATATAAAGTCATGGAAAAACCTAAATATCTAAAATATTCTTGCATTTATAAGATGGTATATTTATATTATTACGTCAGAAACAGCTAAGAATGTGTTGTAGCAGAAATTAGAGGCTAATACACAGTTATGGTTGTGTGTGTGTGCATGTGTATGAGAGAGAGACACACACACAAGTAGTCTGCAATTTTATGATAAACAGCCTCATTGTTTGTCTCTGACAGATGATTATTACTTTGAGGATAAACTGTCATTAGGTTCATCAGGTTTGGAATGTTTTTTCCGGTTTATCTTTGGGAAATTGAAGAATATCCACAATACTCTGGGATTGAGAAGAGCAGGAAAATCTGTATGATGAGTGATGCAGACGGCGTGAGAGTCATCGGTATCCTCTGACTCAGACAGATTCTAAAGTCGGTCTGTAACCAGGTCCACTTGTAGCAGCAGCAGCAGTCTGGGTCCGTGGGCATTGAGTCACAGTTCACACAGTCGCACCACTGTGTATTTCCGAATCTTTCTCAACCTCCAGTTTCCACCGATGTTTCTCTGTTTCTTTCGGCCTGTTCGGCGTCCATCTGCAGCAGCTCTTCTTCCTCTTGGCTCCAAAGTGAATGGAACTTCATCGTAGCTGTCATAATCACTCATTTTTAATTTCCTACGTTGTTTCTTCCTCACATCGCTAAGTGTCAGAACAAAAGAATTACAATGCCTGATAAGAGTTACACGACGCTACAACCGGCGCCTGAAGCCGCTAGCTTGTTATATTCACAACAGCTGAGAGGGAGGCGGAGTGATTCAGCGGCTCACAGAAGTGCTGTGTGGAGGAATACATAATGTGAGTTGGTTAGTTTCAGATAAACTTTATATTTCTGAAAAGTTAATGCACTTAAAAACACGCATAGGTAGTGTACTCCTAAACTGTGGTTTTATTTTTTGATGGGAGTTCTTTTAGGCGGCGAAAATACCCTCTGTTCTTGGTACGATACTTCCCTGTTTGCGGCTATATCTGCGTAACAGACTCTTACAGACTGTGGCTTACTGAGGGAGAGGAAAGAATGTTCTATTGCATCTAAGGTACTTAGTGGCCATATGGAGCTCATACAACCCCACTTCAAAAATACTGAACTATCCCTTTAAAAGGCACAGAGGAACCCAAAGTGCCCCCACATGATGCTACTCACATGTTTTGATGTTCTTATTGTCTGCGTAGGCTGGCTTTGCTGGTCCTCAGTTACCTTAAGGTGTCCTCTTCCTCTGTTGGTTTCCGGCAGACTACATGTAACTGTTGTTGAGGTCAAGAAAGCACTGGCCCATCAGGTTGCGCTGGGAGTGCCCTCTGCAGAACATGGATTTATACCCCCATGCTCCAATGGATATATGGAAAACCTGATTATAAGGTGACAGCCCTATCTTGCAATGTTAACCAATCCTTCAAAAAGATTCCTGTATCCACATCTGGACTCAGATCATCCCCTAATATAATTATGTCTTTTGTGAGCCACAACCAACATTTCCTAAAAAAACGTCATCAAAATCTGTTGAGGACTTGGGTGGGTTATTAGCAAAAATGTGAACAACTGCCCTATCTCACAATGTTGACAAACCATTGAAACAATTCTTGAATACCCATATGGATTCAGATCACCACCAGAATTGAATCATGTATTCCTTGTACCATGTCCAACATTCCCTGAAAATTTAATCAAAATCTATTCTTTAGTTTTTGAGTTAACCTGTTCACAATCAAAGAAACGAACACACACTGGCAAAAACATAACCTCCTTGTATAATAACTGCACTCTGTTCATGTTATAACATTGTTCTTTAAGTGATATTATTCACATTATTAAAAGGAGAGTTAATGATTTTTAAAATCAGAGTTACTTTGGTCTGAGGACATTAGTGGTAGGTTGCACAATGCTGCAGATGGGGCCAAGAGCTTCTCGCTACTCAAAGTGTAAACAAAACCCAAAAAAGCACTGGGGTAATTTAACAGGAAGTAAGTTACACTCAATGACTAAAAAGAATTGGATGAAGTTATGTGACATCAAACATTTGATCAAGGAGCCTTTGGAATGCTTTGGAGGACAATCTGTGGACACAGCAGCCATATAAATGCCATCTCCACCTAACTTTGTGTCAACCTACCGGCAAATCATAGGCAGGACATGTGGCCACTTGACCAATGGTGACACTGCACGGACTTATAGCCATGTCAGTCATGTCCCTAACAATCCAAAACCAAAAACTCCAAATGAAAACAAAAGGGGCACGATATATGTTTTTAAAAAAATCACCCCAGAACAAAGAGGCTTTGACATACTTTTGCTGAGCTGTCATTGAACCATCATCTATTCCCAAAGTTGCCACAGTTATGGTTGCCACTTGGGTACCCTCAATAAAGGGTTGCCTTTACACCTACAGTATATTTGCCTTTTTTTTTAAGTATATATCATTTGAGCATTTTGCCTTTAACTGATTCAATGGATAGGCCCGTGAAAGGGGGCGGGAGAGAGCAGGAGAAGACACTCTGCAAATGGGCCTCATGCAGGAACTGAACCTGGGCCTGACTGAAGCACACATGAGACATACCTGGCTGTTTACCACTCCCCCAAACCAGAGCCTCTTATTTGCTTTTTTAAACATAAATTTTATTCTCCATTGTTGCTTTTAAGATAACTCGCTTACATCACTGATATTATGCGATGAATGCTGTGTTGAACAGGTATCCTCACAGACAACACAGAACTTATATTTTTCCCCTAAATTATGGGGTAACGTACTATTACGCTGCAATGCACATGTGAAGAAAAAAGGCAAGTCATGGATAAAAAACCTTAATCTGTTTTATGTTTGCTGCTAAAGTTAGTAATTGTTTATTTTTCTCTTGACTTTTCACAACTGTTATGTCATTGGAATTTTTTACATATCTTCTATCCGTCCAGCCTTTGATCAGAGACACAATTATGAGGACAGAATAGTATCTGTACTTCCAGACATATCTACATCAAGTAATTACTGCAAATCCTATTCTTGCTTTCCTCTTAATAAGCAAAATAAATAAATAAATTTAAAAGAAAAGATGTAAGAAACACCAGCAGCATACAGCAGAAACGGCAGGGAATTCCAGGCACTGCTGATTCAAACAGAATAGTAATTATGGTGTGTGTGTTCTCCCACTGACTTTTGACTTCTCCTCAGGTCACCTTTGAGGATGGGCAGACTGCCTCGCATCAGAATCAACAAAGACCTCAGGTTCCCTTTTATCTGCCCCTCTAGAAGCAACTTGTGTTTTCATCCTTCTCTGATAATGGGATTATGTTAAGAGTGTTACGTTTTACATGATTTGCCATTTCATTGATCGGACATGCCTTTGACACTAATTACAACTGATGAGCAGGTGAATATCACATATGAAAAATGGACATGAAATGGCTGACCATGACTATTCTGTAACACATAGAATGGCTTCAGGGCCCTCCACGATTAACATGACTGTCACTAAAATCCTTGGCTAAAAGAGGCCTTTGCCATGGAAACAGTTCAGTTTCAAAGGCTTATCCACTTAGTGTACCTTTGCCTATTTCCATGACAACACTGGGTTACATTTTACAGTCACTCTATACAAAAAAGGCTTGCTAAGTGACTGACTTAGCCAGAATTTATTTGAGTTTTTTTTTTTTTTTTTTTATCAGAGATTGTCTGGAACAACCATGTCACAAATACTACATCTACAAAAATGTTTTCCTGCCTTTTCAGACCCCCAAACTGTAGACACTCTGAGGGCAAACCAGGATGCAGGACTTGGTTAATGCTCAAGTGATGGTACCTGAATAAAAGCTTAAAATAAGTTTCCATCTGGCCCCCTGAGTATTTTCAAATTCAGAAATGTGTGGTTATATTACCCCAAACACAATTTGGATTTAAACAGTTTTAAAGGACATCGATCTGTTTCACAGAAATCGATCTGTCAGCCATTATTATCCGATTCTTAACCATGATAACAAGTATATTAGAGTCAGACCAGGTGGCAATCTCAGGGGGTGTAAATTAAGGCCTATGCTATATAAATCTATTTACCATTAACCATGCAGAGGTGCCAAAACCTGTAGTACCTAAAGTGTCCACTGGCTGCAGAAAAATGAAACTTAAAATTAAAAAAGCAAACTCAAAATATGTTCATTAGACCAAAATATGTTATTTATATCATTTTCCTTACAAAAGCTTTTTCCAGTCTGCTCCTTAAAGGATATGTGAATAACAAATGGCCCTTGTGCAAATGTAATTGATGATCCCTGGTCTTTAGGGTCACCTTTGATATTGGGGTCTCTTCACTGAGCATTTATTCTTTCATTTTGGCTTAAATGTCTTGTGTTTGTTTCATGTGGCTGTCATATAAGAATTCTCTTTTCCTGAAGAAAACATTTTTAGAATGAATACTTCATCCTCAGACTACAGTGAAGGGACTGTCAAATTCATTTACTGCAAATCCATAATCCACCTCTATTGAAAACCACACAATTCTATTTCAAATTGTGTGTGTTTGTCTACCATCATAAAGGGTTCAACTGAGTCCAAGCTTTGCAGGCAGTTTCCGCAGATGGATAAGAAGTGAATGCAAGCCTTGCAGGCTGAGTGCGCTGTATGTAAACACCGGGGAAATGAGATGTGACCACCATGGTAGCGACACCAACAGAATGATCATTTACCTTGGAAAACGAATCCACAAACAAAGCCACGCACTCACAAGTGAGGGAGAGAACATAAAATAATAAAAATATCTGGATGACTTCTATTCTCATATCTGTCTCCCTCCCTCACCTACTTGTCCTTTCATTCTCTCTGTCCTCATTTTGAAATCAGTGGAGGGGGTGGGGTGGGGATTCCATTTGAACAAGCAAGCCTCTGCATCGCTTGTGGGAGACAGCTTGACTCACAGTGAGAAAAAAAATAGAGAGGGAGCGAGCAAGAGAACGTGAGAGGTGTCTTTTTCTTCCATGCAGCAGACGATGCAATCCTCAGCAGGAACGCGGCGAACGCTCTGCCAATGGCAGCTCACGCACCAGCCGACGCATGGAGGGTTTCCACGGATACCCCCAACCTTCCTTCCAATCTCCCTCCCTCTTTCCTCCCCTCCTCTGTCCTATCCTCCTCTCCTCTGCCTTGGAATAAATGTCAAATGGCCAATAAAGACAGCCGTGAAAGACTGCCGAATGTCATCAATTTGTCAGGATTCAAACACGCAGCCACAGACATATGGTTAACATACATGCACGGATACACAGAGACATGCTTATAATGGCAGATTACCCATTTAGTATGATTGATGTCAAGCCTGTGGAGTAATTATTTCTGTAGTTATTTGCATATAAAATGAAATACAGGGCTATACAGCATTAGAATCCTGACCCATTGATATTTACCATTTCCATGGTGTTGGTTGATTCTAAAGGCTGGACCCAACCTGTAATATTCTTGGTAGCTTTAATATTGTAATCACTGTGCCATAAAATAAATATCATCAATATTTTTTTAAATAGAATTTACCAATAAATTACACAGTGAATTAAGTATAGGTGAAAGATCCTGATAAATGTCACTCTACTCTTTGCACCGTTTCATGGTACAATGCACTGTTGGACATTAACCACCCTGAAACGCACTCAGGCTGCATCCATTCTTAATTGCACTTACCCTGAATCAAAGAGATTAAATGCTTGACAAATTTTCATATAATTACATGTAACCCTCTGCCAGTCAACAGTGGATGCAGGACTAGTTCATGGTAAATTAAGAGACCATGCTTTGTATAGAAGAATATAAATGGGATAGCTCATGTTTTTGAAGTGGAGTTGTGTGAGGTTCATGGCATTAGCCCAAACATCATCACATCTCTACAGAGACCTCTAGAATAGAATTGCTTCGAATGACAGAGACTGTTTAAATTAGATCAGGTCCCAATTATCAGATCAATACTAGTTTGTACATGTAACTTCTGTGTGTAAGCTAAGGTGTTCTTCAAGGTTCTGTGCTAGGTCCAATTCTTTTCTTTTTCTTTCTGTTTACCCTCTGTGATATCATGAGTTATGCCAGTGATACTCAACTTTAAATATTAATGAATCCAGATGAAACAAATCAGTTATGTAAACTGGAAGCATGGCTGAATGGCATTAGGATCTGGATGGCCAGAAAATGGCTTCCTCTTAACTCAGACAAGGCTGAAGCTATTGTGCTGGCTCCCAACACCTTAGAGAAACACTTCTAGTGACAAAGCTGCCCTAGATCAGCCCTGCGCCTAGCACCACTGTTATTAATCTGGTAGTCCCATTTGATCAAGGTATGTTCTTTAACTCCCACAGAAAACATATTTCAAGGTTAGGCTTTATGTATCTCCGTAAGATTGCAAAAACCCGGCCTATCCCATCTCTGGACAATGCTTAAGAACTACTCCTCCATGCCTTTGTAACCAGACTAGATTAGGTAATTCTCTTCTATCAGGCTGTCCCAGCAAGCCACTTAAGGCTCTTCAGCTGGTTCAAAATGCTGCAGCACGATAACTGACTAGAACTAAGAGAAGAGATCACAATACCCCTGTATTAGCTTCTCTGCATTGGCTTCCCAAGAGCATGTAGCACTGTATAACCCCCTCTAAAACCTAGTGCTCCCAAACTTCAGGCTTGTTTATAGTACCATCAGTCTCTGAATGGGAGGTAAAGCCTTCAGTTATCAGGGTCCGATTCTTTGGAATTATTTAATCACGAATGGGAGGCAGACACCCTCTTTAGATTTAAGAGTGGCTAAAATCTTTCACTTTTGATAAAGCTTTGTGTTAGGGCTGGCTCAGACTTGGACCAGTCCATAGTTCAGCTGCAACAGGCTCAGACTGCCAGGGGGCTCAGCTTACTGAACTCCTCCTTCTTCAAAAATCTCTACTGCCCTTCTTTCTCTCTCTCTTTCTCTGTCCCTCTCTTTTTTGCTGTTGTAGTTGTTTCCGGTCTTTGTTACATAGGTTGCTCCAGATTGTGTGGAAAGCATGCTGCTGTGGACCTGCATAGCCTCAACCACTAAAATTGCTAATATTTTACCTTTTTTAATACAGTTCTTAATATCAAGATATTTTTGTGGCCAATAGATGATCTACTGAAGTGGCCTTGACTGCTTTATCCTTCATTAACCATCAGCAACAAACATCATTTACCATAGATTGTCATGTTTCAATTTATATACCTAATTCAATTGCAGATTGACTAAATGCATTACATTAACCTACAGCAGTACTCTCCACTTTAAACTTATTGTAGTTGTGAATGTCAAAATAAGAATGATCTTATATCTATGTTTGCATTGCTAATAATGCCATACTAATTACCTTCACAACCACAGAGAGAGAAGAACCCTCTTGTGAACAAGATACAACATCTCAAGTGGCTAACCTCTAATGAAATTCAGTTCAGTTTAGAGAAATGTGATTAGGACATTATGTTTGGGCATCTATAAATTTATGACTATCATTAACTTTGATTTTAGTCTCCCCAAACAGTTTTGGTAGATGGCAGTTCAACATGAGTCTGGTGCTACCCAATATTTCCTGCCTGGTTTATAGAAAGTTTTCTCTTGCCACTGTAACTGTTGCCAAATTTTGTAAAGGGTTGTTTAAAAAAGAAGAGTTTCGTATTGACCTACTCTGTTATAAAGAGTTCTGTGATAGCATTTGTTAGGATTTGTCACTATACATAAAAAGATTGATTAATTGATTTAACATCAGCCACAATAACAAAGATCAGCTCTGCTCCTGTACAGAAAGAGCTGACATGGAAGCTAAGGCTGCATATTGCAGTAGATAGGGCCATCAGCTCTGCTCCGTATGAAGAGTTTTGGGTGAAAACATGCCAAAAAAAAAAACAGCACAGGGTGATTGCACCCTGTATTGAACACAAAATTACAACTTTTCCACTTCCAAGCTGTTCTTTTGGACTTACGACACAGCAAAGCCAACGTTCTGTTCTGCCATTGACAGACTAACCAGCTCCACTCTGCATGACCAATGGATATAATCCACACTGTAAGCATTGTATGGCCAACATTTGTACAGCATTTTCCCTCATTCTCAGAAGCTATAGTGGTTTAATAAGTTACATTGTCAGACGGTGACTTTCAGCTGACTGTGTTCCTGAATGTCATGGTTTAGAAACAAGCCCATGGCAGTTTCTGATCCTGTGTTTATGGTGGGTTATACTATGCAAAATGTGTGTTTGATTGCCATCTGGCCATCATATGCCCCCCCGGAGGCTGGTTCGCGAGTATATTGTATTACATTTCAGGTAAGAATGGCTCCAATCCTCTTCTAAGCTGATAATATGACTTTTACAGGCCTTGTGCCACAGCATAATTGGGGAATCAGGGCAAAAATCTGGCTGATTGTTCTTTGGTGTGTGCTCTACTCTAGTTTGAAGCAGCCTTTTCAACATGGCAGCTAACATGGACTTGACTCAACAGCCCTCTTCAGTAACCAAATGGTTGATGTCATTCAGGCTTTGTCTTTTCTGCAGTCAGTGGCTTCGGTTCGTCCTGTACTGATTTTTTTTTTTTTTGGCTAAACTGGGCTTTACATATGCAAATGTGTGAAATCAAGGCCAATTTAGACATGTATGTCTTCATTTTTTCCTCTCATAACTAACTGGCAAAGCTGAGGGTGTATAAGGATGCCACTTGGAAGTGTGTAGCCTGTATACAGTAAGATATAGTTTCTGTTCTTACATGTACCTGGTGCCTGTCTGAGGATTTTTTTTCTTTGTTGTAGAGCATACATCCTACATTTCTTGTCTGCTTTTGGATGTTTGATGTGAAAGCAAGCAGGCGGTCTGCTGGGCTGCTGTGAGAAGTGGCACTCGGATCATTAATCAGACTCGACGGCACAGCGGGTGGAAGGCAAGCCATGGGAGAGCCCTAATGCATGCAAATGTATACTCGTTTTGGGGGCAGGTTGAGCCAAGGACAGAACCTAGCCAGCAACAGACCAGGAGAACAAGCACAGATAGAGAGAGGGAGAACATATCAGAGCTCGACTGGGGGCCTATTTATTCCGCCTTTGTCCAATGCAAGTGAAGCATGAATGTGCTCTAAATCAACATGACAGTGGAGAAAAGGTAAAACATAAAAAAACATGGAGGTAATACAAAAGCTAGAAAAGCAAACCCAGAGGAGGATCGTTCATTGCTTTTAAGGATTAAAGAGTAACTGAACTCCAAGACTATTTCATTCAGTTATTTATATGTGTTTAGCAATAGTTTTGATCAGTGGAGTCAAAGCCTTGACAATTTGAGCAAATGTTTAGATTCAAATCGTGTGTTAGAAATATGCCAAGCAGCTGCCCTTTACAGGTAAAAATCTGGTAACTGCAGTTGATTTTTTTTTTGTTAACTGATCTCCAATAGCCAAAAATAACAAGTAGTAGTGAGCTCCACCAATCGGACATGTCACTACGACACTTTAGCATTATTGGTATTGTAGTTCCTTCAATCAAGGTTACTAAGAAACCCTGTTTCTATTCAAACTAAATAGACTTGATACATTAACGAACTTAAATAATACAATCTAGTCCTTCTGACAACTCAGAGGATCTTAAACTGCAGGTAACATACCTATTCATACACATTTGCTCTCACATTCACTCACTGACATTTCAGAGTTTCCATCAGTATTAGCAGTGTTAACCAGCCTTCAGAATTACATCCTCACTCTTCTATACCCATTTACATACCACTGATGCAGCAGTGGGAGCAATCTGTGGTGAAGTGTCTTGCCCAAGGACACATTGACAAGGAACAGACATAGCTGGAAACTCACAACCTTCCTATTGTTGGCAGAGTGTGCCATAGTCTATGCCACCAACGCCCAAGGTCAGTCTCTGATTAGCAGGTTCCACTAACCAGAGACGACTTTGTAACATTCAAGGTTTGGATAAGTAACAGCTCATAGATCTTTTTCCATATGATTTTTCCCCCAAAGTGGGTGCCAGTGTTGCACACCAAGCTCTTAAAAGTGTCTCATATGTTTAAAAGACATGGAGAAGAACAAGATATTTTCATTAAAAATTGATATGACAGTCAAAGATCCAAAACATTTAGGACTGCACCTTTTTTCTTATCATGTGTGGTTTAATACATTCCCTTCTTTGTATAGTTTTTTTTATTGTTTTTTTGTAATGCTTAGATGTCTCTAGAACAGGGGCTCTCTTGACAGCTGTTATTTTCATGGGTTCAAAGAGGAGGCTTTTGGCATACTAGATGACATCTTGGAAGGCTGGGTAGCAGAATGCCTCACATTACGTCAGTAGACAAGGTGACCTTTAAGGTGTGACAGCGCTCAGAAACATCCTAGACCACCTCTGCATGTAGTCTACAGTGCCAGATCTACTGTTTTCAAGATGCAGTGAAACCTTTATTAACAAAGCATGAGGGACCATCATTTTGTATCTGAATGCAAGAAATGGATGTTGATGTGTCATGTAAACAAGGCCTAAGATTGTGGGTAGTGTAGTTCTGATGGCCAAGATTAGGAATAACAATGCTTTTCTTAATGCAAGGTGGAAAACATACAAACATGGGCTGTTATGAGTCTACTTTGGGTGGTCACATAATCATAGCTGTATGACATCGTGGGTGAAGCACAAAAGACTTGGTGGGTGTATCCTTGCCCAGCAGCGACATTATAGTCATTTTCTAAATTCCAGGGCAGATTCACCTCAGTGTTAACTCTTGGGGTTCCTCTTTCAAGTAAAGATATATTCAGCTCTGATATGGAATAACTGTAAAATTGAGTAGTCACACCTCATATCAGCCGCTCTAAAATCATCCTCTGATGTCTTACCCCATGATATGAGAATCGTCAAAGAAGCTTCAAAAGCGAGACATCACTTAACATGGAAAATGTAAGAGCAAGAGCTGATTTGCAGCCAACTGAGGGCCCAGCTTAGCAACCCAGCCCTTATTATTCTGCTCAGTGCTTCAGCCTCATTATGGCTGGGATTGTACCTTTGGTGGAGATAACCTTACATGACTTTTTGAGATGAACCTTTCACAAAGAAGCTTAGGGAATGTGAATAGAGTGAAGATAGCTATGCAGGTGGGCGTCAGCATCCAGCAAAGTAACAGAGGCAGCATTAATCCTCTGACAATTCTTTTTGCCTTGTCATGTTTTACTGTTAGCTAGGCTTATAAAACAAAAAGTTTAGGTGCTCCTGTCTGAATCATTGTCATCTGTAGCACCATGAAGCCTAAAAAACAATGAGAAAAAAGTAGTACTATGGTGGTCCAGCTCAGAAATTATAAAGAGGAAGTGAAACAGGGCTATGGTGGCCCTAAAGTGCAAAAAAAACATAAATATGAGAACTGCCAGAAATTTTGAAAAGAAAAACACATAAGACCACACAAGAAGAATGAGGAAATACAAAAACAAATTAAAAAACAACAGTAAAACAAATCATGGTAGTACAAGACAAAACACAACTCCGAAAGACAACAAAAATAACTTGGAAACATAAAAACAGTATCATAAAACTCAACAAAAAGTAGTAAAAAACAATTATAATAAAAAAACAAATCAAAATTAACAGCAAATCAAAACGCAAATAAAAAAAAAAAACTGCTATTACATAAAAAAAACCCACCAGGGCTCCCCCAGTCACCAATACTGTTCATGATTTTCATGAACAGGATCTCAAGGTGCAGTCAGTGCTTCGAAGGTGTTTAGTTTGAAAATCTCAGTTTCATCCCTGAGTGGCTCCCCAGTGGTTCTGTTGGCTTCCTCAGCTGGGGACCTGCAGCAGGCATTGGGATGATTTGCAGCTAAATGCCGAGCAGTTGGGATGAAGGCCAGCACATCCAAGTCTGAGGCGAAGGTTCTCTGCCAGAAAAGGTGGATTGCTCTCTGAAGGTGGGGAGTGAGTCCTTCCCCAAGTGAAGGAGTTCATAAGTGAGGGTAAAATGGAATGGGTGACGGGCAAGCAGAAAGATGCTGGAGCTGCAGTGCTGAAGATTCTCTATCAGACTTTGGTGGTTAAAAGGGAAATAAACCAGAAGGCCAAACTCTGAATTTACCTCTCCATCTTTGTCACAACCCTCACCTGGGGTCATGAACTCTGGGTAATGGCTGACAGAATGAGATCACAGATACAAACGGTTGAAATAAAATTAATCAGCAGGGTGACTGGACTCAGCCTTAAAGATAGGGTAAGCAGCTCAGACATTCGGAGGGAACTAAAGGTAAGGCCATTGCTCCTTTGCATTGACAGGAGTCAGTTGAGGTGGTTCAGGCATCTAGTTGGACGTTAAATTTAGAGGAGACCCCAGGGCAGACCCAGAACTTGCTGGAGGGAGTAAATGAGTAAATATCCTGTCTGGCCTAGGAATGCCTCAGAATCACCAAAGAGGAACTGGAAAATGTTGCGAGGGGGAGGGATGTCAGGGTTTACCAGCTTGGCCTGGTGTCTCCGTGACCCCGCCATGAATAAGTGCAAAAAAGATGGACAGATCAATGGATGGATAGAAATTACAAATACAGTAACAATTAGGAAACACTACAAATCAACTAACAAAACAACAACCCAAAGGACACACGGGTAACCACAAAAGTACAACAGAAAGTTACAAAACACTTCAACAAATCAAAGAACCCAGCATTTAAAAACATAAAAACAGATCAAACTGGAAAAGTACTCCGAGAGCGCAGACCTCCGCCACGCAGCTCAGTTACGGCAGTGGCTTATCCGCTCCACATGGACAGCCGAGTCTCCGCTCATGTCTGTCCATGTGGAGGGTGCTGCATTATCAACGTTCTAGTTACAAAGTTGGAAGATTTGTGCCGATCTACCAGGCTATTATTAGCCATTGTGTTAGTGGAACTTCTCCGCTGGCATTGCAAGCTGGGAAATGTAGTGACATAGGCTTGAAAAATGTTTACATCAGTTGCAAATAAACTACAATTCCCATAATGCCATAAATGAATGGGATTTGCCTTCATAAACTTCAATGTTTTTTTGTGATGTCAATCTGGATCAGCACCTAAATGTAATGGCTTCTTCCTTGGACCAAACCACACATTGGGTAAAATTTTCTTGTAAATCCATTGAGTAGTTTTTGGGTAATCTTGCTAACAGACAAACAGACAAACAAACAAACAAACAGACCCTGGTGAAAACATAACCTCCTTGGTGGAGGGAAATATATTTTTGATAGTCTGTACACTTTGTCTCTTCATCTGCTGAATGATTAGGAGGCATCATATGACAAGGGTACAAGAAGAAGAAGATTTATGTGGAGGCCTAAATGACAACAGTGATGTCCTGATTTGTTTTGTGAATGGGATGATTCATACTTATCTGAATGCCCTCTTTGAGGACAAACTAAAGAGCTACCTCAGGCACACAGATTCTCGGTGCTTAGGTGCTATGTATGCATGTGTGTCAGCTGGAAGGCCTTAACTCCCTCTCCATCATGTGACCTCGATCCTATTGCTTTGTGTGACACTATCAAATGTTAGCTAAGGAGTGGCTGTAGGCTAATACTCTTATCATATCAAGCAAGGATATGTGATTGTAATATCAGTTAAGGAGAAGCCCAAGGCTAACATAGCCAGGTTTTCTTTTCTCTGAATCATATGCCAGAGAACCATCAAATAGTTAGAAAAAAGGCAGCTAAATCATGTGAGGTTTCCTTTCTCCATATACTTTTCAGCTGGAAAACTATCAATTGTGCTCTTGGCAAAGGAGAGGCTTGAGGCTAGAGGTTTGTTCAAGGTTTGTCTCCTTCAGTGGCCTCATATCATATCCTGGTAGACTATCAAATGCTTACTTCAGTGTATGAAAGTTTAGGATGAAGCTCCACTTACTGATTGCCCTCACGTTTACATTTGTGTCTCCTGGAACTAGCACTCTTATCTATGAGTTCGGTCAGATACAACTACTTGTTGTCTGACGAGTAAACTCCAAACATGATGAGTTTTGATCATTAGGAGGGTAAGATCAACTAAATCAGTGGTTTTAAAGCTTTTTCCCTCTGGGACCCTCCAATACCAAGGAAGAGTAAAGCCGCCCCTGTGACCTACATGAAAAAAATGTGATGTTTTTTTGGAAGAAATAAATACCAAGTTTAACATTCTCATGAATAAAAATAAGATACAATGGTCTTACAAATACACTGTTTTACAAAGATCTTAAAGGTCACATATCCTGTTGTGTTTGACTGTTTATATCATGTCCAACGTGTCTGTTTAGCAGGGACTTGGTCATTGTTACTGTGCCCATATTGCCTGTGCCGCACTTGTGAGATTTGTTGAGGTGTGTTAATATGTGTATGTGATATGAGTGAAGAGTAAATTAAGATGGCACACAGCAAAAATGTAAAAAAAGATCTAGCTATGTGTTAAAAAAAAAACAATTGTTTTCGAAGGGTTAAGGATTACTTGGCCATGACTTTTTATACCACAGTTACCCATAAAATTGTATCATTTTCTCATCCCTATTGTGGACTTGATCCATCAGCTTGTCTTTAAAACTTTCAATCAGGGATGATTTTAGGATCTGAATTTTGGGGGGGGGGGGGGGCTGAGCTCTTACAGAAATTATGACGTAAAAAAAATCCTTCCTAGTAAGTGTTCAATTCTCTCCAACCACCCACACTAAAGGAAATATTTCACTACATAGGAAACTTTAAATAATGGCACTAATTGAAATGTGTGGTAACATGGCTTTTAGACCATTACAGGTATTGTGTTATATGTTTCCCCCAAAGTAAATTGGTACAGGAGTTTTTATAATTACATTATGTTCAGAACACTTTATCTTAGTAATTCAGCATAACAGGTCGGTCAACATATTGTTGAGACACATTAAAAACCTTTTTACTATTATCTCAACAAATGCTGAATGCAGGATTTGTCGCACTCTATCATGACATTGTACACCATAGTAGTCTAAGGTAAGTGACATTGTTTTTTTTTGGTTTTTACATTTCTGCTAATTCATACTAACCCCTGGGTTTTTCTGCCATTTATTAAGGAAGGGACCGATTTCCACTGTATCCTGACGCAGAATTATCATTCAGAATTTGGTTTTTGGTTTTTAAAATATGAAGCTAAGAGAATTGCATTTCTTACATGTAATATTAAATCTAGTGGGGAACAGGTCATACATCATTATAATTTGAAGGGGACTAAGATGGAATTCAGGGGGTGCTTCAGCCCCCCTAAAATCGCCTATGCTTTCAATGATAGAGTCTCCTGCTGCTGTGTTGACTCTGTCATGTCTCCTGTGCCTCCACACTGATCCTATTGGCCATGAGTTTGCTGCAGCTCACATCTATGTCACGCTGATTCTGGATGTGTATGACTGACGCATTGAAACAATGCAGGGGACACTCAGCGGCCATCATACATCCATGTCTGCCTAGTTATACTACAGTTGTAGTCTTTTTGAGTCCTATTCTGAGGACAATTATTTTTCAAAGAAAGCCCAGGAGTGGCTTAGGGCTCGGACCGAATAGCCTTTCTATCCAAACCCAGGTTTATTATGATTAATGTTTCTATACAGCTCATGGTGCCATGTGACTCCAAGTAGCATTTCGTAGCTATTCTCTTCCAGAGAGATCACTGGCCAATGAAATTATCTGAAAGCATCAAATATAATGCCTACCAGCCAATCTGTCCGAGGAGCTAGTGTGAGCTAGCAAGGAGGGTGTGTGAGCGAAGAGAGAGAGACAGACACACAGAAGTGTCAGAAACACAGCAGGAGATATGAAGAGAGTCGGGGAAAAGCAGACACAGTGTGCATCTAAATAAGAAAAGAAGACATCAAAAATTTTATTTTTAATGGAGATAAGATGGACATTTTATGTGTTTATTTTCACAACTGGCAGTTTAAACCATGCTTCATGTAGTATGTTTCATTACCCTCGGGATGATTAAATGCAGTCACACAAGACAAAGCATGTCTTTGCAGCAGCAATACCAACTTCAATCTTTCCGAGGACACAGAAAATTAATACATTAAAAGCTTAATATGACTGAACAATGGCCCTTAATGTTGCCTTTCTTTGTAATAAACTCATTAATCCTTAATGAGAGGTTGTTTGGTGAGCTCAGATTTGAAATCACTGCAGGGCTGAACTGACTTCTCAGATTAAAAAAAAGAGTGTGAAAGTGAGAGACAAAGACAGAGAGAAGCAGCTGTTGAAGCTGATCAATCTCCATTATGAGCCCAGATTGTTGAAAATAAATATGTTTTTTAGAAATTAACTAGAAAAGAGGTAACATAGACTAAACATATTTCTTTTTTTTTACAATAAAGCTTTTTGATTATCATTTGGAACTTTCAAAGCAGTATATTTAAGTACAAACCTGTACCAGAAATCAGAAATTATTTATGTCAAAATTTTTCTTTCCTTACATATTTTAATCACTACAGGCCTTATTCTCTAGCTTGTAATGAAAAATGCAATGAAGTATTTAATATTAGATTGATGAATTTTTCTGGAATAACCAATCAAATTTCATTGAAGACCCTGCTAAATTGTTTGTATATGAATTGGTAATTCAGGGTTTCTTCTGCCATACACTATAGGCAGCATGTTTGAAATGTCTATCTGCATGTCTGCCTGCCATATCATTTATGCCAAGTTGATTTTCCTGGGTTACGAATGTCACAACAGCAGATTAGGACACCACAGAGCCATAAAATCATGTTGTGACTTGCTGACAAGCATGACAGACTACATGGTTGAAATTGACTGGGAATAACGACTGACGAGATGACAATGGAAGAAGGAGAGCCGAGACTGAAGACAGCAAAGAAAACTGTATTTAGACGACTATACTTCTATATTTCTTTCCAAATGTTACGATAAAAGTTGTTAGCTTGATAATGGAAGCAAGCAGACACTCTCAGAGATGCTAAGGTTCCTCTGCTGTTTCTCTTCACTATGTCATCCTACACGAGACAAGATGATCGATTTTTGTGTCTGATGGGTTACGACTGTGGGGTCAGGCTGAAATTGTGCTTAGATCAAGTAGTTCAACCTCTGCCTTACTTGCATTATTTGTGCCTCAAACTTTTATTTTGAAATTGTTGCACCCTTTTCATGTGACCACCCCTATTTGTTGAGTGGCTTTAGCTAAAACAAAATTAGACTTTTTTTTTGGTTCTGAATGATGAACTAAAAATTAAAAAGCTGCAAAACTGCATTTTTGTGTTAATTCTTCATCTAAAATGAGAAATGATAATACAGCCTGTTTGTTCTTTTATTTTATCAAATGTGGTCCAACACTAAATTATACTTAGATACCCTGACCTTTGTAAGTCATATGAGGTTTGTTTTCTTTTTAAAAAGTGGAACACACATTATATATTTCCTGCTTTAGTTTGTAATGGTAGAATTTATGTGTTTCCGGAGCTGTATCCTGAGATAACATCTGTCCACTGAAGTCAAGCATCATGAATCAAGGTTTCACTCTCTTCTTTCCCTTGATAGATGTTTGGATAGAGGGAGGGATGAAAAGATGGAGTGAACGAGTGATTGTTCTGCTCTTGCAAACAGGCCATTCAGGGAAACCCCCCAGGGAGGAGAGCTTTTTCAAGGTTGTGTCCTACTCTGCTTGCTACCTCTGTTTTTGTGTGTGTGCGCATGCCTGACTGCATGTAGTCCTCTGGGTCTCAATAACGTTCAGTCAGGCTGATATCTCTACCCTGCACTGGAAAAGTGTAAAACGTGGACGTGCGTTTGTGTGTGAGGGTGTGTGCGCTGGCTCAGCCTAAAGCCAGGGGTTTGTACAAGTCTCCCAGGTCGGATGAGAGGTCAACAGCTGTTGGCAAAGAATGTTCTGTTGCGGTTAATTTGCCTGGCATGCGATCCAGGGCCAGACATGTGAAACGTATGACAATGTTATTGTTCTGTGTAAAAATGGACGACTCTTGGAAAGGGAAAAGCCACTCTGAGGATGCGTGCATGCTTTGTGATTTTACATAACACAAACACTTGCCATCGGAAGGTTGCAGGCATTCAGGCTGTATATGATAAGACTGTTTGTCTGCATAATTCACCAAAGCTTGACAATGTTTAATGAGGTTGGCTTTCAGTTTCAATCACAGCAGTCCAATTCTACACCTCACAAGCAGCTCAGTGTTATTTAACTGAGAAGTCATTGCAGTCAGGTGATAACACATGTTCTAGTGCAGCCATAAAAAGGCAAAAACCCGAATTTCGATGAAGTTTGGACATTGTGTAAAACATAAATAAAAACAGAATACAATGATATGCTAACTCGTCTTTAACTATTCAACTGAATACACTATAAAAAAAAACCTGGGACAGGGTAAACAAAAGACTTGGAAACTTTAGGAATGCTAAAAAAAACACATGTTTGAGCCTTCCTAAGGTGCACAAGTTAATTTGAAACAGGTGCCATGATTGGGTTTATGAGGAACATTCCCAAAAGGCTCAATCATTTCCAAGCAGGGATGGGGTGAGGCTCACCAATTTGTGAATAACAGCTTGAGCAAATAGTCCGACAGTTTAAGAACAGCATTTCTCAATGTACAACTGCAAGGAATTTATTGATTTTATCATCTGCAGTCCAAAATGTCATCAAAAGATTCAGAGAAATCTCTGTGCATAAGCGTCAAGGCTGAAGACCATTACTGAATGCCTGTGATCTTAGATCCCTCAGGGGGCACTGCATTGAAAACCAACTTAATTCTGTAAAGGATATTCCCACATGGGCTCACACTTTAGAAAACCCTTGCCAGTCAACACAATTTTTGGCTGCATCTACAACTGCAATTTCATACTCTACCATGTGAAATGAAAGCTGTATATCAGCAACACCCAGAAATACCGTCAGCTTCTCTGAGCCTGAGCTCATCTGAGATGGTCTAACACAAAGTAGAAAGTGTGCTAATGGCTGACGAGTTCATGTTTCAAGTTGTTTTTGGAAATAGTGGACATTGTGTCCTCCGGGCTTAAGAGGAAAAGGACCATCCAGACTGTTATCACGCAAAGTTTAAAAGCCAACATCTGTAATTATATGGGGATGTGATAGTGCCCATGGCATGGGCATCTTGGTTTTGATGCAACACGTGCTTCCATCCAAACAATGTCTTTTTCAGGGATGTCAGTAAGACAATGCCAAGCCACATTCTGCATGTGCTACAACAGTGTGGCTTCATTGTAAGAGTGTGGATACTAAACTGGCCAGCCTGCAGTTCAGACCTGTCTTCAAATAAAAATGTTCAGTGCAATATGAAGCACAAAATATGACAAAGCAGACCGCAGACAGTCGAGCAACTGAAGTCGTACTTCAGCCAAGAATGGGAAAGAATTCCACCTACTGTACAAAGCTTCTTTAGTGTCCTCAGTTCCCAAAACACTTACTGAGTGTTGTTAAAAGGAAGGCAATGCTACAAAGTGGTAAGCATGCCCCTGTCCCAGCTTTTTTGGAACGTGTTGCAGGCATCAAATCCAAAACGAGTGAATACATGCGAAAAAAACAACAACAAAGTTTATCAGTTTGAACATTAACTACTGTTGTAATATCTTCTCTTTGCAGCATGTTAACTTGAATATCGGTCAAAAAAGATTGCAGGGCATTGCATTCTGTTTTAATTCATGATTCATATCATGTCCTTCATTGGAATTGGGGTTTGTGCAGCAAGGGTGACATCAGCAGCTTTTAAATTAAAATTAGATTAATGCTGAAGTCTTCCTCTGTCCACAAACTGTTCACTCCTGCAAGGCATTGTTAAAATATATGATTCTACTATTCCTGCTCGTTGTTTACTTTGTTTGTTATTCAAGCAGTGAGGAATGTATGGAAATTGGCCTGGAGGATTTCAGAGGTTGGCAAATTACATCTCCAATCAATGCCAGGACTCTGCAAAAATCTTTGTAAGCCCTTTGTGTAAAATCATGTTTTTATAGATTGGAGCAAAAACGCTTACAAACAAAGCAGACAAAGCAAAGTAGTAGCCATTATTTTCTTCCATTATAAATATTTCTCGCAGGCAGAGAAGGCAGCGCACCACAATTGAAGGCACGGCAGCAGAAGCAGCACTGGGAAATTAATTAAGAGGAGGAAGAATGGGGAGGAAACATGGTGTGGCTTCATATAAGGTTGTTTTTAAATTAGTCTCTGGAGAAGTCTCCCCTGCTGTTCGGATGAGGTTGAAAGGATTATGTCATGAAATCCCTGTCATTGCCTCTCTCCCTCTCTGTGTTCCTGGCAACAGCAACCTTATGTGGCCTCAGTAGACTCACAAGCATGCACACACACACACACACACACACACACACACACACACAAACAAGCACGCAGGCACATGGTCATAACACAAAATGCAGACACAGACAGTGCTAGCTGAACTGCTCTAGCCTTGTCCAATGTGAGGCAGAGGATAGAAAAAGAATTATGTAACATGGCGCCCCTGGATGAAAGGTTTTAGCTCGACTGAAGCAGTGACCCTGAGCCAATGGCTCTCTTCCCAAGAAAGGCACGAATGTTTGGTTTAGAATTCTGGTGTGAAATGAGTCTTGAAAATTCTGCTGTTGGAAACATTTCACAATTTTACCACTGCCATATATTGCATAATGTTGTGTTATTTTGTTTGCCAGTTTAGGTTTGCCCATAGTCAGGTGCAACTTCCAGTACTTTTGATCCTAATTGGATAGCAGCAGCATCTCCATTAAGGTGCTTTTTAAGTCTTTTTTTTTTTTTCCGTTTTATGACGTGAATGTAATTCTTAGTTGTTCCCCTCCAACTTGCTCTGCAAACTGTTCATCTTTGGCAACATATTGATAATTATTTTCTTGTCATTCTCTAATGCTTTCCCTAGAGAGCTTATCAACCATGAGAGCATTAGCAGCCTTTTGTTGTTGCTTTGACATTGGTGAAGACCCTGTACTCATCTGCCATGTACTGAATTTAACCAGAATTTTTGCACTGGAATAATGCTTTATGGATTTTAAGCACTGTCAGACTAACTTCATATGCATATTTCAAAGATGATACTATCAATGAATTAGGTATAAGGTATGATAATTCATTTTAAATCATACCTCAAAACATTAGCTTCACTTAGCTAAAGCTACATGCTGGAGAAATGTAGCTAGCTGAACAACAGCAACACCCACAAAAGTAGCGTACAATATCTGAGCCACTTTCATCTGCTTTGCAGATATCTTTATAACAATAAGAATTATACATACAATTTATTTGCTAATAACAATAATTACATTCTTAACAATAATGATGCACTATAAGAACTTTTATCACCAATGCTGTTTTGCATATTTAGTTGGACTAACAAGCTAGACCAGGGATGTCTGGACATTTGTCACTGAGGGTTGCATATGCAGATACATCAGGATGACTTAAGAGTTCATAAAACAGATCCGATGTATTTCAGATATGCCTTATTATTTAAAATTCTTTCACAGCTTTCCATTTATTGTTTGACAAGTCAAAGAGCCAAATATTGTTAAAGATTTTGGGGTGACCTACCCTCAGGGACCCTGGTCAGCCCTGGCTACCACTAGATTGGCCTCTCTGTGCAGCAGAGTATAGACACTGACAACTCATTCGCCTCTTTGGACTAAAAACAAGAGCAAACTGAACAAAATGGCCAAACTTCATAGGAGTGCTGGTGCTCAGAGCTGCTTAGCATTGTATTCATTGTAAATCAGACCTTGAACAAAAAAAGCAAAGCACACAAGAACAATTCATGCTGATATCAAAAGCTGAAATCAGTTTTTTATAATTTATCAGTCCGGAACATGCTTCAAGTTCGAAGGAGTCATACCTAATAAGGTGGCCAGGGAGTGTATCTTATGTCCTCTTCTAACAAATCATATTGCGTTGTGCTATAAGGCATTGTATTGTACCCTATTTTATCATATTCAAACGTGTCAAATTGTTGTACTGTGTTCTGTAAACTTATGGGATCTACTTTAACAGCGTGAAGCATGTTGCGTGGCATATGGCAGTCTATATTTTGCATGTTTGAGGATGCATAATCCTGGCCCAAAGCCAGGCATAGGCTACAAAGGGTATGGAATATGTGCATTGATTATACATAGGTGTGTTCTAGGTGTAACTCAGATCAAGCTAATCAGAGAATCAGCTCTTATTTCCTTTAAATCAGTGTGTGCCAGGCAGCTGGCGTTCTGTTATTTACACAGCCGGTTTAGATATTTGGTCTGAATATTGAAGAGATTATTGAATTCCTCTCCTTTAACTGTGCTACTATGCTAAGCAAACACACACAGAAGACTGTATGATACTTGTGTTAATTCATAAATGTAAAAGTGAAACCTCATTACTTAACTCTCCAGTTAAAACTGACAGGATCAGGCAGATTTATGTTTATGGTAGACCTGTTTGCTGTACATCAAATAACTGTGGGCTTTAAGCAATTTATTTTCTAATTTCCTGCAGGAATCCTTGGCTCTATTCTAAATACTGTGCCTAAAAAACACTTCACACCCCATTTTAACATCTGTGAGCATAATTTCAGTGGGATTCATTAATTAGTATGAATACCAATATTATGAATATAGCTCAGTTTTTTTCTTGTTTATTGAGTATAAAATAACATTTTCAACAAAACTCTGATATCTAATGTAGATGCTGCTTTGCATCCCACGTGAGTGAAAAAAGGTCAGTTGAGTGTGCGTTTTAACTTTGCGGATGTGTGTCAATCTCTTAGTGCGTCATCAAAATAGCTGAAACACTGAAACATAGACTTTAGACTTTAGACCAGGTAGAAGGAGGTTTACAGTGCAGTCAATTTCTGCATCCTCAAGTTATGAACACACCAGCATTGCGCCCGACCACTCCTAATTTTCAGACAAACACACCCCTGGGCACAAACATGAGTGCACGATCTTTTGTTATTTTAACAGCAGACACCTGTGCTTCACTCCACAACACTTTGCACCTGCACTCTATTATTTTTGCCCATTTTATGACTTATTATTTATATTGTGAAAATCTGCCTTATTGCCAATTTGCTAAGGTTGACTTGACTGCTTTATTTTCAAAGTAATTTAATGGTTTATCAGTCATAGCATAAAATGCTATGTGCCAAATTGACACAAAGGTGATGCTTTGATGGAAAGTAAGAGCCTGCTGCTCATAAAGAAGCATCTTCAATATTCAAACATTATTAATTATTCATGCTCAACCAAAGAACTACCCTGACACACCAGACAATTTATTCAATATATTTCACTAGTCCATCTGGGCAAAAACCCATAGAAAGTGTTTCAAAAGCAAATCCGGCAGGTGATAGGATGATCGATCCATCAATCATATTCATTACGGGCCAATCAGATGATGTAGTAGGCGGGCGCTATTGCTGCGCTGTAAAATACAAAACGTTAGCCATTTCGTAAAACAAACTATTGCAAAAAACACATCAGAAGTGTATTGAAAATACTCATTCTCTAGTTTCTATGTTATTTGTTTTTTATTTAATAAAGAAATGTGGTCATAATCTGACAAAAATGCTACTGAAGCTGTTAGCATCAATGCTATCTCTGTACGTGCAGCCACTTCCTTCTGCCGTCTTGCTCATAGCTCCCACCTCCTTCTGCTCAAAAGGTTGCTGATTGTGCTGTGTCACTTTGGGCCACTCGCAGTTGTTGTAGATTGGAGTTTGGCAAGATGGATCGGCCTGATTGCAGACATTGAATCAGACAGATACAGCTGCTGTGCCAGGTTACAAAGAAAAATAAACCTACAAAATCCTCAGTGAATTAAAGTGATGAAGTAAATGCTTTCGTTAAAACTTAGCAACATCAAGAAACAAGTAAGACTCTTAACAAAATAGTCTGATTACCCTTACATTTTTTAAAGCCTTTACTAAAGGCTGTGTTTTTAAAGTACTGCTTTGACAGCTATGACTAATGCGTTCACTGCTCATTCACCAGAGTATAATACTCAAGGAACATACTTGATATAGTTAACCTTACTATAATGACCACAAACTACTTGAATTAAGGGACAATTTGTAAAGTGTAATTACACTTTTTGTTAATATGTCATTCTCTGTGTTGAATCTGTCTTTGTTTCAGGATATGTGTGGGGTAAGGTTGAGAGCCTTTCTTTAAAAGCTGCATACTTTTCTAAAGACACCAAAGAGGCACAAATGATGTTCTGATTTGCAGTTTGAATGGGATGATTCACCCCCTGTTAATTTGAATACACTCTTGAAGGACAAACTCAAGAGCCGCCTCAGGCACAGCAGTTCAAAGTGATGAGATGTGTTGATGAAGTTGTCTTTACTGAAAAGACAGAAGGGGGCTTCACTGCTTTTCAATGACAAGACTGTAATGTAGCTGGCACACCTTGGCTGAGTCACTGTGATTGGATGAAATAGGGTCAAAATATGCCCGCTCGCTGACATTATGATGTGTTAGTGAGCATGACTGAGTTCTGGCTGGAGGCAAAAGGAGGGATTTAGATTTGGTCATGCGAGCAAATACACCTTTCTGAATATTTATCTGCTAAAAAAATGATTTATGTGGCCATTTTAGAAGGACACTGTCTCTAAATGGGTATATATTCATGAGTCAAATCCAGGTCACATAAAATTGAACTTTGAAGCCCAGATCAAGCTATTACATTTTTTTTAGAATCAGAGCACGAGTAGACTTATAATGATCTATTTAACTCTATATAACATCATTAACCTGACACACTAGGTGGACCACTCAGTGTATTTCACTAGTCCATCTGAACAACAGCCCATAGAAAGTGTTTGGAGAGGGTAGATGCTTTCAAAGCATATCTGGCAGGTGATTGGATGATTATTCCATCAATCACATTTATTATGAGCCAATCTGATAATGTAGTAGGCAGGCGCTACTGTGTTACAGAAGGTGAGCCACAAACTCTCGTCAAAACATGTTGAAAGTGGAGTGAAAATATGCTTACTATAGAGAAGTTTGTTGTGTTGTTACTTGTCTCTCATTTAATGAAGAAATGTGGTCAAGATCAAATAAAACAGCTACTGAAGCTGTTAGCATCCATGCTAATCTTTGTATGTGCAGTCACTTCCTGCTGTCGTCTCGCTTGTAGCTTGTTCCTCTACCTGCTCCAAAGGACCCCAATTGGGCTGTGCCACCTTAGGCCACTGGCAATCAACAATCGTTATGGGTAGGAACTTGGCAAGATGGATCTGCCTGATTACAGACATTGAATCAGGCAGATCCAGCTGCTGTGCAAGGTTACAGTATCATAACCAATTTTTATCACAGGTGCAATATGTGGAAGATTTAACATCTCGATGTTGAATCTAATATTCAAGTTCATTTAACTGCTTCTAATGATACTGTCTTGTACGGCTGAGGTGAATATGGTCAGGAAGTGATGCCAAATATTGGGAGTGTGGACTTAAACAACCCAATTCCAATGTACTTGGGTGACAAGAATTTTACGGGTGCAGGCAGGAGTGGACACATGTTGCAGGTGCTAGCAGGAGTGAATGACACACGCAGTGCTGTTATAACAACTAGGCAGTAATGGTCAGAAATCCAGCAGTAGCAGGACCAAGAAATCAGTCCTGCGCAGGGCTCTAGTTGATCTCATAGGCCACTGTAATCTTGATAGTGATAATTCAAAGGCCCAGAGCCTTTAAACAGTTTCCTTAGATTGAGCTTCTCTGCTTGGACAATTGCTCATCTACAACACTGTCTCTAAATGTAAGACTAAGACATCATGTTCATAGGTATGCATGTCTCACATTTTGCACGAGTGTATATGTACACTAGTATATAGATACAGCTTACATTTTGAATTAAAAATTTGCATTAAATGTGCATTTCATACATTAAGTTGTACAAACACTTTTGTCTGCATAAAGTCTATATCAAGGTTAAACTTGTTAAATATTAGCTTTTGTTGAACATTGATGAAAATAGTTGATATGACATGACTTTTGTAAAGTTGCCTTTGCCAAGTGTCAGGTGGATATTTTGTGTATCAAAGATTTTCATGTGGAGAGAAGAGAAAAAGTTATATAAAATTCATGTGCTACCACTTTCAAGACTTCAGCTATAATTCATTAAGTAAATGCAGGCCTTTGTACAGTGTGTTAGCAGAGTGTGTGTCTGTACTGTGTAAAATTCATGTGTGTGGATTAATAAATGAAGCAGCTGGGGACAGGTTACACTGTTCCCTTGTTTCCTCTCTCAGACAGAAAGCCCTTTAAAAAGCCACTATGGAAGCTAAGTGACAGGGTCATTTACTACTCCCTGCTTTATAGACTGCTGTGAGGGAGGTTAAACTTTACTCAGTCCATGACATGAGCTCAGTTTTTTAAGAGTGTTTGTTCACGACCAAGGTAGATTGCACCTGCCACTCTTAAATGTTCCCCCAGTTAAAGACAGACAACTTTTTGAATTGTTCAGTTGTTATTCTACATAATGACAAGTTAAACTAAATTCTTATTTATTATTATATTTCATCCAGTGTACAAGCAAGTTTAAGTATTTATTGAGTAACAACATTATGCAGCCAGCACTGCAGAGGTGGAATCTAGATACACTCGTTGCCACTGCTTGGTTCATTTTTAAATGGTAGCCCCTGGCTGAATTTAAGTGTTGGTATTATGTGTTTTTTTTAATGACTAATTTGACTGCAAGAAGTAAGTTAAAGGTGACGTCGGTCAGAATGGCCTATTGTATAGAAGCCAGCTTAGATATCAGCATAGATGCCAGGCAAAGTAGCATGACAGACAAGGTTATTTTGCTAAGTAATCTAATAAGCTACTTAAGTAGTTTAGTAGCTTACATAGCAATGTCAAGGTGAAGACTTCACTGTACTTTGAAGCTTTTTACTCATTCTGGTTCATCCATCCTGTAAACCTCCAAATCAATGTTGCCCTTACTTCAGTGTGTATGCTAGGCTAAGCTTCCCAGGCTAATGTTTACATTTATTCATAAAAATGGTGATATTTCTTCATATTCTAGGCACAAAGCAAAACAGTATTTAAAGATGTGTTTCCCAAAATATTTAAGTCTTGTTGGTACTTTGAAAACACACAAGAATTCACAATAAAAGTAATGAAATTCCCACAAATTGGGAACTTTGCTTACTTATGTCAAAAGGGCTGAAAGTCAGCCTTGTGGTCTGTACCCTACTTTATTTCAAATCTTTCCCTGTCACAATGTTTTTTATATGTATAAACTAATCACAAAAAGACCTCAGTTGATTTGTCAAAGGGCTAAGGTGAAAAGCCTGACAGAAATATGAACATTGATTGCAGCAACTTAAAACCGAAGAGGACACATCACTTTAGACTCAGGTAAAACTTACTGACAACTTACAACAGTAACTTATAGAAACATCTCTCTCTGTTCTGTTGACCTTTAAACAAAGTGACATAATACATTTCTCTGGTCTTATGCTCATGAGTGAAATATTACATCGCAGACTTGTTGAGGGGGGATCAGGGGTTGTAGAGTGTTAACTGTGATGGGTGATTATAAAATGATTAACTCACATTTAGCAGCAGCCTGTATACAAAGGTCTATGCATTTAGAGTTACATGATTTATAAGAGAATGGGTTTTCAGAATGAACAAACTGTCTTTCAGCTCAGGTCATTAACTTGGTACCTTCTGCTTCCTGCTGACTCCTCTCACACCAGAGCTTTAATTTTCCCCTTAACATTTATTTCTTCACATCCTGGCCTGTCTCTGCTCTTTTTAATGCTGAACAGGTTAAAGGTAAAAAGTCTTTTGACACTTTTGTGCTTATGACTATTATTTTACTCACTCATAAGGCCATTATCCATGTTTATTATTGTTAAACAAAGTCCTGACTCGAAGGGGCTCCCTTAAGTATTTTCACAATCAGATTTTACTGTATTGATTTAAACATTTCTCTGGAAGTATTTCTTCTTAATTATTTTCCAACAAACTCATTCACTCAAAAGATGCAATCTATCACAGAGAACAGACTTTGGACACCAAACAGCTGGTAAAACCCACTGCTTCTGCTTATCCTCCAAGATATAATATACAGTATAAGTAATATAAAATCTATTTAAGCTGCTTTGTTGTTGGCAAGCAGGTAAAAGTTAAGCATCTTAAGGTCATTGTAGGACATAAACCTGTGAGTGTCTGGTTATGGCACCATGTCTCTTACCCCTGGCAGTTCCTGTTGGTTAAACACATCCTCTGCTGTAGGTGAGAGGCTCAGCTGATCCTCTGCAGAGCTTTACTTGACCTGGCTGTTGGGAGAAAGGACAGACATAAGCTTTAAATATCTCCCAGGCTTGACACAGCAGAGCTCCAGCTGCACTCTGTAATTACCAGCAGTGCAATCAGCAGACTCGTTAATTTCCCCTGACTGACAGCCGCTGACGGCTCAATTGCAGAAAATGCACTGGTACAACTTCATAAGTAAATGGAACTGACGTCTTGGAGCATTCTTCAGCCTGGGTGGCTGCACTCAGAAGCGTGCGTATTATTATGAGCACATGAAGATGTACTGCACAGATGAAGATCATTTTCTGTTCTGTCTGGCAGCCATTGAGATTCAGATTCTCACCAAATGACTGTTTTTGAAATGGCTCATTAAAACATCAAAAAAGGACAAAAGGCTGTTTGAGTCCATGTCTGCTTCTTAAAGAATTCACATGTACACACACACACTCCTTACAAAGCCTTTTTCTTACATAACATGTTGCTGTTGCCATGAGAGGTGCTGCCCAGGGGTCTCACACATGGAAGTGCTCTCTGCCTCTGCACAAGTATCGATTTAAGTATAAACTAATGTGAAGTGGTCCAGAATGGGCATTCCACCGGCAAAGTAATTGGGGGGAGTGAGCCAGCAGAATTGGCCCAGATAAATAGGTCACTTAATAGGTTGTTTACGGCGGTGATTGGACATGATGCATGAGAGAGCGGGCACCGAGGGCATCCAGTTCGAGCTGCTGTTTGGCACAGGTACAACAGTTCTAATAGAAAATAAAACTCACAATTTCATGATAGGGCAGTATGAAGTCTCCAAACGCAGAAGTGTACTTGCATTATTTTAGGCTCCCTCATCTTTTAATCTGCAGAGTTCCTTGATGTGTTCAAAGATCTATAGAAAAATCATGCCAAAGAGATTTCAAAGTTATTTTCTACAATATAAAACACATCTTGATTTTTTTTTTTTTTTCTTGCAAGGGTAGATGGTAACAAGTAGCACACTCAGACTACAGTTTGTCTTTGTCATCAGTCAACATCATGTTTGATCCTTTTTGAAAAACAATGCTAAGTCGGAGATGGTAGATAGTTTATCCTTGCCTTTGCATTTGTGTCCGTTGGCATCATGAGCATTTCCGTTTCTTTACTTGCCTGTATGTGACGCAGTTTACAGGAGGACACCACTTAGAGGGCACGAACGGACCTCAGGCTGTATGCAACTACCTGTTGTGTTACAAGTATACTGTGGACATGGAGGTAATTCTGAGAGTAAAAGTAAGAAACAAACACCCATAATCAAGCAACTGATGATCAGTGGTTGGACCTGACCATCAGCATAGTCTGCACTTTCGTTCTACTATATTTTCCTCTGTGCACTGTCATGACTTTCTCAATAGTCTAAAGGCTGACCATGTAAACTGAGGAATTTCAGCCAACTGCACCAGCAAAAACAGAGCTTCTACTCTCCAATGCCCTAAGCTAACGAAAACTCACCCACTAAGGAGGTCGACCGCAGTGTCAACTCAAGTAATTCTAAGTCAACAAAGTACACAGTCACTCGTTAAAGTAATACACCAAACTTATTCCCCAATTTCCAAACCTCTTATATAGAATTTATCTGTCATCACCTAGATTAACAGTCATATTTGTGTCTGTACAGTCTCAAACATTATTTAAATGTTAATGATTGTGGTCCTGATTTATCAGCTGTCATCCCTTTCTCCCTCTACACTGATCCTACCAGTAATGTGTAGACTGCAGCTTGCGTTAATTCTGGATGATGTGCAAAAGCGATGCACTGAATTGATGCAGGGGACACGTGGGAGTCATCATGTGTCTGCATCTGAGTTGGAGCAAGTATGTCTCTGGCTTTACACCAACAATTGGCACATCCCTGATCACCTACCTTGTGGTTAAACTAATTTGAAAGTCTGTAGTGGAAGAGATAAGAGCACAAGATTAAAGTTGGCAGCATAGTTGTGTTGATGTTGATGTCAGGGATTTTACATTAAGGACCTGGGCACAGACCTGAGTACACTTTACATCAAAGTATGTCAAAGTCTAGTTCATTTGCAAGAGTGAATACAAATGTAACACACTTGGGCACCATATCCAAGAACAATTGTCAAAATGGTCATGGGCACAAATCAAGAACACTCACTTATATGAATGCCAAACGTGCTAAAGGCCTTTTAAAAGTCTTTTTGTTATGTTTTACATTTTAATGTTAAACATCCTCATCAGATATGTATTGAATATACAGTATAACTAAACCCATACAAACACAGACACACTCAGCTGAGAGCCATTAGTTAACACAGTCACAGGTTAAACCATGACACAGATAGTCTCTTTGTAGTTATGTAGGCAAAAAAAAGTCATGGCTACAACTGATCCGGCAATGTGGCCAGTTTGTTTTTTGACAACCCTGAGCATCATGCATTTTACGTGAAACTGCTGCTCTGTATCCAACAATAACTAGAGCTTTAAAAATACACAGTTTCCTGTGTGAAGATTATTTCAATAAAAAATAGCCCAATGTCATAATATTGTCTTTTCCATAGAGCTTATTTTCAGCAAAATCTAAAAACCCACTAAATCAGGATATTTGCAGATAGAACAAGAGTAATTTTAACTTTCTGGTTGGCCTAATAACATCATCTCTGTACTGCTTTTTTAAGTAAACATGGCACTCAAGGCTGTTAGCAATCTTTTGGAGCTGATAATCACAGCCACAGTGTCTGCCATTATTAGCCTCACTCCCTCATTGGTAATATTTCCTTTGTGCTACTGAGCCACATTAATTTATTTTCTGCTCCTTCACTTCCACCTGGTGTCAGAGCGCTCTTCTGAGGCCTCTCACTGCAGCTATTTTGTGCACCCTCTTGTACTCAGCTGAAATAAAAAATGAAAAGGATGCAGCCCATTGAAAGGAAAAAAATTAAGGACTGTTTGGTCTGCACAGAGGAGGTGAGTGAAGCATTACTACAGAGAGAGCTAGTTATTTGTTTTCCACTGGGGAAGCTTATGCTGTTTAACTAATGTACGCACCCTTGCTACATGCTGCTTTAAGGCACAGAGGTGCTTTGAGGTCAATTTTAATTTCAGTGGTTAAAAACAGTAAGCATGATTGTTGTCCCGCAGGATAAATGTCTATAGATCCAGACTGGTCTGGTTTGATGTGGCTGTCCTCTGCGTTTGATGTCTGAAGGGAATCATGAGCTGATATAAAGAAGGACAATTAGACGGCTGCCTGGGACTGAAGCCAGAATTAGAGTGAGGGTTGTCAACATAATGTATATATTTTAATCACGATGACGCCCCCCCCCCCCCCCCCCCCCCCCCCTTTTTTTTTGATAGTTATCTTCAGATAAATCACATTTTACAGTAAAACTTTGTACTTTCCTTTTTGTCAAGTGCTTCTTGTCAAGTCAAGGCAGTTGTTATTGGTTATTGATTGGTTGAATCAGACAAGTTTTATCATGCCAATTTAAGTCCATTTAATCATTTGTCAAAGTGGTCAAATGAAAGGAACACTATTATGCTAGGTAAAAACTTAAATGTTGCCAAGAAACCAAATTACTTGCATTAAAAACTCTCTGTAATTGGTAAGAACTGAAATCCATTGAACAAAATATTTTATCGAAAACTTTGCTTTATTGAGTTTCATATGCACTTAATCTTGTTTTACTTGTCTGCTCCGTATACTAGAATACTTGCACAAGTGCAAAGCAGAGATAGCAGGATGAATGCAGTCATTAATTGACAGTTGCAGTATGACGCCAAACAGCATTGATCTGATAAATTACCACAGAGTCGATCAGTCCACCAATCAGAGCGGACTGGGCTCACTTGTTGAAGGGAGGTCTAATATAGCATCTCAGACAGACTGACAATACTGCTGGATCAGGGGAAATGAGGTCAAAACTGGAAGTTTTTTTGAGCAGAATGAATTTAACAACGCCTTTTCATTAAAACGCAAATATACTCTTCACTCCATCCCCTTATGTAGCAGTTCCACTCTATCATCCATCCACTCTGTACTAGTGTTACTCAATTTTGTACGTAACCACCTCACCTCCCTGTATAACGAAGAGTATGTGAGCATGTAAACGTTGTGTTATGACAAATGTCACGCCACCAGCCACTGGCCTGACATGTATATTACATTGCTTTTATATGTTTTAGTGGGGCCATGTGCACTGCTAACCTTACATGTCAGATAGACTGTTAATTATATACAGCATTATATATTTCACTAGTAAAACTTGGCAACAGCCCATAGAAAGTGTTTGAGGAGGACAAAACCTTTCAAAAACATCTCCAGCAGGTGATTGGTTGATCGTTCCGCCAATCTCTGATCAGATGTTGTCTTTGGAGGACAGTGCTGCATTGTGAAGTACAAAACATAAACCAATGTGTTCAACAAACTCTTGCAAAACATGTCCAAAGTGGAGCAAAAATATCATTTTTATCAAGAAATACTTTCAGTGTTGTCATTTGGTCTTCATATAATAAAGAAATGTCCAGATCTGACAAAACTGCTACTGAAGCTGGAAGCATCTATGTTAATCTCTGTAAGAGAAGTTGTTTCCTACTCTAACTCTTTTAGTAACTCTCTCAATTGTTTTGGCTTGGAGCTTTGGAAGATGGAGCTGTCCGATTACAGACACTGAATCAGGAGGATCCAGCTGCACTGCCAGGTTAGGGCACTGCATTTATTCACAAAATGTTGTTTTCCTTGTGCAAAACCTTTTCCCTTGTTAGCGGATCATTTTCGTATATGAACTGAGGGGTTCCCAAACTTTTTCAGCCCATGACCCCCAAAATAGTGATTCCAGTGACTTTAGACCCCCACTGTGTGTGTCAGCAAACTCCAAATTTATTGTTGTCATGTGAAAACTTGTAATTTAAGAATCTGTTGTAATGTATTACCCTCATTTCAGAAAAATTCTCTTCAAAATCTGTGGTTTGAAATCAAATAAAACACTAATGTCATTTTTTTATTAATTAGGTAAATATGCAACTCAAGATTTAAATTTTTCATTTATATTTTTAATATTTTTATTTATTTGTTGGAGAGAATTTCACAACGTCCCTAGGTGACATGAAACCCCCCAAGTGCTCTGACATCTACCTTGAGAACCACTGATGTTAAAAAAAAAAAAGCCCAGGTTTTCCCATTTAACCGTTTATGCTCGACTAAGCTAATGAGCCTGAGCATTTCATTTAACCTGCCCGTGAACTGTTGTGGTTTCTCCCTTGAGTTCTGGTCAAATAACTGTTTCCATTGTAAACTGCACAACTCTCATTTTTACTTTAAAACACACAGCAGCAAACTATCTATGCAAAACTGAATTAAATTTTATCTTAGCGAAAACAATAATATAATTCTGAACCTCTCATCATGGAGTCTGTGACACCTCTGACTTTCATACTTTTTTTTATAGTGGTGCCTGTGTGTGTTTGTGTGTCCCTGCGTGTACGTTGGACAAACACTTCCATAGAAATGAACCCCACCGATGATGAACCAACCAGATGATTGCGTTCATCATTTGGAGCCGCAGAGGTGACATTTACTCCATGACAGGAAATGTGATGAGCTATCAATCTCCCATGCATGTACATGTGCATATGAGCACACACGCGATGAATATCTGTGATGTACTCAGCTGTCAGCCATGTTTTACGCAGGGTACACATTAATGTGCTGCTGAGGAAAATGTGATCACCTTGAATAAATCAGTTCTGTTCTGTTTTCCATTTCCTCCGAAGACATCCATCTATTTTGTTTTGGAGAAGCTCATCAATAAAACAGATGCCAGAGAAACGAAACAAGGTCACATGTTTTCCATCCATAATTTAAAAAAAAGATTATTTCTATGCTTTAATCTCCTCATTTATAAAATTAGAAAGAGAATGTGCCTGTTAAAGAGTCATCATTTGGTTTAAGTAATGATTAAGTTTCCTCTTAAGCTGAATCATATCAATGTATGGTAATAAATCAGTTTGATAGGATGGAAGCTATTGTTCTTGGATTTTTCATATTCATATACAATTGTCATTTATAAAAGTCAAGCTCTGGGTAAACATGACAAACTGCAATTCCACTTGAGCTTGCACAGTGCTTTTCTTGTCATCCGACTATTCAAAGCTCTTTTACTCAGGCCCAGGGCTGGAAAGTACCACCACCTGCAGTCAGCCAAATTTGGGTGTTTTTTGTGCTGTAGCTGTTCGGGCTGGTCAACCTGATAACCTGAGCAAGGGATTATGCTAAATTAAAAAATACAGATACAGTCACTTCAACCATGCTAATCAAAATGTTCGTTTAAATATCTAGTAAAATATCAGTGGTAGGCGGTTACATGTTTATCTGGAAATTGAGGAAAATTTTAGTGACTCTATCTGTAAAACTTAAGCTGTCCACCATAAATCTCTGTAGATATCATGACTTTCATTGTTTTATGGTTCGGTTCTTTTAAAGTAATAGTCTGACTGTCCTGGCCCTCAGTAAAGCTTAGTTGCAGTTAAATCAGCCTTTGAGGTCATGATTTACAGTCATTTTCAATCACGTCAGTATTTTTTCTAAATACTGACGTGATATGTTGACTCAAAGAGAAACAAACTAAGCATATACTGCAGGACTGAAAACGTCTTTGCCTACCTGCCATAGTGGCTGGTGGATTTCAAACCCTATGTTGTTGCTTGTCACAAACCACTCTGTTTCATGTCTTTCTATTACCTGCACCACAGCTGGTAAGTTCACCCAAATTACAAGCCACAGCAGAAAAACACCTGCATTGGGCTGGTGGCTACTGACAATATTCAGGCCTGTTCAGGACTCAAACCAGTCACACCACATTCACATACTGATGATGGAGGTTGTTATGTGCATTGTATGCTTTTAAACACATTCACACAGCTGATTTAGCAACGGGTACAACTTCGGGTAAAGAGTCTTGGATGGTCACAGTGGCATAGCTGGGGACTAAACCTCCAACCTCCTGGTTAAAACCCAACCAACTTTGCCTCCAAATCATTCAATAACTAATGCCATCAGAAAGAAATGAATACATTACAAATGAATAATGGTAATAACTGCCAGTGAAGGGACTATTGTGTCTCTGCAATGCATGCATTTGCATTTAACTTCAAATCAAGAAAGAAATCTTACTGTGTCCTAAAGACTGAAAGCTAGGAAAAGAAAATCTTGAGAACCTAGTGTTTACATCTGCTTTGCATTTTATTATTAGTGAGTACATGAAGCAGCATTAAACATTTTATTACTGTTTATCCAGAAAGAGTTGCTGAAAGTGACAAACTAACTAAGAAATATATAATATAGACTTCAGTTTGAGGTAGCCATTTAGCACCTTTGATGCAAATATGTTTTGATGCCAAGTTACAAAAAATGACTGCTGCTTTCCTTGCTGTTATTCATGAGGCTGTTAAAATGGCTCTTTGTGTTACAGATTTGCCTTATGTCAAAGAAATATCACATGTAAAACATGAAACAAAGGCAAGACATCATGTTTTACCACTAATAGCAGCTAGTGACTAGAAAATATTTCCTTTGAACAGAAGTCCGATTTTTTCACTTCACTAATGTTTTTTTACAAAGCCGACATCAGAATTCATGCCCCTTCTTGATTTTGACAGTTCAGTGAGCTGTGCGGTACTAAAGTTTGGACTGTTTTCAACTGAAAATGCTCAGAAAACTGTGCTGCCAGTGCCAAAACCAGTAGCTGAGAAAAAGCCCTCATGGCACTGTTCAAGAAACAATTGGTGTATAGAAGGTGCTGGGAGGAAACAAATAATAATAGTAACTTTATCCATCAGCCAAAAAGACTTTATCTGTATTACACTTCTAATAGACCAGAAAGCAACAAAGAGTGCTTTACATAAACAGAAAATAAAACAGCATTCAACCCAACATTACACAACAAAAGGAAGGACAAAAACTAAAACAAGGAACTCAGTGAAACAGGAACTAATAGAATAAGGACAGCCCTGATCCCAATTATTGGAAACATACAGGCCAAGGTGAGTTGTGGATCAATATGTGAGAAAGGATGAGCAGCAGCATTTTGGATTAACTATAGCGAGTGACTGAAGCCTGGGTTGCTTCAAACATCTGGAATTAACTAGGTTGGATTATCGAACAAATGTTTGGACAAGAACACAAAAAAAAGATATATCCTGAATATGAACCATGCAATCATCACAATGTTTCCATGAAAGGCCCCTTAATATTCACTGTGAATCCTTATCTTGAGGCAATTTCAAGCCTTTAAGAACACAAAGGAACAAATATAAGGATGAATTGATTACCCTTAAAATCATTATACAACTGTCAGTGTAACACTCATTGTGTGATTAAAACCATCCTCACACTATCGCTACACTTTTAATTTAATGGATAATTACACTGCATCATTTATGTTTTCACAGGTTTGTGATGCTTACCTATCCAACGTTTGTGAGTCGCTGTGGTCCGGCACAATGTTAAACAGAACCCAGCTGCCCTTTTCTTCCTTTTCTGGTGTTGATCTAGGCCCTCTTAAGTATTTCAACGTCTCGAACACTGCAACAAAAGACATAAGAAAATCCATTTGTCATGTCCCTCACAGTACAATTCATTATGGATGGTGTGCTGAAGCTCTACAAAAGCAGCAATTGCTTTAAAGGGTCAGCTTTTCAGTGTTTTCTGAGAAACCAATTTCAGAACATAATTAATCTTTGGGGGGGATGTTTTGTGCCACTTGGTAAAGGTGGAACTGGCTTTCTCCTCACCCTTGTGAAAAGTAATTGAGAATGGATGCTCACAGAGGAGAGGTCTCTAAAAACTAGACTGTTCAGTTTATGTGACCTGGAAACATTTGAGGACATACAAGTTAGATGAGTGTCCTTGGACCAGATAAAAAAAAAAGACAAAAATAACACACACTTAAATGCCGGATTCTTTTAAAGACTGAATCTTTAAAATGCTTTGCTTCAGACACTCTCAACAAAAACACATCCCTAAAGCATGGACACTTCACAACACCTAACATTTTAGGTGAAGGTGGACATTTTTATAGTGCAACTCCCCTGCCAGGTGTACTGCTGATTCCTGGAAGCCATTGGCACTTTACCTCGACTGATGGGAAAACATGTCTATAAAAGTCAAGGGTTGGAAAATAAGTCACTTGAAAAGCAACCTCACAAAAAACTCTGAGCCAAGCTGAAATGAAAATGGATTTCTCACTCAAAATCATTAGGGTTTGTTTTGACTTGTGTGCATATTCTGCCAAAACTGTGCTAATAAATATTGCAGTCTCGTCATGTTATGAAACTCAGAATGAGAGTTTTGAAGAATTTATGAAAATAAAAATCAAGATAGAGCAAGAAGGTTTTGAGGGTGGTTTGAAAACTGACATCCTTTGGGAAGCAATGCAAGTGAGGCTAAGCAGCCATGTTAGCTTCTGTATTTTCCATAGTCGTAATGGTAAATGATGCAGCCAAGAAATCGGTGTACCACTATGCTCCGGGGCTGATGCTAACAAGTAGGGGTATGAAATGATTTTACTGATACCAATGCCATAACTGATTCTGCTTATCCAATCCAGTCTAATATTTTATTGATTCCTCATCAATTCTAGTACATTTTCTGCACAATAAAACAGCCCTGCAAGTCCTCTGGCTCAACAATACCAAACACATTGCTCTCCTGATATTCAATGCTATTTTGCACAGAGAAAAGTTTCAGCGTGTAGCTACTGTTCCAACTTTACTTGAATCACACTGGATGTTGTGCAATTAGTGTCATACAATAACATTAAGCCACACTTTCAATTGCTTCTGTTTCTTGTCTGCCGTGATTTGACCTCCTTTAGGCTGACTGCCTCTGTTCAGAGCAAGGTGTCCTTGGTTTGCAGGGTGGCCAGATCCTAGGCGAAGGAATTGATAACAGGGTTGTTGGAAAAAATGACCAATGGTTTTGATTCCATAGCTGTTTTTTTTTTCTTTTTTATCTTTCCTGGATTTGGTTTTCAATTCCCAGCCCTACATGCTGGCCTGGGGTAGGTTGTTAACTATGACACATGAAAATATCTAATGTAGTGCACTGGCTTCCACCAGTGGGTAGGGATCCACAATAGGTCAGAGAGCTGTACTCAGAGGGTATGACTGTGTACATCGAGGAATAACTGTGGCAAAACTCCATGTTTTTCGCCATCCTCCAATTTCAGCACAAAGGAAAAAGAAGAAATTAAATTTAAGCAAATCAATCTTAAAATAAAAGAACAAAATCATAGATGATGGTGCACTGAGGACAACAGATTATGTTTTCATGGTTGTAGCTGTCTAAAGTCCATAGATTTCTAACATAAAATAGAAAAATAAATTAATATGACTTCTATGCACAAAATTAAGGTATCTGCCCAGTTTGAGAGTCACATAAAAATAAATGGGAGACGAAAACAGATTAACAGGTGCTAAAACCCTATGACCAATGGTTACACAAATCTCATTTTGAATACATGCAAAATCACATTGATTCAGAGTTGTAGTCACTACATCTCTTTGTCCCGTGGTTTAGGCAAGTTAACCTGTTCAGCCCGAGCCCCTTTTTTAAGCCTTCTGCTCAAAACCCATACCCATAAAGAAAAGAGTGTATCTCTGCAACCACAAGGTCTATGTGAATAATTTTGGTGTCATAATAAAAGTAACACTTGAGAGATTTGTCCAGATGTGTAATTATCAGTATATGTGTTACTGGGACAGAGTAAATGAAGATAGAAGTCAGAATAATTTGAAAATCTCATCCTCGCCTAAAACAGAAACAATTTTTTATTGTGAATATCTCTCTTAGAAATGATGCTGGAGTGGCTGTGAAACTCTAAAAATGAATAATAAAATATGTTTACATCATCTCTGCGAAGGATTATTGTTATAAAGTGACGCAGAGAAAAATTAAAGAGGTTTGATAACAATATGGTCAGGTAAGGATTTTGAAAAAAGTGCATATTTAGCTAAAAGGCAAAAATATATGTATTTGTCAAATAAAAGCAGACATGACTATAGTCTTCAAGGCACAGTTCACTGCTTGTGCTGTTGTGTGGAAGAGCTTTTCTCCTGAGCCCCAGCAGACCCAAAATTGGGTCCTATGGGGCTGAAGAGGTTAATATATATACAGCATTATAAAACTTAACTTTCTGGCTCCAAAAGCATCATTTAGTCAATTTTAAACATAAATCAGCTCAGAATCTGCATTCCTTGTAATGAACCTTACAAAAACTAGCACTATCAGCTGGATCCACCTGAAGGAGAAGCAGAAAGAGGTGGGAGCTACAAGCATGACGACAGCAGAAACGGTCTGTGTGTACAGAGATTAGCATGCTAACAACTTTAGTGGCAGTTTTATCAGATCTGGACCACATTTCTCTATTAAACGAAAAACATACAACACTGAAACCGTGTCTTTATAGCAGGAATATTTTCACTCCAATTCTGAGATGTTTTGGTGAGAGTTCATTCTAAGACATGCATCAGGTTTTGTTCTTTATACCATGGCAGTAGTGCCCACTTACGAAGTTATCTGATTGGCCCGTAGTGATTGTGGTTACTCGACTGTCCAATCACCTACCAAGTATTTTTTCTTTTTTAAAGGTTCTGCCCTCGCAAAAGTTTAGCTGGCATCGATTGGTTAAAAGTAACATTAGGAATAACCACTTTACAGCAATGTACTAAAGTCTCAAAAATGTTGTTTCTGATTTACTCATACATGATTTTGGTCATTTTGGTCTCTCGAATTTTTTATTTAAAAGTGAGGATTGGGCCTTTAGCTGGTGAGCTGCGAATAATGATGCAATTGTCCTGGCCTTTAAGACAAACACTTGTTTTGATATTCATCTGTTTTCTAAATCAACATCTCTGTGATTTAGGCTAAAGGCTGCCCCCTTGTCTCTGTATAATTACCATGTCCATTCTGCTGTTTCATGTGAGTTATGTTAGACATAGGAAGCTCTTTGAGGAGCTTGTAATGAACATGTGGTCTGCTGAGTGCAGCCACAGAGATCACACAGGGCTCAGACAAACTTGTGTGTGAGATAAATTGGCAAACCGACAGCAGGAGCAAACGAAGGGGAGAGCGCATGATGAGAAAGCCATAAGCGCACCTATTCATCTCCTCGCGCAGAGCGGGCAGGTACAGAGGTATGGCAGCCTTACAAGGTCAATATTTTACTTTGGCTTGTGCGCTCTAATTAAATTACAGGCAAAGTGCCCCGGGAGAGCACACACACGCAGAGATGTAGAGTCAAACAAATTGTATCATGAGCTGAGATGTAGCTGAATTTAGTTGTTGTGAGATGGCAGATGAGAAATTTTAACAGGTTTGAGGACATCAGGGGTCATACGGGGAAAAAGAGCCTCTGCTAATTCCAATGTTTCTCCAGTTCAGGGCAGGATAACAAAAGTGTTACACTGCTGCACTAACTCCAACTAAAGCACACAGCCTGACTGCAGGGTAGCAAGTGACCTAATGTCCTTCCTTGCGTTATTTATATAATATGAAGAGTAACTTAGCTTCCCTTTGAGTGCAAATCTCTCCTATATTTTTGGGTTGTGTGTGTTGGCAAGAATACTTGTTGGGTTGTGATGTGTCAAAAGCCCAATAATGTTGATCTAGTCCCTCAGTGTTTCCAGAGTCTTGAGTCTCTGCATTATTGTCATGTAGCTCAGCTCCACACAACATTGTCTAACTGAACCCAGGTAGACTAATGATAGCTAACAAGTAAGACCACACCCCATGTAACATCAGGTTTCTGATTCAATTCCCCTAAGCCAACTGACCACACATACACATAAGACACTGAACCCAAATACATTTCCCAAGGCATCATCATTACTATATCATAGTATAACCTGATCAAACCAGCGGTCATGGCTGTATTAACTGTGTGCCTAACGTTTTTATGTGTTTTTTTTTGTAATGATCATGAATGATGGCGTTTAATGTTTTGGTCCCATTGTCAAATTCTGGTAAGCTTGTGTTTACAGCAGACTCTATAATTGGGCATTTATCCTAAAAAAAAAAAAATCCCAAAAAACTCATTCAGAAAGCCTTAAGACTTTGAGTCAAGAAACTTGGTATGTTAAAATGTGAACTCCATTTGCATAGTAGAACTCATTAATCTACCAATATGTCCATGTGTGGAAATCTGTCTTGGATGTTCCCTTAAATCACACTTTAGCCATTATTTAGAATCTCAATGGATACAGACAACAAATGAATGTCCACAGCAGGACATGGATGTCCTTGTTGCACCTTGTCTGCAATGTGTAACTCTCAGAGGTTGTGTAATGAGTTGAAGACTGTCAGCCCTCAATCCATCATCAGATCATTTAACAATGCTGTAAGATGGTGGAGAAGTTTACTGTCAAAGCCTTGAGGGTGTACGTGTACAAGCCTCGTGCCACAACACTCAGTCTGTTTCAACACACAGTTAAGTAAGGGTACAGTTAAAGCTTGATAAGGTAATTTGACTGAAGCACTGCCCTTGTCCAAATAATGCATGTAATGGTTTACTGACAGAGGAATATTTATTTCCCCTATAGCAGGTGGCATTAAGTACCATTTCAGGCCTCTTATGGACCCTCCTCCTTTCGTTGGTGCTGCCAAGTTAAAAGCTAGCTTTTTGTCAGTTAAAAAAAAGTCAAGCTCTGCACATATCATTCATATTCATTGTTGTGTATAAGCAGACAAAGCAGCAGACAAAACTAGAAGTTCTATCAATGCAGCATTTCTGCTAATACACTGAGCATTTTGCTGTTAAATGTCAAGTTAAATGATGTTTATACTCCTTGTGAAAACCTACTGCTGAGACTAGAGCATTTGCAGAAATTCCTTCTGCAGGCTGGTCTTTGGAGATGTTTTTCATTGTGAAAAAGCAAAATTATGCTAAAACATCCAATAGCAAAAAAGTCAAAACACTGAGTTAAATTGTTGGAAAGCTCAGAAAGCAGTTGTATTGTCTAGAGGAAAACTGTTGACAAAATATGTAGCATGCTGAGAGAAAAAGTAAATATGCTGAGAATAGTCATTTTTCACAAAAAGGATAAAATTATGAAAGGAAATACCAAAATGTTAAGATAATTGTTGAAATTTCATTGAATAAAAAACAATATGTTGATATATTAGGTTTGTATGTTAAGAGGGAAAACTAAGAAAAAAAAATCAAATATAAAGTTTAGAGAAAACTTTAATTAAAAAAGAAATTGATTAAAAAGTCAAAAATGAGAAATGTCAAAATTTTGAGCAACAAGGAAATTGTTGAGAAAATTATACGAAAAATGGTATTTCGTGAAAATATTTGGATTTCAAGAAAGAGATGAAATTTGAAGAGGGAAAAGCTTATAATTCATGGAGTCAACATTCAATCAATGATTAAAACTGAAGATGTTAGGAGAAGTCAAAATGTTTAAGGAAAAATAGAGATGCTGAAAAAAATTAAAGTCCATAGAAAAAAATGAAAAAAAAAAAAAAAAAAAAAAAGATTAAAAAAAGATTATATGTCAGTTTAAACTCAAACTGTTAAGAATGTAGTTGAAAAGTTAAGAGAAAGAGAAGTCATATAAAAATATAAAATAAAAGTGTCACAGCATTGTTCAACCTTGGAGGTAAAAATTTAAGGAAAAAATTGCAAACGATGTGATGCAGTCAAAGTATTGGAACAACAGTTGAAATATCAGGTAAAGTTCTGAAAAAAATGAAGCTATGTCAATATGGAAATGTCAATATGGTGAGGAAAAAGTTGATAATGTAAGAACAAAAAAATGTCAAAATGCAAGATTTTGGTGAAAAAACACAATATGCAATAGTTAATATGTTGTGGAAAACACTGAGAAAATCATTAAATTTTCTGGAAAAAGTTTAAGTGTTGGGTAGAAAAATCAACATTTAAGAAAAAAGAACCATCATAATACAATGTCAGATTCTTGACGTGGAAAATCAATAAACACTGAAAAACACAATGCAAATAATGCAAATAAAAACAAGGAATTCTTGGTATTTTTTGTATGTAAATAGAATAGGAATCTCTAAGGACCGACAGCAAAAATATAATTTTATACTTAAAAAAAATGATAATATAATATTTTTAGGGGCCCCTGTCAGTCACAGGCCCATAGAATCTTCCTCACTTAGCCCCCTTTGAGCCACCCTGCATAAAAGCAAAAATGTTTAGAAAATATTCGAAATGCCATAAGGTAAATGTCAAAAAAGGAGAGAAACAGAGAAAAGTCAGAATATTCAGATAAATGTTTGGTTTTAGTGGCTGAAGAGCAGAGACCTTAAATGCTTAACATGAACAAAATGCAGAGCAATCAAAAAGTGTTGCGCTGAGGGAAAGCATTCTTATGAATAGCGCATAAAATATTTAAGTTAAAGTCTTCCACCCAGACGATGTGCAGGAGAAATCCCTACTGAACTGTGAAGTGAATCTTCTTTAAGAGAACAAAAGCTGAAGGAAAGTGTCACAGGAAAGACGCCCTCCTATTGGCTGAGCCAACCCGGAAGTCATTCTCCCTCTGACGAAAGCGCCCCTGTTTCCAGAAAGTCTGTGGCAACAGCTGAAAACAGCTCGACATGGCTCCTAAACTCGTTTTGTTGGTCTTTGGACTGATTTTCCTCATTCTGGTCCCACCTGCGGAGGCTTACGACGCGGGGGACGCCCTGGCTCTGCTCCTCGGCACTATTCTCACCGTGGTGGGCTTCTGCGCCTTCCTGGGCTGGTATGCGCGGAGGCGGAATGACACGTACTGAGACTCATATGGTCGTGATTCTGAGCTGTTCTGTCATCATCCAGCGTGTTTATACCTCTTATGGATGTATGAAGGACCTTCTGACGCTGTTTTTGTTGAGAGGCTGATGAGGAAGGTGCCTTTTCTGAACCAGTGCGCTAGGCGTGATGGGACGCACGTGAAGGTGGAGGGAACCAACCAGGAAGTCCTGAAAGAGGAACTATTTGTTTGTAGCTCTGCTGAGACTACAAACCAGACACTGTTGCCTTTTACATGAAAACGCTGCTGCAGATATATTCTCATCTAAAGGACGCTTCCACTGCATTCTGTGTGTATTTTTCACTTTTGAGGTGATTACTGTTTGGGCTGCACTCATGTCTGCAATGTTTCCATTATTTGGAGATTGAAGTCTGAAATGGAGACGGAAAATGAAGGGGCTGTTGTTGCAATACCTACTCCTTACATGTGTGACATTAGAGCTTTGAGCATAATAAAATGATTCATGCTTTTTACATGTGGTTTACGTGGTGTGTAATATCCCTCCATATCTACCACGACGAGATGTTTAGGTTTAGGTTTGAGTCATTTCTACAAGTTGGTGTCATTTCAGAAGTGAAAAGCTTGAGAAATAAAAAAGGCAAAACTTCCATAACTTTAAAATGCCATTTAAAGAGAGGTTTGTTTAACTATTACACAAATATATTGGCCAAGCTCAGGCAATGATACATTTATATTTTAACAGATAACAAAGGCCAAATATCCACCCTGTTACTGGACATCCATACCTCTGTCCCACATTGGTTTGAATATGCATGTATCTTAATTATTATACTCATTAGAGCTACGATGTCTCCTTCTTTACCCTGAGAATCTATCTGAACAAAATTTGCATCAGCTTTTTAAATACAATGCTATTTTAACATTTTTAGAGGCCATCTTGAAAGATTTTTTTTAACTTGCATATTCATTTCTAAATATATTTAACATAGATACAAATTATATATTTTATTTTGATACATTGAATGTGTAAAAAAACTGACTGGTAATAGGGTGGATAGAAAGTAACAGGGTGGACACCAACTCCTATTTCCAGTTCTTACCATGTAAAAAATAGGGACTTTTTGACTTCTACCCCTACATCTGAACACCAACACAACCACGCAACAAAATAATCAGGTTCACAAAATACTTCAACACTCAAAGTTTCTCTTAATGAAGGAAAACTCATCAAACCAACCAATCCTGAAGGGTCTCCATTTGAGGAATATAATATGGATAATTCTAATTCCATTTGGCATAGTATAGTAAATGAAGGATAAGTTGTTGCTAAAATTGTGATTATTAAACAATCAGGTTAAACATGTAAGTCATGCTCTTTAAAATAATCTTAATTTTTACTGAAGACACATCAGATTATGTTCTGGGGACATGAATGGAACCAAATGCTAGAAATGACCCTTAAATCAGGGCTCAGGACTTTCACACATTAGACTGAAACACTTCTGATGTTAAGGATTCAGCAAACGCAACAAGAGACAAAACAGAAAAGTATCATAAACAAACCACTTTTGAAATTTTCATTAGTTCTGTTTTTTGAAAGGATCACATGGGGTTTGATAATTACCTCCGCCAAGGAGGTTATGTTTTTGCCAGGGTCTGTGTGTTTGTTTGTTTGTCTGTTAGCAAGGTTATGCAAAACCCACTGGATGGATTTACATGAAAATGTTTACCAGAGGTGTGGTTTGATCCAAGGAAGAAGCCATTATATTTTGGTGATCCGCATATTTGTCTGGAAGCAAAAAAAAATCCCCAAATTTTCGTAAAATCCCATAACTAAATATTGGGATGGGCTAAAAAACATATCTCTGACATCACTTGATGGATTGGTGTCAAAATTTACAGGATATTATATTTAATATAACTCTATCATCAAGGTAAATTTCATCTGGATCAGATCCAGATTGACGTCATAAAAAAAAAAAACATTGAAGTTTATCATGGCTAATCCCTTTCATTTCTCCTCGGCTGCTGTGAGGGTTCTGCCCTTTGTATGTCATTATGGGAATTGTAGTTTATTTGAAAACTGACGTCAACAGCTTTCAAGCCTCTGTCACTGCATTTCCCAGCTTCCCTTGCAATGCCAGTGGAGGAGTTCTTCACATGGACAGACATGAGCAGAGACTCGGCCGTCCAATTGGAGCGCGTAGTGATCCAGAATTGTATCTTTTACAGGGGTTGAGGAAAAGCCACTGCCGTAACTGAGCTGCTTGGCGGAGCTCTGCACTCTCTGGGTGCTTTTCTAGTTTGTTCTGCATTCATCTTTGATTTAGATTTAGATCATTTTCGTTAAATTATTTTCTGACATTAAAATATGGAAACAAACCAGTATTTTGCTTTCAAAACTTATTTTTTCTGTAATTTTGACTTTGACAGACAACTACCAAATTTTACTTCATATTATATTTTCTTTCTCTTTTGACAACTACTCATGATTTGGCATCTCATTGACTGTAACTTTCATTTTTGTGACAAGCATATCTTTTGTATTTTATTATTCTGACTCTGACTCATAATTGGAGTTTTACAGTCATATATACGGCAGTTAACAACTTAACTTTCTGTTTTAATTATCCTCCATTTATTAACTTTGTTTCATAATCATTGAGTCATCATTTTAACTGTTATCTATTTCACTTTTTATATTATAAATTTTGAATATTCATGTAACTATATGGACCCGCCACCTCTTAATTTCAACTCTTAAAGACATCTACTTTTATCCTCTCAATTATATATATATATTTAATCTTATAAGAATTCCTCATAATTGTGATTTGGCAGTTCATACAGCAACTTCTATCATGTGTTAAATTTCCCCCATTACATTTGTTTTTTTATACCATAATGAAGACTTTATATCCTGTTTCAGGGACTTCTCATATCTTTCTTATTACATTTTTATACTATAATATAAAATTTTGCCTTATACCTCATAATGAAGACCAAGTCAAGATTCTATTTTCACCTCTGCCCATGAGGTTATGTTTTTAAGGGAGAACTCAAAAACTATTGAATTGAATTTTTCAGAGAACTTTTGGTAGTGAACCCAATCAGGATGCAGATGCAGGAATTAATTTTATAGTTTTCTTGAAACTGCAAGAAAAGGCAGAACATTTCCACCAGTAACTCAATAAGTTCTCAACAGACTTTGATGAAAACTTAAGTAAACATTCTGGATGAATGTCACTTCACTGTGGGGTCCATGCAAACAGCGTTTTGTCCTCCCAAGATTATTAGGACATCTTCACAATCCTTTTAACTTTAGCTGTAGCAGCAACCGTCTTTATGGGAGTAAAAACATCATTAAATCTTCAGGACACATCATCTGAGCAATGTGCAGTAATTATTAGACTAGTGTTTAATTTGTCAACCAGAAAACAGAGAAATTCACCCAGTTCCAGCATCCACACTGCTGTGACACTTCTTCTTCATACCTGATCATCATTAATTGATGTTTCCCCGTCCAGATAAGCGGTTGCTCGGTGTTTGCACATGTGGTTGACTCACTGTTCACTTGTTACACGGCACATGACATCACAGCTCTTCATACATGGCTGAGAAATCAGCTTCCATGAATTTATCATGCTGCCCGGGCAGAATGAACAACAGTTGGCAAAGTGCTTGTCAATTATGTATATACAGTACAGGAGGGGAAGTCATTCTACTCTGAGGTGAACCAGGCTGCCTGATTTAACCCTTCGCTTTGGACATAATGGTTGACATTTCTGCTGAGTGAAACATGTATGAGCACTTTGAAGAGCAGACAGAGCGTGAGAACGAGTGCTATAGACCCGAGCTTCTCAACTGGTCTAGACTCAGGACCCACCATCACCTGCCTAACAGGAAACCGCACACCAACCTTCTTAAAAAGCTCAACCACTCAAGATGAATTTTATGAAAAAGCAAAGAGACAGGGCAAAACAAAAGTGTTTAAAAATTTACTTGAAACCACTTAAACATTTTTGTCAATCATGACAGTCTACAATTATTTTTTACCCCAAAAATGAATAGTCTTTTCTCTCATTATCTAACCCATAAATATCTGCATCAGTGCAGGATATTATCAGTCTGTTATTTTACTACACATGAATACCATATGAAATGATACAGAAAACAATAATATTACAGTATCTGCACATTTTCAATCGATTTCAGAAACATGGTTGTGAATGTGCACCTCTTGTTATGGATTATTTGAAGCAGGGATGGGCAAAATATGGTCTGGGGGCCACCTGCAGCCCTTCCTGTCACTGAAAGTGTCCAGATGTTGATTTAAAGTATAAGTTGTAACCATTAAGGAAAAAAAGGAAATAAAGTATAAAATACAAATATTTTGTAACAATCTTTGGATTTTGGAGGTTTTTTTTATCTTTTCAAGAAATGAGAAGAGTAACTGAGACAGCACTAAATGTATTTGTGTGAATAAAAAACCTTAAGTGAAATACATTGGGGAAAAAACAATCTGTAAATTTTATTACATTTTAAAGTTCTTGCACTCTACACATCCATGTGTAGCTTATTTAATATTGTCTTATATTTACATTGTTGGTATAGGTAAATCTTAGAAATGCTATGTAATCCTTTTGTTTAATGAGTTAGCGTATTGTAAATAATCTTTATTCTGCAGTTTGTTGTGTGGCCCTTTACCTGTGTGGATAACATGACTGTTGCCTTCTGAGTAGCCAACGTAGCCCATCCCTCATTTAAGGGGTATGAAGACAATATTTCTAGGGGATTCAACTCCCCTAAAAAGGGTCTAAAATCTCCTTTGGACATGGTAATTTATCATTATTTACCTGTTCTTAAAGAAAAAAACTGGGTTATAATGAAAATAAAACGATAAATGTCTGTACAGGGGCTCTGTGCAGACATTTATTGACATATCTATCTTTTTTATGCATCTTTTTATCTGTTATACTAAACTGCTACTGGAATCCTAATTTCCCTGAGGGATTTTTCCAAGGGGATTAATAAAGTTCTATCTAATCTAATCTGATCTAATCTGTACATGATGGGCTAAGTATACAACTGCATCTTTTAATACTTAAACTGAGGTGGCATCACACTGGGTGTTTAATATGTTCCAGATTTAACTTCAGCAATTTTGTTAATGTGACAAATCCTTGAAGTATTTGGGATCAGCCAGAGCTGTTAAATATGAAACAGAAACACAACGATGTTACAAAACTTAGAACAAGATATTAACATTCAAAGTTAATCAATTCTGATATTCTAAAGGAGGCATGTTGTACTTTGTTTATTTATTATTTTTCAGTTTTTGATGGCCATTTAAAAATGGGCTGCAGACCACAATTGACTCCCAGGCCATAGTTTGTACACCTCTGCCTTACATTTTGTCTATTTGCCACAGTTATCGTTACCTCTAAAAGCCACTATTTTACTCTAACACATGAGTTAAGAAACACTTTTAAAGATATTATTTGGCATATTTTTCAGAATAAAAAAAGCCACATAATTAAAGCTTATATTTTTTTATTTAAAATAATTTTCCAACATGAAGACGTTAAAGGCTTAGTAAGTCTTTATCACTCTGAAAGAAACAAAAATTTCTATTTTATTCCAGTTTTTAATCCCTCTTTTGTTTAAGTAATCATCTGTTACATTTGACGTCTGTCGGGGGAAACGGCACGTGCTGCTGTAACGCGTTACTGTCCAGCAGCGGCTCCCTTTAGAGCAGGTGTGTGTGTGTGTGTGTGTGTGTGTGTGAGAGAGAGAGAGAGGGAGAGAGAGAGAGAGAGAGAGCTGCTGCTGCTGCAACAAGAGACAAGACGCGTCTTGGATCACAAATAGGGATGCAGGGCGCATGCGCACTGGGCTCCGTTTACTGGAGGATATTCACCGTGGAGGAAAAAAGGGGGCAGGCAACAAACCAGGCTTTTTATAACAGCAAAAATCCGACCAGTGCAATGTAAATAACTCAGAGGAGGGATACAAATTTAGGATTATCAACAGGTAGGGTTTTGATCGATACTTTGATCGGCTGTGTGCCTGTCCTTCTCTCTTTCTCGATCTCCTTTTTTGGCCTTGTCTTGTATGGTGGCTGGGCATTTTTTATAGCGGGGACTTGGGAATAAATCGAGTCTAATGGACGTGTACGGATCTGCCACGCTGTTCAGCCTAGCCCAGGCAATTTGGATTTAAGGGTGATTTTACGCACCGGTGTTTTTTATTTTTATTTTTATTTTTATATTTTTGACGGAAATATCGGATTCAGAAGCGCGTAAAACACCCCAGTCAATCGGAGGACGCATCCAAAAGCGTAAGTAGACACAACATACATGAAATCAAACACCACCAGAGGCTATTTACTGTTTTTCACGTAATAAACATAGCAACCGAGTGAAACATCCCATAATACTGTCACCAGGCAGGCTTGTTATTTTCACTTCAAACCCTCATTTTATCAGTCTGATATTCACACCCGCGCATTAGCACGAACAAATAATGTCGAAATGCGGCTTTAGAGACAGCATTACGCATCGTATCCACTCAACTCTTCCCTCTTAATTACTCATATAAAAGATGATCTGGAAAATGGATGCTGGTTCAATAATCGCCCCTAATGAGAACTCTGCTTATCAACGTGAGAGCCGTAATCCTGTTAACCTTTAATCAGACAAAAACACGGATGCTTTATTATGTATGCATGCGCCCTCCGTCGGGTTTTTTTTTTCCTTTGCATGAAGGCGAGGCGAGTTTATTCGAGGCATCCACTTCCATATCCATTCTGAGAGCCGTCCTTTCCTCTGCAGGCTGTAGGGTGTGATCGAGGAGGGCTTATTTTTGCGCTGCATTTCCCTAAATGTCTCACTTTGCGTCCAAAAAGCACCCAGTTTGAGCTTTTTTTTCTGCTGCCGTTTCCTTTTTGGGGTAAATGCGTGTTTTTTTTAATGAGGTTTGGTGCGTCGTGCTTTCGTTGTGTTTTTCTTTCATAAATCCCGAAGCCACATCATAAATTCTAACACTAAGAGATTAATGCTTAAGACTAATCAAGATCCATCACTGTCTGCCTGTATGTCCGTCTGAGTGTCCGTCGCCAGACAAAGTATTCAAGCTAAGTAAAAGCAGAGCGCAGCACTGTGCTAGTCCCCATTTAAAAAAATGTAAGATTTATGAATTAATTAATGCCACACAGAAGGAAATGATTGCTTTAGACTTCTTTGTTGTGTGAGTGCAGTTGGAAACATTGCAGCTGTTGTTCGGGACTGAACGCTGATGGGTGGATAATGTTTTTCAGGGATTTTTTCTTCTTTAGGTGTGATGAGACAAAGGAACAAAGGATGCCTTAGAGGAGAGGTCGCCTGCACGTCTGGAAACCTCTTCAAAGCACACCGCCAAATGGATCTAACGCCTCCCCCTGCCACCTCTAGATCATGATACTTGGCTGAAGCTATTCCGCTATCTATATGATCCCTCCTCCATCTATGGCGAACTATAGCCATGCAGGGGACCACACCATCTTGCAGAATGTCTCTCCTCTCGCCACGTTCCTCAAACTGACCTCTCTGGGTTTTATCATCGGAGTCGGTGTGGTTGGAAATCTCCTGATCTCCATCCTGCTGGTCAAAGACAAGAGCTTGCACCGGGCGCCCTACTACTTCCTGTTGGATCTGTGCGCTTCTGACATCCTGCGCTCCGCCATCTGCTTCCCCTTCGTCTTCACCTCGGTCAAGAATGGATCTGCGTGGACGTACGGAACATTGACGTGCAAAGTCATCGCCTTCCTGGGTGTGCTCTCCTGTTTCCACACGGCATTTATGCTATTCTGTGTGAGCGTCACACGCTACCTTGCCATCGCACATCACCGTTTCTACACCAAGAGGCTGACCTTCTGGACCTGCTTGGCTGTCATCTGCATGGTTTGGACGTTGTCGGTGGCGATGGCATTCCCACCAGTGCTGGACGTAGGGACGTACTCATTTATCCGAGAGGAGGACCAGTGCACGTTCCAGCACCGGTCTTTCAGGGCGAATGATTCGTTGGGATTCATGCTCCTGCTGGCACTCATCCTCCTTGCCACACAGCTGGTTTACCTCAAGCTCATATTCTTTGTCCACGACCGCCGAAAAATGAAGCCTGTCCAGTTCGTGCCTGCCGTCAGCCAGAACTGGACCTTCCACGGGCCGGGCGCAAGTGGGCAGGCGGCCGCAAACTGGCTGGCCGGGTTCGGTCGAGGCCCTACTCCGCCTACTTTGTTGGGAATCCGGCAGAACAGCAATGCGGCAGGTCGCAGGCGTCTTTTGGTGTTGGATGAGTTCAAAACAGAGAAGAGGATTAGTAGGATGTTCTACATCATGACGTTTTTCTTCCTGGCACTCTGGGGGCCCTACCTGGTTGCCTGCTACTGGAGGGTGTTTGCAAGGGGCCCTGTGGTACCCGGCGGCTACCTGACGGCGGCTGTTTGGATGAGCTTCGCCCAAGCTGGAGTCAATCCTTTCATCTGCATCTTCTCCAACAGGGAGCTGCGGCGCTGCTTCAGCACCACGCTTCTCTACTGCAGAAAATCCAGGTTACCACGAGAACCCTACTGCGTTATATGAAGGTTTACTGTGGGTTTTTTTCTCATCTATGTCTCTATTTCCCTGATTGATCTTGATCTGGGCTCGCTCCCATTGTACAGCGCACTCTGTCTTCTATCTCTCTTCTCTTCATCCTCCAGTTTTTCCTCCTCCTTCTCCTAACCCTTCTTATCAGAGGTAGAAGGTGGACGCAAATCACGAGGGTGGTTTAACATGAAACGTATCAAACATGGAGGCTGAAGGGAACGGGAATACGCAGGAGGTCTGGATTTCCCTCTCCTGTGTTTATGTTCTAGTAAACAAGACGTGCGGAAGGCCATGCCAATGCAGAGAAGCAAAAAGTTAAAAAAAAAAAATAGAAAAAGAAGTGACAAAACACTGAAACAAAATCTCTTTCTTTGGATATTCTTATGAATCTGTGAGGTGTGAAATACAAAAAAAAAGAAAAGAAAAATGAACAAAAACAAAGAAATGATACCTCTCAAGGAATCACTGGAAATGTTTTACATTTTAAAAGGTTGCACTAAAAAGAAGATGTAAAGATGCTTTTTTTCGGTTGCATTGCAAGGACAACTTTTCCCCTTTCTTTATTTTTTTCCAAACTAAACAATGAATGCTTTAATTTGCAACAGACTACACAATCGCTGTAAGTAAAAGCAAAACTTGGTGACTGTTGGAATACACCACCACAAAAAGGAGGATAAAATGGTTTTAATGTAAGTGATATCTTTTTCATTTCCGGGGTGGTGATGGCGGCGGTATCTTGGGGCGGGTGGGGGCTTACTGATGGGGGATTTACAATGTGTGGTTTTTTGAAGTTGCAACTTAAAAACTAGAAATGATTTTCTTGTAGTTTTACGATCCATATGTCCCTAGTGTCTGGCATTGTTATTTTCTTATCACCTTTTACAGAAAAAAAGAGGAAAAAAGATGAAACGATGTTTGGATTTTTCAAAAGAAGTTGCTTTTAAGAACAACCTTGTGCTTAAAAAAGACATTGAAGAAGTAGTTAAATGTTTCATCATATCCATGTACCTAAACACTATCATATTGTTACAGTATTGCTGATGCCACTCCGGGTGTTCTTGCCTTAATGGTTATGATATTGTCATGTTTTTGGGTTGTTGGGTTATTATTATTTTTTTTTTTTATCTCACCCACTCCTGGAAAAGTATTTTTTTCACAGCAAGGGGAGGTTTTTTTTGTTTCTTTTCACATCAATGTGAAGTGCATGTCCATTTTTTTTAAAAGCTGGTCCACTCCCATGAGCATCACAGGCCATAACACTGAGCAGCCCATTTTTATTCTGCAACGGTTTGCTACACCCCACAGAGTGCTCAGAGCACAGGGAGTGTGTGTGTGAATGTGTGTGCGTGCGTTTCAGAGCGTGTGTGCTGCGTGGATCAGACAACAGTCACTTCAAGACCAGAGCCTTAGTATGAAATCTTGCACAATTTGTAAAAAATGTACAAAAAAAATGAGAAAAAAAAGACATTTAAGGCACACCGTCTTGTTTCTACTTTCCCTACATTTGCTCTCTACTGATTGTTTTCAATGACTTACTTTTTTCTCTTGTGGCCATTTTAATATTTATTATGTATTCTTTTTTGTATATTATAGATAAATTGTGTGTAAGTATGTGAGTCCTTTCATTTTTGAAGTCCCGAATGTGAGTACAGTTTCAGTTTAGGATTGCATTTGCTGAAAGTTAACTGTGTAATCTGTTGCTTTTTTGAAAATAAAAAGTTTCCATTTTACAACGTTGGCTTTTATCCCCATCATTGGGTCAAGGCTGTGCTGGAACAGCCAGACAAACAGCTGGTGAACATTTTTTAAAAGACCCTGAGGAACTTAACCTTTATTTAAGTGAAACAAACCAAAAACACAGTGGGGTGCTTGAGAATGATTTGTTCGGTGAAAATGTTTACAATATATGATGATGCAATGTTGGCCACAGTTATATGTCCTTCTACTTGTTTTAGCTGCCTTACTAGACCAGCATTAATGAAAACCTGGTAGTTCAGATTAACACTAGTTACCTAATTGACTCTTTGTTTAGTTCCGCCCTCTCCAGGAAGTGATCCTTGTTCAAGCCCCACCCTCCTTGGTTACTGTTGCTAGGTTAGACAGACTCTCCTGTCATCAGGCTTCCTGCCATTCAAAACCAGAAGTGCCTTTAGAGCACAAACTTCTGCCAGGGCATTTCCAACATTGTCAAGTGATGTATTAACAAAAATTTTGAAAACTGCCCTATCCTGCAATGCTAACAAATTCTTGACAAAAATCCTGGATTTGCATCCGTATTCAGATCACTACCAAAATGTAATCACTTGTCCCTTGTGCCATGACCAACATTCCCTGAAAATGTCAACATAATCAGTTGAAATCATATTCAGCTCATATCAAAAATGAGGAAAACTGCCCTGTCTTACAACTTAAACAAATTTAAAAAAAAGCATTCCTGGATCTGCATCCAGATTTTGGTCACTACCAAAATCAAATCTCTTCTTCCTTGTGCCATGAGCAACATTCTCTGAAAATGTCATCAAAATTTGTTCACGACTATTTGAGTTATAGTGTTAGCAAACTTCCGAACAAAAACAAATAAATGTTACAGCTTTTTTGAAATGCTAAAGTAAAAAAAAAGCTCAGTAATACGTTGCACCTCAATGAAAAGACTTGGCTGAGGCTCTGCAGTTGCTGTGAGAGGGTGCTCTCTGATTGGTGGGTCAGTGAACCAATCAGAGAGCTTACAAAGGGTCAATTATGCTAACACTACAAGCCATATATTATAACATTAATGCTGTTTCACATTACTAGATCATTTGTGATTTCTAACTCTTTTGTAAACTTAGCCACAGTAAAACATGACACCAATGACACCAAAAATGTTATAGTTCAACTTAAAATCTGTAAAAACACTCAGTACAACTAAAATTTAATCAATGAAAGTGTACAGATGTGTGATGTATGTGATTTTAGCAAACAATTGCTGTCCTTTTGCAGCACATCAACAGCTCTTGTTTGGTTAAAAACAGATAAGATATGTAAGACTATTTTAAGCTGCTTCAGTAGACCAGCAGTGATATTTATTTTTGAGTTAACATCTCCAGTCAGCTAACATTACAAAATAACAAAATTCTGCTCTCACTGTAGCCATATAATTTCAGTAAACTTGCTGTTAAGTGCAGCTGTGTAACATTACCAGAATAAAATAATTTTTATTGCAAGTGTTCACTCTCACATTTCAGTTTATTCAACCATTTTTTAAACTGCTGGATTGGACTACTGTGGCTGTCCACAGAGTCAATTCTGAGAAAGGCATTTTTCATGACTAAATTTTGGTATAAGAACACAATGAAAATTATGGTCTTTATTCATTTTGGCAGATGACTGAGGTCAGGGGTCACCAGCCAGTGAATCTTGATGGTAGAACTTTAAGACTAGATGGTTTGGTCTTCATCTGACCATAAACCTTTTCACTACATTGTTCTAATGAATTCAGCTGCTTTGCAAGATTAATTGATGACTTCCCTTCATCCCATTAGTTTAAAGTATTAGCAAGTTACTCCAACAGCTTAAAAATGTGTTTTATTCTCACATTGTTCCAGCCTTAAACTCTTAGTCATGAGTTTTGTTTTATTTTTAGCGTCATTTGTTGTAAAATTTAATTGTGACTTAAATCCATGGATTCTGCAATTGTGTTCTTTCTCTTTGACACATTGATAGATGAAAGTTTTGGTTTGTAGTTCTTTGTGAACTTGAACTTTATTAGCATCATAAGGGACCTAAACTTAAAAAAGGTTGTTGACCACTAAACTAGGAACACCTTTAACCAGTGTTGGGTAGTCACTTCTTACTTGAACAGGGGAGTAAGGTTGGTTGTTATATTTGTTATTTCATGTCTTATTTTTTATAATCATTGATTTAAATGTGTTTTTAAGAGAAAAGCAACAAGTAACTTAAAGGCAAAGTAATTAATTACTTTTGATAAAAAGTAAAAAGGAGAGTTATTGTATTTCATTTAAAGGGAGCATTGAATAAATGTAACTTTCTGTCAGTTCCTGTGTAACTTAAGCAACACCATCTATAAGTTTGCTTTTAAGTAACATTATAGCTAACATTATCACAAACTGTCACTAATACAAATGTTTGATCTTACCTTTGACTATATTTAAGTTTTGCTTGTAATTTTCAATGGATTAAGTTGCCAGTGAAGTTTTTACAAAGGTCATTAAAAACAAACAAAAAAAACTTTTAAGGAATTAACTCTCAGTTGAAGAAACAGGATGAAAAACATGATGTAAATACATGGTTTTCAAGCCAAGTCTAGGTGTGCCTTTGGAATTTTTGTGATTATAACTTACAACTGTATGACAAACTAATACATGAGTGTTCACTTTCCTCTATCATTTATTTGTGAACATTAATTCCCTTGTTCAACTGTAGACTCTGTTACTAAACAAAAAGGTTTTGCTATGCATAGAACTGTATCGGGTGGCAGGTATTACAATTTTTACATTCCCTATATTTATTTGTTCACCGAATGAGTTGCTGGATTCATAAAATTTGATTTGAAAAATTCTTCCTTAAATATTTTTAGAGTAACATGGTAGTTGGTCACATTTTTTCAGGCATTTGCAGATAGAAATAGACATGTACAGACTGCTAATGTACTGCAACAATGTTTAAGAGGCTATCTTTCATCAGTATAATTATGGTGTGCCAGATTTTAGCATGATCTTAGGTGTGCCTCTTTAAAAATAAGTTTTATAAGCACTGATGTAGATAACTAAGGTCACTCTCACAGATAGTGTACAATATCTTTATTTATTATGCTCGATTTTTCATCAGAAAAATTTATAGATAGAATTGACCATGGCATCAGGCCAAGTAGCATATAAGAACATGATAAAACAGCACACTGTTGTTTGGCTGTGATAAGTAATGCAACTACATCCCATGTGACAACCAACCCCACTCTCCCCTGTCCTCATGAACTTGAAGTATTATCTTATTTTGGGTTTGTGTTTATGACAGATGCAAACAACATTGCCATCCAGTAAATCTTTATTTTAAAACTGTTGTAGATCTTCTTTTGGAGAGTTAAAAATAAAGTAACTCATAAGAAAAGTAGCCAGTTACTTCTGATATGACAAAATAAGGTAATACTATTTCTTAAATAGACTTTTGAATAAAAAATATCACAGCTCCTGAGTAACTTGCCCAATGCTGTCAGTAACATTGCTATTAAAGAAACATTACAGCTGTTTAACATTATCAGAACATCACATATTGTCAGTGTCAGTAATGTTTGCCCATACCTTCAACGGTATTCTGTGTAACTGTTGATGTGTTGGAAGTGTCAGTGCAGTGGTCTACTTTGTCAGTTACAGAAAAAACATTTTCATAATTAACTTTCAGTTCAGCAAACAGGATAAAAGTAATGATGAAGTTATTTAAGTCCATCTTGAATACAACCCTAGCACACAAACAAACAAAATCAAGGCTACAATTGCAGTCGGGCACAATAAAAATACTTGCTCTCGGCAAAAGCTTGTTAAACTGCAAATTACCCAGCAACAGTTGCTATGAGAGGGGGCTCTTTGATTGGTGGGTCAGCTGACTAATCAGAGAGCTCACAAAGGGTCACTTGGGAGAGTCATGGATGTATTTAAAATGGTGCTATGGTGGTTGGAAAGGGTCAAATACATGATATTTACTCATATAAAAAATACAATACTTTAGCTCTAGTTTTTTGCTCCATTACAAGCCCCAAACATGGGTAAATGCTTTCTTCTAGATATTCTAAATTTGCTGGGATGTCAAAAAGTCCATTGTTTTATACAAATGACTAACGTTGGTTGGCTTTAAACATAAAGTTTGTGTTCATTGCTTTTGTTTTCCATGTTAACAGGCACAACGTAAGAGGAAATGATTTCCAAATGTGTCTTTTCTGGAGCATAATCTTTTCTGTCATGTGCGTCCTTGGGACAGCTCATCAAAACAGAATGTATGCTGAAGCTTGTCATTGAATGTGAAGTGTGTTTGACATTTAATGGAAATAATCTCCATGATTCCTTCAGGCACATTCACCCTCATGCTTTTTCCCTACTGTGTTAAAGGGGAATACCACTGAATTTCAGATGTAATATATGCAACATTATTCCATACAGAATAATGGTGTAGCTCCCTGGGTTAATGAGTAGCCCCACAGTGAGCCCTGTAGCATTTTGCCCCATTCTCTCACTCATTTTAAGGTCAAATTGACGTGCAGAGCATTGGGTATTAATTTAAATATGAAGTCATGAGTAAATACCCTTAAATGTATAGCCACTTTGAATTTATATCCTCCCCTTATACCTCACAAAGCATCAGGATATCAATAAATGTTGAAAAAAGGTTATATATCCCCTGCAAGTACCAATCAGCCCATTCAAGGAAAAAGAATGGACATTTTTGGGTTGAATAAATAATTCATTGTAAAAAGTTAAAGCCATTAGAGATCCTCTTGTTGGACAAAATTAGAGATGAAAGTTGAAGTTCATAAATGGGCATCGGACTGAAATATATTTCATCTTAAACTAAGTGGTATTGCTCTGTGAAAGATGCAATTGCAGTATGTAAAGGGTGTTTGAAAGGTCATGTGGAGCTACAGTGAAAGAGGCTGAAATTCATAATCTTTGATGTATTACTCCCTATTTTATTTGATTTACCCGTTATTGCATCTTTTTGCCACTGCTGTATTTTATTTAAGTGGTTTAATTAAGTAATGGCCAAAGCCTGGTTGCCTGAAAACATAAAATATGATGCTAAAATGGCCTGTAAACAGTCCAGGTAATTGTTTGCCAGGCTGTGGGTTTTACTGATGAGAAATATCTATTAGGGATCCATTTTCATGATGATGTAGGCCATTACAGTTTAAATTTGGACATTGATCATTACAACACAGTGCCAGGAGGGCCATGTCTGATATTAGGAGAGTATTTATTGAGATTTAAAGAACTAGTTGGAGATGAAAAGTGATCTTGTATTCATTTACTTTTTTAATGTTTTTTTTTTTTTTGTTGCTATTGACCATTGTCATGTGGTGCCATGCTCATGCACAGTGTAAATGTGAATGCTGCGGTGTTCCAGGTGTTTGTTGAAGGTGTCAGATTCAGAGTATCTGACCACTGTTATGAGTTTACTGCCCTCATTCAGCAACTAAAACTGCATAAATGTGAAGGTGTACGTGCCTGTATTTTAAGATAAAACAACTGACTTACATTTGCTAGAAATTAGATCAAATTAAATTGACATACTTGGATAACTGGAAAAAAGTGATCTACTATTCCCTAGATCCTAAAGTAGATGGACAACTGTGATCATCATGAGGGCCACCTCAGATTTGTGGTCAAAGGGTTTTCCTCTTGGCAATTGTAGGTTGCACTCACCTAACAATTACAGTTACTTAAAATTTAACAAGGAGACTTCAGGCCAGTTCCAGTTACTTTTTAAGTGCAAGTAACAGAGATTTTGTTATACTGAGATAATTGCAGCCAATTACAGATCTTTTTCAAAATGAAGGAACTGTTTTGTTTAATGTTTTCCAAACAGATTTAATGTGGCCTTTCTCCAAGCCACACTGATGAAGGATGGGGGGCACATGTGACCCCAGGGCCACCATTTACCTACCCCTGCCCGAGATGAACATGATACAAGAGAAATGTTTAAAACTCAGAGATAATATCAGTTTAGTTTGGAGAAAACAATCAGGTAGCTTACTGCTAACTTTTACTAGACATTATTACTGTTAATCAAAAAGTTGATGAAACTGTATTAACGCCCTATAGACCTTTTGTATGGGATGTAACATGTCTGTCCTGGCCCTGGCTGGCAGGCAAAACAGCTGCTGTCCAATATGTGACACTTCAGATAGTCCTACTGAGCCTGCCTGTTGTTTTGTACAGAGATTTAATTAAGATTAAAATACCAGTTAAGATATCTGCTAAACATTTTATGATGTCTATTAATCACAACGTTTCATTTGCAACTGAAGCCCTTGATGGGGTAATACCCATGCTAGTTTGTCCGTCTCTTCCAAGCGAGCTGTTACAAACAAAGGAGAACGTATAGATTATTTCTTGTTTCTCTTTTCATCATATAAATAATGTGCTAAACACTTACCTTATTAGTGTATCAAAATGTCTAAATGGATTAGTTATCAAAGACGTATTTAAAAGGACAGCTATGTGGCTTTTGTGTGCTATAAGATCACTGCCTGTGTATAAAAAGTCTATGTCAGTCTGGTCTTAGCTGGTTTTTTTTGTCTGTAAGTGTCCTTGAGTTGACCCAATTTATATGACAGAGTCAATCATATTTGTATTTTTTACATCTAAGAACAACAGTCATAATTTCTTTGCTGACATAATTTCAGTCCAGAGCAAACGATCAGCTAACATCTAACTTGAGCATTCTTACTGGGTCAAAGCGATAACATTTTATAGCCTTGGGCTGATGTGGTTCAACCTAGAAGTGCCATATTACTATCTTACATGAATTTAGTTTAGGTCAGGTATAATCATAACTTGGCATTTGTCACTCAACGTTCAAAACATTATTATCAAACATTCCTGAAATTCACAGATAGACAGATTGTTCAGGGCAAATGATCACCAAACATCCAACTTTAGCATTCATGCTCTACTAGAGCAGTGATCCTCAGATGGTGAGTCAGGCCCCCCCTGACCTTTCTTCAGTGTGCATTAATGTGGAAAAAAGGTGTATTATGTGCAGAAGCTGTATATGGACAAACACTCATAAAGGCTTGTTAGAATGTTTTGCTGTGGTAATGAATGAAATTTGGTTGTGTACTTTAGATTGTTGTATGTATCTTGCTAGTTCGGAGCGACAAAACTGTATTGACAATGATAATGCACTCGTTTCTTAATGAATGGCTTGAAAATGTTGGGCTTGCTGTCTTCTATGGATATTGTGTTGGGGCTTAGTTGAGTAGACCAGCTAAGAACTCATGTATTACAAAAGAAGAGCAGAGCAAACACTTGGCAAGAAAGTGAAAATAACCTTCTGTATTTTCACATGATACAGAAGGAAAGTCTGAAATTTCTAGCTAATTTAGTTTGAGGCAAATTTTAAGGTAGCCTAATAAATAGCTATAGCATCTACAAATTTACTAAACATTATAATCATTCCAACTTACTGCAACTTATAATAGGTGCCATTTTGTAGTTTTATAAATCAGAAACGTCAGAAATCACTTGCCAACACAGTGAGAGTGTAAAGCAAAGCACAATCTGCAAAACTAAAACTTGGACATGTCATATATCTAGACCAAAGCCATTTTTGTGAACCCCAATGTAAATGTTTATTTGGGCCGTAAAAGATATTCATACCTGGCACACGATCATGTAACCCTCAGGGTCCCTGAAGCCATCCTCAAGTGGACACTTGAGAAACTACAGCTTTGGCACTTCTGCACGGGCCTCCTTTTTAGGAGGTTGCAGCTTGATGTTTACTTTGTTTGGCTAATCATTCTGATGAAAACACTTTTTATATCATGCCCTATCAACTGTACTAAATGCAGTACAGTGGAATAGATAAAGTTCTTAAAAGAACTGGATACTGAAATTTGCTGTTTTCTGCTTATGGGTTGTAAAATATTTTGCCTTGATTTGAACCAGGGTCATATTGTTCTACATGTTTGCATTATAGTCACTGAACCTTTGTCAAGCCCTTTCAGAAGTGATCCCTTATCAAGTCCCAGCCTGTAGGTAACTGCTACAAGGTTAGATAAAATGTGTTGCAGCTGGGCTCTTTCCCATTTGAAACAAGAGAAACTAACCTACTGTTTAACTGACTTTAATTAACATTTAATGATCTGATTGTTTTAGAATTTGGCCTGAGTAAAAGAATTTAGAAACAATGTGGTGTAGAAATGAGTCCAAAAATGTGGAAGTGGGTTAGCATTTAGCACCTCTAGTTCCCAAGGCTGAAAATGTGTGGGATTTTTTAAGTTGTCTTTTGGATAAATACCTGAGAAAAGGGCCTGTGAGGGACACATGTAAATGAGATAAAATGCATCTGACATTTTCCTCTTTTTAATTTTAAAGGGTTACTGGGTTTTTTTTAAACAGGATGATTGTGAGCAAACTGCTAACATGGGCTACAAAAATGACCGGGAACCCTAATTTAGTCACTAGTGGTTATTTTTAATAAACGATAATACATGCACCATAGCCACAGCCAGCTGCACCAACGTAATCAGATTATTTGATTAAGAGGAAATTCCCAAGTTTGGTTAAGTTAGGTTTGTTTGTGAAGATTGTCATAAACAAGAACATAGTGAAAAATCCCACTGATACTTAGTCACAAGCAAAATGCTAACTTCCATGCTGCCCTACAAAAATATGTCATCCCTTAATATTACCTCTAAGTGTTACATGAACCATGGATGTTTTCAGTATTGAATTGTGTTATGTATGTTGAAGATTTCCTTGTGACTGTCAATGATGGGGTAACAAATGTAAGGCAACAATGTTGCTATAATGCATTGACTCTGCTTGACGAAAGGTTGTCTGACTAAAGTTGCCTGGCAACGCATTCTAAAGGAGGGGCCTCTCTGATTGGTTGATCAGTACACCAATCAGACAGCCAACACAGTGTCAGTTAATGTCTTATAAGGCTTACAACATTTTAAATCAGGTCATTGCAAAAATATGATTTGATTTACAGGCTAAAAATGACATAAAAGGTAAATGGCTGATGTGTGGGTACGAAACTACGGTGTTACTTCAGGGAGATGTATATATTTTATAGCCATTGATTAAAGAAAATTTAAAGCTTTTGTGGGATTTCATTTAAAAACTGGGGCTGAAACTAGGCTTGATCAGGCTGTGGCAGGAACAAACATCCCACTTATGTATATTTTAGCCTCATTCAGCATATGCAAATCACAAAATGGTGTCACTTCTGAGCACTGGCCCATTTCCTGGCATGTTCATTTGAGTGCCCCAGTAATTCTGTTTCTCTCCTCGTCTGAGGAAAGATGACAGGCAGAGGTGGTGGGCTTGAAAGTGGTTCACTCTGGCAGACAAGCTCTCACATTGAACTCTTTTTCCCTCTGAGGTAACGAATCTCCTGAGAGACATATTGTTCCAGAATCAAAGCAAATTAGGGTGCTGTGGTTTATTGTACCATCTGACATGGAGTGGCTCATTACACATGTGTTTAGATCATGGAAAAAAGTACAAAATGTGTATTTTTCTGAGGTAATTACAACGCTTTGCTTCAGATATTTCTCTTTTATCAATCAGAGGACTTTGCTATTCAGTCTTGGCTATGGATGAATGATAAAACCATCCTTGATTCTTGCATCTCAGTGGATTTGAACACACAATTCCTGTGTTTTAATGAACTGCCAATGGGCTTGGAAAAAAAGCATCTCACACTGGCCCTCATTTGCTGTCTGTAATTTGAGTAAATACCATCTGTTGACTGAGAAACGTTGGCTGATTTTTCTACAAAGAGGGGAAAAGCACATCTAATGTGAGCCTTACTGCACTCTTAAACATTTCCTGTTGGTATACTGCATACTAAACCTTAATTAAAGTGCAGCAAGGGTCCGTGTGTGGGGAAGCACTCAGAAATGAAAGCTGCTTTGAATGGAATGAAGTGGACGGCTCAATCTTCAGACAAGCTACTCCGGGAAAGAAGAATTGCTTTTTCGCCTTCGCATCAACCCACTCTGCAATTTTTTGTTAATTGTGTGACCAAACTTGAATATAATAGTTCAATGTGTTTTGCATATTATCTGCAGGGCATTCATTTTGTTTTGTGAAATGACATTTACTTACAATGTTCTTTTGTTGACTTCTCCTTGGGATATTTGCTTGAATTGTCCCTCTCTCTGCTCTTTGTGTTTTCATGTGTGTTTGGGACCGCTGTAAAGTGTGTGCAGAGTTTTTCACACAGTCATCTTTGTCCTCACTCACAGGTCAAACCTCTATCTGTGTGTCAGAACAGGCAGCCCTCTTTTTCAGCTACACTGCTAACCATCATCAAAGTGCAGAGCTGCGGTAGTTTCCTCTAATGGCTTTGCAGCTTCGTGGCTAATGTGCCACAGCAAAGTTGCTAATGGTCAAATGAGCAATAATGTGAAAATGTGTCTCTAGTTTTGCATTTGGAGGCATTTTTGAACATTTCCCTATCCCTGTTTGTGTGTTTTTGCTGCGATCATGCATGTATTTTTGAAAAGAAACAATGGATTATGAATGAGCAGAGAGCAGGGCAGAATTAAATGCGTCGTAAAAAGCTATTAGGTATAAAAACATGAGGTCACGTCTGTCACTAAATCATTTGGGACAATGTGGGCAAATCCATTTAGAAACAAGCTGGTTCTTGGTAAAAAGGGATTAAAATGTAGACAAATGCATGTGCAGAATCTGAAACAACATACCACTACCCACCAATAGCCTTTTATCAACAGGTACTGTTCGCTGGAGATAATTTAGAGCATAGATGAGCCACAAACATTATCATCTCACTGCCAGAGGGCCACATTTTTACAAATTTAGGATATGAATAAGATAACTATAATTATTTGCAACTTAAACAAAGGAACTGACAGGACTACTGTCAGGTTGTTAACAGTGGTGGATAAGGCTTAGCTGGAGGGAGAGCAATCAAGATGTCCACTATGCTGGCTACCTTGAAGAAAAAAACTCAGCTTATTGGGAACAGTCTGTCAGAATTTCAGGTCAAAGCTATTGCTATTACTCTAGGTTTGGGCAGGGATGGGTAACTTAGGTTGCCAAGAGGGCCACATTAAAGTGATCATCATTTCTAGAAGGCCAAACTTCCGCAATTTGAAAGACACTAATTGGGACTAATTTGCATATATAGGTCACATAATCATTTACTTTATCAGCACTTATATATACTCCTCAAAAACACGTTGGAAAGCCTGATTAGTCACCTCCATAGTGAGGTACAACTTGTAAGGATCATGCATTTGTGGAATGACCAACCCAAGTAAACATTTAGGTAGTGCTGCCACAGAAAATGTGCCAAAATCCCCTGAAAGAAGAAAGCCTATGGTTCCTCACTGAAATAAAGATGATGAACCGGTCGTCTTAAAGTGTTGTTGCCCATTTCATGGTCTGCATTTGACTTTGCTAGTCTCATGGAACTTGGTCCTAAGTTTGGAAATGGTACCAATGCTGACAGCAAATTATGCTGCCACTCTGTGTACCAGGACACCAGCCTGCAGTTGTAAGGGATTTTGGCACATTTCTTGGGGGACCTACCCACATGTTTAGCTGTGATACTCATTCCACGAAGCAGGATCCTTACAAATTGTACCTTGTTGTAAAGGTGACTAATCAGGCTTTCCAATGATGTAAAATACAACACCAGTTGGTAGTATTCAAGGGATGAAATAACTGAGCAACAGCTGAACAGCTTTTCTTCTTTCAGATGTCATAAACTATGCTATAAAATGCAGCTTTGGTGTCTAATTTAGCAAATAATCTTTGGGAGGCGCTGGCAACATTGAAATGACAACTCAATTCGAAACAAGACAAAAAAAAGGATGAGTAAGAAGTCATCTTTTGTTTGTGAATGAACCCCATCAATGAGCTGATGGTTTTATGTGACTGATTGGAACTGGCTTCACTTTGAAAGTTTCCCTTTTCCATTTTTGTTCTTGATCAAAATGCATAAAAAACAATGTGGTACAAATAAAGAGCTGTTTAAGCCATAACATGCTAATATTACTGAGCCAATCCAATGATCAGATCACTAAAAACAGCTGGCTTTCCCATCACCAAAGCAAGGTTGGACAAATGTAAATACCCTTTCTACTTATGTTTTGCTTTATGGCAGGCTAACATAGACATAAATCGATAAGATGATAATTTAATCTATGTTGATGCATGATATAGACAAAGCCTTATGGACTACCTATGGTTGCGGTTTATGTTTGCCTCCAGTTTTGCCTCCATTTTATGTGTTTCACACTGATGTAGATCAAAAAAAGGATCTGTAGGCTTCATTAATATATCAAATTTAATCCACCAGTATGATGGACTCCTCTAATATTTGTAAAGAATATAACATCAGTTGGTGGACGGGGCTTAGCTGGCAGCAAAACAGTCCTCCAGACACATTAGCTAGTACTGGCCCGCAAGTTGTCTTGCACCTGTTCTTGTCAGTTGCAGAAGGTAACACAGGTCTCTCTGGATATGTGGGGTCACTTTCTCTCTGAGACAAAAAGCATCACTTGAGAAAAAAAAGTGTCATTTGAGCAACGATATGTGTTTTGGTCATGACAGCAGTTGTAAAATACACCTTGGGCACTATTACCCAATAGTAGCATTCAAATGGTTGCTGTAGAAGCCAAACTCCATGATTCCACACATTCCTGATTTTAAATTATTTCTAAATCTCTGAAAACTGTTAATTAAATGAGTTGAGTTGTATGATACTTTAAACATCGTCTTTGCTCTTTTTTGTTTAACAACACAAAAAGTTGTCTGGGTTTCTATGAAAGGTCAACAATTTACTCATATCCCACTGCTTCATATTGAATTAGTATCAAATACCAATTTGACTGCACTCGTACATGCACTATCACTGTGCCCACAGGGACGAATTTGAGATAATTTTTTTGTCAGTCCAGCCATTTGCTGAGCATTCTTGTAGCTATGCTATGTTCAGTGAATCAAAATTAATTCGGTTTAAAAGCCTTGAGCAAAGTGGCTAGCAGTGCTTGTAAAAAGCTTTTCTCCTTCATTTTGTTGCTAGCAGAAGTGTTGAAGGGTTGTTTGACTTTATATAAAATGCTTTGATAAGCTTCTGTTTGACATAAAGCTACCATTTTCCATTGTTGCTCTTATTCATAGACATAATGAAATGGTATCAAATAAGAGCTGTTTTAAAGCTGAATAAGGGGATCCAAGTGTTGAGCTGAGACAAATGATGCTGATTTCTTAAAATGGCTAAACCGTACTTCCTGCATGTAAGACTGTATGAATGCTTTAAAAAAAGCACACAAGCACTTTTTGCTCTGTGGAGGATAATATCAACTGAGAAGATAATGTTTTAATGTGTGTAAATAGGTGTGGATGTGTGAAGTATGTGGATAATATAAACCAACTCTTGTGCTGCTTGCTCACCCACCTGTGTTAGCAGTTTGCCTTTTTTATAATCTGTGAAAGATTTGTACAAAATCAATTACAGTCAATTACATGTTCAGATTTTTATTGATATTCAAGATTGACAATACAGGCTGCATTGAGTAAGGCCCCACGTGGCCCTCAGACAGCAAGTTGTCCATCCCTACTTTATAGTGGATTCAGGCGCAGGAAGAAAGAAGGTCCAATAAAATGCAACATAATGATTATTCCTATTCCCTGGTGGGAGGTGGGAAAGACAAAATGTTGCTGCGTTTATTGTCTGACAAGCTATTAAAGGCAGTGCTGGCCTCTGAATATCAATGATCAACAGGATGCCCGATCGAAATTTGCAAGCGGCGAAAGATTTCCCCACATAATATACCCCCCGTCTTTAAGTCTTCATTTTCCAACAACTACACTCATAAATCTCACCCACCCAGCTCTTGCAGCCCGGCATGCAAATTCCTTCTATAAAGAATATCCCTGCTTTAAATATTAACTGATTAAATTGCGGATGGAGCTTCAAAGGTTCCGTCCTGCATATTTAAACAGTAGATTTTTTTTTCTTTCTCCCACCATCTCCTGTAATGTGAGATTCAGCGGTTGGACCACTTCTCTGGAAATTTGCTTGGAGGTAATGTTTAGGAGGAGGTCATAGTTCTATCTTTAGCCTCACACCTGCATGCACTGGAAGTTCACATTGGTTTATTCTGAAGTTTGTACACATGATCTTTACAAAATATGTGAAAGATGGAAATCCATATTACCTTGAGGATTCTGTCTCAGCCGTGTTCATCTTGAACTCTGAATCTACAAACTCCTCATGAATGCAGTCTGTGCACAGCTGAAAATTTGTGTTGCTGCAAAATGAACAAAAATACATGTCTGAGACTGTAATGTTTTGTTTAAAGGAATGATGTAATTTGTTGGAAAATATACTTCATAACCATTTTGATGAGATTCAAGTCCAAGAAAGATGCTCCTCACTCATTGCACCTTTTTTTTCTGCATACGGTAAAAGAAGGGGTATAATACCTGAGGTACATGATAACCCAGCAGTCTACTAGCTTGTTTGCAAACCAACAGCCCACTCAAAATTGGGAAAATATCAAACATTGCGTTATTGGCCATCAAACTAGACTTATAAGTTGTTTTCAGGGCGTTTCAAAGTGTGGAAGAGTATGCCTCCCCATACACCCTCACAAAATACTGTTTAAAAAGTGAATGTATAACTAATTGAATTTTAAAATATTTATCACTAAAAATATTAAACTTTTAAACAACCTAGTTTATAGGTCTCATTTTTAGGCATTTCTATAATGTCTTTGGAAAACTAACTTTCACACCTTTTATTATCTTTGTCTTTTATTTAAAAAGGAGAAACTATTGAGGTTTTAAGTAAATTAACATATTTTCTTGTCTTGGATGTTATTTGAATATTTTATTATTTTTGTCAGCATTTTTGTCTGCATCATTTAAATTCCAACTAGGAACAAAAAAAAAAAAGCCTCAAACAATAATCATCCTAAATCAAGCATTATGTTGTTTCTATTTTGTGAAAAAAAAAACTAATTGCAAAAATAGCCAGAATCTCCTTTCAAATTAGACAGTGTCCGTGGAGTTTTTTCAAGACCAATTCACAACATCATGAACTTTAAGTAGCAGTGGTCATTCTAAAGAATAGAATAAAATATTCATAATATATTTGTTGGACAAATATTCAATAGTTGCTGATTTGCTTTCTCATTCTGCACCTCTCTCTAAATCCCAGTCACGCCCTCCTGGGAAGGCCCACCTCACACTTTGACAACCACTGTTTTAGGTGTTTTTAATACAGCACAAAAATAAGTTAACATGGGGCTTCCCATACTTAACACGAATGTATTTCATTATGCCTGTTACAGTAATTATTGGCCAACTCAAAGCCAGTTCACCAGGATAAAAATTAACCAGCAACTTACACAGCCCAAGCCAGCCTACATTTTAGAATAACTTAAGCTAGTTTTACTTTCTCCATGAAAAGCAGTACTTTTGCATATTTTCCAAAATGAACTGATTTCTAGGCATAAAAAATGTCAGAGCCATATAACGATAAAAAGGTTTCCTTTTCAATGTTCTGCCCCATATAATGACCTAAAATGCTGCAGTATCGTTTTGAGTGGATGCTTAAATTAGCTAAAATACTCTAAGCCGTGTTATTCAAATTACTAGTGGGAAGTTAATATTTTCAAGACAGTCAAAGTTGCTGCTCCAGTTTCAAGAGCTAAAAAGACTTTCTGAATGACTGCCACAGTGTGACAGTTGTAATTGACCTAAAAAAAGAGATGTTAAATGCTACAGCAGTGTTAAAGTGGTGAAACAAAATTACCAAAAAGCTGCTGAATAGCACACGTATCTTTGACCAATGCCTTTATCTCTCTGGCCTATGCCCAAGATTATCAGCATGTCGTTGACCTTTTAAAGTGCTACACCAGTCATTTCAAGCATTTATATAAAGGTACAAATACAGGCCAACATGTTGCCGTTAAAACACTAGATAAGCTAAAATAAAAATAAAAATGCAGGGTCCATGCAAAAGAAGGCTTATTTCCTTAAATTCAATCAAAAGGAAAAGCACCAAAACTTCATGAGGATGACGAAACACTTTTTGACGAATAAAGTGAAACTAGCATTTACCAGTCGACGGGTAATTAGGATCTAGTTGGATAATCTAAGAAAAGGCCACGAAATACTTGTACATGCTGTAAGGTGGATGGCCTAAATGGATACATCTAAAAAACTGCCTCTATCCTCTTACAGCATGAAACAACCAGAAAAACACAACCAAGGACACATCTGCAGAGCCTGATTTAAGATATGAGCAAGGTCTGAGGTGCAATTTGCAAACTAACATCAAAATAATCAAGGATTGAAAGTACCAGCTCAGATGCAAGTCTGAAACTGAACATTGTGAATAAACAGTTATAAGACTGACATTGAACTTTCATGGGAAAACTTACTTAGGCACATAATCAGTAGACTCCATTTCAAAGAGATTTGAGATCAAGCTAAACAGCTGGAGTGACTGGCTTGATCTGAGTGATTTCCAAACTGTGGTCCAGGGCCCAATAGGGGGCCAGGGATATACTGCTGGTGTGCTGCAAGAGGTCCAACATGTGATTAAAAAAAACAAAAAAAAAAACAAAAAAAAAAAACATAAGCCTGATTGAAATCACATTTCCAACGATATAAAATGCTTGATGACAATGACATCCCAGAAGTAACAAAAAACCCTAGATTTAACTAACATTTTTGCTTTTTATAACAGTATTGCCTGATATACAGTATCATTGTGACACTTTAACAGGTGCTGAATTATCTGATGACTTTTCCTAAGATATTTCAATATGCCACTTTCTCCATGATTCTAAAAATTAATCTGTTCTGCTCATAGATTAAAACATTTTCTGTGGTTTTGAGGATACAAAAGGTACTAGGAAAGAGTTTGCAGAGTTGCAAAGTATGTTAAAAAAATTAAGGAAATATAGCATATTGAAATCTGGTAAAAGGTAAGGGGTAAATACTTTTAGTCACACATTAGGTTGGTTGTACAGGGGTTTGGGTGGGCTTAGATAGTTTTCAAGTTTAAAAGTAGGTCACATTGTACACAAGTTTGTGAAGGCCGACCTAGATATTTGAAATTATCAGCTTTTGGTTGATAGGTTCTGTCTTTATATGTCATCACAATTGGATTAGATATGGATTTAATTCCCTTTCGGTATCAAAAACAGAATCCATTTCTTTGTTTGAGAGCCAAGCAGTTTATCAAAGAAAAGTCATGTCTTTTAAAAATATTAAGTTCGAGAAGAGAAGCTCACATTAATAATAAATAAGATTTGGATGCATATAAGACAGTATTATCAGCATAAAGTGAAACATGAAAATCCAGTAACAAAAATTAGAAAAGAGAAGTCCTTGTGGCCTACCTCACAGCTGAATTAGCACACCAGATCTGCTCCCATGTTAACATGTTTCATCATAAAGGTATGAATCGGAGCAGTGGTTCTCAAAGGGAAAGTCGGGAACCTCAAGAGGTCATGGCACACCTAAGGTGAGATGCTTTCTGTAAAACAATGACAAATTTCAGATTATTTTTGGTGGTCTGTTTGACCCATTGGTGAGATTATAACAAAAGGAAAATAATTTAAAGAAAAATCCATGAAATTCAGGTTTACTGTGTAATTTAAACACCTCAAAGAGCAACTGGGGTCCTCAGTTATAGGTATTTAGGGGTTTGAGAGCTGAAAAGTGTTGCAATACCTGAGTTATACTATAACATTGCATTATAAGAAAAAGCAGCTGAATAGAATGCAGTCAAAAGCAGACTGATCAGAAAAATAAAAGCACGTGTTGAATCAATAAAAATGGAAAGCTGTAAATGCTGGGTTTTTTTCTGCCCACTAAAGTAGCTATTTCTAAAATCCTGCAGTGCTAATTGCAGGACAAATTCAGGCCTACATGTTTGAGTTTAGCCTGACACATACTGCTACTGCAATCATGCCTAAATAGAAGTGTGGGAAAGAGCTTTGCACCTCTGTCTCTGTCGGCACGTGATGTTGTGCAGACTGAGCCCTGCATGTTGATGTGAATGTCTTAGCATAATGTTATTACCTAATGTTATTAGAGAGGAGGGTTTGAGAAGCAGCTGCAGAGTCTTAGGAGCACGGGTCAGAATGTAAGCCTGCGTAGGTTGTGTTTCTTTGCAGCTAAATCCTTTTGGTTGCGGCGGGAGTCAAGAGTAAACACGTCCCCTTGGCGGCTAAGACTTAGACTGAGTGATGGAGCTGCGGATAGATCATGATTGGTGGGTTAGTACTTAAGCACATGTATGCCAAAGTTGCAATATGTGAGGAGAGAGTACTGGTCGGGGAGTAATCCTCCAACGGGGATTACCCGTGTCTTTCATGCTAGATTAAAGGGTCCCATGATACCGTGCGATGCTGTCCGAATCCTGATGGGGAAATCAATGCACTGGGTGACAAATTATCAGTGTCACCATGTTTGTTGTGTTTTGTTATCATTGTCTGCTTGACAGTGGGTGTGATTTAGTTGATTTTAGTGCTGGCTTCTCCTCTGACTCCAGATTTGGGGAGGCTGACCAATCATGTGTCTCCACTGGTTTCTCTCTGGAGTTTGTTGAGATAATCATCTTATCCACCAGGCACTACACAAACACACATGCACACACACAGAATCTCAAATGAGGAGATCTGGATGACGTACCTACAGCAGTCAGCAGAAAGGGAAAGGAGTATTTGGGTCACATGAAAATTGAATAGTGTTATGATGATTTTGTTGCCGGTGTTGGAGGAAACACTCCTTCACCAGAGAGGAGCCTTTTCATTTTTTTCTTAACTCCACTCTTTATGCACTCGAATTAGGCAGAGCTTGTAGGATAAAACCGACACAACTAGCAGGCAGTGCAAACATTTTCCTAACAGACTAAAATATTCAGAAGCTGCTATCTGGCTTATAGGAGCTTTCAAGAGTATTATGATTTGCAACGAGGAGGTTGCGGAGACCATATTCGCTGTAGCGCTCCATTTGCAGAGGGCAATCTGTCATGATGAAAGCCAGCAAACATGTACATTATGGTGCCTATTTACAACATGCAACCAGCTGCTTACATCGGTGCACAGTGGGGGCACATCTGCCCCCACGGCAGCAGAGAAAATGAATATTAAAGGCATCTGATGTAGAAATTATGTGTGCTCAGATATCTTTTTTAAAGCTTGAATGCTTTGCTCCTTGCAGCTTTTAATAATGTTGTTTCAAAGCTGGCATCATCATTTATTTATTTATCAAATTTTCCTGTCATGGCAATTGGGGAAAGTGTTTAGGGGTGTTTATTCAGGCGATTTGTTCCCACTAATTCGGCATGTTTTGTCATGAATCCAAGGGCTTTTTGGAAAAGCGAGGGAGGGGGGTTAATCCACTCTGTTTTCTTCTGTTCCAGCCTGTTCAGCACATTCCTATCCCTCTTTCGTTTCTCCTCTCTCTCTCTTTCCATCTCCCTCTCTCCTTTTATTTTTGGAAACATCTCATTCTCGTGAGTCAGGCCCGTCATGCTCACAAAGGCTCGGTCTAGTGGAGCTCTCGCCTCCTCCTCCTTTTTCTGTTTGCCCGTGTCTCTGCTGTTTGTGATGTTAGAGGAGAAGAGAAGAGGAAACACAACTCTTCCTCTCCTCTGCAGGCTGAACGGGGGGAAGGGAGAAAAAGAGGAAGTAATACCGTGTGAATTTTTAATTTGTATTTACATTGTTGACAAGTAATGGATGGATGTTTGCGTGAGCTGCTGAAAAAAAATAAGGCCCTGGGAAGGTGACAGGCAGCAATTTCTAACACTGAAACTTGCTGAATTTATGCTCCATTTGTGGATCAAAATCAATGTGATGATGCAACCACATTTTTGGCATCCATCTTAATTTGTCGAGCTATGTTGATGGTGGTGTTGATTGATGGTACCTGGTTTGACTGATGGACGTGTCAGCTTGGCTCTAGTCGCCCATTTGTTGTTTTATTTGCATATATTAATATATGTTTACCTTTCAACAGCAGCAGCTCAAAAGGGACAAGCTTATTAGCATGTTTGATGCAGTGTCATTTCTGTAAAAAAAAAATGTTCCTGCACATATTGCGGGCCTCACACTTGAGGATTTTTCAAACTATATAATGGAGGTAATAGGTAACAGGAGGTAATGCTATAGCCCCTTTAGTGTGTTGCATGTCTTCCACATGTGATAAAGTACTTTTAGTCTGGGGCATGTAAACCTCTCCCTCTCCTCCAGTGAACAGTACCATGGTAGCCTGAAATGATCCAGTTGCCCCCTTTAATAGACCTTCCAGTGTGATGTTCTACTATTGTTTTGCCAGCAGATCAAGTGTGTAGAATGCCGAGTCATTGAAAACATGGCACTGAACTGCACTAAACTGATCAATTTCTACCAGTCAGACCAGGCTAGGACCACAAGGGAATGGAGTCTTTACGTGAGAGGAGCTCTGACAGGGTACCATTACTGCTCCAACACAGCAACACATAGCAACGCCACATTCTGTATGTGTTATCCCAGACAGTTGAGCAACCAAAGTCGTACATCAAGCAAGAATGGGGAACAATTCCATATCCAAAGCTTAAACAATTACTGTCCTCAGTTGCAAATAACTTATTGAGTGAAAAGTAGTGTAACACAGTGGCAAACATGCCCCTGTTTTCGCTCTTTTGGAATATGTTGCAGGCATCAAATTCAAAATGAGTGAATATTTGCAGAAAAATAAAAAATACAAATAAATAAATGAAGGTCATGGATTTGAATATTTAATCATTGATCTTTGTAGTGTATTCAACTGAATATAGGTTGAAAAGGATTTGCAAATCATTGTATTCTGTTTTTATTTATGTCCCAACTTCACTGGATTGAGTTTTTTTTAAAATAAAAGCTCTCGTGCACCAAATTGTCCAAACATAGCTCCCATAAGCATACAACACTCACATAATGTATAAAGGAACTTAATATCATAAAACATGAGTATGCATGACAATTACTGCAGTGATAGTGGTGGTTATAATAACATGATCAAAGATATCAGCCAAAGGTTTAAAAGTGAAGAAGGCTTCAAGTCCTTTTTTTACTTCTTTGGAAAGTCTAAGTGAATGTACTGTATGGTAGGCAGAGGGGGAACAACCTCCTGTAATTTTTTTACCAAATGAAGTTGCTTTGGAAACAGAAAATAATTTAACAAACACCAACATCATGCAGGATTAGACAGCCTGTCAAGATGGACGTTTTTTGCCTGTTTTGCATCTCTGATAATGGGCACAAGTGTATATCTGACTCAGACAACGTTCCTGTTATCTTTGCAGGCGTATGAGAAAAAGGATGCTTCATCTTTTTCTTGTGCTAATTATAGAGATAACCTGCTGTGACAAATCAGACATTTTCTGCACTGTGTACTAACAATAATAAGGACTTTTGTTGTGCTGGGTGAGGATTTAATTTGGCTATAGGCGAGAGCTGAATACTGAAGCCTTATTTGGATGCTGCTGTGCTACAGTATTTATCAATCAAGAGAACAAGCCTGATGACTCTAATATTGAACTTTCTATGGATGCATACCTGCAGGCATCGTGTCCAAATGGCTTTAAACTTCCAAAGAAGAATCTTTGTTTTGAAGTTTTTAGTGTTTTTCAGAGTAATTGCAACCTCCAAAGTGATTTTTTTGGGGAAAAAAATGTCCCTGCAGCTCAATGAGAAAATGTTTCATTTGACTGCACAGAAAAAAGTAATTTACTACCTGTGCTCCTCTATTTTCCTCTGAAGAAATGTTTTTGCTGCATACATCTAATATACAGATAATAGAATTCATACTCTGTGGGTGTATGCACATTTCATAGGCTTTCCCTGCTTCATTTCACACATAGTGAAATATGTATAAGCTTTGTTCCTTGTGTATTTACTCTTAATTTGCATTATACACAAACATCTATATACCCTGCTGTATCTTAGATGGCAGCATCCACAGTGTAAACAGCCCTATGTTAAGTGTGGAGGGCTACCATGCATTGAATAGTCCCTTATGCATCTTGCATCTTTGTGTGTAAGGAGAGCAGAGAAAAGAATCATGAAACAGAAAAGGGCCCCGAGCGAGGCAGCGCAGAGCCATCATCATTAGTCATCAACAACAGCACATGGCTGCCTCAGAGCAGCGCGCGCTGAAAGTTTCCCTCTGAATCACTGCAGTCATTCCTCTCCAGCCACTCGGTCCCCAGTCTCTGTGGGGCAGAAAGCTTTCAGACGCTTCAGATAATGCAACAAAAAAACCTGCAGCACAGATGATGCACTGGCCTGCTTTGGTAGATTGCTTTATATACAGTATGTCTGCACAACATAGGAGTTAAGGGTCGAACTGTTTCCATCTGCTGTTGATTTAATCAAAAACTACTTGTTTCATCTATTTTCTGTACACAGCTAGAATTAATGTATATGCTACCCTTTAAGTCTTACTATGACATATTCTACTTGCATTTTTCTGATTTTTAATACTTTATTTTATAATTTGACCAAATGTAAACATGACCTTTTAAATTTCTGATTGTGCCTATGCTGTGTGAGTAAAAAAGGAGCATATTGACCCCACGCATTAGTCAATGAATTTCAACTGGAAGCTACAGGTTTGACATTTTGGCAGCTGCCATCCTGTTCCTGTAACCTGAAGTGACTGTACTGAAAGGACAAGGAGTCTACATGCTGAAATGTCTGTAACATCGACTATACAAAAGATTGGACATGCGTGACGCCAGCAGTTTGATTACTGAAGGGTTTATTTTGTCCAATCCATGGCTATCACCATGCTAAGACCTCTGTTTCAATTAAACATTAGGTGAGCCTATAAATACACAAAGAGGCTGTGTACAGGTGGGAAATAAGGTTGTTTAACAGATATACCAACACTGCACTACACTGTAGTCATGACAGTCATGTCATTTGCCTTATGCATAACCAAAAGTCCTAAATGATATCATTAGGATCAATTTAAGAAAAAATCCTGGTCGAGTCAGAGGGCACTGGTTCAACTGTTCAGTCCAGGTGATTTTTGGACCCCTTGAGCCAGGCTTACAAACATTTTAAAATTACTTGAAATTATATAAATAATTTGGTCTAATTGTTGGCTTATAACAATGGCTGATACAGATCAAACATGAAGTCATTCTTGAAAATGATGTTTTAATCCCTATCGTTTTGAGGCTTGCATTGATAGTTTGAGGGATTTAAGGAAAAAAAAAAAACCCTTAAAACAACAACACTTAGGGTGAATCCCAATTTCACCCCTTAGCCCTTCCCCTTCGTCTTACCCCTTCCCCTTGGCCCTCTGTTTTGAGGGCCAAGGGAAAAGGGTGAGAACACGCCCCTAAGAAACAAGACGCCACTCGATTCCCGTCATGTCATCACCCAGAGCTGTTCACTAGCTGTGTCGTAGGCAGATGCGACAATAGCCGTAGCTACAGCTGCAAAAGCTAGCTCATTATAACGAAAAATTTTGAAATACGACTAATAATTCAAAACATGATTAATATTTACTTGATGATTTAATAATTGCTTATAATTATGTGCTTCCTTCGTCTCTGCTCTGCCTTCTTGTCAGCTGGCGCGGTGCATTATGGGAAATTTCGCATACCCCTTTCCTGTCAAGTGAGGTCCTGGTCTGTCTTCATTTTAAGGGCTGTGTAGCCCTTAGCCCTTCCCCTTAGCCCTACGGAGAATTGGGACACCCCTTCACTAGACATGAACGCGCAAAACCAAAGGGTAAGGGGTAAGTCAAGGGCTAAGGGGTAGAATTGGGAAGGACCCTTACCCTCCACTTTCTGGATTTGGTCATATTTAGGGAGCTGGAGGAAACTGTGGAGGGCTTCATTAGGCAACAGAGCCACCAGTTGATAACCCCTGCTGTATGTGCCTTGTTTTCATCGAATGGTCTAGTTTGGTTCAGTACAGTTTGTGATGGTTTGGAGCAGCAAGCCCTGATCTTGTTCTTGTTTCCACTGCTGGCTGTACCCTGACTCGAGGATGCGAGGCGGGAGGAGAGGGTTGCGCCGGCTACATAATGTGTGATGTCACAGCTGCGCAACACTGTTCAGTGGTCAAACAAAGAACAGCAATGAAGGAACTCCAGCACTTCAGTACTCTGTGCAGCATTGCTTCGTGTGGACAAATCACTCTAAATCCAAAACTTATCATGTGTTTTCATTTTCTCTTCTGTCACATGAGAATTGACAATTTTTTGTGACCAATCAACAGATTGCAGCGGGGTGGTTTGGTATGCCCAGCACCTTTTCAGAGGGATGCCAAAAAGTGGGATGGCACAGATCTGTTAATTAGGAACCTTTCTCCTTTTCTGGCAGTGAAATCACCTCTAAATGCATGTCGTACTGAGCCAAACTGAACCAGACTGCTAGGTGGAAACACAGCAACCTGTGCTGCTACAGGATACACAGTTATTTTCAGCGTGTTTTAAAGGTTGTACGATTATCTTCAAATCCCAAGTTATTTGATTTAGCACCAGATCATTCATTAAGTAGTGTTTTAATTCTGTGCCTTCCTCTGCTCTCCTTCCTCATTATCCCTAGAAACTCAGGAAATGGGTCATTTTAGCCTCTTGATGCAGGAGGATAAACCTTCTAAGGCCTGTCTAAGTCTTAATTTTGCATGAACACACAGAGCAGAGCTGTGAGCTTGGAACATCCTGGCAGACCAGCTGACTGAAAGGGCCTTTATCTTCTCCTCATTTCTCCTCTAGTCTAAGATTAGAAGATGTTACTTTACTGTTTTTTTTCTGCCTCGAGCTCAGAGTAGAAGCAGCAAATGTTCGACTCTAGCAGAAATCCTCTCCAAGCAAGCTGCCTTCTGTGTGACATTCATGAACCTTGTGTTTTTAGAAATTCCTCCTAAAAGGCTTTTCTTGCCAGGATTTTCTTCTCTGCTCACCAAATAAAGATGCCAGCGCTTGCAGCTTCCTGGTTTTTACATCGGTTAGTGTTGCAATCACCCATCATAGCATGCACCCTAAACAATCAGAGTTCTGCTGTGTAATTAGCCATTATATAACCAATGTTAGAGTGTTGTGCATGCATGGCTGCACTTGGCATAAATAAAACTACATTATAGAGCAGGTGCGGTAAACAGTTCTTGAAACAGCATGGACTGCATACTCCTGAGTGCATTCACAGACTTCTTTAGATGTGTTGCATTAGAATCATGTTTCTCGAAGGGAAATGTGATGCTGTTGTTTAAATCAAACAAATCAAGTATCACAGGCTTAATGTGCAATCATTTTGTCACTAAGGACTTTCATCTCTTTATCATAATCAGATTTGACTTGTTTCGATGAATAATCACAGTATAATCAGCTTTTCCATGCATTTAGCTTTCCAGTTTATTCAGGCTTAATTACTTTCAAAGTCTATGGAGGCTTCTTCATTCTGTACAACTTTAGGTGTCATTTAAAGGAAAATACTCTTAATATTTTCAGAAAAAAATATGTGACTGTAACATAAATCAATCAAAAGTATAAAAGTAAATGTACAGGGTGCTTATTTTAATAGAATAAACCAAAAACATCAAAATAACCCAATGTGTTTGAAAAATATGCATCATATAGCCATGCAAAGGCAATGGAAATCAGTTACTTTTGACCTGATATTGATTCAGTCTCTCTTCATCTCTTCAAAACAATGCATGTGCCCAGCCCATAAAACCACAAAACATGGATATTAATGCAAACCATAAGTTTTGGCACATTTTCAATTAGACAGCACCCATAACACTGTTCATATCATTCAAAGAGGTGTAACAATTTTTTCATTTTATGGAATGTTATGTCACTAAATGAAGAATCATAAATATATATATAATAGAGAGCACTAGGATCTTAGCTTTTGGCTGATTCACTCTTATCTGTATGACTTCACTTTATGTGGCTCAAATGGATTCTCAAAAATGGAGGCTAGACAGACATTGAAAAACACTGGTCTCTCTCTTGACCTGTAGGTAATGCATAATGAGATTGTGCTTCTGTTTGTCAGAGTACGTTTTCATATAACATTCTAGGAGAAGATCTAATGTTGCACATGTACTTAGCTCCAGATCAATTTTTTCAGTTGTTAAAACCAATTTAACATCAAGCACTTGCTAATGTGTTCTTAGGGTTGTTTGCCTCCCACTAAAAATGTCACTCTATTTACAAATTAAAAAAATAAAATAAAAATATCTGTTGCTGATTTTTACTTTTAAATGTTGCTAAGTAACACAATACTCAAGGTCCATATGTTGTCCAGAATATCATCGTTGCTCTAAAAAAAACTCAGCTTAAACCAAATCATAGCAGTGAGGATATGAAGAACAACATAATTCAGCCCCCCCACCCCCACCCCTACCCACACACACACACACCCACACACATCGCCCCCCCACCCCACAGTCTGTTTCTTCTGTTGTGACATGTGGGTGGATATATTTGACAAAGCAGCTTTTTTGGGCCATTTTGTCCCTTTGTCCAAACATAAACAGAATTTATGTCACTGAAAACACAAATGTTGGAAAACTTCTGCCAAGGTGAGGACTTTTAAAAACTCACTTAAGTATGTCTCCATGTGGACAGAAAAACAGTGTTTTGGGCCTAAAATGTCACCTTGCGCCAACCTCTCCTCAGAGTGATGTCGCACTGCAACATTTTCCATTGTTTACGTGTTGCAGCGGTCGGACACCAGTAAACTGTTGACATTCTGAATGTTGCTTCTTTAAGTATTTACATGCTCACACATAATTTTGTCACTCCCTCGCTATGACACTGCTTTTGAAACACTGACGATACAAAAGCTGCAGATGTTTTATTAATGTGTTATTGTTTCATAAGTGACCGTCTTGACTGGTGACCCATGGCCGCTTGCATTCATGGTTGCTGTGGTTACAACAGTTGTTGAAACCAACAAGAGTATTGACAAAATGTTTTAATAACAGAGTCTGATCAAGATTATCAGATATGTCTAAACTAAAATATAAACAAAGAAATATTTTCTCAATATACCTCCAATTGCCAGTTAACATGGCCACAAGTTAAATAAAACTGCTTTTGCAAAGAAGTTGCAAAAACCAAAAAGGAAAAGGAGCTGCACATGCGTTTCTTATCTGGAAAGTCCTGACAGGGACTTTAAACTCTCTTGTGAACAATGATGTTCTGTCACATATGTTTGTTATTTCTTGCTGCTACTTTTCTTTGTTAATTCTTTTTTCTTTTTTTTTTTTTTACATTTTATTTGGAATCACGTTAGCTGACATTCATACAACGTAAGTAAAAGCAAACAGATAAAGAAATAAATAAGACACGGGATGTTATGCTATATGAAAGAAAAAAGAACTATAATAAAGTGAGTTAAATACAGGTATTTCCATATCATAAATGACATTGTGCCAGTCCTCTAGAGAGGGAGCTGCTGGTTTAAGCCATTAATTTTATTTCCTTCCTGGTAGCAATACTAAGTATTCGACTTAGGCACTTTGTTTTATTATTTGTAGCTGAGGGCAAAATTCCAACAAAAATTGGTCCCAGATGGAGATAACAATTGACCCAAATATGCTGCTACTTTTCATCTCTGTCTTCCTATAGTAGAGTTTAATTGTTATATTACATATTTTCTCTATGTTTATTCCCATGATAATGAATTGCTCTTAATCATATTGGTTTAATTCACTGCAGTATTTTCAATAACTTTCTTTCCTGCAGATTTAAGAAGGAAAGGTCATTTAAGCCTCCAAAAAGGAGGGGAAAACATGCTTCAATTAACATAAATCCTCTCTGAGAAAAGACTCAAATTTCTAGGCACTTCATTTTGATCAAATTTTAGATATCCGTGAGGGAATTTGTGATGGCAAACACGCACCAAATTTGAAAATAAGCAACATGCTGCCAGCCCTAAATATTATTCATGCTGGACTTCGATGAACTGATATCTGCATCAGTTTAAAAAGGCCAATAGTATATACTAAAAATGCATGACAAATGGCGATATCTGATGACTGATTTATCTGCTTTTTACAAACTTATTATCACTGATACTGGGATTTTTTTTTCAAGCGCACAAAGCTTTCACTTATAACTACAACTGACCTGTTCCTTTCATGGTTATAGTCTATTTATGTTTGTGACAGATGTGAAGCAAGAAACAAAATCGGACATTCAGTGATGATGAGGGAAACTGTTTTGATACATTTGTAAATTCTGTCAATATAACAGCCAATATAAGGGATATTTATGGCCAGTTATTACCTGCAAAATAATGGCTGTAAATATCTGTAAAAATATTTATATTTGATATGATACTGAATATAAACTTTTAAATTATCTGTCATACCGATATCACCCTGATATTACCATGCATCCCTAGTGTAAATCTTTTAATGTATGAATAAGTGGCCATTTTGCAGTTTTGGTCAAATTAATTACTGTAAACTTGCTAAAGACACATTTTTTTTCCAAGAATAGTGTGTTCATTTTACATCCACGCTTTTAACAAAACTAAAGCTCAAAGGAGGGCTTTATTTTTTTATCTTATTGACCAATTCAGTACAAATCTTGCTCTAAAATCATATAAGGGTCAGAACTGCTGCATTTCTTTCCAGCCCGGTGCAGTTATCTTCCTTCCAAAGAGCCTCTTTTAATGGCTTTTCCCTCGTCAGTTAACTGAACCATCTCCATTTGTGCGAAGACACATCGAGCCCCCCTCTCCATCTCCTGGGACAAGGACTCGCCCCGGCTAAATAAGATCACAATTCTGATCGTACCCTCCAATTATTTCAATGAACAATGGGTTACATCAGCACGAGGAACAAAAAGCCAACGTGTCACTTGTTTTGGTGGAACTGAAAGAGAGCGCAGAGGGGAAAGCAGGGGATTGATGTATATGTGTGTGTTTGGATGAAAGGACACACTGATGCTTTTATGTGTGTTTGTGTTTGTACATCACATGTACATCATATGTACATCTGAGGCTCTTTAAGACATGTTGGGCTCTGCTTTTTATGCATGTCTTTCCTAATGATGGCCATGTTACAGAGGACATTCATCTTTTTATCAATAACTTTGGTCAAAAACATGTTTTTCTAGACTGCTTATATATTTCTTCAGTTACTGTTACACACGAACCCGCCATTTTATAAGAGCACCCTGAGGACTAAGCTCTGAGCCCTTAGTGGCATCAGGTTTGTGTTCATGAGGACTTAAGATCATGAATAACACGAGTAATGGGACACACTGGGACATCACACTTGCCCTGGAAAAATTTTAAACAACGAGGAAGAAAGCTTACTAAGTGTCTATTTGTGTTTCTTTCATTAAAAACAAGTAAATTGAAGCACAATTTCAAAAGGAAAGAATCGTAAATATTAATACTTGACTGAAAATATTCAGGTAACTCCTCATTTTTTTCAAAAGAACCAAAAAACAAATTAACAATCAATTTTAATTTTCACTAAATGTTCTCCCATCACATCCATCTTTGTGTTACTTATGATTACTATCATAATTTTAACAGGAATACTGCCTTTCTATATGACAGTTTCTGCATATTTAAGCCAGGGCCTGGATGATCAAATTCTTCAAGTCATCAGTTTTTTCAATGAACTCTGGATAAGTGAGAAAGGAAGTCTGCTGACCCCAGGTGGAGCTGATTTTTTTCATTATATCTCACCCATTTATCATTAATAAAATTTTATTGAGGATTCCTGATTTTAGACATGAGTGATATGATTGACATGGCTAAGTGTCCAAGCAAGGTTGCTGTTTGTCAGATGGCCGTAAATCCCCTCAATATGGCCTCCCTGTCTGAGTCTGTTGAGCTGAAGTTCAAGTTCAATGTTCCAGCGGCTCCACTGATAATAAAATGGCTTCGTCCAAATCTTTTTACAGTCTAAAGCTGAGACGCCAGACAAAAAGTCTGCTTCCAAGCCCATATGGACTTCATGATTTCACTGTGGAGCAGTACTATGCACTCACACATTTACCTTAAATGCACTATAGGTCCAAGAGTCTGTCAGTATGCTCTTTTGGATTGAGCTATCCTGAGCACAGTCACCAAGACCAACCATGCACAGCTGCTTGGACCTCATCGTCTATAAGCAAAAAATCACTGATTAAACAAATAAATAGAGAGCAAAACATTTTAAGTCTAAATAATTCAAACAAAAAAGGAGGGAGACTTCTCTGACAAATTAATAGCCTGCTTGGCTTGCACCTTTCTGGCCTTATTTATGAGCATCCAGCTGAACCTTCATAAAGCCCTGCCCTTTGTAGTAAATGTTACCAGGTTGGACAAAATCTGTTGTTTCTGACCTCTCTAACATTTGAAACAATTGAAATTAACTCATGTTTTGACTATCTATATTTTTATTTTAATACATTTGATTATTTTTGAATTGTGGCCCCAGTGAAAGAATAAAGGAAAAACTACAGTGGGCTGTATGAATAAAACTCTTTATAAATCTGAATGAAAAAAAAGTGTGTCTGATGTCTGATGTTCAACCTGATGAATGACCTTAAAGAGGCCATTGACCTTCATTAAACATTGATGGTTCATTTCAACAAGTTAAATATTCTTTTCTGTAGATATTCCTTAAACACCAAATGCAGTACTAATATGTTTTCTCTTAACTTTGAGTGTAGGTAAGATTTCTTTGGGATTTTCAAAGTAACAAGATTAAGATAATTTCCCCACAATGCATTAGATAGACTATGGGTTAATTACTTTTTATATTCTTTGAGTGATACAAAGGCTTTCTGAATAATAGCAGTTAAACTTTGGAAACAGAGGAAAAGTCTTGTTTTAGATTCAAGAAACTAGTTTGATTTAAAAAGAAAAGTATTTTGATATTCGTAAGACCCCTGCCAGTCATGGGCCCTTAGAACTGTCCTAACTTTTACCCACATAACGGCACAGAGCGAGCATTAGATTGGGGAATAAAGGTGATTTTAGTGATTTGTCACTAAATTGTCAAAATTGTCACGGTTATTGGTGCCAGGTAGACTTGTCTGAGTATTTCAGAAACTGCTCATCTTATAGAATGAAAAAAGGAAAATCTCCATTGTTTACCTCAGTGAGCTGAGGTCAGAGGAAAATGGCCATCGTGGTGCAAGATGAAAGAGAGGCATTGACTGAAAATACTACTCTTACAACTAAGGTATGCAGAAGATCATTCCTGAACACCCAACATGCCCAATCTTGACGCAGATTGGCCACAGTGACAGAAAACCACACTGGGTGCCACTCCCGTCAGCCAAGAACAGGGAACTGAGGTTGCAACTCGCATGAGCTCACCAGAACTTGACTTGAAAATATTATATGAAAATGTTTCCTGGTCTAATGAGCCTCATTTCCCACTGTGACATTTATTTTTGGATTTAGATTTAGTTTTAACGACATAAAAGCACAGATCTATCCTGTCTTTGGACTCTGACTGTGTTCTGCCTTAAAAGCAAAATGTAGATGGCAAAGCCTAAAACTGCTGCTTTTTAACATGACATTACTGCTGAAATTGAGCCCTCACTTTACAAAGAACATTTTTTGACATACTCTTGTTTTCTAATTTACATATTGACATGATCATATTGATCTGTAGTTGTTGTTTTACTTTATTTGAGTCTAATGTTATTAAATACTGTACTGTTACATTACCAAAAGAAAAAGCTATAAGTAACTTTTCACACTCTTGTTTTCTTTGTAGAACAAAAACCATAAAGTGCGCTCATACTGACACAAAATACTCAGTACATTAGAGAGGTACTTCACTTTTGAGTAGATTGATAGAGTGCTATTTTTGCTCGTAAATGGGTATAATTTCTATGTGCTTTTTCTTTAGTATCCTTCATTTCTTTACTCTTTCAACTCCTGATTAAAATACACCAACAGCAAACAATAAAAATTAGTATGCATGATTGAAGTATTGCATAAAATCCTGCGTGGATCCAGTGTTAATATAATCAGTTTCATCAGTAGTTTGCTCAGCAGCTGAGGGCTGCGGCGTGTCACTGATATGATTACCTACTCATCCACTGCTCTGATCTCATTGTTCCCTAACATGGAGGTGACTGGATAATACATGCATAATGATGTCAGAGTGTCCTGCAGAAAAAGCTGCCGGGGTTGCACTGCAAACAGCCTGCATCTGAGCCCAACAGCAGAGGATCAAACCATCTAATTGAGGAGGTTTATGCCCACATAGGAGTCAAACATTCATACACTATGATTGACTATTTTGTATCCCTAGTTTGTTAAAGTAAATAAGTAGGTGTTTCTTTGTAATTCTTAGCTACTATTAACATGAATAAAACGCTGAGAATTTATTTTATCCACAAGGGACCTGTTTTTAGGCTCCAAACAGGGATGTGCTGGTCTTGGATCTTGTTGTTGCTAAGCAACAATTCTAAAACTGGATTGAAGCGTGCCATCTTTTCTTGAATTTTGAAATATTTTTATCTTCAAAGCACCACGCAGTGTTGGAAGAGCACAAAAAGCATGTGCGCTTCTTTGCAAACATGAGATAAATGAGGTCAGCCAGTTGAAGACAGATTCCTCATTGATGTGGAGCTAATTGTATCAGTGGTGTAGTATGGTGACTAATGAGAGACAAATTCAGCTTGATAAAGGCAAGTGTGGATATTAATATGGACATAAAACTTTATGGTGTCACTGATAATAAACAAGTCCTTCGAAAATCATCTTCAGTTGGATAAAAATTAGAACATTTATTTGTACAAGTTGTGTTCCTGGTTTATTTTAATTTCTCAGTTTACTAATTGAATACAAAATGATATTAAGAAGATATTAACTCTCATTCCCTATTATTAAAAAAGCTACACAGAGCACATTAGGGTCCAGAAAAATAAAGAATTGGAAAAATGACAAAAAAAAAAGCCAATTTTGATCTTCAACTTCCATTGCATCAAATATTTTCACCAAATTCAAACTTGTCAATAAAAAGGGTTTTCAATTTAAAATTTTCAGAGTTGAACCCTTTCATGCCATTTAGAAAATATGATGCATCAACAGTTTATGATAAAGCACACAAAAATGAGACATCTTGTAAGACTCGATGGTATAAGGAGAAATCTTTCTTGTCAATCAGTCATGACTGGAACATGTACATTTTTGTGAAATTCACCTCTGTGTCTTTTTGTACAGTGTCAGTTCAAAGTACGCACAATATGAGAAATATCCTTTAGTGGTAAAAATGTGTCCATGACCGGTCTATTAACCCCAACATGAACACCCCCGACCCCGTTGTTTGCTTCCCTTTTCAGAAAACATGAGCTCAAACAGCCTATTTGAAAACTTCCTCTTTATATCATTACAGGATGGAGCATCTCATGGAAGACAGTCTCTGAGCCAGGTGTAAACATTAGAGCACAGAGCTGGAGCCACATTCACTTCTAGAGAGGGGTGTGCTCAGACACAGCTCATGAGGCACAGACACCAAAGCAGTCCGATGTGGGGCTGAAACACAGGGATTTAGAGGGCATGCCGAAACCAATACCTGATTGGGATTGGGAAGGTATTTCAAAAACATGCTCACGGAGACATTTGGGACCAGTGTTGGCTTGTTCAAAAGATGTATAATATGGAACCTGTAATAATAATAAATAATAATGATAAAAATAATCACCCTTAGCCTCTTAAGTCCAAACAGTGGACATATCTTTGATTTGATAAATATACTTTTAATTTTATTTTGTACTTGCATATGATAAAAGTTGTACCAACATAGCTTCGTCTATTAATGAAAAGCAGCTTTTGATTTGTAGATCTTTGAACTTTTTATTTGCTTTGAACTTCAGCCTTTTAAGCTGTGTTTACTGTGTTATACCTATGATATTATAATATGGAACAAACACACACGATTTGTTTCCATTTACAAAGTGATATATTTATTTTGAATTACCACAGTTTCTGACATGTCAGTGGTTATCAACACAATCATTTTGTCATTAATTTTGAACATTTTGAACATGCAAAATCAAACATGGGAAGTCACCATAAACAAACACATGCATATACAAAAAACAAAAGAAAACAATCAAGGTATACCACTGACAACATCCTGCAAGAGCAGCAAGTCAACATGCTCGAAAAGGAGTTGGAAGAAGTCTAAACTTATTTAATTCTATTCCTTTTATTACCATGTCCTTTCATGATGTTTTTAATGTCTACATATTTATAATATTTACAAGATTCAAACACCAATTTAGGAGCCAGTTTTCCTTATAACATATTGACTATGTGAATTGTTATAAGCTACTTACACATAATTACAAACATAACATATATATGTAGTTGTAAATGTATATATATATATATATATATATATATATATATAAATATATATATATATATGTATGTATATGTATGTGTGTATATATATATATATGCACACACATTTTAGACATATATATAAACATATAGATAGATATATAGATATAGACATAAATATAGATATATATAGATATATAGATATAGACATAAATATAGATATATATAGATATATAGATATACACACTTAATTTCTATATATATGATACACCCCAGCTCAAACGCAGAAAAAGTCATTACATAGTCAAGACAATATATTGATATTTTCTTGGACTCTGCCATTACTCTCCTGGGATAAACTGCTGCTATTCGTCTTATATTTATCTAAAGTTTGTGTTTTGAATGTTCTTTTAAATTTGCTGATGGTTTTACTTTTCGTTAATTCATCTGTTAAACTGTTTAATAACTTAACCCCTGAGATTGACACACACATACTTTTTAATGTTGTTCTGATGTATTTTAAAGATCAGTTCCCCTCTTAAACTAAAGCCCTCCTTCTCTATCTGTAAACAGTTTCCTTATTTTGTCTGGAAGTAAATTATTTCTTGCTTCGAATATTTTTTGTGCTGCTTTAAACTGGATCAGTTCTTGAAGTTTTATATATTAGAGTTTTAAGAAAAGTCTATTTGTGTGGTCTCTAAATCCTGCTTTGTTTGCGAATCTGATGGCTCTTTTCTGGATTTTAATTATTGTTTTCATTCATTTTAATTTTGTTTGTGCTTTTTGAGCCTTAAGAAAAATCCCCTTTATAAATTCTTTGTTGGTCACAGGAAGAACTGCATTCTTGCGCAGGGTGAGAATCAGAAAGCAGTATGCTCCTGATGGTTGGAGAAAAGCCAAAACTACAGATATAAGTTAAAAGTATATTAAAGGCAATACATGTTCTAATACTTCTGGGGCAATATGGTCAAAATCTGAGGAATAAAGGTGTCCTTGCATGATTGTTTTTGTGCTTAATGAGCTCAGTGTGATTATTTTGATTGCTAGAGCACCATAGGCTTATTATGACGAAGGAAGTTCAGTTTCAAATTTGTAAAGAAAATGCACATTTCTGAAACTTCAAAAGGAACCAGTGGGACCTGAGGGTTAAATGGTATTTGTTGATTGTTTGTTTGTTTGTTATTTTGTGGAACATTGTGTAACTTGATATATAAAGTAACCCTCAACATACACTAGGAAGTGAGCTGTGGCCTGCAAATGCGTCATGTCAATTTGCTTCGAGGAGTTCAGGTCCCCAGGAAAATCCAGAGAAAAAAACCCTACCTGTCATACTGGCTGGTGAAATAGGCAGCAACAGTGACAGGGTTTTCACAGAAAATTGCAAGTCTTTGCCAATTTTGTCACTGAATTGACACCTTCCGGGAAAAAAGTTTCTGACAGGAGGCCAACAGGTCACAGGACTAGTTGCTGCAATGCTTTACTTTAACAAACAAAAAAAACAGGAACTCCCCAAAAGTACTTCTAGATTAATTAAAGAAACACTTACATTCATTTTAAAGTAACAAAGATATCTAACTTTAGGATTTTTTGTTTAACAGAAGACTAAGTTATTAATCACCAAACTACATTTCATGATGATGAAAAATATGAACTTTAAAAATAATGAAAAACATATTGTTTATTTAAGTCCTAAAGTTTTAAAACCTAAAGCAGTAAAACCTGCTCAAGAATGTTGCAAGAATGCCTTTTAAACATGTCCTATAACAAAAACATAATTTCTTTACTTGTGAAATGGAACAACCAGAAAATTTACATTAATGGACGAATTTAATTTTGTAATCACAAAAAAGGAAGCAGTAATCTCTGGTCTAGGATGCTGCAGTCAAAACTGTTTAACATGCCACTACTACACACATTAGAGAGAAAATGATCATTTAACATGAGCTCCAACCACCTAATCTTATTTAGTTGAGAAATGAAATTATGTCTCATAATCATAACAATTGAAGCAGTAGTGTCTGCTCTAGGATGCTGTATTGAAACTGTTAAATCTTCCATTACTACATCCATTAATACGAAAAATGACATCATTAATTAAATACTACACCCACCAGATCAAACTTAGGTGATTAATGTGACTGAGTCAAAAAATCATAAAAACTGAAGCAGTTATCCCTGCTGTTGGATGGAATAAGCATACCTGGTAAAACAGATATCTTTTTCTTTATATTGAAGAAAGCAACAACCGCTTGACAAATTATACTGATAAGTTAAATTAAAAAAACCATAGCAGTAATTCTTGGTGTAGGATTCTGAAGACAGTGCTACACCCACTCAAAAGAAAAATAATAATCCCTTCAAAGAAATCCTACCACCACCAACAAACTGAAGTAACTAATGTAAATAAGTCTAACTATCACAAAAACTGAGACAGTAACCCCTGCTCTAGGATACTATGAGGATATCTGGTAACATCCATGAACAAAGACAAAGACTTCTTATCTTTATGTTAAATAAATTCTACAACCACCAGAAAAAAGACAAAAATTTTAATTAAAAAATGAAGCAGTTGTCAAGCTCAAGGATGCTGTAGTAATCAGTGTATTACACCCACCTTTACAAAAACTAATCTCTTAAAAACATGCAACAACCACCCATTTAAACTTAAATGATGAATGTAATTAAGTCATAACATCATTAAATACTGAAGCAGTAATCCCTGCTCTTGGATGGTATGAACGTACCTGATAAATGTACTATATTAACACCCATTGACAAACAAAGGAGATCTTTTAACTATCTATAACTTAAAAATCATTTATAAAAATTTAACTTTTCAAATCATAATTTTGAAAAGTGTCAATTTCTTACTGTATATTTAAGTTTCCGTCTCATAAATTTGAAATTTCTCTAATGGCTGTTCTAATTCATATATTCTATCACATAATTTCTTTTCAACATTATTCCAACGGCCACTACCGTGCTCTTGCTTACTCTCTCATAAGTTTGACTTTTTGTCAGATAGTTGGGGCTGAATATTTAGAAATATTAGAAATATTATCTATACCTTATAAGTTGATATTTGTTGGCTTTTGTCTTAGAGCTATGAGTTTTCAATCTCCAGCAATTATGACTTTTTTGTCATATAATGTTTTTTTTACCACATAATTTGGACTTTTTGGGCTCTAATTTCCTGGCGCAACTCAGGGTGGGGCAGGGTGGCGCATCCCGCGCAGTGGTAATTTCATCCGGCTCACTGCCGTGCGCAGCCAATTTGGCAATTTGGTAGACCGGCTGCGCCGAGATGGGTGTGACGGCGCACCAGGGGGAGGTGTCCACAGATTCAGCTTGGCGCAGTGACAATTTGGTGCCAAAAAACCGCGCGGAAGGTGCGCTGGAAGCCCGCCAGCTCCAACCTGGTCTATTCTCGGCGCAGACAAGGTGCACTCAGGGCAATGGTAATTTGGCTGACAGGCGCACAGTGCGCACACGTCACCAAAACCTCACAGGCAGGTATCCAGAGTGTCAGGCACATTTCAATGCAATAAACAATCACAACAACCACTATTTGATGTAACCGTCTGAACCAGCATATACATTTGTATCTATATTAATTGTCCCGTCACATCTGATGTCAGATCAGAAACGTTTGTCATAACTAACGAGTTCATATCTCTTAAGCCAACCACAAACAGCCACATCATCCGATACAGAGTATCTGGCTTCTCTCATCTCATGAAATTCAAAAGAAAAAAAAAAAGAGAGAGATGCTCGCTGAATAAATGTAACTCACTCGGTGTCTTAAGGATTTACCTGCGATTGCCCATATTTCTCTGTTTTAATCTATTTTCGTAACGTGATCTAAAAAGATGGAGTACATTATTGCAAGGAGGATGAGGAGGAGATATAATTTCAGCAAAGGTTCTGCTATTTGGTGATGACAGACCAGTAATGCAGGTGGATCACAAGCATGATGAATGGATTAGCCTGCTGCTGTGTTTAAATGTAATTATCACTTAATTTTGTACTCATATTATGACACAGGAACAGATTACATCTGTCCCGTGAGGTGGCCCACACGGTGACGCGCATCGTGGCTCTGATGCGCGGCCCGGTGGCTCCTGCACTCTCCCAGTTTCTGTAAAAGTGACAGCAGCTCTGACCTTCATCGCCACTGAGGTGAAACTGTCACTGCGCCTCGCCCGCGGCGCATTTAAAGGCGAGGAGAGGCGTTCAATTGATTGGTGAAGATCACACTCGACTTTGTTAAACCCACTCAAGTCTTATCTCCTCCCTCTCTGCTACGTGCGCCGGTAGGAGAGACGGAGGCGTGGGTGCGCCTGCCTGCACCAGACTGCGCTGAGCACGAAACTTGCAAAATGCCCTGGACCCACCTGTTGGTGGGGCGCAGGCGCGGAGCAGGGCAGGTGCGCCCCGCCTGCGCCTAGTCTACGAAATTAGAGCCCAATATGTCATATATGTGACCTTATCCTATAACTAGGGCTCAACAATATCTTATTAACTTTGTTATTTATCTCATAATTGGAATTTTTGATGTTATTCTCTTTATTCTGACTTTTTATCCCATAAATATTACTTAGAACTTCTGATCCTTATTTCTTTTTTTTCTGTGCTTTCAAAAATAGTGTTATCAGTGAGTTTACGTTAGAAGGGCATTGCATCATTTTCATTTCAGTAACTTGACCTCAAAATGAGCTGGAAAAAAAGAATATCAGATGCAAGCTGATCTAAAGAGCTTTGGTGGATTATTAAACAGTATAGCGCAGACTGATAGCATACATAATAAAATTGAGGCTAAGTGGAGGGAAAATCTTCCTTTGCGCAGGGTTTTACACATGCTGGATTGTATTTGGCGCTTTTCTAGCAACACTCACTGAAGTGGTTCAACAAGGCATCAGTACCCTCACTTCATTGTATGCCTTCTGATTTAAGCGCTCTGCCCTCACTCGAACCCACAGAGCAAAAGCTGAAAATAAAGCCCATGCATAATTGAGTCATCTGGACTGAAATAACAGCTACCAATTCAGTGGAAGAAAGAAAATCCTCTGAGGTACCAGGACTGCGATCACAGAGCAGGGACAAAGGTAGATGTCATGTTGGCGTACAAAGCGATAACTCTGGTTTTCAGAGCTGGTGTCGGGGAGAAGTGAATTGTGTTTGTGACAGGTCACTCACAGGACATGGTAATCAAATCAGTGGAAGTTAAAGTAAATATGTGAGTCTATGAAGCCTGGGGGATTGCTTTCTGTGTTTCTTTGCTGTTGGGGATTTCATTAAGAAAGCAGGGTTTGTACTCAGGCAGGGGCTGATGATGCACACGAACACAGCAGCTTTGAAATGGAGCTGTCAGGCTGAGGAGTGTTGATCAGGGAGAGAGAGCTCAAGTATTTCTGACTAGTCTCATCTGTGTTTTTTTTTTTTTTTTTAACACTGTCTGCGTTTTCTTCCCCTCAAATCAATATATTCTCATCTGCAGCCTTCTGCAGTGTTATTGTTCAAGGTGTACAAAAACCCAGCTTCAGACTAAGGGGCACAAGACCCGCCCCATCATCTGGGTCAGGTAGAGCCAGGCTTGATTTTTTTTTTTTTTTTTTGAGACTGAGGGGAGAAAAAGCTATGATGACCATAAACAAATGTATTTAGCAAGAAGAAGATTCACACATAGTAAGTCTTCAACAAACTATTACTGTATGCAGGCATGGCGCATGCATGATGCACGCTCAGCACAAATTTAAATTCCTCTCAGCTTTGTGCATTACCTATACAGCAGTCCATCTTAACACAGAGCACACAGATTACAAAGAAAGATTACAAATGGAGCTTGAGGATGTGAAAAGAAAAGTCTGATCTGGAGAATTGACCCTTCAACTTGTTTTGTCATAGGACACATTGTATGTGTCTATGTTGTGCTTATTAAGGTCTCTGCCATCAAACAACAGGGAAATTGCAATTTACAGGCAGGGTTGGGCAATTAATCACATTCTAATTGCAATAGCAATTACTGTCGCCCAAATTATGAAAACTGAGTAATTGAGATTTAAAGATTACCCTGCCTCAAGACCTGTTGCCCTTGTTCCATCTATTTTTTACTTATAATTATTTTTTAGTTTTTTATTCATTGCTTTTTCTTTATTGTTCAAAATGATAGTTAAGATGTAGCACATGTTGTAACACCTATTATTAATCCTGTTTTATAACTGTGATCTCAATATCTATCACTTCAATCAAGACTTTTGCCCTAATCAAGCAGCTCTCTGTGCAAGCCCGAATTATTCAAGCCAGAGTAATTGCTTTGAATCAAGCTTGGGCAGGGTCATGCTGGATTTTTTGGGCACGATCTATATTCTTGTGCACAGCTATCTGAAATACATTATACTAATTGGTTAAATAACAGCCACACAATGTATATTTGTAATTCATTATGAGTGGACTGTTAACATGCATGAAAACTCAGCAGGTTGAAACTAGACTAGTCTGTGGTGTTTACATGGTGGCAAACATGAAGTGAAAACATGAAGACATGATGAAACCAGATGTGCTCCAAGACTACAGGCATTATTGGAAACGGTCATCCCCGTGTTTTCAATCAACATAGAAATTATGATCATTAGATCCTGTTCAGTATTACTGGTTCATCATACAATTTACTATAATCCTGCAAAATCACAGATATTATTTGTATTCCTATAAAAATGGATGGTGTTAAGGCAAAACAGTCACCAAATATTGATTTAATTTATATTTTCTTCTGTTTGTTCATTGCAAGTTGATGAGGATAAAAAATAAAAACTCTTAATTTTGAAATCATGTCACCTGCTGGTTGTGTATGTTTTCAGTTTTTGAAGTCCTTCTATTGAATGAAGAGTCTTCTGGATTGTCTGAACGTGAATAACCTACTATATGTAATCATTTGGCCCTTGGCAGTGAGAGTAAAATGATTGTGGCCCTTTTGATGACTCAATCTGCTCATCCATTTTGTAACATGTACATAAATAATAAAATCATGTAATGAAATATTAGTCTCAGATATTTTTCCTCTGGAGTTGATCTCTTCTTTTCTCTCCTCTGACTTAGCCTCTGCATCGGTGTCAGCCCAGGTCCTGCAGCTGGCCTGACTCTCATTAGCACAAAACAATCCATTGCCCCCCACACTCTGTTAATGTGGCATGACACATGCAAGTGTAGCTCCTTGCGATGCTAGTCTCATCTCATATGAGTTGCTTATACTGTCCATTTGGGTTTTTCAGTGCTTAATTATTTGCCTGCCCAAGTGACCCTTTGCTAAGTCCACCCCTTTAAGTACTTTTGCTCAGCTTTAGCAGCAGATATTCTAACTACAGGCATGGGATTTGAAAAGAGACAGAAAGGCAGGAAGTACACAGAGTGCAGCACATAACTTCATTAATTTCTGAGACACATACAGTAAGGCATCACAATCCAGGCAGTAAATAAATGACCTAATTTCTGTTGCTCCAGAATTTTGGTTTATGATAAATAGGATGGTTGAAGGGAAATTTCTAAGTGACAGAGATTTTTAAAAAGCCTCTGTTTTCTTAAAGGTTCACTCACAGTTTGAGAAAAGGTATCAGCTTTTTCTGTTGCAAGTCTACGTTACTCCAATATCATGTGACTTGAGGTGAGCTTTAAGTGGAATGAATGCATTTTAAAGAAAGTCTTGAACTTTGACTTCATGGCCTCTTGAAAACAAATGAGCTTTGGACCTTGCATTATATTTTGACGGTCATGTCCCTTAACTCATTGGTGAGTATGGTTGTGCAGGTAAATATGGATGTCTCTAGTTCCATCATGTACAGAAGTAAACATGAACCATGGGCACATTTCATCTTCTGAGTTGCACGAGAGATGTTGCAGTAGGAAGAGGATTGCAGTGTCTAATAAATGATTAAGACATCCATAGAAGAGGCATTGTTTGTCCACTTGGTCAAAATTTGACTACGCACAGAACAATTTACTAATGTAAAAGCAGACCAGCAGGGAAGAGGAGTGTCGAATGCAATCATGCTTGGACATAAGACAAATCTAAGAATTTGAAAATGCTCCAAAAATCTCCTTTTAGAAACCCTTTAGCTATTTAGCCTCACTAGGTGGCTTGATTTTTTTTATGTTGAAAGAGTAAAGTCATAAAAAACAGTGGCTTGACTTCAACATATCTCTAAATCCTTTCATTTTGTTGGCAAAACTTGCATAAGGAGGACACAGCTTGATTCATCCTTGAAGTACCTCTTTTTCAAACAGTTGATTAAAGTTTTACAAGAAAAAGAGCTTTTTTAATGAGTGCTTACACATAAGTTGGCAAAATGACACCACCCTAAGTAACAAGTTTGGCTGAGGTTGCTGGACAGAGATATAAAAGCGAGGAAAACTTCTAACACATTGCAATATTATTAAGTGCCAGCTGTTAAACAGTCCTGAACCAGGCTCCATCCAAAAAAAATGACTTCATTGTTTATACACTAGTTATCTTAGCATGCTAATGTTTTCAGCTATCATCAAACAGACAACAAAACTCATCCTTCAATTTAAATTTCCACTTTTTAGAAAATTATGCTCATATTCTTTGAGGTTGATGATATTCTCAAGGCCAGATGGGAGCTGTGGGAGGTCTGACGTGGCCCAGGGGCAGCCAGTTAATGATCACCGCTCTTCAGCTTTTGTCTTTTATCAATGCAGCACATTCACTTTGTTAGAACTTTGTGTCTATAGATACATCCTCTCATTCAGTGCTGAAAAAAAGTCTTTAAGTTTTTAACTTTGCCACTTTGTTGTGTTATCTCTTGCAGAAATATGTATAAAATTACACTCTGGATTTACAAGTTCAGACGCAGTTATTAAGAATTTGAAGTGGATATGATTTGTGATTGTAGGGTTCATGATTGTAAGGTTAAACTATAGTCATGTTTCCTCTGCTTGCACACCATTGCAGATTTTAGCCCTCTTATTTAAGCCTCTTCTTTTGTCATGTACTTTATGTCATAATATGCCCAAGTGCCTTCGAATGATGACTTTTTCATCTAATAATTATAAATTTTACCTCAAATTGATGACTTGTATTACGTCTTAGTGTATTTAATAATGATTTCAGAATTTGGATTTTCTTTAAAATGAAGCGCAGATGTTTTTTGGTTGTTATAAATTCTATAAGTGACAGAAATTGCAAAAATTATTGGTTTATTTAAGTTTATGTATCTGGGGGTGGGAAGATCTTAGACATGTGACCTACATCAACTTTAATAAAGTGTGAGCTCTGCTGCTCTGATGAACTTGCTTCACCGATGAAAGAAGACATACATCTTTCTACATAAGAATATTCGTATAAACTACACGTCTTTGGCATTTTGGGCCCTCTTCCAACACATTGACTATTATTTAAATGATTACAAACAGCACTGCTCACTGGAACGTCACATTAGGAATATTTCCATATGTGATAGTGGAGAATCCTTCACCTTACACCCCTTGCAGAATTGAAGTTGACAATGGTATGGACAGATTTATGCAGATTTTTTAAAAACAAAATAATGCTGCTGTTTTAAAAGTAAAAACAAAGTTTTATTCAATGTTCTTGGGCAGAATTTTTATGAAGATATTGTGAAGGGATATTCTGATCATAACCTAGAGCAGGGGTCACCGACCTGTAGCTCTTGATCTACTGGTAGATCTTTTAGACTCTGCTTGAAGATCTTTAAGAGACTAGATAGGCCTTAATCTGGCATGCTGGATGTACTGAATAACCGACTGTATTTATCTATCCGTGGCAGATATGGAGCTGGTAAATCCAGTTGCTTTGCAAGGCTAATTGAGTCCAAAAGACCTCCTTACATCCAGTTAGTTTTCTGTATGAGCAGGATGCTCGTACTTAGTTTTATGCTTATTTTGTCCCAATGTTCAACTTTTAGAGTCATGAGCTCTGTTTTGAGTGAGGCTGCATAAGTAATAAAATGCAAATGTGACTTCAAATCCACTGAATCTATATTATAATTCCTTTACTTTATCAAATTGATGGTCTGAAGATTGTTTCTACTGTCTTAAATGGGGAAGTACCTATTATTTGTGGTATCTTGGTGAATTTTTGTGGGTGGATCTAGCTTTCTCTGGTTGAGTCACAGGGGATCTTCAGTTAAAAAGGTTGGCGACCACTGACCTAGAGCATCTGACAGCATTAGTTCAGGATTTGCTCCTTTCTGGGTTTTATTTCATAGGCTGGGCCAAGTGAAGTACAATTCAGGCTCATCTCCTTACATGTTCAATGCACAATATTAATAAAATATATATGTATATTTTATTTGAGATACAAGAGATAAAACTGGACATAAGAAGCTGTCAATCCAAACCGTCAACTTCCCAATGATGTAAAGCAGAAGAAAGTGTGTCTTAAACATTAGTCTTCACAATCTTACATTTTTTTAATACCTTTTTGTTCATGTGGATTTGGGAGCAAACACATTTTCTTCTTTAAATGGAGGAAGTAGAAAAAGAAAAGAGAAACACTGCTCTCATGGTAGCCAGGGATTGAAAGCATACATCACCCTTTACTGTTCACAGTGTAACACCACCCTGCCTCTACCTGCAGGCTCCAAACAAATCTATTCAAACAAGCTGTGCCTTAAAGGAGACTCTGTAAACCTGCCTCTGCAGCTGTTGTGTGATCCCGATCTGATCCATGGAGGGCTAAGAGGAAGCTGTTTGATTGTGGAGCAGGATCCATCTATTCCCACTTTGACCACAGACATGCAGGTTACACTGTCCCTGTCTGCCTTATCTCCTGCTGCAACGGCTCAGCTTCAGACCCACGGCTCCGGCTCGGCCTCTGCTCAAGATAAAACCCAAAATAGACCACTCTTGTTGACAGCAAGGCAGCACTAGATAAGACTGTTGTGTCCACAGCTTTGAGCTAGAAACAGGAAGTGGAGGGAGGGGGAGAAATAGAGGAATCAGTGAGAAAAAGCAGTATTTTGTAGTGAATGCATATTGTTGATAGGGTTTAGCTGCATGCGCTCTACCTTTGAACCCTTTTTCTGCTATAGATAAGGAGAGGTCAAATCTTTTTTTCACCTTTTTTCCCTCACAGTTGAAGCATTGATTCTTCTTATTGACCCATGTAGTAGGAGCTCAAGCCAATTTGGTCACTGTGGCTTGCAGCGATAACAAAATGACCTGTGCATTCATGTGCTTTTTCTTCTACTGTGCCCATCTTTTATGCCCAGAGCTGCTTATTATTCACCCTCTGCCAGATAGCAAACAGCAAAAAGTGCTTCTAATAAGGTTTTCCTCCATTGGCATGCAGAAGCCAATCAATAGCTGTGTGTCTTAGTAAATTAGATCATGTAGACAAGCGGCAGTCGTCAGCAGAGCCATCCCAAACTAACCCCCTCGCCTGGTTGGTTCTTTCTCCATTAGACAAAGACTTGCTGGAGTAATTGAATTGGCCCGTACAATCTCAGGGTTCAGCCTTTGCTTTTATATTTTGCCTTTGACAGCATATATTCAGGTCTGATAACTTTACTTCCCACATGGAGCTGATATGTGAGTGTTTTTGTGTCACCTGAGATGGACTGTGATGGTTAAAACTGATACAACTGAAAGCATGTCCCCGAGGATTTGATAGATGCCTTTGGGCCTTTGAAATATGCCTCATACCTTTAAGTTAGGAAGGAAAGGATGTGATGGAAATTTTGACTGATTTCAGGGTTTAGATAGATAAATGGAAAGATAGATAGACAGTAATGATAATGATTAATCTGATTTAAAATTTTTATACGATTAACCCATCTGCAGCGTAGAATGACTCAAAATCCCTTAAATGTCTCTGGCAATACATTTCAGGCAGTTTGTCCCAGTAGACTTGCAGTAGTGCATGCTGTTGCGCATTGGCACATAGGCAGTTGAACCGGCAGAACCAACCAACTGGAACTGGAAGACGCTAAACAGCACGGTGGCCCTGGCTCTTAGAGGGAAATTTGAACACAAAAAAAAACCACTTAACCGTGGACCCACATACAGTTATATGCACACTCTGCAGGAAGGAGTATTTTTTTTTACCAGCAAAGCACTTCCAGCTTAAAGCAGCACTGCAGATCTTTTGAGCCTTCAAATATTCTCTCCAAAGTCTGTTCAGTGGAGCTCTGAGCTGTAACAGAGAGAATGCCCTTCCCCCCACAGCGCTTCCCTGCTCTGTTTAGGAGCTATGTAACTTTTGCTTCCATGACGGGGACACATATCGCAAGATGCTGTGAGAAGTGTAAACTGCTTTACGGCACTACGTGAGATTTGGCTTCCAGCTAAAGAAGCCGGTGTTTTGCATGTAGTAGTAGCAGCCATGGCATCCGCAAAGCGTGTGAGGAGGACTCTTTCTCCAGATTCAAGGGCCAAAAAGAGACTATCGGACAACGCAAGGAACAAAATTAACAATGGAGCCCACTTTGCTCGTTGGCAAGAGCGTCGGGAGATGGAAAATTACAACACGGACGCCGAGCTTGCAAAGTTACTGCTGGAGAGGTAAGTTATGTTTTCATTGGGTTTTCCCCTGTTCAACACTTGGTTTCAGTCGGTGGTTGCTCCGTAGCATTGCATGCTTTGTGTAACTTGGCGGATGTTGTTTTGTCACTAAATGCTACCAGCGGTTATTTGCCGGCGAGTTTCTCAGATTGCTGGAGATATTCATGGCACCGTGACGCTCAGTCATTCACTATTTCACTATTTCTTCTATGTCTTCGGACATCCTGTCGACTCGCTTCTCCCGGCTCTGTATGATAACAAATGCACGTTGCTGTGAGGCACTGTGTTACGACAGTGCAATTACACCCAACGACCAGAGCGGCCCCTCAAGAGCAGACAAACCTGAATCTTACATAGTGGGGCTTTAAAGTACCACATTAATGTGAAGCATGCGTCAGTCGGGGATCCTGCTAGCACTTCAGCTAACGTGTCGTCCAGCTTGCAACAAACCACCCTCATGCGATTAATATGAATAAAAATAAACTATATTTAAAGCCGCACTATGTAAGATTCCGGCTTTCAGCTCCTAGGGGCCTCTATGGTCGTTGAGTGTAACTGCATTGTCCTAAAACAGAGCGCCTCACAGCAACGTGCATTGACATACAGAGGGAGGAGAAGCAAGCTGACAGGACTTCTCAAGAGATAAATAAACCATGTGGACTAATAAGGTACAGTCCGATCATGTTTCTTTTGGAATAAATCACCATGTACTTAAAAGTCCATCAATAACAGGGCAAAATTAGCATTGGTCAGACATCCCTTCTCGCCTTTCAGCTCATGCCGGCGAGTGAACGTCGGGCCAGTGTTTATCCCTGTCCGGGCATTTAGCTTGTTACTCTCCCACTTTCTTTCTTTCCTCTCCTCCAATAAAACTTTTCTTTTTTTTGGGTTTTCACTGCTTCCGCCAAGATAATTCTACATTTGGCTTTCTTCTTCTTCTTCTTGTTTAATGGCAGGTGGCATCCAGCGTCAGAGGAGCATTACCACCACCTACTATGCAGGAGTGTGAGCCAAAGGTCCCTATTTCCATTAGGAAAATAAGTGCAAATTTACTTTAAAATAAATTCTGTTCATTAAATCTGTTTTAAAAATTCAAAAACTGCTTTATATTCTCCTTTTTCCAACGTTTAGCTTTCGCCTCGAGGGGGAAGTGACGTATGCCGTAAAGCAGTCAAAGCAGTAAAATTTGTAGTTTCTTAGTTTTTGGAAGGGTTCCTACCATCCACATTGAAGTTACATTGTGCCAGTGAAGGTGATACAGACCCCCTCAGACCATGATAGAGGTGTCATTCAACCTGTTGTAGGGTGATGTACCATCACAATGACTCTAGAAAAATGGAAAAAACTACTCAGCGTTGGTTTAATTGTGATTAATCGAATTTAACCCACAGCAACCCTGTTATTAATCTGATTAAAAATTTTAATCGTTTGACATATATATATATATATGTATATATATATATATATATATATATATATATATATATATATATATATATATATATATATATATATATATATATATATATATAGATATATATATATATATATATATATATATATACACATATATAAATGTATGGAGGAACAGTGGCGCAGCAGGCAGTGCATGTGCCTCAAAGCAAGTAGGTTGCTGGTTTGATGCCTGTGTCAGTTTGGGCCTTTCTGTGTGAAGTTGGTATGTTCTACCCGTGCCTCCGTGGGTTATCTCCGGCACTCCAGTGTCCTCCCACAGACTAATATCATTCTCATTAGGTCGATTGGTTAAATTGCCTTAAGTATGAGTGACAGTGTGAATGGTTGTCTGTCTCTCAATATGGCCCTGAGATTGTCTGGCAACCGGTTCAGGGGGTACCCTGCCTCTCTCAACCCCTTAAGGGATAAGCCATATAGATAATGGATGGATGTATATATTAATGTATAAAAGATTCAGAACTGATGGTCCCTGTGATAATTTTTCCAAAACTATCCTTATGTTTGTTCTATCTGTTTCTGACTTCCAGAATGAGAAAATAAGACAGAAATTCTTGACATTGATTTATTTTTTAGGTCAGAAGAATTTATTCAGGCTGGGCACAAAAACTGAAATACAAAAGAACTACATAACCATGTAAAACCCAAGGTCTCCTGCAAGCAGCGAGGATAAAAATAATCACAATTTTGTCCTCTGAAGTCGACTTACACAGTGACAGAACACAGACCAAACATCTTTTGATACCAAACCTTTTATGCTCTGATATCTTCTGTCAGCCAATCAGGGAGGAGCTCTTAATCTGTTTGACTATGACCTTGGTGCAAATGATCTACCCTCACCTGGAGCTAACAGGCCTCAACTGTCCTCTTTTGATTATTTCATTTAAATATCCCCCTCTTAAACTTCATAGCTGAACATAAAAGGCCTGTAAAATACAAAGTAATATTAACTTTCACCTCTTTTCACCTTTGATGAAATTAGATTAATGATTGGTCATGCAGAAAACAAAGATTTCAGTTCAGGGGTAAACAAGCTATCATGTCAAGGATGAGTTGCAAGCAAATAAAACACTCAAAGCAAACCAATGACAAATCTGAGACTAAGAATTGCATGTCTGAAAAAAAAAAGAACAAGAGAGAAGAAGTACTCAGTAAAGACTGTTTCTATAAAGAACTGCTGATGTAGAGTTTTGGGGTCTTTTCAGTTCACAGAGTAATACATGTTACTATTAAGTATTAAAAACATCAGAGCTAATTAGGACACCATTAATATACTAATGTCTGCCTCCTCCCTCCAGCTTCATTATTCTATTACTGCTGTATCTGTTTCCAGCAAGCCAAAATGCTATTTAACCATTTCTTGTATCTACTGTGATTCCTCTTTTAAAATACTTACACATACACAATTATACAAAGTCAGGACAGGAAGAGTACAAAGGGCTGTGGTTTGAAAACCTCATACTAATGCATATTTTAAAAAGAAAAATGTTTTTCAACTACTCTCACACTCCAGTAAGAACAAAATATTTATTTGATGGTTGTCAGGATAGAGTGAGAGGCACCAGCATCTAATCTGTGATCGGTCAGTTGTTGGTTTAAATGTTTTAAATAATTTTAATATGGAAATACATTTGAAAATTAAAACTATTACAGAGTGCTTTGAGTTTTTATTCTGTATACCCTTTACTGTCTTTTACATGTCTCTTCTGCATGGTGGAGCACTTTGATGCATGAGCCACAAAGTCTGCAGCATTTAGACTTCTCTCCCTCCCTGTTGAAGCACCAGGTGGTGCCTAAAATGTTCCCCCTGCCCCCCGAATAGACCTACAAGTGTGTCCTCCTGCCATTGTTTCATTGGCCCTTCAGGTCCATTAGCTTGAAGGAACAAGCCCAGTGCTACAGAAGGAACATGGATCAAGAGCTGTTGAAAACATGGCACCGAGGCACATTAAACTGACTAACTCCACAGCGCAGACCAGTCAAGCATTTAGAGCAGACTGGACCCACCCCGGTAAAGGGGCTCTATAAGAGGCAAGAGCTCTGACAAAGTACCTCAAATAGAGAGAGAATACAGGTGAATCAGGGGCAATTGTTTGAGTGCCCACAAGGTGACTGAAGCAGTATTCACACACCTCAATTGTTTGGGAAAATTGTTCTGATACAAGTGGACATTCCCCATTCACCACAGTTCATCTGCATAGACATGAACAAAGCAATGGATCCCTTTGGTACAACAAGTGCAAGTTAAAACTCTACCAAGCAAAGCATAAGCCATATATCTACCCTGGAAAAGAGATCTCTGATCTCACTGGGACTAACCTGGTTAAATAAAGATTAAATTAAAATCAACAACACCCAGAAATGCCACCAGCTTCCCTGGGTGGAAGCTTATCTTTGAAGGCCTGACACAAAGTGTGCCATGATTGTACTGGGGTGTGTTGGTGCCCATGGCATGGGTAACTTGCACATCTGTGAGGGTGCCATTAATGCTGAAAGGTACAAACATCTATATCAACATCTCTGCTTAATTCAGCAAGAGAATGCCGAGCCACAGTCTGCATTTGTTACAACAGCATGGCTTTGTAGTAAAAGTGTGCAGGTACTAGACTGGCCTGCCTGCAGTCTAGACCTGACTCCATTGAGAAAATTATGATATGACAATGGAGACTCTGAAATGTTGAGCAACTGAAGGTGTACATTAAACAAGAATGCAAAAAAGTTCTACTTACAAAGCTTCAACAATTGGTGTCCTCAATTCCCAAACGCTTATTAAGGTTTGTTAAAATAAAAAGTGATGCAACACAGTGGTAAACATTTCTCTGTTCCAGACTGTTAGGGATGTGTTGCAGGCACAAAAAGCAATGAAATGTATAAGTCTGAGCAATTAATATCTTGTCTTTGTAGTGTATTTAATTAAGTATAGATCAAAAAGGATCTGCAGATCATTGTCTTTTGCTTTAAATTAAGTTATTCACAATGTTCTGACTGATCAATGTTTGACTCTTATTATTTTTGAATAAAGTCCTCACATTTTTATGAAAAAGTTGCTGAGCTTTGAGAACACTAACAGTTCAACATTTCTCATCATATTTCCTTTCAATTTTTCAGTCATGAGCACATGCAAAGTTAATTTCTTTTCACTTGTTCATGAGGCTTGTGTTCTTGTAGCTGCTCTGGGGTTTGGTTGATGTTAGCTGAGATGGAAAGTGTACAAGTGAATGATAAGTTAGGAGAGAGCTTGATGAACAATTCAGGACCTTTTTGCTGAGGACTTCATCTATTAGTGAACCATTGTTAGTGGGGTTTTGTAGTCTGGCACGCAAGCTACATTTCACCTCTAACTTTTTATCCATCTTTTGAGCCCATTGTTCTTTTGGTGCAAAGTGTTTTGACAGTTGGTGCAGGTGTCCTTCCAATTTTCAACCAGACTAAGTTGTTATTTTACACCCAACACTTATGTTGTTTGAAGAGATAGTGAACTTCAACTTCTGATTTTCCCCAGGGATATGTTTGACTTAAAGGGACAGTTTGGGATTTTAGAGGTGGGGTTGTATGAGGTTCATAGTATATACCTAAACATAAGCCATGGTGATGGGTTTAGCGCTCTATCTGTACAGAAAGAACCAAGGCTATGCATTGCTACAGAAACAGTGAAAAGGTTTGCATGCTATTTTCAAAACATTTACAAAAACAATTTCACTGCCAAGCAGTTTTGTTGAGGCACTACTTCTGTACACGGCAGCCAGGGCCACCCACAGAAATGGCTGTGCCCCTTTATAGAAAAGCAAATGGGTCCCCCTTAGACATTATTTGACAATATTAAATTGTAAGAAATGCCAAGGGCCTCATTTGAATACCCCAAGTGTCGGCTGCAATACTTAAAGTTGCTTGCTCTGTTCAGACGTGGCCTGAAGTTCCTTTACCTCGTCATGCCACACGCTCTCTCCCTAGCTGCCAATGCTATCCTCTGTCCTGTCACTCGGATAAAGCATAACAAAGCCCATACATAAAATACATGCAAAACAAAGAGACAATAGTATCAAACTGTAAATGTTGGATAAGCAGCCTTGGTGCTGTGAACATTCACCCTCTGGGCAGCTTTGGAGTTGACATAAAAACAGAGATTCAGATCTGAGCATGGCTCAACACACCAGTGCTATTGTGCTATTATGTACTACCGTGTAATTCAAAGGTTTTATTAATATCACAAGATAAGGATTTCACCATTTCGGGAAGAAGGGGTTACACTTTAAAGCAGGCTTGGACAAATCAAATGATTTATTCAGTTTTGATGAGAAATTGTATTTGAGAGACAGTTAGAAATCATCATCCAAATGTAGGATGGATAACGTCTTTATAAACCTTCATGGGCCCCTACATGACTCGGAAACCTTTCCCCTTATGGTTGGCCCTGGACACATCCATTAAGGCTTTCCGCCAGCAGCGCCTACCAGCAACAGTCTGCAGGCTTCACAGGAGAAAAACCCTATCAAAATGGATCAATGGGGGATTTTTTTCAGCAAAAGTAAGAATTTGGCTTCTACTGATTGTTTATTTCATGTAGACTGAATCCATGGTTCAATGATAAGTTTTTTTTATTACAACAAAAAAAACAGTGTTTGTAGCTGAGGAGGTAAACCAAGCTAGACCAGCACACTTGATCAAAACTACTATGTTTGGTCAGCAAGATAATCTTTAAATATTTGTAGATTTGGCAAATCTTTATTTGAAATGTAGGGATACTTGGCAAGAATGTATTTTGATTTGTTGGCAGAGGGACGTGTAGGCTGTCTACCAAAGAAGTAACAAAACAAAGCAGCCTGCAAGTGGAAAAGAAAGTCTTTGTAGCCAAATCAGTGCCCAATCTCCCTATGCTGTTTTTGTGGTATGTTTTCAACCAAAAGTTTTAAAACTCTGTCAAGATGGCAGCACCATCTGCAGCAATGTATGGCCCTGACTGCTGTGATGTCTATTTCTGTACAGAAGCAGAGCTGATCTCTGTCACTGTGGGCTCTGTTCAGGCATATGTCATGCATCTCATACAACCGCACTTCAAAACTCACAAACTATGCCTTTAAACTAAGAAGTGGTCAGATGCAAATCTAGCCCATCCCTTTCTTGAGGGAACTGAAAACAACGGCATTTTAGTTATCAAATATTACAGATGTTTGAAACTTAAGTTATGAGCCTTTCAAATATATATATCGTACTTGCCTATGCAGAATATCTTCCACTAAAAGACAATATAAGCTGACTCTAACATGGTTGTGATTGCATGATCTCATAATTCTTGAATAAAGTTGTGGTTATCCCTTGAACTTAACCCTGTCTCTTGGCATTGAACACCTAAGATTACAAAATGAAGAGGCCATCAAAATTCAGAATAGGCCCCTTGGTCCTTAAAGCCCAAATCACAAATTTAGATACATATTTTGTGATTAGTGGGGGTTTGCTGCTGTCATTGTTTGAAAGTCTGAAGCAATAAATATGAATTTATAAGAGCTCTGATTCCAGTTTTAAATTATTGTCCCTGAATGATATTCAGGTAAATATTATTTACCTTCATGATCTTCCTAGTAATCATTGATCCCAAGAGAGAAACAAAAGTGTCAAACCACCTTGCCTTTCCCTGCAGCTCTAATATTAATCCTGCAGTTGTTTGCACCCAAAACACAAGGATCAGGTGGCCTATTTCTCACTGATATAATCACAAAGTGGAAATTTCAATCATGCAAAATAATTGCTTCCGGAAAGTCCCATCACGCAGCTCTAAAATAGGAACGACGAAATCTGCTGTCTCAACATGCAAACGAGGGGAGAAATATGAACTGAGTGTTTTCTCTTTTCTTTTTTTCCCAGCGACTGCAAGTGTCTTTCTGCGACAAAAACATCCAGTGGTGTATGTGGCCATAATCCCATGTGACACGGGCAGTCAAGGGGAAGGGATTGGAGGGCTTGGAGAAAGAAGGGGGAAAAAAAGACAGAGGACGGCAACTCTGCGAGAGAGAGATAGAGAGAAAGTCGGAGAGAGAAAAGGAAGGCGGACTTCCTCTGTCCTCATGTTACAGAAGCCACTTGTGTTGGATTTCTGCTAATGTGCCCCATTTGTATGTCCCTTTGAAATGCCAATGGTAACATGAACAAGAAATCCTGTGCAATGAGAGGGTCATGGCCCCAAAGTTTATCATTTGTTGTTGGAATGAAAATGGGGGAAAATGAAACCTGCTTATTACTACTACTATAATTATCACAATCATTATTATGAATAATAACATACAATAATAATAAATAATAAATTATTTCAATATATATCTATTGTTACTGAAATATATGACCTGATCTTATTATATTTTATGAAAAACTTATCAGTCAATTGTAAAACAAAGGTTAAACTTGTTTTTAGACATTTCCTGTATGGATTATACAGCAAAAACTGTATAGGGAAACTGTACAGTTTTTGCTGAAAAGAATGGGAGGGATAGATGGATGGATGCATGGATGCTACCATCAATGACTGATGCTATGAAGACAACTACTTTAACAGATAGAGCCATCTAACTTTTTCAGCTTTTCTTGTCTGAGACTGACTGGTTCATGTCCGTAACAAGCAGCAAAACCGTCCACCGATGTGGCTGTAATAAGATCCTCCACTATGACGAGAAACACATAGTAAGTGGGTAATGCTAATGCAAGTCTAATGATGGTTCATTCCTTTTACCCCAGAACTTGGATGAGGAACTTGGAAATTGTGCCACGACCCAGATAAATATGTTTCATCTGTGAGCTGGATAAGCCGGGGTACTTGGAGAGTGTCTGACTCCTGAGTACAAATTCCGACCAAAGGGGACATTCCCAGTGACATATCTAATGTACAACTCAAATCTGAGATCAACTGTAAGGCTTTGTACGCGCAAAGGTTAAAGTGCCATCTCATGAGAACACCCTCCGATTGCATGTTTCTGTGTAATTATGGTACGATTTAGGCTCAATTTAGTTAAACTGAGGCAGCTGCATCTGTACAACTACTTCAACTGCTAATGCTCTGACTGGTAATAACAGTAACTATATGATGACATTTGTATTATAATTAGCACTAATATTCATTAAGTCTGTACACAGATAGCTGGCTTTCCAATTAAAACCACATAACAGGGTGTGTATTTACAAGTGAATACAACTGATCTTTTACATTCTTAATCAAAAAGGCCCAAATTTTGGTCAAGTGCTCCAGCTGTATCACCATCACCTGCCACCAACAACCTCTTCAGCTGTACTTAATGGCTGCTTTTCACCCCAAATGCCCTCTGACCTGGATGTACACAAAGGTTAAAAGGGGTGGTATGATCTGATACTGTGAAAAGAGCAAAGCAGCACAGAAGCTAGGCTATGCATTGGAAGCAGACATAGTGGTGGTGATTGTATTGGTGGTATGAATTCAGAGCAATAATTTATATTTCTGAAGGCACTGGGCCAAGTAGCGGTAGTAGTGGTAGGTAGTCCATCCCTGTAATGATCTGATTTGATTGTATTAATTTTGTACGTCAATAGAAACAAAGGTGAAAAATGATAAAAAGGAGGAAGACACAGCTTTGCAACTCATCTTTTGATTTTGGTTTTTAATGATCAAACAAGACAAATGTGGTCCAACAGTGCATTATACTTTGATACCTTAAACTGGTAAAACAACATTTATCTTTCTTTTTTGATCCTCTTTGTCCCAGTCTATCACCTGAACTTGCAGGAAACAGTCCCAAACATGGATTAGAGCAAAGCATCACCAGGGAGCACAGCTAATACTGGGGCTTCTGTGTGTCAGCGCGGCTGTGTGGGAGTTTGGTTTATCACTTGCAGGAAGCTAGATCAGTGTATTCAAACTGAGAAAATTGTGATAACGAGGCCTTGAGGTCAGGATCAGAGCAAACTGTGATTTTTTTTTACTTTCTGATCTATTTACATGGACCAGGTGACAAAAGTGACGTGACAATCATTTCATGTTATTGCTTGTGTAAAGATGGGCATTTTAACAGAGGATGTGTGTGTTACTTGTGGCAGCCTCAAGTGAACAAACAGTGAGCTACAGTTTTGTGTGGATACATGCCCTGCTCTGGCTGCTGTCCATGGTGCTGATCATGAGCAGAGGCTGGTTTCAGTCAAAGTTTAGTGGTGTTTACAGCAGCAGCACAAACCAAAAAGACCAGTTTTTGTGGCCTTTTTCTATCATACAATTCAAATTTGCTTTTGGCAAAAATCCACTCATTTTGAATTTGATGCCTGCAACATGTTCAAAAAACTGGGGCAGCTGGAAGAGTTGAGGCATGCTCAAAAAACACCTATCTGGAATATTCCAGAGGTGAGGGGCTTTATTGGACACAGGTGAGTGTCATGATTGAGCATAAAAGGGGCATTCTCGAAAAGCTTAGTTGAGAATGAGGCAAGGTTTATGACTTTGTGAAAAACTGCATGAGAAAATAATCCAACAGTGAAGAACACTGTTCCTCAATGTACAGAAAGGTAGGCACAGAGTAACATTTTAGGGACAAAACACTGCTTTCAATGTCCATATGTCGACAACCTAAGCAGACAGAGATTTCAGGAATCATGACCTTGGCAGTAGTTTTTCAAAATATGTGATTTCAGTGACCCAAAACAGCATTTACATGTGGACAGAAGAACAAAACACAGAAATAGCTGCTTAAAGCTTCAAAAATTTCTGCATACATGTGGATATGATCTTACTCCCACACACGCTTGTTTAAGTTGAAATTATGGCTATGTGGGGGCCATACTATCACTTCCAGGACTCCTTTTTCTTTGCACTGAAGATAGTTCTTAATGACACTGGCTGTATGCTCCTGTCGTCCTGATGCAAATTAATGTGAATGATTGCCGGGGCCAGTTAGACAGATATCTGCTTGTATTTCTCACAATTAAATTCAACCAAATCTCAAATTCTCAAAAATGCAGCCACACAATTTGTAAGGATCCTCCACCATGCTTCACTGTTGCCTGGGGACACTCATTAATGCACCACTCTCCAGACATTCAGTGAACAGACTGCCTTCTGCTACAGCCAGATATTTCAAATTTTGACTCATCATGCCAGAGCATCTGCTGCCATTATTCCACACCTTATTTCCTATGTTTTTACACATTGTTTACTTACTCTGCCTTGTTTCCATCTTTGGAGGAATGGCTTTTTGTCCCGTTTCTTCCATGAGGACCGTTTTTGGCCAAACTTCTCTGGTGTACCTGGACCCCACTGGTTTCTGAAAGTTCTGAGTTAATGGCACTGCTGGACAGACCCTGAAGGAAAGTGAGTATGATCTATCTTTCATTTGCTGCATCAAGTTTCCGTTCTCAACCAAAGTGTCATAAATTTTGCCAGTTTCTTGTTTTGTTTTTTTGGTATTGGGTTTTTATTGGAGAACTCATAACATGCACTTTTCGGTTCTGTATACCCCTTCCCCTATTTACAGTGTCAGTTGCTTCCCGCCCACATACCACTGTGATGTCCTATAGTTGTTTTCATCTGCAGTTTAATCCCAAAGGATTGGAGTGGCAAGCCCAGTGTGGAGCAGAGACTGTGGAATCAATGCAGAGACTTTGGCAACATGGTGCTAAGCAGAGTTGACCGGTCGACCAATCAGTTTGAACTGGTCCCACTTGAGCAAGGGGTTTCTAAGGGTGTCATTTGTTTTAACCTTAAATCAAGCTCACACAGTCATTTTTGAAGATTGCTTGGGAATATCCATAATCACTTCACTTCACTTTATTAGTTGTCCCTTAGAGGGCAATTTTTGTGCAGCAGATCATCACAGACACTCACAGCTCATCACAGACACTCACAGCGAGACATTATAACTCACAATACAATAGTAATATAAATCAATATACACACATCATACCAATACAACAAAGGCCAGATTGGACAGTCAGGTCCTGTCCAGTGCAAACACAGCAGCTTGAGCAACTGCATAGCATCATTTAAAAAGATTGTCATGGTTATCATAATCATAATCCACTGTTCATATTGCACTCTTACACCTTAAATAACATATCTATCTTTCATTAAGGTAAAAAAGCAGATTTTAAATATACAGATTACCACTTACAGTGTAGCTCTTTGAGTCTAAGATGCTCTGCTAAAGCTCCCGCCTCTTCAAGGCCTCTTTCCCTCGTGGGCCAGTTCTAATGTTATTGGTTTACAGGTCTATTCTGTTGTAATATGTCAGTTCAGCTCTGCTATGCACCATGTTGTCAACAACTCTACTTTCATTCTAACCTCCGCTCTTCAATGGGCCTGCTACCACAAGCCTGTGGGCTTAAACTGGACGAAACAATGGTAGGACACCACAACGGAAGGTGTGTTCAGGACATTTTGGGCAGCTGGCTGCAAGGGAGGGAGATTTCATGATGCAACACAATTTTCATCTTGTTCATAGAGGTGCTCTATCATGTGGAGGAGACATGTTAAGCATACTAAATGGCGTATAAAGCTTGAAAAACCATAATATAGGACCCTATGCATCTGCATTGCAAGGTTACTTCAAAGGGACAGGAGCTCTAACAGAGCATCTCAGGCAGACTGAGAATACAGCTGGATCAGGGGTATTCAGGATATGAAAGTAGGAGGGATTTTTGAACATCAATAATTGAGAACATGCTCTAGTAGTCATCAAAACCAGGTACATGAACCAGAGTTAAGGAAAAATGTGGGCTCTTCAAAAAGAAAACAGACAGTAAATAGAGTCAGAGACTATGGTAAGAGAGTGGGGAAATGGCATGCAGGAAAGTAGCCACAGGCCACACTTGAACCTGGGCCTACTGTGTTGGGTACAACAGACTCCGAACATGTAGTATGTGGAGACAACCACTAATCTATTGGTGCCATGCTTAAGTCACATTCTGAAGCTTTAACAAATAAAAGTGCTACATTGATACACAAATAGCACAGGCCCCATTGAGTATATCTCACTTCTTAAAAGAAACATTGTTCATCACAGTTCATGATTTTGGATTGGCACATGGGTTAGCCAATCAGATTTCAAGGGGGTAGGGGCCACGCATTTGACAAGCCTCTGCTCAAGCAACCACCTACCTGTTCAATTACCCTTCCTTATTGATTTGGTTTAATTTTATGTAAATCATACCTTGGGTTTGATTATTTTTCATCTGGATCAGCAGAGTATAAATGAAACTACATAAACAACATGTTCTTACAGCCAGGTCACAGCCACCAGTAGGAGGTCTTATGGTTAAGCCCCAGAAAATGACAAAAAAAGGATTTGGGTTTTATATTGCTCTATTTCTTCTGCAATTCTCTCCTTTAATCCCAGTTTTTCTTGAGTCCTAGTATCTGCTAATCCATCTGGCTCTCTTTCTCACCCATATCTTCCCCTTTGGTCTCCACCGCTGTCATCCTTTATACCCTGGCTGCTCTTTTGTTTATCCCTCCATCTCTCTCTCTCTCTCTCCATTTCTCTTTGATAATGGCGGGGCCTTAGCGCGGGAATCTGTCACCATCCATTCCAAGCAGCAGGTAATGGATTGGAGCTTGCGACCTGATCTGGCTATGGATGAGCCAGCCCTTGTAGGTGTCTGTGTGGGCGTTCAAATGGATTTGGAGGAGCTCGCCTGGAATAACAGTTTGTCACCGCAAGCTTTTGTCTTCACTGATCTTCAGAGTTCACTGTCAGAACCACTGGCATCCCCACCAACCCTTTTCCTCCTTTCAAAGACCATAGATAGCAGTGTGCCAACGATCTCACTGTCTGCCTATTAAAGACACAAACAGGATGCTTAAACTTAATTTAAGCTACATTGCACAAGCTTGCTGCTGTTTTTTTTCCTCCACTTTGATCCCAGTTTACACAAAGAAACACATCAAGAGGAAACTATTTCTGGTGCCAACCTTTTGCCACTGATGCTATGAATCATAAATCGTCCAAACAAGGATGTTCTCAGCGGCGATCACTGGCAACAGATAGAAATCACGCTCCAAGCATGTTGAGCGTTGCAGCCAAGGAGCAGAGTAAATGACTCCAAAAAACCACAGGGATGTTGCAATCACTGCAGAGCACTTACAGATACCTGGAAACCAATATAAAACCAACATCTGCTAATGAATTATGGATGGAGATGAAATGCATGTACCTCGCCTGTCTCTCTACAGGGGATGTTATTTACAGTCTCGTAGAAATATGCTTCCCATCATGGCTGGTGGAATTCGCCACATGATGCGCTGGTATTGTGCCGTGTGATATACTGTTATGGATTATTCCACTGCTATAAAATGCATAAAGGGGGATGATACGTTCTGGGGGAATATTTGTAGGCACATATTAACATTTATACTGCTCAACATATCTTTTTCCACTGATATTATTGTTTATCCCTTTAAGGTTCCCACCAAGAAAAATGCAGTCAACAAATTATTTCTTTGCATTTTTTATTTCCTTTAGGCAACAATAACAATAATCAATTGTTTTTTTTAGAACATACCGAAATTTAATCCTTTACCAAATGGAAGAGATGTCACTTTATGGTTTCATTTATTCTAATTTATTTTGTATGTACATTTCTATGTAAAGCACTTCGTGCTATAACATTTTGTATGAAAAGTGCTATACAAATAAAGTTTGATTGATTGATTGATTGATAAAAGTACATAAAATAAATAGTAATTAGTAAAATGTGCTTGACCAATTGGTTGAGAAGAACAGTAAAAGGTTATTTTTAGGAGAGCAGGTAATTAAAAATGTTCATCAGTTCAAATAATAAACTATACCAGAAAGTTGTGGCCTTTATCCAGTGGGGGGCAGGGTGTCAGGGTACTAAAGTATGCTATAATGGTGGACTACATTTGAGACAAAAAAATGATCTTATTCTCACTTAAAAACTAAAGACTAAAATTAGAATACAGAACATTTTTGTTTTAGTTCTACTTTTGGTGATAGATAGATAGATAGATAGATAGATAGATAGATAGATGCTGCTACTGCAGCTATCACTACTGTGACCTCTTCAAATGCAACTGCAACTGCTTCTAAGCCTACTTTTCCATTAAGAGTACCTCTATTAGGTCTACCACTACTACTGCTTTTAGGCTCACAACTGCAACTACCAGGCCTACTCCTACCACAGGGCTACTACTACTAGACCAACTACTACCTCAAGACCTTCTTCAACTACAAGTGCTCAGCCTACTGCGACTTCAAGGCCTACTACTACTACTACTACTACTACTACTACTACTACTACTACTACTACCTACGATCACTACTGGGACTATTACTTTTACAACAATTCGAACTGTCCCCAACTCTATTACCACCTCCAGGGACTATTACCACTACTACTATTCAGACTGCTAATTGGCATACCTCAGCCTGGCCCCTCTATTAAAAACATTCAAGACCTGGCCCTGCTACCACTGTTTAGACACCGTCAACTGAATGGCTCACTACCTCTACTAGAAAGACTAATGGCCTCAGTACCACTACTACTCCCAATACAACTCCATCTACTGCTAGGGCAATAACAACAACTGCTACTATAAGACCTACTACAAGTACTGCTACCTTTAACAAACTCCATTCTACAACATAATTAACAACAAAGGATAATTCTACCATTATTGATATTACTGTTGGGCCTCTAAGTACTAACAAAACAGCAACTACTACCACTACCAGTGCTACTACTTTAGCTACTGTGCCAAATAACACCACCACCAATCGGCCCATTGCCATAAAAGTACTATTTCAACTATTCCTACCTCTACTACTGCTTCTACTACTATGAGGCATCCCACCAGGACTTTTAATACAGCTGCCACCACTGTTAACACACCTACTTCTACTACTTTTTCAACTACTAGACCCACTTCTACATGTATAGCAAAGCCTTCCACTTCTTCCAATAGGCCTACTTCTACAACCACTACTATTTGTATTGCTACTGAGCCAAGTACTACTACCACCAGTAGGCCTTCTACCATAAATGCTACTTCCTCTTCAACAAGTCCCATCATTACTACTACCACTACTGTGAGGCATACTACTACTGCTTCCTATACTGCTTAAACCCTGGTAACAGACCTACTTCTACATCTTCAACCACTAGACCTATTTCTACATATATAAAAAGTCCTACCTCTACATCTAAAAGACCTACTACCACCAGTATACTATCACCATTAGGTCTACTATGAGTGAGATCATCTCCTCTTTAACTGGCCCATCACAATTGCTACTACTACTGTGAAGAGTCAAACAATCATTGCTTTTACTGCTGCTGCCACTGCTGTAACAGACTTACTTCTAATTGGCCTACAACCACGATTTTCTTACTGATACTGAGCACAGTAATGCCATCACCATTATGCCAGCTACCAAAAATACTGCATCCTCTTGAACTAAGCCCATCATTTCTACTACTACCACTACTATTAGACATACTACAGGACATCTTCTACTGCTGCCCCTACCTTTTGCACACCTACTTCTACTACTTTTCTAGCTACTAAACCCACTATACATATATAACAAGGCCTAGCACTCCTCCTAATAGTCCTACTACCACCACTATTAGTGCTGCTACTGAAACCAATACTACAACCACCACTACTAGGACTACTACACATAAGAGCATCTGCTTTTCAACACACCCACCACTACTTCTAATAGGTGGCTTAACAAGGGTACTTCAAATACTGCTGCTCCGACTGCTAATATCGCCTTTTCAACTACCCGACCTACAACTACATATAATGCTAGGCCACAACTCCACACTTGCCATGAAAGCCTTCTTTCATTCAGTCATATCCTGTCAAACAATAAACTATGGTGTTAATACCCTAACCAGTTGAGAGATAATTTTCTGCTTATACACATGCTCACATGTAAACACATTTCTGTAGAGTGTGAATTGGAGTGTGAATTCTGGCAGTGATCTTTATTTTAAAGAGCTTGCATGCACAGGAATGTGTGTGCGTGTGTGTGATGAAGGAAGTAGGGTGACTGCTTGAAGGGAGCCAGCGCCCCGTTGTGGGGGGTGAGCACGAGGCCAAACACCTGTTTTTCTCCAAAGTGAATTATGGAATGGAGCCACGCACTTATTACTTTCTACACGGCTGACAAGAGAGGGCTGAAACCAGCAAAGAGATGGAATGAGGCTGGCATTACGTGTGTGCAAAAAAATAAGACGTCCATGAAGGTTATACAAGCCCTTGTTTACTTTAATAAACTCTCTCATAATGGAAGATGGAACTCTCATGGACCCTTGCAGTGTGTGCTTTGCTGAGCACCTGATGCAGCTCAATTAAAATAACTGGAGAGATCCATTTAAGTCTTATGAAATATGCATCTGTTGTTATGTTTACGCAGCTCATGAAGTAAACATATTATTGACAATGGTTGTTTTAATATATTATGAGTCATAGATGCAATATAAGCTGTTTCGCCCCCGCATTTCCGTGGCAGCACTCTTAAAGAAGAAGACAGTATAATGCAATCAATGAATTAGCTTTGGTGGATTTCCCAAGCATTTTTGCTACTAGTGGAAAAAACACACCCCAGCAGCAGCAAATTTGCTCCAATAGATGGAAGACTCATCTCCTTTCTAGTCAAAACAAAGGGTAAACACATTTTTGTTGTATTATAAATTCATACCTGCAGTCTTCTATTCATCTAATCTCATGCAGAAATTTCTTCTCAGTATAATTTGTTCAGTTGGCTCACCTTGTCAGGCTGCAACTTCCTATGTGAAACTGAACTACAGCTACTGAAATAAACATGAGGGAGAGAGAGAGAGAGCAGTTGGCTTATACTGCAGTATGTGGGCAGCTGTCGTCTGCACCCGTGCACCAACCTGTGTCCAGCAGTGTCATCCAAGCATCTAACGGTTTTGTTACTCGCTAAGATGCCAACCTAATAGGCAAGAAAATAACCCTCTAAGCTTACTGAGAGGATAGCCTCATTTTAGAAGCATTGCATAATCAAATATGAGTAAAAAAAAAATCAGCAAGTTTTGAAGGAAAAGCACGATAAAATCCAGAGAAAAGGACAAGATATCGGCTGCCTGTTGCCTGAGCCCTGTGTAAACTCTATATGAACTTGTGGGGTGTAGTTCACAACAAACCCCATGTTGACACTTATTAAGTTGTACCTGAGTTGTGTCTTTTTAGGTTGTACCACAGAGACATATAGGTTTATCCTTACTGGTATAATGTTGCAGTAAAACAAAGCAAATCAGTCGCAGATATGGCATTTTAAATCAGTTGACATATCAGTGAATGACAGTTTTTAATTCAAATGCTGGCCTCACATTTAACCATTTTTTTAGCGCTATTTCAAAATCGCAGCCACATTTCCAAAGTCATAACAGAATCCTGAGAGTCTTGTTGGAGTTGGGGTTCACTCAAATGATCTCGCCAATAAAGTGTCACAGGGTAGAGTCTAGAAACACATAGATGAGTTAGCATTTAGCACTTCCTGGTTCCCAAAACTGAGGATATATGGGATTTATAATAATGGTTTTGGATATATACCAGAAACTAAATTCTTGATGAAAGCACACTGAGGAGATTTTAATGTTTAATCTGAAATATTAAAATGCATCTGATATAGCCTGCTTTTGAATTTTAAATCACTGTGGTGTGTTTTTAAGGATGATGCTAATGAAATGCCAAAAAGGACTTTAAAACAGGGCCTGACTCCAAGCATTTCTGATAATAAGTTCATTAAGTAATAATTCCTACACTCTTGCCACAGCCAACCAACTTGATCAAGTAATTGTAGTTCCATAGCAGATTGCTAACAGTTTTTTTTACTCACTATGACTCTATTTAAGATTAAAAATTTGAAAAGTAGGTTCATTCATTCAGATTATCACAAAGAACAGAACATATTCAGGTTTTTTTTTGTTACTGTTGTTTTTTTTTTCTGCAGACCATATTATCAGCAACGATCCATAACACAGTGAAGAATACAATAGGCTTTTAGTCCAGAGAACCAGCTCAATGCTAACTTCCATGCTGGCCCACAAAAATACGTCCTCTCAGCGCCACTCTAGCGGGTGTAAGGTGTGCTTACAACCTGATTTTTGCAGTTCTGATGCAGTCTTTCTCCAGTCTTGGCCTTAAGACTGGAGACTATCTATTGTAAAGCACTTTGGTTCACTGAAAGGGTTGTTGTAAAGGGCTGTATAAATAAAGAACATTTACATTTACATTTAAGATAAATCAAATATGCGTAATACTGTGTTTTCATAAGGTGCAGGGGCTTGTGCTACTCAAAAATGTCACCTTTTTGGAAAACCAATGACAGTGGGCTCACCAGCACCAAAAAGGACGCATCAGGTTCATAAACTAGCATGGCTCTATAGGACAGTAGAGGAGAAATTGCTGGATTTGTGAGGTAACAATCCCTTGTTTTAGCAACAGCAGTGAGGAAAAGCAAAACCAGACAAAATTTACTAACGAATGGAAATACTGATGTGCATGCCATGGTGAGCAGCTTTAGAGCAACCCAAAGACATATGCTAAGAGTCAATTCAGCAGAATCTAGCTGTTTTCATTCCAGTAAACACACTGTTGTGCTTTCGCTGAGTCTGTTCCTCTTGGACATACGAATGTGCCTTTTCAGATGGGGATTTACTTTCCATAGCTTTGTTAAGCAGCAGTCTTAGTCTAAACTATGCACCCAGCTTGTTGGCCAAAAAGAAACTACAGCCCCATTAAGCTAACCGTGGTTGGCTTTTAAGTTACCAACTGTGATAATCTCAGTCCTTATTTTGCTTCTTCATGCTCTTGTGATAACAAGGAAAGGATATGTCAAATGAATTAAACACTGACAAACAGTCCTTTAAAACAAACTCTCATATTTTGATCGGTTGAGTCGAAAAACGTGACTTTTGATTTTAGTTGTGATGATCAAGTCAACAAAGTGCTTTCTATTTTAAAATGATTTTTAGAAGGGGTGTTGCAAGACATCCATGTAGATTAGATATGGTCATTGTAGAAATAAAGAATTAGCCACTTGCTACATAGCTGACTAATTGCTTGGAAATGTGATGAAGACCAAAGAGGGTTTCACTACTTTTCCCCCTTGTGAGTTCTGCACTGACAAGAATACGGTGGTATAGACTGGAGCAGGGATGATGTATTTTTGTAGGAAGTCAGAGGTTCGCCCCATACTGATTCCCTCAACAAAAAGCCTGTGGTTATTAAGGGTTATTAGGTTATGGCAAATCAAAGCGGAGTGAAAAAATGAAGTGGATATAAACTTTTCTTTCACAGTTCCTTTATTTAAGCAGAGAATCTGGCACCATGTATAGTAGTAGCATCTGTCTTGAGTTTTTCTGAAAAGAGAGAGAACTGACCTGTGACACTGTGGCATACGTTCAGGCTCATGCCATGTACCTCACACAACCCCACTTAAAAAGCCTGAACTATCCCTTTAAGCAGTCAGGATGACTATTCAGTGGTTACATTTTTAAACCAGGTTAAAAAAACGTAAAAATAAGGAGATAAAAAGAAGAACGAGAGGATTTCAACAGTAAGTTTCTTTTTCTTCCGTCATGGCGTGATGTTTCAAGTAGACAAAGTGCACCACATTAGAAATGGATCCCTGAGGATGTGAGGTTGAAGTGTTTTTTTCCCTTTAGTCATCCCTGCTATAGGAAGGGTTATATGATGAGGATGTTACAGTGAATCATCAGGAGGATCCAGGATTTGCTGTGTCACAACAGTATGAGATATATAACCCCTGCTGAGTAACCTTGAGGACGATCTACATCAAGCTAAATATGTGATTCAGTAATGGAGTCTGTGTGTCAAGCGTCATCAGCTCCTGACAGCTGTCTAAATACAGTGGTAGATTTTATTTTTAAATGCACTGTCCACATGCTTTGTCACTTTGTAACACGCATGCTGTCCAATGCCTGAGGTCAGTCCAAAGTCTGCAGGAGACTCTAGAAGAGAATTTCTCATCTAGAGTGTAAGATGTCAGGCTCAAAGGAAGGTTAACTCCATCCCTCTAAATATCATGGTTCACACCTGGAGGTCACAGGTATTACACCGTCTACTCTGAGCACATCAAAAGTAGAGGCGGCAGCTTTAAATACCATTAGCATGTCATCATTTAGTCTATTATAAACGCCCAAATGTCAATTTGGATTGCATGTCACGGTCAGCCTAAGGCTGGCAGAGCGTCTGTCTGTCTCTCTGAGTATTTGTCTGGAGATAGGAAGTGGTTGACATGCTCAGGAGGTGTGAATTCCTTATCTGTGATTAAATTAGCTCGTCCTGTGGCTGCAGCCTGACATCAACATTTCCAGGGCTCAGTTTAACTCTGATAAAATTGTTCACAGTTAATGTCGTCAAATAATTAGATCCGAAGTGTTAAGCTTGATAATTCCTGAAAAACATTTTCTCTTAGGGGGTTTTAATTGCATAATAGGTGGTAAAATACTGACAAGACTCATCATCAAGCTCAGAAACACAACATGCAGCTTAACTAACTATATTTGTCATTCCCAGTATTGGTCTCCTAAGGTGATTTGTACTTGAGTCTTGGCAGCATCTCACCTGAAGGTTTCCCCCACCACACAAGTCAGCATGGATTGTCATGTGCAGTGAGGAGTGGTTTTGAGTTTTTGCCAGGCAAAGCCTCTAGTCCACTGCAACGTCTGCCTCTGCATGTGTCAAGCAACACTCAGTGTCTGAGCCTCCCAGCTCCAACTCCAGGCCTCCTTCTTTCTCATGCTGTCGAGCTCTGTTGAAGAATTTGGAAGTGTTTGCTTCAAAGAAAAAACACTCAGAGGAAACATAAAATCAAGATTTGGAGAGACTATACAAATGTGTCCATTTCATACAAATATTACCCCATTTGTACAGTTGTTCCAATTTCAGGTTGAAGTTTTTATTGTTCAATGAATATTCCCATGTTGTAAAAGCCGCACCATTTATTATGAAGGCCTCTCTTTTGTACAAATCATCCTCTTTTGAAGGATTTCAAATTTGATATTGTTTTTTTCCCATAAATCTCCTTATATCATGCCTCTATGACATAAATTCTTTTAATTAGTTCTGTGAGACCTTCCTATCCTATGTAGGGCCTTTTAATTCATGTAATTGTTTGTTTTCTGTCCCAATCATTTATTTCACTTAAATCCACATTTTTTATGGTCTGCAATTTTTCAGCCTCATTTGGATGTTTAAAATTTGTACAAATCTTTTCATGAAAAAGGGAAATAAGAAGGAATGCACAGTATTATTGGTATGTTATCTGCATTGGAAGATAATTGCTTCAATAGCTAAATATTGGTATGTCCTGTCCCAACAAGGTGTTTCATTGACTGTATAATTTGACAATTTATTTAGTCTGTGACCCTCCTGGCAGCTTAAACCTTTGCCAGGAGGTGTCAAAAGAAATACCATAAATGCTTCAAAGCTGTGCCGTTCTAAATTACAGGTAGCTGCCCTGTAATTATTTGAAGCACATTAAGATAAACTTAGGTCTAAATAAAAAGGCTGCTGGGGCCAAACTTGGATTGGAGTGCACTGTATGGTGGTACTTCCTACCTATAATTTTGTATATGGGCACCATATTTAAATGCCCAGAAAATCTGTAATAAAATTTAAGAATTCACTTGCCTCAATTCAATTAGAGCGGTTTACAGACAATACAAAGTGGTTCATTAACCTCAACATTATAACATATCATTCACTGGGATGAGAATCGAAAACCAATTCCAGCTGCGAATCGAAAACAAAAAGCTAAAGGAAATTATATAATTCCTTCATCAATCTCTCCAGCAGGTTCTGCATGTGCTACAAGTCAAAAGGTCATGCTAAAAAAGTTATCATTGCAGGAAAAACAAAACAAGAAGAAACAGAAGCAGCCAGAAGTGTGGCTGAGATTATCACTGACTGTGCAACATTCATTTTATGCGCCAGTGTGATTTCACGCAAGAGCAGAAATACCAGAAACTTGAAAAAGCACGTTCTACTGTCGTTCATGAATCTGACTTTGTTGACCCTTAAAGCTTCTGTAGGCCTGCTCTATTTCACATTAATAATCCACAGGTATCAATACAGAAAAGCATCAATAAACAGACTTGACAATGGCATTGGTATTAATAAAAACTCAATCATCATCCTTATTTGCTGAGAAAAGCCCTGATGAGGTGCAGACTCAGTCCAATATAGAGATGGATCGTCACAAAAAGAGCTGACTCCCAGAGGAGGACAGACTTTGCCCTTGCTGTTGCAACCAATGGGTAAAGACAGAGCTCCTCTTCTTCACATTCTGCCCTTAATATCAGGCTGTGAGAGAGGAATACTATCAGCATCAACAAACAAAAACAATCAAAGACCTTGATTTAACAGAACTGTGTTTGTAAGCGAGGAACTGTGAAAAGCCATCATCAGCTCAAAATGAGAAAACACTGGAGATAAATTTAAAAAATAAAACAGATCTTAAGTAATAAAGGAATTAAAATAAAACCAGAAGCACTCTGAGAGCGCAAGTCTCCCCCAAGGTAGCTCACATATTGCTGTTACATAAGTAATCGTTTCATGATAAAGTTACCATTGTAATATGATTCTTTGACCCCAAAAACCCACACCTAGCACTCAGAATCACATTTATATCATTATTAATTGGACAGCTATTGAGCAAAAATGATTGTTCACTAATGGCGGTTATCTGGATCACCACCAAAATCTAATCACTTAAGTTGGGCCATTACCAACATCTCCTGAAAATTTCAACAAAATCTGCCCAGTAGTCTTTGTGTAACCTTGCTAACACACAAACAGACAAACAACAAAACAAACAAACATACGCCTGCAAAAACATAACCTCTTGGTGGAGGTAAAAAAATAGACTGAGATAGATAATAAAAGATTGTTAGGTGAGAATGATAAAACAAACAAAGCTTAAACATATGATTAAATAAAACATGTTAAAATGTAAAAATGGATAAATATATAACTACAGTTACCTGAAATAAACTTAAAAAAATATTCAAAAGTGAGATTAAAATGGTAGGTCTTGAGTTTGCTCTTAAAAATACTGACACTCTGTGCAGCCCTCAGGTCTGAAGGCAGGATGCTCCACAGAAATAGGCCGTAATAACTAAAAGCTGCCTCACTGTGAGTCTTTGTTCAGACTTTGGCATGACTGACAAACCACCACCTGAAGACCTGAGGGCTCTTAAAGGCCCATGTGATAGAAGCAAATCAGATAAATGGCCTGGACCAAGACCAGAGATTTGAAACAAATAAAAGGACCTTAAAATCAATTCAAAAAGATACTGGAAGCCAATGCAGAGACTTCCTCTCAGCTGAAGCTGTGCAGTGTTTTTGTTTTTTGTTTTTTTTATGAAGACCAGAAAGAAGAGTGTTACAATAATTAATTCTGCAGGTAATAAAAGCATGAATAAGAGTATCTGCATTGGCTTGAGAAAGAAATAGCCACGCAGAAATGTTCTTAAAATGATAAGTCATACCTATAAACTCTCACATTCACTCACTGATGGTTCAGTGTTATCAAACACATCTGCAATCTCTCATACTCATTTGATGCAGTATTAGGAACAACTTGTGATTAAGTGTCTTGCCCAAAGTGACATCTATGACAGCTAGAGCTGGGCTTAAACCAGCAACCTTCTGATTTAGTGTAGAGCGCACTATTAGACTGAGCTACCAACACCCTGAAAGAGAAAATGCAGCTTTATTCTGATCGGTTATGAATTGATTTGTTGAATAAATGCAACTGTATTTCTGGTGTTTTATAGACCCATGAGGGCTGGGCATTTCGTTGCATGACACCTAAATTAATCAGTCAATCAAGGGCTCAATCCCAGAACACCCTTTGCCCCCTACCACTTGGCCCTACCCCTACATTTTTCATGTTCATGTAAAGGAGTAGGATGTCCCTTTTTTTTTTTTTTTTTTTTTTTGAAATGCTGGTTGCTTGGGTGACACTCTCCAAACTGGGTGTTATGGAAAAGTCCTTTGCGAATCACTGGCAAGATGGCTACTCACCTTGCAGAGGTTGTGTTCAAATAAAAGGAGTTTCTATGTTAACGACTTTTGCTACAACATTTGCTGTTTTTTATTATTGAAATGTAATTCATAAAATCCTTGCTCACTTAAGCATTCCAACAAATTGCTCAGGAGCTGGCCAGCAGCAACATAGCTCCTGAGCCCAGAAGACATATAAACCCTCAAGCCCCAAAGCAGTCTCATTATAGCAGTTACATTGAGATGGTGTGACCAAATCGCAATTATTCGTTTTTTTCTGTATCTTCATCATGCTTACATCCAAAAATGCTACCTGGAAAGTAAAATCATGAGAAATGTGAAATATAAGCAGTGAAACTCATGTATCCCTTTTCTGTCCTATCAGGGACTCCTCAGCAAACAAGACATCTCAGCTGCTTCAAGGCAGGAAATGACCAGGGTCTGAAAGTGTTGTCCCATTTTGTAGGGGAAGTTTCAACACTCACACTTCTGACTCTGTTTCAAGGATGAGGGAACACTCAAAAAGGAGCGGTAGGGGTGAAATAACAAATGGGATCAAGCCAATGAATCATATGTATTTGCACTTCCTAACAGTTCAAATAATGAAGGTAATGACTTTTGGGTATGCCTGGATAGAAACAGGGATTTTACAGGACTTATAGATATAAGGTTCTTGAATGTTGTTTATGTTCTCTGCTCAAATAAGTCTATTCGCTTTGTTTGAATTTTCCTTTATTTTCAGAAAGCTCCCTGAGGGGACTGAAAATAATATATGTACATTTTCTGTCGACTACATTAACCCTATTAAATAAAGCAGCCCACTGGTCTCTAACAAATACCTGCAGGGAGTTAAAAACTCCAATATCTTGCTCTGGAACAATAAAATATAGTAGTGTGTTTGTGTGCCTATGTTAATTTTCCCACTCTCCCACTCTGCTCACTACGCATGGCTGCTTTCCCGCCTCCCATGCTCGGGCTAAAACCTATGTTTAATTTCCATTCTCCTGCCTGCCGCATTGGCTGTCCTGTAAATTATTAATGTCCATCGGCGGCGGCGGTAGTTCATTTTCGTAGCTCTGTATTTGTGTCGGACGGAGAAAAAAAGAAACATATTGCGATAAGAAAGAAGTGAAAAGGGTAAGGAGAAAGAGGGAGAGTGTGCGGGGGTAAAATGAAAAAACGAGTCATGTGTTGTGCTTTTCATGCATGTTAAGCTAACACGAGAGACTTGAGAGGGGAAATACTTTTTCATTTGGGCACATCGTGAGATAGTGCGGGCAGGAGAAAGGAGGAAAAACCCCGAGAGGTAATCAAACGGGGGGAGCAGATCGTGACCTTCGTGTTATTAACGCCACACTCTGCTTCAGGTGGCCTCTGGCAGGTCAGGGGGGCCTTGCACACACACACAAACACACATTCCTGTCTCTGAAGGCCTGCGCACGAAGGGAAATGTTATATTTAGCTGAGACCAGTATTTTGTTTGTTCACTAGAAGCAACACTGCCCTTGGAAAGCAGCCAGAACACTGCAGCACGGCCCCCTCTGCCTCCTTCTCTCTTTCTTTCTCACTGTCCCTCACTCCATCCTTCTACTTTAACCCCCTCCTCTGTCTCTCTTTTCCTACCCGGGTCCAATGCTACACGATTATCCTGCAAAAAAAAAAAACATCCCACTGCACTCAGGAGGAGGGGGTGAGATTTATTGTGACAGCATTTTGGAGATGTTGACAGAAAAATATTAAAAATTAAAATCTGTCGTTTCTGCTTTCCTGAAGCACTTAGAAATAAGGAAGAGGCAGAAGCTAAACCAAGCTGTTGTTTTCCATTTTGCTAAATAATCAATATGATGTGTCTGTTCCTCACTTGGCATCTCCCCCCAAAAATTTTCATATAACAGAGATAAAAGTTTTTCTTTTTTCAAGACTGAAAATCCACTCTTGCTGTCCCCGTTTCTTTTGAGTCATCTCCAAGGCAGTGAAGAGATGGTGATGGAAACGTGGGAGTCGTAATTTGGTGAATTCAGTGTTAAAGCTCAACAAAATAACTAAGTGTAAATGTGTTACTGACCCAGATAAAGTGTGCAAGGATTATATAATTTGTAGGCCAACTCGAAGGAAGAACCCGGAAGGTAGCGTCTTACTAGCGCCAAGGGATATTGATAAATAATGGGTTGTCCTTTGCGTGTCATGCAAAGATCTTCAGCATGTCTTGATTATCTTTTTGGTCTCCCAGTATAAACAGATTTTGGTTTAACCAATTGGTCATGCTAGCCAATTGTCCTAACATACCAGTTATGCTAATTTTCTTTTTATAGTTATTTTCTTCCTGCATTTATGAGAGCTTTTACCTAAACATGTTAATGTGCAGTTGGATTACAGTTGTTGCTTACATGCACACGCTTTAAAAAGGGCTCTGTCATTTCTGTGGTGTCATGGTAACATGTTGTGATATAGCATATTTATAAAATTTATGAGTACAGCAGGTTCGAGCCCAGCATTGGCTGTCACATGGTGATGTGTCCTTGGCAAGACACCTAACCCCAAGTTAAGTTCATTATTGAGTGAATGTGAGTGTAGCTTTGAGTAGTCCAAAGACTAGAAAAGTGCCTTATAAGCTCAAGTCCACTTAGTCCATTTGATTCTGAGTAATGACTTGATGTAAACTGGAACGCCAGATATGCAGTTCAATATATACTACACAGCATATTTTTCACTTGCCCACCTTAACAGCTGGCAACGGGCAAAACTTTTCAAAAGCATATCCGGCAGGTTGTTGTACGATCTTTCCTTCAATCTGATTCATAATGGGCCAATCAGATATTTTAGAAGCGGGCACAACTGACATAGTGTTTAATTCAAAGCATGAGCCACTTTGTAGAACAAACTCTCACCAAAACATGTTGGAAGTGTAAAGAAAATATCCTTTCCATTGCTTGCATTATTGTTTAGTTTTCATTTGTTCAAGAAATGTGGTCCAAATCTGACAAAGCTGCTAATAATGCTGCTAGCATCTATGCTAATCTCTGTTTAAAGTCACTTCCAACTCTTGTCTTGCTCGTAGCTCCCACCTCTTCCTGCTTTAAAGGATTCTGATTGGGCCGCAACGTTTTGGGCCACTCATAATCACTGTGGATTGAAGCTTTCCAAGATCGACCTGCCTTATCACAGCAAATAAATCAGGTGGATCCAGCTTAACCATAAGGATAGATTAGCTGCAATGTGGTTCACAATTATGGTGTATGCTAAAGATGTTTACCGTTTGGGTGACATCCAGAGTTATTGTTTCACAAATGGCATATTGACTGGTGACCCATAGCTGCTTGCGTCTGTGGCTGTCATGGTTACATTAATTGTCAAAACCAAGGTTACCTGCAAAACTTTCTAATCACAGAATGTGATCAAGATCATCAGATATGTCTTGAAATGAAATATGGAAGGAGAAATATTTATTCATCTGCTATTACCAGTTAACATAGCCACAAGTTAAACAGTAACAACAGTCAGACCTTGCAGTTGTAATAGATATGAAAATAAAACAACTTTTGCATGGGATTTGCATAAAAATATATATCATGGACATCTTTACAAGCGAATAAAGAGCATTTAGCAGTGTGTCATTAACTCTGTGCTGATGTGTTTCATGTGGACAAAGACCTTTTTAAAACACACACCCATGTAGTCAGGGTTAGACTGGGAAGCAGAGGTTGGAGTCTTCAGTTTTCAAATATACCTGCCTTCATGTGGACATAGCCTGAAATCCACCATGTGATTAATTTCATTCATGTTATACCAAAACCCACCTATGTTTAATCAGACAACTCAATCCAGCCTCAAATTGGCACCTGGATTGTGCTCCACCAAGATAGAAAAACTGATTTTCAAATATGATCGAAAATGTTTAATATTCCAGGCAAACTCGGTCTGCCTGGTAAGCTGGTATTAGCAACTCTAAGACATGAGGAGCTCCAAAATCTCCAAATGTGTTTCAATTGGAAGAAAAAGTGTGAAGTTTACCACAGACCATATCTTAGGTATCTGACTGAAAACTCATCCAAAAAATAAACCCCAGGCTTTGAAATAATGGTGCTGGAAGTGCTAAAATGCTGAGTCACTTCTGTGGTTTAGGGCTGCATTTTACTGCGTCACTCTATAAGTGCAATAAAAAAAACTTCCTCTGACTGAAAATCTGCTCTCGTCTCTTTCCCCTCCTTTTTTCGGTGCGTCTTTGATTCACCACAAAGCAATCATGATTGAAGAGTGGGAGTCGTCATTTGGAGCGCTTGGTGAAAAAGCCTGACATTATAAAAGAGTGTAAATGTGTTACTGACCTATATTCTCAGCTCACATATAGCAAGCCATCCCTCTGAACCAGATCCCTCCTGTATCAGCCCATCCATCTGCGGTAAGCCCTTCTCCCCAGAGCATAGTGGGAGGTAATGCCGCGCTGCTTCTACGCTGTGACAGGTGGAGCCAGGCAGCAACTTACTTCATGGATAAATTGGCACAAATGGAGTCTTTCTGCCTTCTCACAACTCCCTCAGGTATGTGGATGTGTTTGTGTCATTGTGTGGGTTTCTCCGACACATAAGTCATCAAAATAATAACTTTCAAAATAACAGTTTTCAAGCAAAGTCAAAACTAATTACTGTGTCTGATTCATCAAGAAGATTGATGCTGAAATCTTCAAACAGTCACACTTCAAAGTCTCAGGTAACTTTAGATGTTCAACTTAATAACCACAAAGATGCTGCAGGATACTTAAGGCAATGCTGTTTCTTTTTTTTAAATTTATTGCTTTTTCTCCAAGTAGAGTTTGAACCAAGAAAAGTAAATACAGAGGAGTGGAAGCATGAAATCATACAGTACAGGATTTATTTGACCAACAGTGAGCCTTATCATTGACCTTTCAAAGCAGCTGGATCTACTGGATTTCAGTTTTGTCATCATGCAAGTTGAAACAATTAGTTCTAATCAGAAAATGACCATACTTTTCAGCCTCCATTTAATGTCAAAGGGGCAATAACTACAGGTGAGGGTGAAGTCAGTTGAAAGCAAGAATTCACTACAAGCCTCTGATTGGCTCTTAATAATGATGATTGACAAAACATACCCAGTCACCCTCCAATTTTTCTTGGGATGTTATCCAGAAAGCCTATCATAAGCCTGGCATGCAGTGGAGGTGTCTTTCACATTTTCCTCATGCTTCAGATGTCATTGTTCGCTGAGTCTTCACACCAGTGGCGGTTTGTCAATAGGGGGCGATGGGGCGCCGCCCCCTCCAAAATTCGACAGAGAAAGTCTACTTAAACACAACATAATTTGTCTTTAAATTATAAAAAATAACGGATAAAAACATTTATTTTTACCACATAGTGATAGTCTGACAGCAGCACCTGTCACCATTCGATAAAAGGGGTTTCACAATGTTTTTACGTAGTAACTGTGTTGTGAATACATAGTTTACGTACAGAGGGGCGCTGGCCCAATGGGAGTCAATGTAAGTCCTTAAAGTTTTGCTCAGCATGTGACCTGAGGCGTCTTTGGGATTGGCAGCTTCAACTTTGCCTCTGGGGCGCAGGCAATTGCGCCCCGGACACTCCCACTTTGACTGGCATCGAATCAGTATTGTTTTGGTGTTTCTTTCCTTATGTGACTGGACAACGAGCACTGTCAATCATATGGACACGTCACCGCAGCAGATATGATTCACTCATGCGCAAGCATCTCACGTATGCTCACGCGTCCGACCAACGCTCCTGTGCACCAAAGAGGTGTCGGGTACTCCGTCCAGAGAACCATCAGAGGATCGCAGAAGAGGTGAGGAGAAGATCAGTAAGAGGCTATGCTACACTGAAGATTAGTTTAGGATGCATCTATCTTACCTTGTAGAAATAACATAATTCAGGGGCAAAATTTTCCATTTTATGTCACACATGGCACAAAACCATAGATTAGGAGCTACAAAATGAGTTTGCCAAGAAGATATAAATTCTTTGTTCAGTATAACATTATCCTTTTGCAGACTTAAGTTCTAAAAAATCTATATAGTTTTTTAATTCTTGCATATTTTTACAAAACAACATACTTTTAGGAGGAGTTGGGGCTTTCAATGGGTGGGCAAGTTTGTTTTTACCCCACTAGAAGTTAATTTTAAATTTTATTGATAAATTTGATACATTATTTTGATGAAAATATTATATAAAGGGACCTATAAAAATATATTTTTAAAAATCATGGCAAAGCAGGAACAAGATAGGAGAAATTGTAATATTAATATTACACACAAGTGCTTGCAGATTATTGCAGAGGTTTATTGCACTGCTCATTAAATATTTCTGTTATTTCTGAAAAATTACAAAAAGAAGAATTGATAATGCTATCAAGTTATGTGTTGCAATTTACTGGTGAAAACAGTGGGGTTTTATTAGTCCCAAATGTGTAAACAACACAAATTCTTTTCCTCTTAGGTGTATGTCCATTACAGAATTATTTTTTAATCTACTGGAGCTTTTAGATTTGACACTTAACTTGTGCCTTTCCTGCTTGTACCATTGTGCACAGTGTAAAATCAATGAAAACAGACCAACAGAATGTATTATCTTGTCTCTAAATGGTGTAGTTTTATTATGGCAACTAAACATGTGATAACAAATGATAAATATCAATATAAACATATACAATATTGTTATTTTATATAATTGTATACCGTAAGTTTATTTGCTTTGATAAAATGTTCTATTTGGATACAGAAATTATACATTCTGTTGGTGTTTTTTGCCGACTGAATACTGCACATAACGGTACAAAGTTAAAGTATTCAAAAGCTTTAGCATATGGAAACAGACTCCTGTAAAGTGAAGTTTATTTTTTTGACTTTTTAAAATTTGAAGGAGTTTTGCTGAAAACTATAAATGTCATCCAAACACTGACAGCCTCCATTTCAGTTATGAGAATCAGTCAGCTGGTGTGAGCTGTCTGCCCTCTTGTGTTGCATGCTTGTATCTGATTTTTTTTTTTTCTAATGTTTTTTTTGGTTTGTTTTGTTTTGTTCATACTTTTTACAGTTAATCTATACCAAAAACAGTATCACATAGTTTTACCTTTAGTTTTAAAGCATCAGTTTAGTGGTACATAAGATTTTGTTTGTGTTTACAATCCTGAGACATCAGACATCATGTATAAGATAAAACACTGTTCAGGTGACACAAGAAATGTTCATAAAATTGTGAAAATGACATAAATTACAGCTTTATTTTCTTGGAGCAGGTTAAGCTTTGGCTGTTTCACTGATTTTTTTCAGTAAATACTGATGTTAACTTTTGGTAATAAAATGTGTTTTTCTATGTATTTTTTTAATGACAGATTCACACAGTACCACGCCATGTTTCCTGAAGATTCTCTCAGCAGCTCCTTGAAGGACGACCCAGTGCTCAACTAAAGCAAGCTGAAGACAGAGCTCAGTCTTAATCTACAGCAAGGAGGAGTTCAAGGCCTGCTGTGGTGCTGTGGACCTTATCCTGTTGTCCATTGAAAACTATCTTGGAGAGGTATTTTCAGGGACTGTCGCTCTGCTAAAGATCCTCATCACCACACCCATGACCACTGCAGAAGCTGAGCTGCTTCTCAACCTTAAAAAGAATCAAAACTTTCCAGAGAAACACCATGAACCAGGACAGGCTGAATGCACTGGCCATGCTGTAAATGGAGGAGAGACTGGTGACAGAGATAATGGACTTCAATCGGAACGTCACTGAGAAATTTGCAGCCCAGAAGGAAAGGAGGGCAAAATTTCTGTTCAAATATTGCATTGTTCAAAGTAGGGTGCATTGTGATTATGTTTTGTCTTTAATTTCTTTTCAATGTAGTGTGGAGTGCTTCTTTGGTTTGTTTCCTCCAAAGCTGTGTCCCCCCTTAAATTTTTTGGCACCAGCCGCCACTGCTTCACACTTCAAAAAGCTGACAAAGTACAACCATCAACCAAGGTATTCCTGACATTTTTAACCAAGTTATAAGTGTAAAAAATCTAGTCATATTTTGCCACAAATGACCTTGGAGATTTTTCATTACATTCTTGTGTAATGACGAGCATTTATGCAAAGTTCATGGATCTCTAAAAGGATTCCTGTGATACTTTGTCCTCCAAAATGCTTTTACAAACAATGTGTAAGCATGGGACCTCTGACCTACAAAATCTGTTTAGTTCATCATTGACTCAGAACAGATATTTGTGCAAAGTTTGATTTAAATCCTTTTCAGGATCTTAAGATATGGAGCATCACTCATTGCATGACCACAGTGGTCCAACACCCTCAACCTTTGACCTCCAAAATCTAATAGTTTCATTTTTTCCAGGGCCTCATATTTTGTTGGTGCAGAGGTGTGAGGACAGAAAATCTTTTAAAAAGTTACAATGAAAGAAGCAAAACTAAAGCTAATTGAAAAACTGGGGCTCTTGTAAACTCAATTTTGATGACGAGCTTTAAAAGTATAATAAATCAGCCTTTAAATTTTCCCAGGTAGACACTATCTCCTAAAAGCTCTTACTATTCAAAATAAGTTTTCTAGAGAGATGACAAGTTCACAGCTTTGATTTATGTCTTCATGAAATATTGAAATGAAGTTCAGTGAATGGTTTTGATGTAGAGATCTTTATGAATAGTTTAAACTTCATCTCTCTGTTATAAAGCATTTCAGTGGAGCATGCGTTGATCCTATCACTGTCCTAAAATAACCAAAACACAGGTGGTCATGCAATGCATCACCATTTTTTAATCAATTTTTTCTGGCGATGTTAATTAAGGCAATTCAATGTAGCTTCTTTTAATCTTTAGTTTATTGCAGAAAGGTTGACCTTTCAATGTCAGATAACCTCAAAAACAACAATAGCCTCTGATGTTTTAGCCACAAACATTCAAACAGTGGTTTTTAACTAATCAAGCCTCAAGACTCACCACCAGAGGCACTTCCTGGTTAAATAAACACACGAGAGCCATTTCAGTGCATGAGGGACACCTCAATCATAGATTTTCACATGCACATAACAATCACAGAGAGAGAGGGAGTTGATATGTAAGAAGTCTGCTTCTTCTCCTCAACTGGAGAGTACTGAAATACAGAACAAGTCTTCTGACAAATTATTTCAACATTAAAGTGGCTTATCTGCCTGGTAAAGCATGCAGTTTGTAACCAAGACAGCTGCCATTTCGGGCATAGATAAGTGTGTGATGTCACATGGAAGCAATTACTTAAATGCTGTCCTCAATTCAAAACAAGGAAATGACCTGTGGAGGTGAACTGAGGTGGTGACAAATTTCCACTTGACTGAAAATGCTTAGTTGGGTTGCACGGTTATGAGGTTTGAGTTGATGAGGGATAGAGTTGTGATTTACGCGTAAACGCTAAGCAGAAGGTAAAGCAGAATTTTGGTCGATCACAAGTTGGCCAAAAAAACATGAATGAGGCACAGACACAAAACAGCAGCTTTAAGTAGCTGTTACCAAACATTTATTTACAGATCAGAGACAGCAAAGAGATCAGAGGCACCATAGTTCTTTTCTTAATTATATGCTTTAAATCAGGGGTCATGCACCCCTCCTCCTTCCTTATTGTGGCCAAGTCAGTTTAAAATATCACAAAGGATGAATGTTTATAAAGAAAATCTGATTAAAATGTCCATGTCAACATTGAAAAAAACAATATCTCAAAGAAATACAGCTATAACTGGCTTCAACTGCCTCTGTAAAAATTCATTTTGTGCATTTGTCAAATTTTACACAAAAAATGTTCCATAAAATATGCTTTGATAACATCTAAATGCTCTGTAACTTGCACCAATTAGTAGCTAAAACTGGCTTAAATTCTTCTTAACCTCATTAGACTAGGTATCACTAACTGTATTTGATCTAAATTTGATCAAGTTATTTGTCATGGCTGCTTCATTCCTGTTTTTTTTAGTACCCTTCATAATGTGAAATATCTGTCCCTTCAAATGTGGCCTTCTTGGTAACCAAAGTTGACCATCCCTGGTTCAGATAGTATTAATGAGCAACTGCAAGTCATGCATCAATAATGCCATACAATACTAGCTAAGGAATGCAGGATTACTCACAGCATGGACAAGGTATTCCCCTTTGACACCTTTTCTTTTTCATTTGCGAAATTCATCCACCATACATAAACATGGATGTTTCATAAATAAATGGTATGAAGCAGTTTTTATTGGATCTAGTTCTAATTCATTGCAAAAAATATGTAGGAGAGGCTGGTGGATATCAAAGCAGGTCTCTTACTGACTTGGAAAGGTCCACACTTTAGTGGAGGGACTGGCAGGTGGAGGGTATGGGGTTGAGGTTATGTGATACAAGGGGAAGGTTGGTAGTTAGCATTTGCAGCTGATGGCAGAACAATATTGGTGTATCACAAATTTGCAAAACATGAGTGAGATTGAGAAACAGAATTGCAGCCTCAAGCAGTAGTTCCTGTTTTCTTAGGCAGCAGCTTTTGTCACAACATTCAGTGTTTCCTATACAACAAACATGTAGACGGCAACTCAGTCATGAGGCCGCCATGGCATCTTATTAAAACATATTACTGCAAGATTATACATACTGTGTCTATGCATCTGGGTATACAAAAATAACACACAGATACATGAATAATGCATTGATATGTAAAGCTACACTAACTGGACTGACTGACCAACTGTGGGAGTCAAGTGGGGATGCAGTGGTCATCATACGATTGTCAGAGGCACTGTACGGAAATGATAGCACATTAAACACTTCACTTTCTAACTGCAAATTGAATCATCTTTTTTTAACTCTTATGTACGTTTTTTGGCTGCACACAGAGCAAATCACAGAGCCAGCCACAGACATCACACTCGTAAAATCAATGAGGGCTAGCAAAAAAGATTTGTCACCATCTCCGTCCAATACCCTTCTATTACTATTGTACAGAACATTTTCTGAACAGTTGGTAATTGAGTTTGGGGGACTCGTGGCCTCCAGTGCACTCTAAATTGATGCTGTCCAAAACCATTATTCAGATTTCTTTGGAAATGAACCATCTATGAACGCTGCCGAGGGATACAAAAAATGGATTCAGAGCTTTTAAGGAAAATCTCTCTTTCTTCCTCTCCTCTCTCATGTCCTCTTTCACTTTCCTCTCAGAGAAAAAGGGTCGGTCTGGACCTATGAGCTGCAAGCTTTGCAGTTTGTTGGTGGTATAATGCTGCAGAGCCAACAGAATCTCACTCCTGTGTCACTTAGACCAAAATGTTTTTTTTGTTCTGCTGAACTCTGCTTGAGTGTGCTGAGTTATTTCCTCTCCCTTCACCCTGGGGCAGTGGCCAGCACTTAAGCAAATAGAAAGTCAAAAACAAAGATGAGACTGAGCAGGCATTACACTGCAGGCATGAGAAGATGAGTGCACGTGCAGGTTAAAAGACATTTGAAGGCAATGAATGTGACCGATTTAAATTAATGAAAGGCAACTAACTATTTGAAGTTCAAGAGCTTAAATTCTGATTTAAATCACTCAAATACGTAACCTTGAAATAGACTGGTATTGGAAATGCTGCTTTAAAACATCCTTTAATACTATAAGGTAGGTTTAGAGACAGGATAGAAGTAACACCACGTGAGATAGAAACTAAGATGAAAGACACAGGAGACAATAAGGGACTGATTTAACAATATTGTTCTTTTCTATAAATCAATCTTGCAGGTTTATGTTGCAGCGTCTTAGCCTGAGCAATTAAGGACCAAGTGTGAGCTGGCCAAAGACAATCTCCACAATGAGAATGTTGAGGATATAGCTAGTTGCATCGTTAACAAAGCTACTGGTGAGTTATTTCCACATGTAAACCTCCCAAAACAGGATGACTACAAACTCATTTAAGGAAACTGAGGCAGCATTTCCATGTTACGGTAGTCTCGGCAGATTCAAGTATGCCCATGTTTTGTTGCACAGAGAGCAGTGGAATGAAAAGATGCAAGACACTGGAGACAATGACAGACTGATTAACTGGGTTTTAACTATACTACTGGTTTATGCTGCACCTTTTTCACTTCAGCTGGTGGAGGACAACTGCCAGCTTGGGTCCATCTGAAAATGACCTGGATGAAGCAGGAACAAAGCTGAGAGGCGGTGAATAGGGATGGGTGCCAAAATCTGGTGTTGATGTGGTATCATAACCTACATGACCAAAATCTACCGAACTAAATCACAAGGCAGATATCAGTGCTTTATTGTGTGGCAGCTTATCAGTGTCAGTGCTTTTGGTAAGATGTGAGCTGACCAGATTCAAAACTTAAGAAGAACGGACCACAGTCTGAAAAAATGTAGTTTCACTCAAGCTTGCATTGACTGCTTTAGGTTTGAAAAAAATAATGTGTGCAATGAAAGACCTTTGTAGATCATGTGATTTGTGGCAAATACTTACACCATTTGTTCATCAAGGTAAAGTACACAGTTGAACTCTGCTTTCATCAGTGTTGTTGTGATAATAGGAAAATAAATAGACCAAAAAGGATTTATAAATCACTGATCTCTGTTTGTGTCCATATTTTACACAAGCTCTCATCTCTTTTGGGACTCAGGTGTTTTAAGTTACCCTGGCATTGTGACCTGGAGGAGGTGAATTACAGGTCTTAATCTTAATTAGCCTCACATAAACCCAAATGCTGCCCCATACAAGCTCCAAAAGAGGTTTTCAGGCATTGAAAGTTACCTGCCATTAGCCCACAATGTATCACAACCACAAGAATCAATTTTCTCTTTGAATTACATTTCAAACAAGGCGAAAGTTTGAAAGTCTTCCCAGGCTCTGACTTAAACTGTGCCCTCGCCAGTACAGATCAATGCTCGCTCACCCACATGGATTATTCAGCGGTTGAACAGATCAGGGATCAGATAAACAGCTCACTGAGCCTTGTATTTGATCGTAGGTACAGAAATTGCTGGGGCTATTTTTCCTTGTTTGTTTTGATGTGACAGAGATTGTGGTGCAGCGGTCGATTTTGCATACAGTACAAAAACAAATGCCCATTTTTAGAAAAATACACACACATCACCTTTCCTTTTCTCTGTGAAGGTTTGAGAAACAAGACTTGGCGTACTATATCATGGCAGAAAAGGAGGCATTCTTTATGTTCAGGCTCTTTTCTTGGCTTTGTAGTCTTCCACCTAAACATGCTTATCGCAGTCAACAGACAGAAAAGACTGTGACACATGCTTTTGTCTCAGCCTACATCCACCACTCCTACCATTCGCCCACCTTTTGAATTCAACACTATTATCATGGACGCTCCCAGAACAAACAAACGGTATCCACCAATTAGTGCTGTCAGCCTGTGCCCTCTGTGAACCCCTCTGTTTGCTGGAAAATATCAGCTTTAACAATGCAACAACAACAGAAAAAGAGGCTCGTCGTGTATGGCCTAATTCAACATTAGCTTGATAGCTTAGCCTGGGAAGGCTTCCAGTGATACGACCCACATCTTTGCTCAAGCTGCATGAGAGCCCTGCAACCAAGATTTGAGGATTAGAGCTGTAAGAGCTCAGAGGTCTGACTTATACATCCTGGGGTAGACTTTGGGGAGCTTGAAAGCTGCAGCCTGGTCCAGCTTTTTGCCCTAGGACCAACATAATAAAGCCCCCTGCACTCTGAGGCTTGCAGCAGATCCCCTCTAGCATTGTGGCTGTCTCTCTCAGACTCACTCTATGCACTGCAAACACACCCACAAGCTTTTAAGGCAATAAAAACTTAATGTTGGTCATTCACAAATCAAGCTGGATATGCAGGAAGCTGAATGCACAGCTGTAAGAAGGACTTAACCTACTTAACTGCATGTACAGAAGGGAACATGAAAAGCTATTTTATGCACCTGATGCGCAAAACACAAGAATTTCTTGGTCATTTTGTCACCCAGGACTCAGATTGTTTAACTCTTACATACTTGAAGTGACTCATGTATCCAGCATCATAGATGAGTCACATTAGGCTATTGAAAAAGATAAAACTGCTGGTGCCATTGACCAAAAAACCCTTTAACAAAAGGTAATCATTGAGTTTATTCTGTTAATGAGGATTTGATGCAAGTCTGACTGGAACATTACTTTTATTCTTATCATTTTTTTCTTTACAGCATCATCTAATAAGATAACCATGCAAAGCCGATTCATAAGATTCCACATTTGTTATCAGGCAGGTTCATCCAACAAAACATCTGTTCCTAATCCAAAACCTAAACTGGTTCATTAGCCTCCTTTACAGTACTCTGGCGCAGAGGCTTTGTGTGTGGGTAAGTTGTGCTGAAAGTGAACGGTAACTGCAAGCCTCTGGTTGGCCGAGACAAAAAACTTTTTCAATTACCTTACGATTGTGTTTTGAAGTTTCTGCCCTACCCATTGACTTTCTATGGGATGTTGCCTGATGGACATGCAGTTCTGTACTCCATGGACATGTAAAACAGTCCATCTGGTGTGTCAGGTTATTAATATGGAGCACATTGACATCAGAGCAAGGTTTTCAGTATCCCTCAAGCCAGACATAGCAGTATGGGTTGGCGTCAAGGGTCTGGGCCACCCACTTGTGCAGCTGGCACACCCTGAATGATTGAGGAGTAACAGCCCTTCATTGCTTTACCATTATTAAACATGATCTGAAACCGCGTGATATTTTCACTTAAAATACAGTTATCTTTAAAAAGTGTAACAACATTGTAATTATGCTGCTGTCATGTGTAGTTTTGACTACTTGAACTGGACAATCATACAGTATTGAGTGAAACCGAGGTCACTGAGGAGGCTAAAGAGTGGGAGATGGTTGGTAATCTGAAGCCTCACTGGTAAATTGACCTCCAAAAAGTTCGCCATTCGAGGCGTTAAGATGGAGTTCTTTATCCATAGTTTGAAGAGAGTTTGCTTTCTGGCTGTCTCAGTGCATGTAGAATCAGAACCAAGGAGGAGAAAATGGAAAAGGTGCAGATAAACACCTGCTGGACAGACATGGGATGTGTATTAGCTGTGGTCTTTGTTCCTGAACCAAGATTTATTAACTTAATAAAGTGCATTTTTAAGTATCTGCATATGACTTGAATAATTTTTAATCCACTACGTTTGGGAAAAAAAAAAGCTATTTTTACTCCAGTATATTCTTGTAAAAGTTCTGGGTTCTTTAAAGAAACCGATTTTCCTGATTTTTTTCATTTTCCTTTTCTTTTTTAACATCCATTCCAAAAACATTCAATTCTACAAACTTACCCCTTGACTTGATAATAGTTCCATCACATTTTGAAGGTAACTAAGGCCACTGGGCCTCAAATTGATCCCTCCTCTATATTTTATGAATTACACTACCACAAAAACAGAGTTTTGTTATCCGAGCATTTCAGACCAAAGTAAACACCCTGAATGTAAAGAGTATGGTCTATATCCATTGTGTGGTTTGTATATTGCCTTATTCTTCAGTGTTGATTGATGACTCCTGAGCCCAAGCCTGCATTGTAGCTGAATTGCAGCCTTGCCTTACATACAATAGCAGTTTGAGTTGTTTATGACTACCAGCTGGTATATCTGCATTGGCACAGGTTGTCTATTTATCACAATTTGCTTCAGACAACAGAGAGGGGTATAATAAATGTGTAGACCTGCAGTAAGAGACTACACATTTGTTGTCGAGAAGCACGCAGGGGATACAGAAAAAAATCTTGAAGGCTTTGGCAGCAGCAGGGTAGCTATTATTTTCAAGTTGCTCGGGGCGTTCCAAGGGATGGCATAAATTTTTTGCTGTATTTGGTTTAACTCCCACAGAGTGAGCACATCCACAGGCTGGTAAACAATCTTCAGGCATTTTGAGGTAATTATGACATTATTAGAGCAATAACAATCTGGCCTAAGCAGCAGCTACATCAGAAGTGACACAGAGCAGATGACCATTAGCAATTGTCAGTTCTAATGCAGAGGAGATCAGAATAACGTCTCTACAGCACCATGTGGCACCCTGTCCTCATATGTCCTGCTCTTAGGAGCCTCAAATAAGGACAATTGCTATTAAGTAATAAAGAATGTGAGGCTATGACATGTTGCATTGTATGTTGGACTGTGGTTGCATTTTTCTAAGTATGAGAACATAAAACAAACTCCTCTATTATTCTGCCCAAAATCATCATGGTAAAGCATCACAGCTGCATCAAAGACTGCAACAGAAGGTTCATGGAGATGCAGACACACTAAAAACTGCTAAACATACCTGAGTCATGCAAGTAGATCATGATCAAGAGCCAAAAAATGATCTTTTTAAGTCATACACCAGATTTTACACTGTTTTCTGTTTATAGAGAGGGTTGAAGCCGTTGTTAAAGTTGATAGAAATATTGATGCTTGAAAGTAGAAAATAATATTTAAGACAATAGCTTTATGTTGTCTGATGTGTCACCTTTAGGGAAATAATATGCTTTGAGTGACATCATTCTTTAAACTGACACAGCATAAAGTAGAAAGCACTCAGAGAGTGCAGACCTCCGCCAAGCGCCACAGTTCCCCCTATTTGTCATTTGCACCATAAATATTAGTCCCACATTTATTTTTGACTACATTTTTAGATTCCTTGACCATGAAAACATACCATTGGCAACTGAATTCATAATGATATCAACATTAATTCAGCAGTTATTCACGAAAACAGCATTTTCCGTATTGGCAGTTTTCTTCTGGATCTAGTTCCACAGCTTTTGAAGATACCTCAAATCCATTGGAATATTCCAGATTCCACAGTTTCTCGGCTATGTAATGGTGTTTGTTGTGTGTTTATAGCTTCATTTGTTCTCTTCCTATGATGAAAATCCCAAAGGTCCCCTATTTTTTCATATTCTGGATCATGGTATCTTGAATAATTCCATTATCTGGATCAGTTTTTATTATCTTGTAGAGCATGTTAGAAACTTGTCCTGTATTTTTTCCCAAGTGCCCTGACCATTATTTGTGGAGTTATATGCAGAAATGTCGAAAAATGGCCCTATCTCCCAATGTTAAAGAATCTTTTAAAAATTCCTGGATCCAGACAGAGATCCGGATCGCTTCCAAAATCTAATCATTTGTTCCTTATCCCAATCCGGACATTCCCTGAAAATTTCATCTATATCCATCCATAACTTTTTGAGTAATGCTGCTAACTAACTAACAGACAGACAAACAAACCCTCCCAAAAACATAACCTCCTTGGCGGAGGTAAGAATGCAGTGTAACAAAACACTACATTACATGCTAACCTTGCAATGCAGCTGGATTTTCCAGATTTCAGGTTTGCAAAGCTTCAAGCTGGAACGATTGTTTACTGTTAGAAAATGGCCAGGCTTTTGAGGGCAAAGAGGCAGTAGCTGTGAGTGTGGTTTAGTTATTTTGAGAACAAAAAGTATTTTCAAACCTGGACAGTAATAAATGTGACATAAAATTGTTGAATTAAATTCACTTTCCAGTTTTGAAGGTTAAAAAGTCCTGCCCTTTCCAATCACTTTATATGGGATGTTGCCCAGATGGACTTGAGAAATTGATCTAATGAATATGTTGAATAGTGCATTTGTTGTATCAGGTAATGGACATGTCCTGTAATTCAAATAAATAAATTAATTAAAAAATCCCTCCTAACGTTTTTGAATTACAAACAGTACATAAATCTACATATAAAGAGTATGTTTTTAAATCCAGTGTGGTGTTTTCTAAGAGAGAGGTTTATCAAGCTCCTTTATCACAGATAAATGGTAATGCTGGATGGACTTGAGCTTATATGGCACTTTTAGTCTGTTTGACTCCTCAAGCTGCTTTACACCACAGGTCACACCTACCCATTGACACCCATTCACTCTCATATTCACTCACTGATGTCAGTTGTCCATCAGTATCAGCTAACAATTTCATGCCCTTTCATGCCCATTTACATGCCATGCAGTGTTAATTTTGTTGACTAATTATTTTCGTCATAGTTTTCATCAACAACCTTTTTCCCTGGATGAAAACTAGACTATAACTAAAAAAAAAACAAGTGCACATGGACAAAAACTCAAACTAAATTACCTGACATTTTCATCAACAATAAAAACTAGACTAAAATGTTTGACAGAGACTAAATCCAATCAGACCTAATTTCGTCATGCAGAAAGTAGGGCCAAGTTTGGAATATATCCAATCACAGCTACTTTGGTTGTGTGGAAAGGTTGGATGAGTTAAGAGGGACATCCAATCACAACTGCCTTAGATTCATGGTGGCAGGATTCAAGTGTAAAACATGACTTCAGAAATTTAGAGAAACATAAAAAATGCCTTATACTTTACACTCGACTAAATTTACAGTAGATTTTGTCGACTAAGATATTGTGAAATTTCATCAACTTAAACTAGACTAAAATTAAAACAATTTCAATGACTAAATTATGACTAAATCTAAAAGATATTTTAGGCAAAAGACTGTAACTAAAACTAAATTAAAAAAGTGCTGTCAAAATTAACACTGATGACATGGACATAGCAGTGGGAGCAACTTGGGGTTAAGTGTCTTGCCCAAGGATACATCGTCATGTGACAGCCAGAGCTGGGCTCGACCCTCCAACCTTCTGATTACCGGCCAAGCACACTATCAGACTGCGTCATCAACACCCCAGATGTTGACGTTAGATTTCAACACTGTTGGGCACAAACCTCTTATTGCCAATTCTTAGTTTGCAGGAAATGAAAAAACTAATTCTCCACTTCTGCATGAATAAATATTTTATTGTTCTGATTAGAAATATTGTTTTTGTCTTTTTGATTGGTTTACATTTTTATAAAAATCAGTCCCCAATATGGACGGTGACCAACAGTGCTACTTAATGAAAAGAAATGAAAATAAAAAAAATGGATATAAGAGGCTTTGGTTAGACAGCGAAGATTTGCTGCAATAAACTGCACAATGCCAAGCTAGTACTCCATTTGCAGATTTGTAGTTCAAATACGGTGGATTCAAGCAGCATCTTTGCTCACTGCTTAGTCTATCTTCACTGTATCATTTCCCTGTTCTCTCATTCCCAACTTGTCTTTGACATTTTTCATTGAGGTCAAGGAAAGTGAGTGGTAAGGGGCTCTGGAATTGATTTTCTGGATTTTTCAAATGGCTCGCTACAGTTTGAGTGAATGGCCTTGATGGGTTCTCTCACCAATGGCGCCACAAAATGAGCCGCTGACTGGATGGGAAAACATTTAAGGGCTTTGTGGCCTTTGTACATATCACTCTGGATCCTACACCCCACCTTTTCATTGTCGCTGCAAATGTTGGCCACTCCTTTATTATACTCAAACTGGTTACACGCCTCTGGATACTTTATGCCTCTTATAAAAGTCTAAACATGAACATATACAGTAGCATACCCAGTAAAATCAGTTATTAATTCCCCAAAAATACGACACATTTGGTTGTGATGTATTCCAGTTGTAATCAGCGTCAGGAGGAAAGCATCTCCAATGTATTTGTATGCTTTTACCAGAGCTTTGAATTAAGATACCACTTAAGCTATAAATTCCCAAATTATGATTGAGAAGGGCCAGAGTCCGACCCTGCTCCACAGCATCTAAATCACCTAATTTTAATACCACACCATGAGAGAGAGCGCAGATAGACAGCCTCAGACGGTTCTTTATTGGTAACTGGGGCACAGCAGGGGGTGAGAAAGTGTATTTCTGCAAGCCATCTGTGGGTGAGTCATGACCAGAGTACGTTACAGATTGATATGTCATTATCAAACACTGGCCTTCTGGCAGTGAAGAAGAAGAGAGGAATGGACAGATCGGAGCCAGGAATGGAGAGTAGAATCTTAAGGAAAGTGGAGGAGGTAGGTGGTTTTGGAGAGGATGAAAGGCAGAAAATTAAAGAGTCTTTGGTGACTTCATGCTGTGGTGAATTAGTAAAATTTGTTTAACAGTGGTGCAGTACAATGAACAAAGTGTAGTGGAAAAACCAAAACGAAATTATTTTTTAAAGTTCATTTCAAATGCTTTTCAACTAAAGAAGCAGCTTTTGGTAGAACAGTCACTGAAAAATCGAATGGCCTTGTTGATGATTTACTCATTGAAAAGAAATTACATAACCAATCACTCAACAGTAAAAATTACACATTATCAACACGCTGCACGTCAAAATAATTGCTACGTAGCACAGCTCTATTGTGGCATAAAAACCTTCACTTCTAAGTGTACTTTTTCTTATTCTGGTAGGTTAAAATGACAAGAGCTTACTTAATATAAAAAGCTGCAAAAGCAGCAATGTAATTGAATATTTCTGAAAAGTAAGTAAGGCCTGCTAAGAGTATAAATCGTATAAATGAAACGGCTATGAAGACATATAAAAACCTTCACTTCATTACCCTGCTTCAAAGCCTTACTTACAACAAGCTATCTATTACGCAGACATTTTTCATAATCCTTCTTGGATTATTTATGGCTGTCTGATGTTGTACCAGGATGTTAAACTTCTTGTACTGGTACCACATCACCTGACTTAAATGCTGAGGTCAGATGGCACGATTTGAAGAGCCCATACGATTCTGTTTTTTTTTTTGTTTGTTTTTTTTAATTTTATATGCTCTACACCAAAGATCCCTGGCATGAGGATTTCTCACTCTCCCCCTCTTTACGGTGCTAGTAGCTGCTTGAAAAAGCTTGCTCTCAAAGGCCCCCCATGACAAACCTACCGGTGGAACGTCCCATGGCACTAATAAATGCAATTGACAGTAAAGAAACTGACCACTCCTCCCTCTGAGGAAAGACAGCCAGGCATGGACACTAGTCGATACAAAGCACTCAATGGTGCCACCAAATGCCTGGCAACTACCCCACTTTTAGGGTAAAACTACACAAATAACTACTTCAGCTGACTAGATGCTACAGTAAGAATTTTACAGTGTTTCACAAAGCCCCTGTGTTTGAAACGATTTAATGGTGTAACAGCCTTCCCTTCATCAGCTGTTCAGGTTGTCAGTCTCCACATGAAAAAGCTAGAAAAGCACTCAGAGAGCGCAGACCTCCGCCAAGCAGCTTCGGTCCACTTTGGCGAAAAATGTCCTATCTGGCAATGTTAAGGAATCCTTTAAAAAATTCCTGGATCCAGACGGTGATCCAGATCACCTCCAAAATTTAATCAGTTCTTTCATATCTCATTTCCAACAATTCCTGAAAATTTCATCCAAATCCGTTCAGAACTTTTCAAGTTATTTTGAACACAAACAAACAAACAAACAAACAGACAAACAGACAGACGGATAAATGCCGGCAAAAACATAACCTCCTTGGCGGAGGAAACACAAATTCCACTAAACGAAACCAAAACTGACTGATTTTGACTCAAGTAAAGACAATGTGCCATTAGTCATGGGTAGGATGAACTTTTGCAGATAATGTCAGGGATAGGAAGTGAGTAGAAGATTTATTTTTAAAAAAAGTACTGGTGGTTATTTGCAGTCTTGAGAAAAAAAAAAAAAAAACTGCTGTGGAAACTGAGAAGCAGAACAGATGACAAGTCACCTGGCGGTTCAGATGCATAAACTGTGAGCCCATGCCCACAAACCCATAGCTGTCACAAGTGGGACTTGGTAACAACACTTATTCTGGACTTTTCTGATCCTGATAGATAAAAAGGGCACTGCAAACACAATGTTCGGTTGCTGCAGACTGGGCTATCCCATTTTTAATATTCAGAACAACACATCAAAGTTGGCAAAGCTCTATGTCAAGCAACTGAAACTGATACAGTGAACTTTGTTTTGCTTGATGCGGGATAAGTACAGGAGCAATACATCTTCTAAATGTTCAGTTAGATTTATTTCAGTTTCTGCTCTGGTGACCTTAACTTGATCCCACTGCAGGACATGAGTGAAGTGCAGCACATGGCTGGTGGAGGCCATATAGCCCATATGTTGAGCCACTAAATAATCGCAACACAGCTTTGTCGAGAAACAGTGAAATGCTGTAAAGAATCCTACTGTAGAGTCGAGTCAAGCTAACTGTTTTTTGTGTAGATTGCAATAAAAGTGGGTTAATTACCGGGCTTGTGGTGGCGCCTTGCACTGCTTTGTATCAGCACGTGCCTGGCCGTCTCTCCTCAGAGAGGGGAAAGGTCAGTTCTTTTTTTGGCATTTATATACATTTTTTTGTCTGTTACAAAGCCTGAAAACATTACAAAGCATATTAGATGATAAAATGCAAAACAGTAATTCAGTCAAGACTTAACAATGTAATTTTAAATACTAAAAAAGTACAACCAAATGAGGACCTCACTGGGCCTATTGGGAGACAGCTCAGACTTCCATGGAGTTTTCCTCTGTGAGATTTTTTTTTTTAATATTATGCTTTATTTGGAAGCTGTTTTATGCACTATAAACACCTATTTTATGTCACATATGCCCATAACAGCGCTGTTTACCTCTTAAATATTATTTGACTGTATATTTCTGTTCTTAATTGCTGATTTGTGGTTTTTGGGGGCAGTAAATGCAAGTGGTTTGGTGGGAAGCATATTAATATATTAATGGGCACATAATAGTTGTTGCCCAGGGGCACCAAGCAAGTATGTCCATCTGGACCGAAGTTTAAGGTAGGCAAAAGGTGCAACAGTCTGTCTCGGTCAAAGTGGCATAGAAGCTGGAGCAATTCAGTAAAATTCTGACTTTTTTCTCTGAGTGATTTTTTCTTCTCTTTAGATCACTTTAGCTTTGCCTTTAGTAGATTTTAAGGTTAGTGGCCCAGAAACATCCTAAAATTGAATCCTGATTTTGACTTCAGCCCTGGACTTAGGTATGAAATTAAAAAGCACTCTCATCTTAAGATAAATAATTCTGCTCTGAAAAACTGGAGATCTAGCAGTCAGGAGGTTCTTGGCTGTTTGTGGTTCCTACTCAGAGTTTTATTGATAAATCCATCAATCAACTTACCAGTCCAACTTTTCCCAATGAAGCAGCACAGCAGAATGCTTATGTTCCTTTTTTTGTGGCTGTGTGGGCAAACTTGTATATCTTGGCGGACGCTTGTGCTTTATATGGATGGGAGCTGCACATAAAAAAGTGAGATAGTCTGAATAAACTCTGTGCTTTTTATGACTGAAAACTGCAGATGAGCTGTGCTAGAGGAGGCTCTGCCGGGAAATATCGAGAAGAGACTGTGCTGAATAGTGACGAGGCCTGATTTAACCATTTCACCTTTTACCCCTACGATGAAATATTACTCACAATTCCCCTGAACATTCCATGAAGCTTTGTGCCTTCTTCTGAATGCTTCTACTCAGCGATACAGAGAGATGTAATATTCAAAGTATCCTCAGTATATGAGGTAATACACGGACAGCTCTATTTCAACTGCAGATACTTATTTGCTCACCGGGTCAGACTTTGTAATAAATCCTCATATAGCTGCAGGCCTTGTCATATTTTTTCTTTCATTTCTTTGCTTTTCATTTCTTCCAGACAACCCCATCTCTCTCTTTTTCCACGCACTTGCTAAACTTTTTTATTAAATGCTCTGATAATGTAGTTTAAGAGAACTGATACTTTAGTTCACCTCAGAGATGTTCCTCTGCCAACTTCCTCTACTGTCGATGCAGAGGTATTATACTTTTGGGTTGTTTGCTGAGCTGTACATCTGTGTGTCTGTCAGTATGTCCGATTCTCAGAGATTAAGGTGTTTCAAGAATGTTTTAAGGGGTTGTCATCAGACGTTGCTCTAATGTCCACTCAGACAGGTTGGACACCACAGGTCAAACATCAGAACATAAAGCCCATGTTCATCCCTTGCCTGTGATCACAATAACTTAATGAGCTTTGAGGGATTATCCTCAACCTTTGTACATAGGCCCACTGAACAACAAATTTTATTGATAGTAGAGGTCATAGGTCAAAGATTGAGAGAATGGAGTTTCATGAACAGCCTTCTCGTATGGACACAATATGTCAGTAAGGATTTAAGGAATATTCTTTAATCTTTGCACAAAGGCCCAAGGCCTATTTTCACAACATCGTAGATGGTAGAGGTTCATAGTAAAAGTAAAAGTTGAGGTCATGGAGCCTTATTTTAACCCCTACTTGTGAACATGATAACCAAGCATGGATTCGAGGGATTTTCTTTGTTTTCACATAGAGGCCCAGGTTGATTTAGTGGTAAACTAAGAAGATTTTGGCTGTTAAGATCAAAGATTTGGGTCACAAGTTTCATATAATAAAATTAAATATTTTCAAGGGACATCTAAATCTTGATTGTTGAGGTCATAGGTGAAAGATCAAGGTCATGGAGCCTCATGTGCATTTTTTTCTTGAGCACATGAGAACTGAGCAAGGGTTTTGTGGATTTCCATTGACTTCTGCATGAAGGCCAACTTTTATTCTGGGACAAACTATGTAGATTCAGATAGGCAAAGGTCAAAGATCAAGGTTAAGTGTTTTCTAAAAAAATCTGCACAGGTGACTACTCGGGCTCAACAACAGTTTTTTTTTCTATTTTGGAGGTCATAGATCAAATACCAAGGTCTTGCAGCCTCATGATGACAATACATTAATAGATATTTAAGGGTTTTTCTAAATACTTTCAACAAACTTCTTGTCCAATGCAATGACAAACAAATTTGATTTTGGAGGTCATGGTTAAAGATCAAGGATATGGGGCCTCATGTTTATCCTTTGCTCGTGAACAAAACTCAACAAGGCCTTGCAGAATTTTCTTCAAATTTGCCGAATTTTCTCTTAGACTCAAAAGCACACTAATAACATTTTAAAGGTCATCATCAACGACCATATTTAAGCACTCTTATGCTAACATTTTCTTCAGAATGAGACAAATATGCTAGTCCTCTGGAATTTTTGTTTTAACTTTTCAAAAATGTGCCTAATCAAAGGGGCGGTGCCGTAGAAAATTAAGCAGATGTCAACAAACTGTAGCATCTGATGACCCCACGCTGTTTTTGTGGCTTGTTTCTCCCATAATTCATTTAATTACGCAAAACGTTTGGCACAATGTACAGCAATTTATAGCATTCGCGTCTGTCCAGAGACTTTTTGAACAGAGAGACCTGAGCTTTGACACTGTAGCACAAGTTCAGGGTCGTGCCATGTACTCCATACAACTCCACTTTAAAAACCCAAACTGTCCCTTTAAGGATAAATCAATCAACTTATAATTGATAATAGGTTAAATTTCAGATGAAATTGTGATCATCCTTTGTTCTTAACTGTGATAGCTCAGGAGCACTTTCTGTCAAACTTTAAACAAATGCAGCAGCTTTTGTTTTGTTCACCTCTATTGTTATCAGCGCCAAGAGCTCAATATGAATAAAACACATTCTTAGTCACAAAATCAGAGCAGATGTTCTAAGAAGGTTTTTTTTTTTGATAGCAGGTTGCTCTGGAAACAACACGACATGTTTTTTCTTTCTTACTCTGTCCATGCTGATCGGCAATTCATTTCTAACGCTGCTTGAAGCTCAGAAAAGAGAATGACTCAGGATTATTTCGTGTCACAGCAAATGGCTCTGACAGCATATCACTGCGTTTTATGATGTACTAGTGACTCATGGGAGTTCTGGAGAAAAAGGGGTCACACAGGGGGCACATGGGGGCCTTTGTGCATGCATTACCTGCATGAATGCATACAATATACTTCTGTTTGAGTCACGGCAAGTTTAAACATGGCCAAGTAGAGACGAAGAATCAGAGTGTGTAAAGAGTTAGATGAAGTGAAGACATCACAGAAAAAAATGTGAAACACAACCATAGACACTTTTCAAACTCATTTCGGAGAAAGTTATATCCCTTCCTTTGACGCAGCTCTCTTCATTATATCTGCAAGCACTCTCTGGCTCTGTGCTGGGGGGGAGATGGCACGTGAAACTAAGGCTATTTCCACATGTTGGCAGGCATTTTTGAAAAGAAAATCTTTGTTTTCAGAGTGTGACTTTTTGGAAACTGTTTCAGAAAATTTCCACCCTGGCAGGAGTTAACCAAAATATGTGTTTTCACTGGCCAAAACTGCGGTTTGCATGTGGACAGAAAGCAAAAAGCTGTGTTTTCGAAAACGTGGTGTCCTCGCCATCAAAGCAAAAACATAAAAAGAAGTTCAATAGCATGCAACAAAGTCATTTGGGAAGCAGAGTAGAGATGTCAGTGAACTTTATATGAGGAGTATCACATGACACACACTTCCAATCATAATTTCAGAATAAAAATTAGAAGAATGATACAAACCACTTTAGAGAAATGGACATGTCGCACACAATGGCAAGACAAGTTAACTCTAGCTGTGTTAACTCAGGTTCTCTGAATGGCATTAGTGACACGCAAATCAAATATTATGAGAGCCAAAGCTACATGAACTTAAATAAAAGTAAGATGAATATCTGTAGCCTGTTTCACAAGCGATGCACAGTTCTATCTAAAGTTATGGTGCAAAGTCCACTGTTAGTCCTTCATTGACACTAAGTTCTAAATAAGGTTGTGTTTCAGTTAGGCTGCACCATACAGATGTAAGAGAAAACATGTAAGAAAATATTGAAGATGTTTTGATTATTATAAAATCCAGCCTCAAAATTCCAAGGCTAATTAAAAGTCAGTACAGACCGATGGCTGGAAACTAAATTTCATATGAATGATGTCAACATATTATGATGAGGAGTTAACTAAATAACCCGACACACCAGATAAACTATTCAAGATATTTCACCAGTCCATCGGGGAAAGGGCCAACAGAAAGTGTTTCGAAATAGGCCGAACCATTCAACAGCATATCCGGTAGATGATTGGACTATCATTTCGTCAATCATATTCATTATGGGCCAATCAGATAATGAGGTAGGTGGGCATTACTGCAGTGATATAAAGAACAGAACATGGACCACGTAGTAAAACAGATGCTCAGCAAAACACATGGAAAGTGGAGCGAAAATATCCTTTCCACACAATAGGTCATAGTGTTGTTATTTGTTTTTCATTTAAAAGGAAACGTAGTCCAGATCTGATAAAACTGCTACTGAAGCTGTTAGCATCTATGCTAATCTTTGGATGAGCAGTCACTCCCTGCTGTTGTCAAAATCCACAGCTCCCACCTGTTCCTGCTCTAAAGGAGTCTGATTGGGCTGCCCCACTTTGGGCGGCTCACAATCGTTGTAGATGTGAGCTTGGCAAGATATATCTGCATGATTACAGATATTAAGTCAGGCTGATCCATCTGCACTGCATGGTTATAAACTAATGCCTCTAGTCAGAGTAATATTAAGACATTGAAAACATGCAGTTAAATCACCAACAATGTGAGAGAGTTAGATTCTCATCAGGGTTCTGAGCTGAAAACATTCGAGTACCCCTGCTAATATACCAGTGGTAATGGTGCTGCATTAAACATGGAGTAATAATGAAACAATGTATAAAATGATAACATATGAGTAAGTATGAGTGTTTTCTTAGCCAGGAAGTGCAGCCTTGCCTGCTCTGACCACCCACTACTTCTTTACCAGAACAATTGATGACTAAGTGCTTGTTGACCAGGGGAGACCACCATGGCACCATTGCTGGTCATAACTTGAACTGAGCTTCATGGCAGTGAGTCATCAACTCACACAACCTACACCTACAGGAAAGATTGGCACTGATGCAGGGTAGCTTAGGCATCATTTTCACATTGTGTGCGTCACATATGGAAGGCATTTGGCTCACTGGCCATAGAGCAAGGTTGGACTCTTAAAGTGGGGAACACACTACAAGATGATTGGCCTAAATTTGACCTCGGCAGCAATACAGCTAGCCTCATTTAGTTTCGATTTCTCCTGATGTTGTTTGCCATGTTTGTTTACACTAAAGGCACATTTGACCATGCAAGGTTATGAGCTAAGAGAGTAGACACCCTGGTTGTTGATGAGTTAGTTGGCTGGTGTGGGGTGTGTCCACAAAGAGACAAATATAGGCGTATCCGCACAAGTTTAAGTTGTAAAGGCAATTCTTCCACTAAGATACAGTGTTTCAGGTGCTCAAAAATGCTCATATCTGGAAATGAAGTATATAAATCTGAAAATGCTGGCTGAGCATTTCCATGTGGACAACGAAAATAGCTTCAGAAATGATGATGTCACAGCCCCATCTCTCACAACAATGGTGGAAAACTGTGTTGCATTAATGCTTTTGGAGCTACTGTGCTTGTTATGGCTTTTACAGCCAAATCTACTGCTCCTCTAGAACCACCGTGAGCAACAAGAGGACATGGAGAACAGCATAGAGCGTTTTCAATACAAAAACAGTTTCATCTCCATGTGGACAGGGCCCACATCTGTCATTATTTGTCTTTATATGTATGTTGGGTCTCTAACAGTTCTGAAATCGGGTACGATTTTAAAATCTGTGTGTGGTGTGCGCCAGGCTTAAGCTGATGTTAGTGTAGCAGCCTAACACAGAGTTATGACTTGAATTCCAAAGAGAAGCAGAAAAGTCAAGAGTACATCCATATTGTTTACAACCGAGAGATGTCTGTCTGCAAATGATAGCTCCTAACTCTAACAGACTGCACTTACATAGTGATTTAACTACTTTAAAATGTGAGCCCTCTTATGAAATGTTAACACTCTGAAGCCCTCTGCTGAGCCTAATTACCTTCTTTAGCATTCCCTCTGAATCCCTGTGATGTGAAGGCAGCCTGCGTGGAGCAGTAAGCATTTGGGTCTTGATGTCTGTAATGAGGGTCCTCAAAAAGTGGAAAAAAATTATGCACTATGTGCACGTGTTGGAATATTTAGACCCTGCAAAGGGGCTTGAACTCCCTTGATATCAGTCAACTATCATTAATCTTGTTTTTAAAAGTCTTGCTTGCATGTCAGCTGGAATGTTCAAGCAAAGCACATGTCTAGAATTCAAAGACCTTTAAAAGCTAATTTTCTGGGACATTATAGGATCAGAGGAAGGATGAAGGAATATATTAATTCCTCATATATAGCATTTGAGTGATGGCTTTATTTTATGGAGAGTAGTCCAGAATTAACTTATGTTCAACTCCCATTTGTAATTTCCATGATTAGATGGTCAGTTTTTGATTTTCATCCACATTTTTATGTGTTTTTATTTCACAAAAGAATAATCTTCCTGATACAGTCTCAGTGCAATTTTCCTTTGTGCCAATGTGTTTACCCCCAAAAAACAAACAAACAAATAAATAAATAAATAAATAACTATAGGGCAGTAACAAATTACACCATTAATTTCTATACAGTATGCACATATATCCTGTAGCTAGTTACATGCAGCTTATATTCCTTCAGCTTACAAATTCATACATATAGCATACATTTCAAGTAAGGGTTTACACAAGTGTATCAGGAAGATAATAGGCTGGACCAGTCCTTGTCCTTGATCCCTTTTGGCGAGGTTCTCCAAGCCAGAAAGTAGAGGGGATCAAAATTCTAGGATGGCAGGTATTTCAGATTAAACTTCATTTGAATATCATGATGTTATTGTAAGTCTGAGACATGTTGTATTGCTGCTGCCAAATACACCTAATTTTCTGATCTTGCTCCTTTAAAACAAAGGCTTTCTATCAAGTAGTAAGGACTTTTATTGTGACGACTTTGTAAATACAATCTCTCTATCCTCTACGTAATGAATTTGGTGTGGTCAAACTACAGAGATTAGATAATTTTTCTGTTTGAACAGTCAAAACCCACTTCTTTTTGGTCCCTTTACTCTAACCATTTGGTTCAGTTTTAACAAACTGGTTGAATTTGGTGAATGGTTCATCTGATCTGGGGAGGTGTGAATGCTCAATAGAACTCAAGTGTGGATGAATGCACCAAACTCTGGTCTGCCTGAAAACAGGGTCTCTGTTTGCTCCCAAGCAGAGTCCAATTTACTGTAGGCTAAATTGATCTGAACCAAATGTGGACCAATAATTGAAACCAAACAGCAGTGCATTATGAGTTGAGTTTGAATGGATTTCTTTAAATTAAAAATACTAAGTTAACGTTAATGTGAGAAGTGTGAGAAAATCAATAACATTTACCAGTGGTGGGTGATCAGGGCAGCTAATTTAGCATTTCCAAAACATCATTTATAGATTTTCAAAGTGGCAAAAGTTTGCATTGTTTGCACCATTAGCCCAGAAGCTCTTTGTATTCAAAGTCATTCTGCAACAATGAGCTCAATGGCAAGGACAAATGAGTGCAGATACAGCCCCAATTATGTCAGCATGTATCTACACTGCACTACATTTTAAATGTTCTGGTCTGTTTGACAAAGTGCTGCATGAGAGTTAAGAGAACCAAATGAAAGTGTTGCAATATTGCAACATTACAACAACCATACATCCATTATCTATACCGTTTGTCTCTTTTGGGCTGTAGCCTATCCCAGCTGACATTGGGCGAGACGCAAGGTACACCCCGAACCGGCCACCAGCCACACAGAGAGACAGACAACCGTTCAAGCACTCACTCATTCCTAAGGGCAATTTGCCTCAACATTGAACCTAATGAGCATGTTTTTGGTCTGTTGAAGGAAACCAGATCATCTGGAGAGAACCCACACATGCACAGAGGCAACATGCAAACCCCACACAGAAAGGCCCAGACCAACACAGGGTTCGAACCAGCAGCCTTCTTACTGTGAGGACCGTGCACTTCCTTCTGCACCACTGTGCCGTTCTATTAAAGGCATCATCAGCCAAACTTCATAAGTGAACACGACCTGAATCACCCTGAACTGGAGATGTATAAAAAAGAACTACAGTGGGGGTGTGTAGCAAGAAAATACATGTTGGTTATGATTTGATAAATTGGGACAATTTTTTTTCACTTGAAGTGCTTTGTTTAAGATAGTATTAAGAACCCACAGCATTGTACCCATTTAAAATACAATTTCTAATCATTGTTATTTATGTAAAGCATGATCCCTGCAAAATGTATAAACTTAATTGTTCCCCAGTGACAGAAATAATAGAAATAAATGTAACAGAGAGGAAGGGGAAAATGGCTAAGTGTTTGCTGCTGGAGGCTGAACTGTAATACAAAACAAATATATAAATGTCTATTTATTATTAAATGATGGAAAAAACACCATATTGCACCAAAAATAATGACACAGTATTATGCCACAAAATATTGCAATAAACTGTTGTAACCATAGTTTCTTACATCGTTAGAACACACATGTAACAGTCTCTCTGTACACTGTTACTGGTCACAAATCACATTATGTCACTGCTGCTAACCCCCCACTACATTGAGCACAGTCCCCAGAAACTGAAAAAAGCAGCTTTATTCCAACATGTGCTCAGAGGTAATTTTCAGATTTTACTTTACTTTACGGTGAGTTTAAATAGACAAAGAAGTATGTACTGATTCTACCTTGAACACAGAATAAAATGATGAAGCCTTATCCAGTCATCTGAATATTTCAACAGGATTTATGAATTATTTTTTTTTAAATTCAAGAGTGATATATGAAGTAAAATCTCCATAAGGTAATGAAACAGACAACTTTTTCCATCTTTGTCCACAATGGTGTTTCCTATCCTTTTACCTAATCCGTTCTGCTCCCCAGACTTCATTAGCATGACCAGGCTACATTTGACTGACGCCCACCTGTTCATGAACCATGTTCGTGTTTACATTTGTTTTGACTGACTGCAGATTATGCATAGCTCTCAAGCCAAGAACCCCACTGAGATCCGTTTGTCATTGTGACTGAAAATGGTCTGTGTTAGTGTGCAGCTTAAGAATAGCAGGAATCTCCAGTTACACCATGGATGACATCAGAGGATAATTACCAGAGGCATCAAATCAAGAAGAAGATTACAGAGTTTGTCAGCATTGTTTACAGAGATGGATCCAAGTAATTGAATGAGCTGTTCATTAGATTCATATTATACAAGTTATTTTGGAGTTACTGATGCTCCACTCCAGCAGAGAGGACTTGAACTGTACCAGAGCAGATTATGAAAATGCACTGTCTTAGACGTAGTCTGCTGAGGTCAGTTTTTGGAAAGATTTCATAAAAGCCTTAAACAATCCAGAAAATTAAAAATCTATATTTACACACAAAAAAGCTCTATTGGAAGTTTTGACTGCTTATGAAACAGACTTAAATCAATACAGATTGCTCTGCTCCATCTATAACAGCAAACAAGGCCATCAGTCTCAGAATCTAAATTCCCTATACCATCATAATTACAGTCTGAAAGTGCTGCCAGAGGGTGGCTGTCTGGCAACATTATTAACAGCATGCTGGCAAACAGCCTTTTTTTTTTGAGAATTTACAACAAACATTTCTAATTCATTTGACTAAAATTGAAGTAGGATGAGGTGTTTTATTAATTTAAAATTTCCCAGAGAGATGATAGAAAATATGCATCCACAGGGTAGCAAAAACTGACAGGAGCTAAAAGGTCCTTAAGGTGCAAACAGGAAGAGGAATCAATATAATTTGCCTGTTTGTTCAACAATGCCCCTATTTGTGCCTTCTACGTAGCAACAAATGCCTTGCTAAAAATAATATCATGATGAGAGGTAATCAGCGCAAGTGTTAATGACGGGATCAAGGAAATCATGGCAGACAGAAAAGAGAAGTGGACTGAAGTGTGCCTTAATCTTACACATTATAACAACAACAGTGCAAAAAGATTTTTGTTGCTGTATGATTTCAAGCACAGGTGGAAACATGAGCAACATGATAAAACATTCATAAGTGCAGCACAGCATTCAGTAACATAGCCATGTGTTTGAAGTTGTTGACACTGAGGAGCTGTGAAGGCTTACCTTTTTCACACAGAGTATCCACAAGAATCTAAAAAGTAGATCAATAAGAAAAAGCGATCATAGCATTGTTATCATTAAAAACTTATCTGTTGGTAGATTTCAGTCATGCAACCCGCTAGAGTTATGTTAAGTTGCATTAAAAGTCGCCAAAAGAGTTAAGGATCGAAGATGTCGCCATTAACCTTTTGTTGCCTGAGCCTATTTTTTAGGTTTCTGCCTGGAAATTGCATACCCATAATAAAATGGGTATATCTCTGCCACCACAATGTCTGTTGGAATACTTTTGGTGTCCTAGTAAAGGGGACACATGTGAGATTTTTTGAGATGTTTTAATATGAGTATATGTGATATGGGTGAAGAGTAAATGAAGATGGCACACAGCAAAAATGTAAAAAAAAAAAAAATCTAGCTTAAAAAAAAAAAAAATGCATTTTCAGAATTTATATGAATATGAAAATGGCATGATATGGCAGGTGGGTTGACACAGCGGTGCTGTAAGGAGTTTGATATGTTGTTATTCTTTGGTTGTTATTCAAGTTGTGTTTAGGGTGTTTATATCCTCTTGTTGCCAAGGTTCTGCTGTTTAATTTGATGTATAGCATCCCTATTTTGGGTCGTGATTAGCACCTTATCTTTTGCTGTGTTTGCGACTGCCTCTCAAAGTCCCTCAATTGGGGGACCCCTCGTTTTCCAAGGATTAAACACTACATGGGGCAGCAGGGCTAGGGTACCATTTCAACTATAGGTTTTTGGTACTCTGGGCCCTTATACAGCATCTAGAATTCTATAAAATTAGCTAAAAATAGCAATGTATTTACCACCTCAGTCATTCAATGTATTCTAATAGTGGAAAATACTTCCCCTTAAATCTCCGCCAATATAAAAAGCTCAAAAATTACATACAGCTTTATGCATTTTCAGTATTTGAATTAATGATAATTCTACATGGAAAGTGAGGGGACAGAATTCTGCATGTATAAAATATAGGTCATAGCTAAAAGCTAACATTAGCTTGCAAACATAATTAAATTACAGTATCAGGATAGCTGGGGCTGTCACATTTAGACACTGTTACCAACAGTGATATTTGTCCAGCATTAATAATTGATTAAGTTAAGACATTATCTCATGTCTGGAATAGAAGAAGTATGTTTGGTTGTACTGCCTATAACCTACTGCCACTGTGGAGCCTTCTATAAGAGCACCTACCAGCATTTATCAACTATTTGCTTTTCTTAGAGTTTTCTTAGATTGCACTCTGTAGTGGTATAATCTGGGCCTGTCCCTACAGCGCTTAGTGCATTCATAAAAAAAAAAAAAAAAACAGCATTCAAGACAATGTAAATGAAACAGGTAACATCGTACGCACATAACAGGAAATTAAAATCGTATGGCAGAGGGAAGCTTTTGTTGCCTATCAGGGTACAATTCCATCAGTGAGTGTTTTCACATTAAGCTGTCAATTCACTAACTTTGCAGAGCAGATGGACCTGCCTGGTTCATTTTCTGAAATCCTGCAGGTCAATCTTGCAAACCTCCAATCTCCTTCGATTTCAGCTAAAAGCTTAATGGCCCAATCAGGGGAAAGAGGCAGTAGCTGCAGACGTGACGACAGCGAGAAGTGACTGCATGTTGGCGGCGTGTGAAGCGGTCTCTGTGGATATCAATATCTGCAGTTTCATCAGAAATGGACTCAATTTCTTCTTCAAAAGAGGAACAAACAATGACACTTAAAGCTTTTATTATGGGAAACAATGTTTTTGCTCTTCTCCCGACTGGTTTCAACAAGAGTTTGATCTACTAACTGCCTCCTCTGGTTGTGAAAGGAGGGGAAGGACTCCAAACCCCATTGTGATAATCGTGTCTCCGCTGGTTGCCCTCATGGGTGATCAAATCAGAGAAGCCAGAAGGCTGGGGATCGCTGCTGGGAAACTGGGACAGAAGGTGTAATCCTGCTGGTTAGTCTGTGGTACTCATGGTTACTCAGCGATACCTGGCAAAACATGCTCTCCTCAGAAGTTTTACCGGGAGAACTTGGTGGGGATTGTCATTGACAAGGTTCATGTCACATATAAGTTGTAAGTGATACATCTGTGTGGTATAATTTAATGTAAGACGATAGTCTAAGGACTAAAATGTAGTTTAAGGCAATGGCTAACAACAGGTTCTAGCTGCAGCGTCACACTGTGGCTTGATATGGATTGGTCTGTGATGAGTAGAGCAGAGAGACCATCCAATCACCAGCTGCTGTTGTTTTTGAAGGTTCCACTTCTAAAAACATTTCTGAATGGCTCTTTCCCAGATGGACTGTGAAATATTTACGTGGTGGATATATGGAACTGTCCATCTGGCATGTCAGGTTATCAATTCACAGCCCAAGAAAAAAAACAGCTGATGCTAAAAATGCTCAAAAAGATCCCCAACTGGCTTTTACTGTTGGAAATAATCCATTTTTTTTCTAAAATATGGTGGGCTTTGTGTCATCAAAGTGATACTGAAAGGTTTAAAAATGTACAATTAAGAAAAAGATTTGGTGGTTATGGACAGAAATGGAGTTTTTTTGCATGAATCAAATCTCCTTTATAGGAAATTGATATTTTTGTATTTTAAATGTTGGTCTTTTTCCTGCCCTGACCACTTTTGGTAATCTGAGAGTTAAATGAATTTATAAACAAATCAGCCCCATTTATTCTCAAAATTTGTGCCAAGCCAGTTTCCAGTTGGTCAAATGTTACCACTCCTCATGATGCATGACTCATCCATCACTGGGGAGTCTATGACAACAAATTACTCAACAGCGGCCTGCTCACATTTAATTCACTGATTCTGATGTCTCCCACTGGCTTACACGCCACACACACAGCTACAGTATTTGACATTTCCCCTGGTGATGATCAACTGAGGTAAATGCGTTTTCTAAGTAATTTCCAGGCCAATCAGGAATCTCCTGTCCCAATCTCTGTGCCATTATTGCTGCTCTAATGATGCATGAAAGTGCTGAACTCTCACCTTGACGTTGTGTAAATGTGAGTGTATGTGAGAGAATAAGTAGAGCGAGATGTAAGAGAGAGGAGGAGTGACACAGAAACAGCATCGGTGACACAATAAAGAAGAGAGAGCGCAATAGAGAGAGAAACAGCACGTATTTTCTGTCAAGCTGTACTCTAAATAATGAGTCATTAGCTGGTGCACAGAAGGTGTCCTGAACCGTAATGCTGCGACGAGTCGTGGATGACACATTTACAGCAGAATCCTCGTAACATTGTGTGGCTTTGTCTTGAGCAATAACTTTCCCTCTGTTTAATTCATTCTCTCAGATTACGTGTTTCATTAGCTTTGTTAATGCCCAACATGTACAGTAATCTTCTTCATTAACAGTCCTGAGAATATGTAACACCAGCATCCCTCTTCACACTAAGACGAATCCTGCCTGTGTGTCCACACTTACTCACTCTTCAGTCTCTGAATATGAGTCACTCTTCACTCAAATATCACACTTCAGATGATCCGGGGAGCATTTCCTGTGAGGGTTTGCGTAACAGTGGCGTGGGTAGAACTGCATGGGAACCACAGGGGCATGAAGGCGGCACACCACTGCGACTAGTGTTGACCTTATGTGACCAAATTGAACTTATAAAACTAACTGCAGTTTCAGTGGTCATGTAACTCGAGGCACTCCACATATTTCGACAGGTCTTATAGTTTACAGCATTTTAATCAAAGAGTAAAAGACCCCAGTTCCATGACAGTCCCCTAGAGGCTGGCCTAAGTCACACAAATCTGTAAAAAAGTGGAACTTTTCAGCAAGTATTTACATGTTCAAGTCTGGTTCAAAATGAATGATTAGCCCCGAGTTGCATTTATTTATGAATTATCTTTGGATTGAGTTATTTCTTCGTCAAGCAAAAGTGCTAAAATACAACAACAGGTGCTAAATAAGACAGAACAAAGCATACAAACACAACCACTAGTGTTCAAAGGGAAGGAAGAGAGTTGATGACAAACCAGAGATGACCCAATCAAACTGGAGCCCTAATCATGATTTCAGCCCATGGCACATGTATTGACATCCTTGGACTTAAATGTCTGTCATCTGGCAGATACATCTCGCAAGGCTTCAAGCTGATACATTTGTTTCCAGTCAGAAAATGTACCAACCAAGCGGCATTCCTTCAGATACAGTTTAGCTGTTTTGAGAGTGACTATTAAGTCAAACAGGTTTCATAAATATTTTGAGCTTGTGAAAATGTTTTGTACTTGTAAAAATATTTTGTGTCTGTGTTTGAAGTGTTTTACAGTTGCAAAAATAACTCATGACCTTGTACAAAAGTTTGGTATATGCAGTAACATTTTGCAGACTTGCAGTAAGCTTTTACAGTGACAACATTTTTGCAAGTTTGATTCTACAAGTACAGCTTTAGCCTGAGCTCTGCGGGATTGTTAACATTAGCAGCTTTTGAAGAGACGATTTCTGAGCTAAAAGAAGAGCACAGAACTACTCAGAAAGCTTCTCTTGATGGGAAAGATGTTTTTGCTGTTCTCTTGATTGGTTTTGGCAAGCGTTTGATTAGCCAACTGGGTCTCATGTAGTCAACTCTTTGGCAGCAAGAATCACATACCACGTCATGTTCTGCCGATCTAACCTGCCTCAGTTTGTCTTTCTATTAATGTGATGGAATAAATGCTAATGCTAGTAATGCTAGGGCTGTTGCCATGGATATACACTGTGGACGTTCACTGATGCTTTGCATTGTGGGTAACAGTAAACATGATATGCATAATATCTGGGTACTTGTGGTATACTGCTGATTCCACAAATGTTCACATACTGCATACTACTTAGGTGGTGTTTACACGACTCCGTTTTCGGCCGAATCCAAAGAGTTTTCATTGCGTTTTAGCCTCCCTTTTACATGAGAACGATGCCTGGAGCACCTGAATCCGCAAACTTTTGAAACCAGGGTCCAAGGTGGAGAGTTTTCAAAACACTCCGCCACCCGGTCTCATGTAAACACGATTCAGTGTTTTAGGGGGAAACGCTGACGTCACTGCATGCGCAGTACTCTTTCACATGAAGGCTGCGCGCGCATACCAGGAACAACAACAGCTTCGGCCGTCTCCCGAGTAACGTGCGCTGCTTCCCGTGCTCGATTTGTTATCCAGACAAAACTATGCAGACAGATTTGTTGTTCCGACAGATTTGTTGTCCAGACAAGAGACTCCTGCGTCTTCGTGCATCCACTCGCCATTGTTGTTTGTGGAAAATTTTTCTTCTTCATAAGTGTGTTGTAACTGCGCTGTTTCTCTGCAAGCCTACATCGCCATCTACTGGACTGGCATGCCCGCTACAGCGTTTTCAGTCGTTCTCGAGTCTCCATCTGAATGCAGATCGTTTTTGAAGACGCAAAGGAAAAACCTTTGCTTTTTTTGGTGGAAACGGAGTCGTGTAAACAGCCTCTTAGTACATTTTGGCAAAATCAGTGCATACTGCTGGCATAGTGTGCAGTTTTGAGTAGTGTTTCCAGTGTGTCAGGCTATTGTATTGCGCTTAAAATATAACAAAAAAAAGAATAAAAGTAAAAAACAAAAAAAATAGTTTAGCTGTTTATTAGCTAAATCAGGAAACATAACCATGTCTATCATAAATTCAAAATTACTTAATTAAATTTAAATCAGTTGTGGATAAAGTGATATCATTCAATGGTGATTTTTTTCCTGTCTTATCTTATTATGTTCAGCTTTTCCTCTTCACTAATTTGGGCTGCCAGAGGTGCCCCCATAGATGGCAGGCAGCCCCTATCATTCACCTACACTGCCTATGCTATGGCTCTGAGACAAACTTAAGACATATCAAATGTAGATTAGTACAACACATAGTTGCCATAATCAGATTTAACAAGTAAAGGAAATGTGAAGGGAAGGACACAGGGTAAAGTAACTAAGAGAAAGAGTGGAGAGACTGCTCAGATTGACTCAAAATATATCCAATGGACATGTGAAACAGTCCACCTTTTAAAGCAGCATGACAGAGCAACTAACTATTATCTCTTTCTTTGGAGGCGTTAGTATAGCTAAAAAAAAAAAAAAAAGAGTATCCAGAATAGGCTTCATAGAAAAACTCCTTGGCCAAAAGTACAGTGTCTCTTTTCACAATACACACAGAAAAGGGCAGATAAATGGAACTGTGCTGTAGCCTCATTCAACAAATACCATTTTCACTTCACTTCAGATGATTCGTGTCTGTACCCCAGCTCTCAGCCCCCTCTCCTTCCTCTCTCTTTTTTATCTAGGTTGAAGTCAGTGGGTTTTTGGCTCGCAGACTCGCCAACAGATGCTGATTTGTTAAACCTGAGAAAGCACAGCGAGAGTCCTGAACGCTGCCCTGTTCTCTGGCATATTTTCTCTCCACAAGCCCACTTTGCGCTGGCGTGGGAGTGCTGCAGAATGGAGTGAGCGGAGGGTAAACAAAGTGACCAAATCTTTGTCTCACATCCATCTGCTAAGTGCAACTGGGCTGTTTTCACACTTGACAAACCGCTGACTAATCCAGGCCGATTACAGCACAAACACATTAAAAGTAGACCGTGGAGATAAAAGTCAAATCCCTCGTATGTGAAAGCGTGTGTGTTTAATGAACAATACCATTATCATCAGCATCGTTGATCACAGATTGAAAGTCTATTCCGTGAAGGGCCTTGTTCGCCTCTTTTATGGGGGTGTACAGCGTTTCTTGCAAACACATTCATTGTTTGAATCGTAATTTCCCCCCCATCGGCACCATTAATGAATCAGACTCTTCATCGTCACAGCTCAGTGGGACTGAGCAGGTCGGGTTATTAAAAAGTCATTGCTACTTCACTCAGTGATCTCAGACAAAGGAGTAAATTAGATTGGTAATGTATGATTGCCCTCAAATGGTCATTATATTCTAAGTCCATGTTCATGCAGGGGCCCTGTACTTCTATGATGGAGATGAATATTACAGACATTTCCTGCTTCACCAAGTTCTGTCCCATGCATGTTACATTAGGGCCTTCAATGCTGCCCTTTGGTAGTAAAATTATAGCTGTAAAAATCATGATGAGCTTATGGCGGTGTTTTATTACTTAACATGATAAACTTATTATCAATTCCATACCTGCTAGAAAGGCCATTGTGGTTATTTGGACAGATAGACGTTATGCTCTACTATCTTTGATGATATATACCTAAAATAAAGAGTAATGCATCTTTGTGTGATCATAGCATACAACAAGCACTAGTTATAATTATATCAACACATTTGGGCCTGTTTTTGGGGCATGAAGTGTACTGTCTGAAAGCATATGGGGCACAGTGGTTTAGATCCTGTCAGTCAACATTTTGCTATTTAACAACACAAATAGCATCAAATAGCATCAAACAAAGTGATTGTAAGTAGATTGTTTTAGCCTAAATCATTTTAAAGTTTGCCAGGGGGCTCTCAACTAAGCAAAACTACTGCCAATGAGTAAAGACCTAAGTATGAAGTGACCCAAAGTTACCCACTCCCACCTTCATTGTTTACCATGAGGTGTTTTTTCCTTCATCTGTGAAACAGAAAAGTAGTTTTGCACAGCAGTTAATAAATATGGAAAGCCTTTTTTGTTGACCAGAGTCCTCAATTCTAAAAGAAGAAGCACTAAAAGAGGAAGAAGGAGACAGCAGCTCTCCATTCAACTTGTAAGTCTATTGACAGGTGTTGCGGGATGGAGTTACAGGAGGAAGACTTGGTGACAGATTGGTCAGCAGGCAGGAAATAATAGTGGTCAAAACAGATAAGCAGCACGAAACATGAATGACATACAGAAACATAAAGAAAGTAGTAAATGTTTGTCTGTCCAGCAGCCTTTCAGACATAACCACGTTTTTACGTGGCATTAGCATTCAACTAAGAAATTTATATAAAAAACGTACAATCAGTCAATTTGATTAAAAAGGGTATAATAAGTCATTTTGATTAAAAGTAAACCACTGTGGGTTAAATAGCTGAACTGAATTTCATTTTTAAAAATCCTTTTTATTCCTCAGATTTTTCTACATTAAAAATTATACTCAAGTCATGAAAAGTCAAGGGGGCCTGGTGTGTCCATTGAGCTGCCAGTAGTTGACCATTGGTGTAAAAGCTTTTAAAAATTCTTCAGTATTCAATTTGTGATCCATCAACGCAACAAGAGATTTTAAAAAAATCCCCCCGACCACTTATTCATCTTACTTCATCTTGTTTTACACTCACTGACATGTGTCTGAACATGCCATCACACTGGATATATATGTAGAAGCATATAACCAAGATAAAAAATCCTCTATGACATGCTCTAAAGTCCATACTTTCAAATCTGAAACTTATGTCAGTGGAGTTATTTTTATGCGTTAAAAACAAGACTTAAAGTTATTTTTATTAGGTGTAAATGCAACAAGTCCCATAAAGCAAAAGGTTAAAAAGCAGAAAAAAAAAAGAATAGAAATGATCACATTTTCTTGGGCCCATGCCAGTCGTGGGCCCTTGGAACTATCCTAACTTTTTTCTGTAGCAGCTCCTCTGGTGACACTGGAACCTTCGTGGACCACCCTTACTTCAGTCAGCACATGATTACAAAACAATACTACGCCTACATCAAGAATGTAGACCTAATACTGTTACACGTCATGGCAGGATACTATACCACATCTGGGCATTGCATGCATCCAATATTGAGGTAGGGATTTTAGGAACAACTTGCAACTACCAGTCAGATTTATTTATGACCACCATGACAGTAAAATGCCTTAAAAGTCATAAACATAAACATGTCTCCATACATAGCAGCTTAATTGCAGCACCAAAAACACACATGAACCCCCTCTCCAAACAGAACAGGCAGACACAATATTCACATCAGAATGAGAAATGAGAAATAAAACTAAAAAGAGAAAAACAAACACATTCATAAGCTAGTAAATATGTACAAGAAGCACTGCACTTACCAAAGTTGCTGGTTCATCCTTCTCCTTTTCTTAATTAAGAGTCCAATAAGCTGGTTGTGAAGCTTAGTTTCCATGTGCACTGTTATAGATCCAGTCAGGTGTCCACAAAAGTTTTTAAAAGCAATTGCTTCCAAGTTTCCTGCTGAACTTTGTGCAGCCTTGGTGAGAAAATTCAGGCTGTGAACCTACCCTAACAGTTCAAGCTTGTTTTGAAACGTCCTTATCAAAGGGAGCTGCCAGCAAATCCAACACCAAATCCTTTCCTTCACCTCTTTCAGCCATGGTGTGTCTAAAAACAAAGGTAGCAGAAATAAAACTATATCACCAACTGACACAAAAAAGCAACAGAATTTTATTATCATTTAAAAAGACAGTTTATTGTATAAAACTTTTCTAAGCATCTGACGACTACAAGCACTTTTTTATTCTATTTCACTGTCTATTTGCCCCAGAGTCACACATTGACAGTCGGGGATACTATGAAGTGTGCATCAGTATTAGTGGTGGGTACAATGTGGGGTGAAGTGTCTTGCCTAAGAACGCATCTTTAGGTGACTTCAGGTGTTGGGATCAAGTTTTACACATCTGGTTGAGATACAATCAACTCTACCATTGATCCACCTTCACTTTAGCACTTGCATCAATCATTTAACTTAAACTCCCTCTGCTACAGTGGCAATAATCAGAACTATTGGCTATATCCTTTAACCAAAAAGGTAGTAATCTGACATACAGTGACACCTGCTGAGGGGCTCTACTGTATCAAAGAATACAGCACATGTTAAATGTAATATCTGATTGGTAAAAGACCATGACAATCAAAGCTAGGAAGCATTTAGAGAGCGCAAACCTCGGCAAAGGTAGCTCATATATTGCTGTTACATCTATAAGCAATAGCTCCATGATAAAGTTACCATCATAATATGATTCTTTGACCCTGAAAACCCACACCTAGCACTCAGAATCATTTTGATATTATTAGTTAAACAGTTATTGAGCAAAAAGAATCGTTCGCTAATGGCGGTTTCTGGATCACCACCAAAATCTAATAGTTTTTAAGTTGGACCATTACCAACATCTCCTAAAAATTTCAGCAAAATCTGTCAGGTAGTTTTTGCGTAATCTTGCTAACTAACAAACTAACAGAAAAATAAACAAACATACACCAGCAAAAACAACTTCCTTGGCAGAGGTAAATGTCCTTCCTAACCTTTTAAGCAGGGCATTCAGTTGAGACTTTGAAGGCCCCAAGGGAAACAACACAGGGATAGAACTTGATTAGATGAAAGCTATACATAAATGAGTTGTACCTGAAGCAGCACAGTTCAAGGATAGATTACCTACTAGACTAATGTCGCTTTCTTATCTAAAAATTGGCAGACTTGGTTTGGTTTGGGGTCAAGTTGCAACATTGTTTAATTTTTCACTTGGTTTGCTTGACAAGCGTACCAAAGCCTGTAAAATGTGTAATTTAGCCACCTGCCACTAGTGAGGACTGTGGCCTTTGTCCCTTTCATCTGGCCTAATTTTGCACTACACAACCAGCTTAGAGTAATAACTTTAGCTCGAAGCAACTTGGCAGTATGCTTTGTGATAAAATAAGATGAAGTTGTATCTAGGCTGCTCAGATAAAACTGGTCTATTTACTGGAGGGATTATAACCCTATTCTGCATGGACGGGTAGATTTTAACCTGTAAAGAGAACCTGAGGGTTATGGTTCTAGCAGTGCTAAAGTTAGCCACTCCCTGCTTGATATTGTCAGTGAACCTTACATTAGCTTGCTTACTGAATTCAGCCAAAGTCAAACCACCAACCCCCTGCTTCTTAATTCACTTGCCACATTTGGTCCTTGATTGATTTGATTGGGTTTCATACTAGTTGAACCAAACTCTGGTCCACTTGCAAGCAAACCAAGACCCCTGTCTTTTGGTGGAGTAGAGTTTGGTTCTTTGGCCTGCACCAGAATTCATGGGAGCTTTCATGAAAGCTCAAATCAACCAGCACTATAAAAAAGCAAACCAGAGTTCATTTGCTCTGGACCAAACTTGTTAAGTATTAAAGCGACCTAAGATAATAAACTGATGTTATTGCTCCATAACAGAAAAGTATTGGACTATAAAATATAAAGTGATTGCAACTGTGTTTGGGCTGATAGGGAAGGCCTTGCTGGCTCAAACCATTTCCCCATGTGATGTAACTGACATGATCCACTTCTCTCTGTATTGTTGACAGGGGATAACGCAACGTAATAGCTTTTTGAATTGATCCCCATCAAATCGCACTATGTCTTGGCAGATGAAACATTGTCCTTGTGTCATGAAGACAGTTTACCTTTAAAGCAGACAGTGACTGTGAGTGCTGGATTTTACTTCCTTTCGGCATTTATCAGCAAAGGGGGATTTATTTTTACATCCTACTTTTGCGATACCAAGTGCGCCTCATGTCCCAGGAAATAGTCACAGCCACTTATGAATACTGCTCTTGGCGAAAAATGACAGAAGGAATAAAAATCACTTTAATACTATCAGATTTTGTCTGCTCTTCCTTTTGTCGTCATGTTCCTATTCTGTCCATGTCTCTCACCGAGCTTCTTTGACATCCACATTAAATATATCTTTGAATCTGTGCATGGAAAAAAGGACATTTGCTTCTTCAAAAGTCAACAAGTCTTCTAACCTTATCTGATTACACTATTCTGTCTGCTTCTCCCTCATCAGCCCCTCTTCTCACTCTATTCCCTCCAACTCAAGTCACACGCCTTTCTTTCCAAAATTCATTCTAGCCATGATGAATATACTAAGCACCGGCGGCTTTTGATTTAGGCTTCTGATGCTGACTGTCTCTCCTAACATCCACTTTGGGTGCAGCGCTCCATCACATTGATTTCTTTGAAGATGAAACTCTGATTGAACAGACCTCTCCTGGCGGCCGAGGAGGCCCCCAGCTCGCGTCTTGCACTGTGACGGCTTATGGAGGAGGACGAACTGTTATCACCCGACTGGCAAATGATGCAAAGGCAACGAGCTGGTGCACCTTATACCTTAAGACCTATATTTAAAGATGACTCTTTTATGTGTAATCAGCTTCACTTCAATCTGAATTCTTCTGAACCAAAGTCTGCTCTGTGAAGATGATGGATCCAAAAACATGACGTGCAATCAAATGTCGACAATGCAGACTTGCCTGCGGAAGTTTACAAAGCCTGATAGACAATCCCGAGAGGCCCAAAGAGTTAAAAATACATTTTTTATTTGGTCCTTCATTCTGTCAAAGCTTCATGAATCACAGCTCATGTGCTCACTGTACTTTGCAGTGCATCTGCAGTGTAGTTCTTATTTCCAATGCAAAAGCCCATTTAGGATCCAGGATTCAGTAGGAAAAATTAATAGAGCAGAGTTGAGCCAGTAAATGTCAAAAATATTGGGATATATCTACACTTAGTCAGGAGGTTTTGAAAACGCAGCTCTTTCTATGCGCTTTGGCCTTCTGTTCCCATGGAAAAGCCATTAACGGTCACTGAAAATGCTCTCCTGCTAAGTTGAAGATTTTCAAAAACTGTCATCTCTGTATGGACAGGGCAGATAACATTTTGGACCTAAAAAATCACACTTTGCATCTACTTCTCATTGAGGTGATGTCACATGATATAACATTATAACTGCTGTTTACACGTGTTGCAGCGTACATTGCTAAACTGTTGCTATTTTAAGTGTTGCTAACTGGACTATTACATCATCACTCGCACTTTTAGCTGCTCCCTCACAATGATACTTCTTTAAAAACAAAACAAACGTTGCCAATGTTTGGTACAAGACCTGGTGTTACTGTTTTCCAAGTGACCATGTTGACTGGTGACCCATGGCCACCAGCTTTTGTGGTTGTGATGGTAACATATATGTTACAACCAACAAGAGTACTCATGATTGCACTTAAATAACAGAATTTGAAAAGTTAAAATGTAACACTAGTCAGATTTGGTTGGACTAGGTTTGAAAAAGAAACAACTTTTCCATAGAAATTGCTAAAACAAAACAAAACAAATTGCTCATCACTGTATTTGTTGCATGGTAATAAACAGCATTCAACAGTGCTTTTTGGCATTTTTGTTTAATCTGGGTTGTTTTCAGAAACTATGCATGTGAACATGTCTTTTTTTGGAAACTGAGTAGCCACCAGACCAAAGGCTATGTCCATATGTGGATATATTCTTAGGTCTTGTGGATTGACTGATGTTGACAACATGACAAAATGAGTAAAAGTGGTGTAACAAAGTGATTTATGCCACAAAAAAGACAGCCTGCATCCCATCTTCTGCTTATTCTAATCTGGCTTTATGAGCAGCACAATCCTATGTGCTCACTGACCAAAAGATGGAGGACTGCCATCTTTATAACAACAGGCATACCTGCTAAAAGATTCTAACTACTGACTTGCTTTTCTTCAGTCAAAATTATTTTAAAATGTGGGTTGTGGCTGGGTCTAATGGTCGGAGCATCAGTAAACACTGTTACTCCTGACTCTTTTAACAAAAATCACAGCAGCTATTGACCACTTCAGACGCAAGATTAATATGACATTAGTCACTAAAGTTGACAGTAGAGGCATTGCTGTTGTCATCAGGCTTTCATAAAATTAAGTGAATAATACTGTTAGAGCTGCAGTTTTGGAGCATGCAAGTTACAGAAAATAGCAATTAAATTGAGCTTAAATAACAGTGACTCTGTCAAATGAGAGTCATCTTAAAATGCGCTGACAGAGAGAAACAAGCAAAGACTGCACAAAAAAGAGGCAGTGATCCTGTCCACAGTTGCAGTCTAATTACTATAGTTGGCACCACACTTCAGACTCAGATATCAGCCAACAGTGACATTAATTGCAGAAGCCAATTTTAACCTGTAGGGAGCAGTCATTATGCAGATTTATAACACAACATGTAAAATTTTTACTACTTTGGACTGAAAAGTCAAGATTTAGACTACAAGTGATGCAAAATACTATCAAATTTACATACCCCCTCCCTAAATTGCCGTGAGGGTGTTTCTGTTTGCTAAAGCATTCATATGAACCACAGAAAAAGTCTACAGCATCTGAACTATACTTTTCCCCTTATTTATGGCACAAGCAGCTGCCCAAAATATCTCATTCTCCTGGCCCCTGCACAGACCTACCCAGTGTCATGTCATACCATGGTTTAATCATCATTTTAAGCCCATGGGCTCAAGGTGGCAAGCCCATTGAATAACAGAGGTTAGAATGAATGCAGAGTTGTTGACAACATGGCATGGAACATAGATAAGCCCACCACTTACCACAGAGCAGAGCTATGAACCAATCAGAGTCGACTGGACCTACACTGGGAGAGAGAGCCCTGACAGTATCAAGGACAGAACACATCCTTACAGTCAACAAAAATGAAACTATGAACCTGACTTAAGGCAAAATATGGCCTCTATAACTTTTCATGCACTACTATACCTAAAAACTTCCTAGTGATTCATCTATCAAAACTTGGACACAAGTATTACACTGTTAAGAATTACCATAAACTATAAAGTACAGAATTATTGTGATTTCTGTTTTTGTATTTAAATTGTCCAGTTTTTCTGTGCAGTCAGACACATGCAGCTGGGGTGGATGTGTGTCTGACATTAGAATGAAGGTAGCTTCTGCATAATTCAGACCAACCTGTCTCCTTTAGTCTCCTGTCTCTCTCTTCTTTCTCCTGTAACCCTGCCTATTTTAAATATACCTCTCTGTCTCTATGTTTCTGCAGATCTTCCAGCACTTTAACCTTGTGGAAATCATGGTAAATCATAAAGTCTGATCAGGTCGAGCACTATTTTTCTTAATGATAGCTAGTAACAGCAGGCTCACACACCACATTTGGGATTGTTTAATTATGCATGAATGCAATGTTAATTCTTTAATTAAATAAATGTGATTTCCTCCTCACTGTATCTTGTTCTTTATCCTGAAATAAATTATGTTAGAGGTAATTAACATGAGCTTTATGACCCTGCATTAATCATCAAGTGAAACCCTTTTTGAAAGTAGTTGCTTCATCTTTATGGAGAAAGTTGCTCCTTGTTTGTTTGATTTTTTTTTCTCCTCTATATCTCAGAAGATGAGAATCCTTTCTATTTTGTGGATTAAGCTGCAACTGCTGAAGCCTGGAGCAGTGATGTTTCAACATATGCAATATGTTTTTTTGGTTGTAATGGGATGAAAGGGACTTCAGTTTCATGCAACCAGCAGGAACATAAAATGCAGTACTGCTGATAAAGAGCTATAGTGTGAATTGAATCAACCAGCACAATTCTCTTTTTAAAGCACTAAATGGCATACAGACTTTTCAGGATAAAACACTGACTTTATATAAAGATGGATGCTGTGTCTCCTCCTGATGGACAAATATTCACTTGTTACAGATATCATGCTACAGTCCTTAGTCCCTTGTCAATTTCCACTCTCTTCCCTGAGTCTCCCATTCTGTTTGCTGTCTTTCCAGTGAAATAGCAAGTTTTGAGTGTTAAAATTGTGACGTCCTTAAAGAATTCAGCTGCCACCCTAACTTATCTTTTCACCCTCAGGTCCCATTAAAAAAGCTACAAACAGCATATAAAAATTCAAAAGGGAACACATAAAAGAGCCATTGAAATCATTGTACAATATATAATAATATAGTTTTCCTCTTTCACTTTATCAGATACTTATATCAACGTAAGTCCTGCTCATAGGTGAGATAAAGAACAATTTATTCTAAGAAGTTTAACCTTTAATATGCCAATTTGAGTAATTAGTGCAGACATTTACAATTAAAAAAACAAACCCAATAAATTGTTTATCATATACAGAATGTTGGGAGGGATTTTCTGTCTTTATCAAAACTGTCTTTATCTGGAATGGATGGATGATAACAGAAAAAAAACAATAGTGATGAAGACATGAATTTAGTGCATTTCATTTTTGGTGCCATCTCAACTTTAAAAAAAGACTCACTTGGCACACTGAGTCCTAAAACCGGATGTATCAAAAACTATCATTCATTTTTTTGTATATATGCCATTGTCCGCTGTAGAAGACATTTCCCCCAATTTCTGTCCTGGTTAGAAAACAAAAATGTTAGTCAGCAATGTAACCCTTTATAGACTAGTTTTGTATATTATGCCCTTTTAAAAACAAACAAACCAAAACAAACATGATTTTCCATTCAAAAAAGGCAAAATGCTTGAGGGGTATAACTATTACGTAGTGATGTTACTTAATTTTAACAATGTCTATGTAGTGTGTGTGTGTGTGTATATATATATATATATATATATATATATATATATATATATATATATATATATATATATATATATATATATATATATATATATATATATATATATATATATATATATATATATATATATATATATATATTATATATATATATATATATATATATATATATATATATATATATATATATATATATACATATATATGAGCAAGAATAAAGGTTTCAGTGGGCTGAATATATATTCAACAGTCACCACTTGGAAATCTACAATTTAGGACATTTTCAAAAATTATTTAAAGCCATTCAGCTTCATCCAGATATTCATGGCTATGTTTTAAAGCAGACTGTACTCATGTATATATATATATATATATATATATATATATACACACACACATATATATATATATATATATATATATATATATATATATGTGTGTGTGTGTGTGTGTATATATATATATATATATATATATATATATATATATACACATATATAAAAGTTACAATACATACAAAGATAAATACATTTAACTCCTATTGTGTGTCTACCACTGAACTTCATGCCATCCCATAAATTGATAAAGGAGATGCCTCGACTGCATGTGATAAATAAATGTGATTTGATGGCACTCAGTTCCCACCCCCGGCACCACTGCAACAATTTCTTAGAGACTTTAAAAAGTGCATTGTAGTAGTTCTTCAGTAAGTATATACCATGAAAAATTCATGTTTCAGGTCAGTTAAAAATTAAAGATTGTTACTTAGAACAAATATGGTCATCATTATACAAAGCCATATTTACATCTTACTCTCAGCAGTAAACATTGTATGAAAAGAAGGCTGTATGCATAAGCAAAGGAGGGGGCTACTGCTCTGTGTGGTCCCAGTTGTGCTTTATGTCAACATCTGATCAAAGCAGCAAACACACTTCGAAAGAAATACAGGCATAAAAAATGCACACATGCATGCACAAGGCTTCTTTGGTATATCCTCAGGGTATTGAGTAAGTCTGCCTTTTTGATGCTCCCCGATCGTAACATTTATCACATTGCATCAGTGGAAAATCCTAAATAAACCTTTTAACAGGCTTCTCCTCAGTAATGCAGTAAATAGGCATCTTATCCCAAAGGCCAATGGGTTTATCTTGGTCTACAAAGCCACTGATACAGACTGTTGTGGTGGGAGTTGGAGGATTGGAGCAAGAAAAAAGGTTTCAGTGGGCTGAATAAATATTCAACAGTCACCACTTGGAAATCTACAATTTAGGACATTTTCAAAAATTATTTAAAACCATTCAGCTTCATGCAGATATTCATGACTATGTTTTAAAGCAGACTGTACTCATACATCCTCAAATTTCTTCGTTTGATGGGAAGCCCTGTATGCAGACAATAGCCCTTATGTAACCCAGAAATTAGCTTACATAATGTTTTTGCTTACCTAAATGTTGATTCCAGGTGTTGCATTTCATTACATTATCTGGCATGGCCTCAACAGAAAAAGCACAGGAGACAGCTTGAACATATCATCAAAAATTGTTGGATTATCTTCAGGTGTGAAGCTGTCTCTGTAAGCCGCCGCCCACTATGGCCATCACTTTCACCTTGGCTGTGCTCATTGCTGTGACTTGTGTGTGACTTTTTTTTTTTTTTTGGCTTTGTTTAAAAGAATTAATGCTTTATTTAATTTTTGCCCCTGATCAACTTTGTAGACTTTGCCCATCAGCACACTCACTGCCCTCTTTAAGATGTAATAAGGTTTTAAAATTCACAAGAAGGGCAAATACAGATTCTATGAAGATGGTTGGGGGGGTGGGGATGTAATGTTAAAATGGCGTGTGCATGTTTTTTCGGCAAGCATTATTTGTGCATTTATCAGAAAAAAAATATTAAAACCTGCAAACATCAAGACAATTGGGAACCAAACCTGCTTAAAAGCTAACTCATTTCTGCTTTTAGAACTCATAGCAACACTGTATATCCTGTTATCAATAACCTCTTCAGGAAATTGTATTCCCCTTAAATCTGTATTTAGCTCCTAGATTCATGACAATTGGTATGTCACGTATATGCAGTCAAGTTGTAAACATGTATATACAGATGAATCTTTTTAAATAAATGAAAAGAAATGAAAGAAATGCAAAGAAAGAGTACCAGAGTACAAGTATCAAATATATTGCAGACATTAAATGAAATAAAAAAATGTTCAAGTGACACAAAAATGAAAAATGTATCAAAAAAATGATTCTGAAGAGAACTGAACATCTTGTAAACAGAGTAGTCAATTGCAAAAATGTATCAAATATAGTGCCTAGTTAAATGTAATTTATCCATGAGTACTCAGAAGTTTTTTTTTGACCATTTGATATCAGATTCAACTATCAAAACTTCAAGGTCCCATGCGAACTTCCTGAAAGCACTTATTTTACCAAAAATTAAAACATGAGACAAGATTTTTTTTTATGGATTTGATACTGTTTTCCATAATTGGTTGCATGGAAAACTTGAAAAATTTGCCAAATTTAACAATATTACAACCTCCACCAAAAACTAGCAGATTCTTATGTCAATTTGTCTTTTTTATGGTCAGTGCCTTGTTTGATACTCTCCCTGTCCACCTTTTTATGTCACATCAATGAGTGCTTGTATTTTATTTACCTGTTATCTTTTAGCTGGGGCTTAGAGAAAAACTTAATTAAGTAATTTATTGTTTTAGGAACTATTTACAGTCTCATTCAACCTACATTCGCCCTGTTTGAAATATAAAATTCTCATACAATATATTTAAAAACTAATTTATGATATCCTGACGTCACCTAAACAGACTTCGTAACGTCTGAAAATATTGATCCATTTATAACTTTTTCTAAGTGTATCTGCTGTATGTGTGGGGCTTCATGTGTCCGTGAACGTCACATCATCTGAAATCCCTCTCGGATCTAAAAAGCGAAGCTCCAACTTTTGACCCTCGCACGGTACCGTACTTAGGAATCCGGAAGCGTAGCTGCTGTCATCTAAATAAATAACATGTAAGTAAAACTTTATTATAAATACGTCAGCTTCTTCTATTTTTCAAGTGCTTATGGGACCAACTGTGCAAGAGGTTTTGCCTGTTGTTCTTTGGCGGAAGGTGATGCTTTAAAATGAGAAGAATAGATATCGAAAAGTGAGCAGAGGCGCTATGAGAGTTAGCAAACTTTCCGTGTACAGTTGGTGCCACATCGTCACAAAATGAAGTAGGTCTGCCGACACTTACCAGCGCTGTCTGAAACATTAGATGCGTCCATAAAGACTATCATGCCGGATTCAGCTGTGTAATAATACTATAACGATATTATTCCGTGAATGAGAACTTCTATGAACGAAATCACTTCAGCTTGTCAGGAAACCTTCCTCCAAATTAAAGCGTTCTAAGGTTTATTCATCAATAATATGCGGTACGATTGGTTTCAGAACAAAATCACACTCAAATAAAGACTATGAATGAGAATTATTTACTTTCTTAACTGAATTTACACTAAACTTTGCCCTTCATTCCGAGAAAATTCCCACTAAGACTGGCCTATTTGCCCTGATTTCCGTCTGAATTCCCTTTGAGCCTATCCTATTTTCCCTTAGTTTCGACTGTCTTTCCATAAAGCTAAGCCTATTTGCCCTGGTTTTTTTTGACTGAATGCTAAATAAGTCTATATTTATAAGTAAGTAAGCTTTGCGCCCTCATTATTGACTGTAGATTTTGAGCAGTGTTTTGGATTGTTGTCTTGTCGAAATATCCAGCCCTGGTTTAACTTCAACTTTGTGACTGATTCTTGAACATTATTCTCAAGAATCTGCTGATATTTAGTGGAATGCATGTGACCCTCAACCTCAACAAGATCCCCAGTATAGCACTGTCAATAAAGCCCAACAGCATGATAGAACCTCAACCAGATTTTACTGTGGGTTCGAAGTGTTTTTCATTTCACCCCTTGTTATGACCAAATGAGTCAAATCTTTGTTTCGTCAGTCCACAGCACCCTATTCCAAAATGAAGCTGGCTTGTCCAAATGTGCTTTTGCAGACCTGAGGCGACTCTGTTTGTGGCATGTGCAGAAAAGGCTTCCTCCGCATCACTCTCCCGCACAGCTTCTCTTTGTGAAAAGTGCGCTGAATGGTCAAACAATGCACAGTGACACCAGCTGCAGCAAGATGATGTTGTAGGTCTTTGGAGGTGGTCTGTGGGTTGGATTTGACTGTTCTCATCATCCTTTGCCTTTGCCTCTGATATTTTTCTTGGCCTGCCACTTCTGGTCTTAACAAGAACTGTGCCTGTGGTCTTCATTTCCTCACAGAGGACAATGACAGCTGAAGTCTCTGAGATAGCATTTTGTAGCCTTCCCCTAAACCATAATGTTGAACAATCTTTGTTTTCAGGTCATTTTAGAGTTGCACCTGTCTATGAAGTTCAAGATTTAATGAGGTCACCAAACCAGTTTAATGTGCAAATTAATCAGTGCTAAGTAGTTACAGGTATTCAAATCAACAAAATAAACATCTGATTTAGTTTCATACAACTACATATTGCCACACTAACTCTTTTTTCTGGAAAACACCTCAGGACTCAGCTTTTATTAGAAGATGAATGACATGCCACTGTGATCATGTTCTGTAAATACAGAGTAAATTATTATGCAGCCCAAACTTTTTTATACCACTGTATGTCCTCATTTTTTTTCTGAATTCCAACTACGCCTAGCCTATTTGTCCTAATATACGACTAACCTCTTATTAAGCCTGCTCTATTTGCCTGCATATTTAATAACAATATTAAGCCTGTAGGACTAAACTCTTCTTCTTTGTCTCTTAGGGGTTGATGTTGGACGATATCACCAAGAGGCAAAGTCCTCCGAAACCAAACTCCATGTTGAAGAGGAAACAGTAAAAATAACCAACAGAAGGTTCGACTGCATTTGGATAAACGGTTTCAAATCCAACCATGGCTCAGGAGGAAGAGGAAGAGCTGACAGTCGAGGGACCCAAGGAGGTGGACATGTTCACCTCAGTGCGCTGCCTTGGCTACCTGTCCAGTGTCAACCTTCTGGTGGCGGTATGCGTGGGCATGTACGTCCGCTGGGAGGTCACAGACGAGCCCATGATCCTTGTCATCTTCATCCTGGGCCTCTTTGTCCTGGGGATAGCCAGCATACTCCATTACTACTTTGCCATGGAGAAAGCCAGTCTCAGTTTGTTCCATTTGTGGTTTGGCTTTTTGGTCGGCCTTCTGTGCTTCCTCAACAGCCGCGCTTTGGACTCAGATGTCAAAGAACTGGTTGCTAACTATCTCCTCTTAGCAAGTGTCGTTATGAAAACTGTGTGGGCCTTCACTGAGCGCATATGCAGCTCCATTCGCTACAAACCCACCTTGCTAACATCATCAGAGTTTTTGGAGCTCCTGGGGTTTGGCATTGCTAGCACTACCATGCCTTTACATAATTCAGTTGCCATAATAGGCTTGGTGGTAGCACTGGGGGCTCTCATTGTGGACCTGAGAATGAAGTCCCTTTTTGCTTTGCCTAACCTGGTCAGTTTTGCCTTGATTACGTCCCTTGTGTTTTTCCGGGCTCTTCAAATCCCAGCAAACCCATACGCGTTAGGATGCTACCTGGGTAGGCTGCTGTGTGAGCCTGTTTTGGATGTTTACTTCAGTGGGTTAGGGTCCAGCGAGCGTTGGATTCCAGTGCTCTCCATGGGGAAGGTGTGGAGGAGGTTGTCCCTGCTGCCTCTTTGCCTACTTGAGCTGGCTTTCTTTGTGCAGGCTGCATGGAAGGTAGATTAAACTTTTTTGTAATTTATTTTATTGTAGAAAAAAAAATTACTTTTACATGAAGGCTGGGAGATATGGACCAAAAATCATATCTTGATGTTTTTTAGTTATATGGTGATGTACATTACATATCTAATAATTATTTTCTGTTTGAAAATGAGAAATATTTATGACAGTACCAGAGCAACTACTGTTAATACCACCATAGAGAAAATCAAACAATAGTGTTTGATACTTTTTCAATAAAAACAGAAGTCCTATACTTTCAAGGTAAGCTTTGTGTCTTCAGTTAGAGAGTTGCATTCAAACCCTTAAACACTGTCGAAATTGAACAAAAACAAAAAAAGGCAACAATCACACATTTTGAGGTTGTTAAGGTGTTTTATCCTCTTCAATATTACATCTCCTAAATGATAAATTGTGCATTATTAAAATTATATATATGGTAGCGCTGTGTATTGGCAAGAATCTGGGGATTCGCAATACATAAGTGGCTCGATTCATCACACTGTTGCAGGACTCCAAACAAAATACATCACGTTTTTTTTCATTAAAGTGTACATATTTGAATGTTTTCATAGCATTACAAATCCAAAAAAGTGTATGCATAAAAACATAGTTTCTTATCAGTGCTACTTAGCAATGGTCCCTGCAACATTCATAAACATTCTGGCCTGTCCCAGGGACAGAAATAATGTAATTAATTCAACAGAGAGAGGGAAATGAAAATGACTTAATGGCTGGAGGCTGCACTAAAATACAAATTAGTTTTTCTCAGTTTTTATAAATTATTGAAAAATGGAGGTATCACAGTGTTGCCCTAAAAATGTTGATTGTCTTTCCCCACAAAATATTACAACATGTTGGTTTATTAATATTTCTTACACCCCTTACAGATGGTACTAGAAAGAAGAGAAGGTTAATTATCCACTGTCATAATTTTGATCAAAAGGGAGACTGAGGATTGTCTAACAAGACATTGACAACATTTGGAATAAACAGTGGAATTGGAAAGTTTCACCCATCATTGGGTATACAGAAATTCTTTATGTGTTTTTAAAATAAAATTTCTCGCATTTTTATCATGTTTTGATAAATTAGATGATTTTTAAAGAGAAAAACAATCCCAGAGTTTTGGCTGAGATGTTTCTGCCATTAATCAAACGAAATGCTGTTAGGACTAAAGAAAGGACAAGGAAGGGGGATGGATAAGACGTTACTCATTAATGCTGCCTTTTGTGGAACTGATTATAATGTCATAACAAATTTACAGAGCTACCAGGGAGTCAAACATTTGTAAAAGCTTCAAATTCCCCATTTGAAGAAGTGCATTGTTTTTTTGTTTTTTAAATAAAACTGCTCTACCTACAATCATAGATATTTTCACAGTATACTTTTGTGGTCTTTTATTTCCTACAGAGAATTTAAATGGGGAAATTATGGTTGATATATGCTCAAAGAAGACACGGGTGTACCTCATTAACCTAGAGGAAAATGTGGTTTATTCACAATTTCTGGCAAACAGACTGCACTAACTACAATCCTAAATTGTCACAGTGACATCTCTGATCGGAAGAGTCTACTGTTGTCTATGTACTTTCTTGGCCAGCTGCCTCCATTAAATTAGAAAAAAGACCAAATATTTGAAACATTTCTACTGAGTTATGTTTTTACGGTTGTCGCTTGGCCACAGAGGAGTTCACTGGGAAAGAATATCATATGGGCCTGGAGAAGACTTCAGTTTGAATGTTAGAAACATAATTGTCTCTAATTGGTTGAGCTTATTCTTGCCCTTAAATGTTGGCCCTGGGCTGCTACCACTGCAGATGATTGTAATGGAAAAAGTCATCTGCCTCCAGAAACAAGCCAGTAGTAGCCATGCAGTGACAGCAGCCAAGTTTCAACCTGTAGAGGGCAGTCCCTCTGAGCATCCTTAACACAATATGTCAAATTTCATTGCTTTGGTCTTAAATGTAGAGATTTGAATCATGACTGATCAACAATGCAACTAAATTCCAAATTATGTTGATTTTTATGTGAAAAAATGTTTTTGATGTTAGTTACTCTTTAAATAATAAAGAAGGGATACAACAATTTCACCTCATTGATAGAAAACTTTAAAAAATATTATCTTGTGGTAAATAAGCATATCTTATAACTGGTAGTATGTTTTTACTGTACTGACATAATGATATTGTCTTACTTTATTGCACTTTTATAAATAATTTATGATGACTTAAAGGCTGAAATATTTACAAGTCCCAATTTTAAATTTTTTTTACGGTATGAGTCTTTTGGGCTTTGTTTGAGTTTAATGCTGAAGTCATTTCCATCAATATCTAGACATGAAATAGTTTGGATTATATTTAAAATGCTCAGTCATGTAACTGAAGCCTGTGTTTACTGACTCTTTCCTCTTGCCTTTCATAGCTTGGCCACTTGGAGATTTGGTATCTGGTGATCCCAGGCTTCTGCTTGTTTGGCCTGTTCTGGTCCATCTGCCACATTATTCTGGTGATCACAATATGGGGCTTCCATACCAAGTTGACCGAGTGTCAGAGGGCCTGGCAGGCTCAGCGGTCTGGCAGCAGGAGTCTCGACCAAGTCATGGCCTCAAGGGGCATCCGACACTTCTGCCTCATTTCAGAGCGCCTGATGTTTTTTAGTATGCTGTCGACGGTGGTGCTGGGAGCTGTGTCATGGCAGGTAGGACAAACAAGAGGGTTTATAATAAAATTCATGTTGTTTGAGGGCATTTAAGGCGTTCACAGAAAAATTTACACAAAACCCATTTCCAAAACTGCGGGGATGTATAAATTTTGAATAAAAACATAACACATTGATTTGCAACTTACAGTCAACTGAATACGGCATAGAGACAAGACAGTCAATGTTAGAACTGATTCACTTTTTAGGGGGGAAATACTCATGCATTCTGGATTCAATGCCTGCATCATGCTCAAAAACAGGTGGGATGGGGCACTCTTTCCTCAGATAAAGGGTGCAGGTTCCAGACTGAACTGCATGCAAAACAAACTTGTCTTTTATTCAAAATACATGGCACATTATTGAGCACAAAATGAACAAGTGAAACCACACAGTTTAGCAATTCCATCACTACATTTAGCAACGATGGGAAAGAATTTCACTTTCAATATGCCAACAGTTAGTGTCACCAGTGTTGTAGGACTCAGGTCCAGGACTTGGACTCGAGTCCTGATTTGTCGGACTCGTGACTCAACTCGGACTCGTGCGCTGATGACTCGGACTTGGACTGGGACTTGAGCTCTGGCTGCATTAGGACTTGGGGGAGGACTCGGAGGACTCGAGCTTATTTATCAATGAATCCTTTGTATTTTTATTATTTTTTTTATTTATTATTTCTTCTGGTATAAGGTCCTCATATCAGCAGGGGCGGATTTAGGATTGAAGAAGATCCGAGGATTAGCCCAGACATTGCTTTTGAATTGTGGTTGAAAAGAACAATTAAAAAACAAAAACAAATAACACTGTCCTGGACAAATTAAGATACTTTGCTGATGAGCAGTGGGCCAAATTACCTGTCAGCAGGTGCAGAAGCCTGATTGAGAGTTACAGAAAACACTTGATTGCAGTGATTGCCTCAAAGGGTTATTCAACAAAATACACTGCCTGGCCAAAAAAAAAGTTGCCACCACAAAAAAGGTCACACACTCGAATATTTTGTTGGACCAACTTTAGCTTTTATTACAGCATGCATTCGTTGTGGCATTGTTTCAGTAAGCTTCTGCAATGTCACACGATTTATTTCCATCCAGTGTTGCATTAATTTTTTTGATCAAAAGCTTGTATTGATGATGGGAGAGTCTGACCACTATGCAAAGCCTTCTCCAGCACACAGTCCAGTTGCCTTGCTTTTGAATCTTCAGAATGACCATGACCTGGATGAATGAGAATCTACACAGACGTATTCCTCCAGGACAGTTCTTAATCCAATTTTAGTAGTTTCTGCAATCCCCTTAGATGTTTTCTCTTCTTGGTGCATGCCAATGATTTGACCCTTCTTAAACAGAGTAACATCTTTTCCATGAACACAGGATGTGTCTTTCGACATGGCTGTTTAAGAAATGAGAAGCTACTCATTGCATCAGCTGGGGTTTAATAACTTGTTGCCAGCTGAAAGACAATCGCCCATGCAGTAATTATCCAATAGGAGGCTCGTACCTATTTGCTTAGTTAAATCCAGGTGGCGACTTTTTTTTGGCCAGGCAGTGTATTAGTTTACAGGTCCCATCATGCCTGTTTTCCCAATATATTATATATTTCTGTTGAACCACAATTCAAAAGCAATGTCATGATTTTCATTTATTTTTTATTTATTATTTCTTTTGTCAATTTCAAATTATTTCAGTGATATCTGTTTTTTCCCTCTTTAATGGGAGGGTATGAATAAATTTGAGAACTAAATATATATATATATATATATATATATATATATATATATATATATATATGTATATATATATATATATGGAAATGTTATTTTAAGTTTATTTAACATTTTTCAAACATTTGAGGTTAATACATTCTTGAAAAAGAACAGCAAACTCACAACAGTTGTTGCTTAAATTTCGCAGTCATCTGACAGCTAAGAAAGTTCTGTTGAAATGGAGAAAACTGTATTATTTATTTTTAATGAAGACATTTTTAATTTGCATGTCATTTCTCAGGCTTTGCAAAGGTGGAGAGCTGAAGAGCATCTAGCCTCTTGGCTCAGACTCAATATTGAAGACTCAGACTTAGGTTCAGGGAACTTTTCTAGTACTTGGGCTAAGGTACTGAGGACTCGACCTGGACTCAACTCAGGTGAGAGGACTCGACTCAGATCTTCTTTTTGGTGACTCGGACTCAGCTCAGACCCAAACACTGAGGACTTGGACTCGACTCGGACTCGAGCTTTGGTGACTCGACTACAACACTGAGCGTCACAGACACTCAGAGTGATGTTAGAAGAAGAGATGGCAAAACCCAGAACTAAACATGCTCCTGCTCCAGTTTTTCTTGGAACGTGTTGCGGGAATTAAACTCACGATATGTGTAAACTAAAAAAGAGATCTGTTTGAACATGAAATGTCTTTGTGCTGTAATCAGGTAAAAACAGGTTGAAAACAATTTTCAGTTTTCTGTACTCTGTTTTCACTTAAATGTTACACAATGTCCCAACTCTTTTGGGATTTGTTGATTTTTTTCCCATACCTATAGCACTTTGAGTGTCTCTCTAAAGCTAGAATAAACATCATGCACTCGTGTTTTTATCACAAAACAGAGATCTGAGTGGCGGTGTGTTATTTGAAGCTGCTCCCACAGCTGAAACACTTCAGCTCTCATGCGAAACCAATTTAATTAGCTCTTTAATATCCCTATCTACTTGTATAAAGAGCAGCAGTAACTTATTTAGCCCTATTAGACATTTACCTTTAAGAGTCTCATGGGCTCAAATCCTAATTTGAGATAGGCATATTGTTGATGCCCGTCTCAAATTGGAGAGTAAAAGTGTGAGCTGTTTGAATCTGAGCATGTGGTGGTCCGTGTTAAGCTTTATCTCTTATTTCCTTGTGCTGTTAAAATACAGTTAAACGGAGTCAGTAACTTAATTTCACATAACTCTAATGTGTACCAACAAATAAAAGCAACACCAGTATGATCTGCAGCATGTAACAGAGCCCTTATCAGTCAGGAAAAAGATGCAAGTCACAGTCCAAGATGTTTGTCCGACACACTGCTTTTGTCAGACACAGTTGCCTGTTGGATATGCCCACACACAGCATGTAAAGAGGCTATTTGTCCTCGTAGCAGGTAGCCAGGGCTCATATCTGGCCAGTTCATTAAAAACATTTCTGAATACATGCATTTGTGTATATATTTGACTTTTATTTGATTATGTTGAAACTGGGCAGAGTTTCCATTACAGTCATGTCTTTAAAGGCTGACTCTGCTGTAATTAAATGTCAACCTAACTTTTTAGCAAATCGTTCTGTTTTTTTACATTTATAGACCTTCTACCATGGTCAGTGGGTTGGGCAAAATCACCGACAACTGCACGAAAATACTTGTATTTGGCAGGTGCTTTTTTCCAACCCTGATCCACGCTAGGGGAGATGACACTGTTGCTTTTTTGAATGTCTTATTTAGTTAAAAATATTTTCAAAAAGCTCAGTGAACTAGTCACTCTTGTGATATTAAAATGCTATTTATACACCTTTAACTTTGGGCATGTCATTGTCTTGTCATTCTGAATCAAGTCCTGGCATTGAGCTAGTATCATTACCTCAAGGTAATTAACCTGCCTTTTATTTTGGTAGAAAATACTACTGTCGTCACATGTCGTATTTTCTTTCAAAATAAAAGCAGGTCTTTTCAAACAGGAATTACATCACTCCTGGCCTAATGCTGCGTTCCATTTACATCGAAACTGGGAAGGGGGACGTGGGAAAGATGTCATCTCCGAGTTATCAGCGTTCCAGCTACAAAGTCGGAAAAAAACGTGCTGATCTACCAGGCTTTTGTTAGCTGTTGTGTTAGCCGTTGTTAGCACACCCTGCGTTGTAGTTCACAAGTCAAACACAAGTCTACTAGGGGCAGCCATCTTCGATTGTCATCTAGGGGTGGTGAGGATCCCCTGAATTTCCCAGTAGTAAATTCCGACCTCGGGGGGCGTTCCAGTTGAAATTTTCCACTCGGAACTTGGAAATACCGACTTCCCAGTACAACAGGAACACACCATAAGACTTCAACAAATGACTAAGTAAAAGCCTGAAGCTGGATAGTGTTCTTCTCTATACAATAAAGGCATGAAAAAAACCTTTAACATTTTGAAAGGTTGAATTAAAATTACCTTTGTGTAATTGTACAGAAAAAGCTTTAATAATTTGTGCTTATCATGTTATTACACTGCTTTCTATGGTATTGCTGCTTTCCAGTGTTGACATGCTCTCAACTTCAGGAGCAGGACTGAAAATGAAATCTCAGTCTCTGAAAACCCATGCTGAATTACATTATATTTTAAAATCCTCTTCTGTAGTGTATTATGACTTTTTTGCTTTTATTACTTGGGTAGATTCAGTCATCACAGAGTACTGTCTACTGGGGGGTAGACATCGTCATAAAGGTTCAGTGAATAAGTGCAGCACATTTTGCGACTCAAGCAATCCCTGAGCAGGTCAATACTTTCTGTAAACTCAAGTCCAGTGGCACCAAACCAGGGAGGTATCGACAAGCATTTCCAATTGTACTAGTTGTCCTGAGAAATCAAAGTGTATTTTTTTAAAAGATGCTTAAATCACATGGCATCTCATCACTGCAACCTGAAAAATGTATTACTTGTTATACCCTACAGAGCATAGCAGCATGAGATCTACTTTATATTGTGTTTTTTCATGTGAAGTCTTTTGTTTGTGTGAGACTGCAATTTTGAAAGGCTTAGCCGGTGTTCAAGCATCCAAATCTGAAGGGAAGCAAACTTGAAGAGCATAAAGTTTTTTGCTTACAGTCATTCCTACATTGAAGGTACTGGTAAACATAGAGTGCAGTGATGTGGACACTGTTCATATCCTGTAATGTCCAGTCATGGCTGCCTGACTGTAACCCCTAATTGATCAAATGTAGGGCTTCAGTCACAACAGAGTGGGAGTTAAAAGTAACTACGACTCTTTTTACCCTCTGCAGGCCTCCAATGGCCACTTCCTCAGTGCTCTGCTGGTGGTCCTACCTCTGGAGTCTCTGACCCACGGCTTGTTCCATGAACTGGGCAGCTGCCTCGGGGGAACATGTGTTGGATACGCCCTGGTCATACCTACAGCTTTCTCGAGGTAACAAGAAAGAGTAGAGAGAGAAGTTTAGAGATGCATATAGACAGACAGGGACAAACTTGCAAATAGGTTTACTGAATGAGGCTACTGGAGGTGACATGGATAAAAGTACTTGTTTTGACCCTTTAAAAAAACAGTTCATGATTTTAGTTTGACACAATGACAGCTTTAATCTCTAATTTGAACTAGACTACAGTATTTGTTCGTTGCAATCCACCATTTTTAATTCTCAGAGGCCTGTTGTACACATACTGAGCAGAGAGAGAATATTTGTCAATTATTACTGCAACTAACGCACATATTGGACTGACATCTCCCAGATGGTTTACAATTTGTTGAACGACATTCCCTGAAAATTTAATTAAAAAAGGTTCATAACTTTGAGAGTTATCGTGCTAACAGATGGCAAAACATAAACTCCTTGGTGGAGGTTACAAGTTTGAGAGAGGGTCCTGTTACTTTTTATTACACCATGAATTGCAATTTTATCATCACATTACGATACTTTGCACTAAATACACAGCAACAGTCTAAAGTTATGGCATGAAAAGAAAAACAACTGGATGTGATCAGGGACCACAACCCTCCAGCAAGGAATATGACATTTTAAGCAGAGTTATTATCAAAGTTTTGTAAAACTGCCTTATTGCACAGTGTTAACAAACCCTTTAAAAAAATCCTGGATTTACATCAGGATTTGTCTCTCTTACCAAAATCTAATCACTTCTTAAGCCATGACCAACCTTTCCTGAACATCTGATCTAAATCCATATTTAAAGGGTATAACAGGCATGCCTTCAAACCTTTTTATGCACTCAGATGAAGCTAAAGCTAGTTGTAAACTACCTTAACATTTATTAGTGCCAATTTAGTGAAGGAGTTCATTTTAGATTCAGAGAAGCATGTTTCAACCACAAGTGCAGTCAAAAAACAAGGAGAATAGCAGAAAGTAGGACAGCTAACCACAGCCTGTATGCACTTCTCAACTTTGGTGAATTTTTACATATTAAACTGTCTTTGTAATATAGAACAATGTATTTAAACATTACGTGTTATTCTCTAATAGTGAGGGTAAAGTTGTTATCACCACAAAACAAGACGAATAGAATAACTAACGTAACTTAGTGTTTGATTCTAAATGGTTTTTGTGCTGTAATCACTAGTTTACATAGATATATGTTTAGAAATAATAAAAGTGTAGTTGATTTATGCTGGTCTGCATTGCATGAGTCATTATTTCAGGACAATGTAATGAGGTTAAAATAATTCATTATGCAGCTAAAAGCTCATGTTTGTTTTTTAGACCAGTGCTTTTCAGTTGGTCTAGCCTCAGGACCCACCGCCACCTCGCTGAAGATAACCATGACCCATTTGCCCAAAACTTTTAACTACTAATTTATTTAATGAAAACACTTTCCACATTACATTTTTTTTTTTACCTTAGATAGAACAAAGCCAGGGAACGTTTCAGGTTCAGACCCTTCAGCTAAAAGATATTGTGACATAAATTTCATGTGTTCAGTCCTCTCCTTAATCATTCATTCACCAATCAGAAAATATTATCCTTCATGTGAGTTTTTTTAATTCACAGCATGTCTTTCACACAAAATAAGGCCTCTTAAGTTCAGCTATACAACGAACTGATAGAAGCTTTTGAGGTTACAACTTCGTAGGGCTGCAACTATCAATTCTTTGTGTAATCGAGTACTCTATCGAGTATTTTGGCGATTAATCAAGTAATCAGATAATGGGTACATTGAGCTCACAATTGCAAATGCAATTTTTTTACATTGAATTACTTTGGCTTTATTGAAAATCATCAGTAACATACAAAACAGAAAAGCCAGGTCTCTTAAATTAACAATGTATTTTTCTTTTTTTGAACATTCTGAGAATAAAAGGGATCCCAAAATCTAAATCCATATTTTTGTATTGGTACAAAGTAGTTCCTACATGAAACTGCTCACAACAAGGTTTGCATTTTATTTTGAGCAACCAGGTCCTGATTTTTAGAATGAGATACTGGTTTTAAATTTTTCAAATGTGTTTTTGGTGCTTTGAGCATCACAGGACTTTTGTGAATTAGTCCAGTTAAACCAGAGAGAAGGCAGACATCTCTACAGCTGATATCTCAAAAATGTATCCCTCATACATACAGTAAAAACCTAAATGGATAAACAGGCCCTTTAGTTATAATGATAACTTGTCTCTGCAGTGAGCACTAAACCACTTACATCTCACCAGATGATACTGATATTCAGCTGTGTGCAATGGTGTCAATATTTTTGAACTTTTAAATTTGTTTTGTTTATATTGTTCTTGCAGTTTGATATTTACTCTGGGTCATATCTTGCTTTTTTAATACTTTTTTAAGTTTGGTTATTTTTATTTTGTTTGTTTTTATTCATGCTAATCTCTTTTTGCTACATTATTGCCTTTACTGCTGTAACAATGCTAATTGCCATTTTGATGATCTTATTTTGCTCATTTTATTACTAGGACCAAATAATATCATACTTAGATACTAAGATAATACTACTAGCCAATGTACATTTATTTAAGATATGAAAGGATGCCCTACACCTGCTTCTTCTACTCACTGTCAGTATTTCATGTTCTACTCACTGCAATCAAATAAAAGGAAAGTTATTGGATGTGAAAAGTATGTGAACAAAATACACATAATACAAGACAAGTAGCCTCCACATTGATTTACTTTCTGAACCAGCCTTTAAACAGAGCCATAATCAAAGTACGTTATTTACTGAGTTATTGATCATATTAAATGCTTCTGCTGATGTGTCATGAGTGTTATCTTGTTGTGTCCACTCTGAGGACTTGACACACAGACCGGATGTTTACTGTTGACATGCCGCAGCATTGACGACGTGCTGTTATGCTAAGCTAACTCCGTTTGACAACAGACACACTGCACTGTGTTTTCTGTTCATTTCAACTTGTAGTGATCCCACACTTGGGATACTCTCTGCCGTTTCCTCTGCGGACTCTCTCCTTTCTGCCCATCTCTTTTCTCTTCCTGCATGATGTTACAAGCCGTGCAGCGCAGAGGCAGCAGGCGCGTTGCACCACAGAAATGACCGTCCGTGTCAAACACCGTACGCTGTATAGTGGTCCGGATTTAAACGAGGCCTCGAGGCACATAATTTGCCCCGAGGATATTTTGTAATCGAATTGTCCGGATTATCCGAGGAATCGTTTCAGCCCTACAATTTGGCATAAATTAATGACTAAACTTGACTTGAGGAACGTTTTTTCCAGACATTATTTAAAAAGTCCTTGTTAATTTTACAGGGGTATGTTCCCTTATAGCTGTTATCTCAGAGGGTGCTAGGATTTATATCAGCACCACTAAAATGATCTAAAATTACCCAAGAACAAAACTATAGATGAACAACAAGACAGGACTGAATATCCTGGGAGGACATGCATGCATACTGTTTCCTGTGATAGCATGTATATTTTGATTGTTTTCTAGAGAGCTCACAAAATCAACACATTACCATGTGAAATTTATCTTTATACCAAGATAAGAGGACAGAAAAATGAGAACTTGAGAGATAAACCAGAGGTTCTCCTTTATCACAGCACAACAGCGAAGCAAAATAACTACATGGATGTAACTCAGTGCCTTGACATATCATGTACATTTTCATTTTTATTCCACACATCACTGATGCATCTTTGGGACTTGACCCATTAGATGAAAACCACTGATCCAGGTAGTATTCACACCTAGATCATTTTATAAAGTTGTTCTGACACAAATGGGCATTCCCTGCTTGGCATGGTTTGTTGAATATGAATACAACGATTGATTCCTGTTTCTGTACAATCACTCACACTGAGCTCACCTGAAAGAGGTGGTTTTTGCTTGCTTCCAGTTGACCTCTGAAGACATTTGTTTGCTGTGAGGACACAACCAACCCTGCAACAGACACAAACAGGGTGACGAGTTAACTCATCACACTGCTGTAGCAGAAAAAGTAGCAGTAGTAGTTATAATAATTACATTACAGCTACAGGCAATCCAGCTGATAACAAATAATAATAATGACTTGAAACCCACAGAGTCACTTTCTGTGCACAGACACAATAGACCAGGAAAATAGCTACAGGTTAACATTACTGTACTGCAGATCATCACTGGACTTCGCAACATCCACTAATTCAAAAATTGAATTAGTTCCCAGAAGTCCAGAAAAAGCTTGTTCAAGCAGGAAAATTGATCCTTTTTTAAGCTTTTTTCACATCACTGATGGACACTTTTATGGTGTTACTGTGTATTAAGTTATCATGCTGTCATGTGTCCTTTGTTTTCTGCTGTAGACACCATCAAGCGTTAAAATAAATAAATTGGATGCTGGATGAATTAATCTAGAGGAACTACACATGTAGGGTTTTTTTTCTTCCAACTGAAATTGACCAAAAACACCAAGCTGTAGGTGTGAAAACTGCCTTAGACTACAAGAGTGCATCAAAATTAGGTGGATCAAGAAAGGACATGCAGGTAGTTTCCCACCCACTGACATGAATGTTTTTCGTTAACCAGTTTTTTGAAAGACTAAAAAGAGGAAAGCATCCTTAAAAAAAATGTACACAAACCTAAAGGCACTCTTCTGCCCAACAGTAACATTTACTGTGGTCCAAAACAGTAGAAACAAATCACTATCAAATGACGAACCCTCAAATAAATTCCTGCATCCTTGAAAAACATTTGTTGAAAAAAGGACCTTATCAATTCATCAAGGATCTTAATATATGTAGAATAATTATCTTAATTGTCTTTTTATAAAAGTAATACCTTTAATCGAGAGGTATTTGCCCTCCTACTGAAGTCCTCGTTGTTTACCTGCCAATTAAGCACACAACAGTCTATTTATTTAACTGTATTATTATACATTCAGCTCATCACAGAGTACACAGAGGAAAAACCCTCCTCATTTGCACATATAAACACCCTGGACTGACTCTGCCCCACGCCGAAGCCTTCCTTTGGCATCGAAGCTGCTTGTAAATATGATCACTCATTCCAACTCCCTCCTCAGTTAACACAAAACCAACTGGATAAATAGGCCAATAACTATGCATAAACATGCTGCTAATGTTTGGGCCCTTAAGGGATCATTCCTTTGCTCCCTCTGCAGCATAATAAGAAGGTTAACCATTAGCTGCTGCTTCTGCCTCTTACAGCATCCTCTCCCAAACCCAAACCTTTTTTTTTTTCAAGAAATGAGCCAGTTAGTTTTGATGATTCCAACACATATTTTCCATGAGTTATAAATTACTTTTTCCATCTTCAGGAGCCCCTTGGAGGTCTCAAAATCTGTTTTTGAAGATTTCAGTCAGCCCATTTTCTGTATATTGAACCTTTAAGGTAATAGGTAGCTTAAGCATTCAGAAGGGCAGCAGCTCCACTGGAGTTTAAATCTCCAGGTGAGCTTTTGAATGCAAGCCCATGTCCGATCAGAGCTGTTGACATTCTGCATGTGAGGCTGTATGTGCACGGTCCGGAGGGAGGACTGAGAGCATGATGAGAATGTGGCGGTGTATAATCGGCTGCAGATCATGTTTTCACAATGACAAGATCCCCGCAGGGAGTTTTAGAGCACTTGGCGTGAAAAGAGGGGCTGCATAAGGTAAAACAAGGAGAAAACACAAGGAGAGGTCTGAGGTTGTTAAAAGGAAAGGAAGAAGGGGAATTGGAAAAGAACTGCAGGAGACTCTGAGCTCCGAGAGAACTTGGAGATAAGGACAGGATTTTTTTTTAAGGATGAAAGATAAAGTGCAACAGGGGAGGATGTGGTGTGAATCCAAAACTACAAGATTTCACAACTCCGTGCTTTGGGAGAACTGAAAAGATCAGTTTAGTTTATTCAGGCCTTGCAAAGGTTGCAGCATGTCAGAGAGAAGTATGTCTTAATAGAATACTTTTTTGTTTAAGTCTGAGTAAAGTGGGAACATCTTTTTATAAAAGGTAGTTATATTACTGCAGATAGTGTCGCGACCCACTGGGCCAAATGTCTGTGTTAAATTTCCAATTATTCTCAAAATCTGGAGAAGAAAGCACTAATGTCTGCTCTCAAATGCTGTAGGGGTGTCTATAAAATGAACTGAAACTATGCACAAGATAAATGAGCTTTACAACTTTTAAGAAGTGGTTAACCTGATAATGAAGGTTTTCTTCCATACTGCTTCTCTCTGTTATTTGCATGTTAAGCCAGGGTGTGTGGTTCCTGATGTGTTAGCTCCATCTTTCTATTTTTCGCATTCAAACATTTTTTAATGTCATCTGTTCAGATTTTGTTTGTTTCGTTTTTGGTTGTCCCCAGGGTATCCATGTTATTGTTATTAGTTGAAACAAAAATTAAAAATACATGAGCTGTATATCCTAATCACATTTTAATCTTTCTTATTGTGTCAAATCATATAATCCAGCCTCTTAACGCACTGCAGAGTGGAGCTGATCCTGTCATAGGCACCAAAGCAGCAAATAGGGAATGTAATGCAAATCATAAATCAGCTTCTGTAAAGAACTGATTGTTAGTCAATTGTGACGCACATAATCGGAATTGAATTCAATCTCATCCTGCTGGAATATTCACCCCTGTAGTGTTTCATTTTTTTGTGACTGTGTCTGTACGTTAGACATCTGTGTTTAGTAAAGTAACTAACCTTGGGCAGCAGCTGGATCCACAGGATTCAGTGTCTGTGATCAGACAGATCCATCATGCTCAGCTCCAGTTTACAAGTTTGTGTTCGGACTGTAGTGGTACGGCTCAGTCAGCATCCTTTAGAGCGGGAGGAAGTGGGAGCTACAAGTGAGACGACAACAGGAAGTGGCTGCTTATACAGAGGTTAGCGTAGATGCTAACAGCTTTAGTTGCAGTTTTGTCAGATCTGGACTGCATTTCTTTAATAAATGAAAAACAACTAACACTGAAATCATTTCTTGATGAAAAGATACTTTTGCTCCACTCCCATCATGTTATGGAGAGAGTTTGTGGTTTGAAGTGGCTTATGTTTTGCACCTTACACCACGGCAGTAGAGCCCGTCTACTACACTATCTGATTGGCCGGTAATGAACGTAATGGACAGAATGATTGTCCAATCAGTTGCCAGTTATGTTTCTATGGGCTGTTGTCGAGATGGACTGGTGAAATCTATGCTGTTTTGTACCTACTGAATGGTTATAAAGTTACTGCTTCAGTAAAAACACTCTCATACTATATCTTCACATTAAAGGGGGTTAATTAACATGAAAATTGATAGCTTTCACATGACATCAAACACCTGGGGCACACTGCACTAGCAGGCAAGAAAAGCTACCCTCTGCTTTACATTTTAGAGTTGCTGACAAACTCTGTGTTACCATCTATTTGTTTTAACAAGATTTTTTGAATAACTGAATGAAAGGCAGTTATTTTTCCACGAGATTCTCTACTGATGAGCAAACATGGCCAAATTATACTTCTACAGAGCCCTGTCTGAAAAAACGGAGAGGAGCAAATAGTGGATAAATGCTGTTAGGCACTCAACTGTGTCCACGATTTACAAATATTTCAGCACTGAACAAACGTTAACGCATCCTGACATGAATTTTCTTTTCACTTTTTTCGAATATTCCATCCATAAATGAAATTACTACCCCAAAACACTGAGTGCAAGTATCAGCTGATTGTGATCCAGGTACTATCAATCCAAAAACATTAATGTGGAAATTTCTCACTGATGTCTTAACATGAAGAATCTTGTTCTACACTTCCAAAACAATATAATCAATGTTCCAGACATGTCAAAAAATTCTTAAAACTGCGTGTATAGCTGTAGACGCTCATCTAGGCAGCGTTTGGAGGTTTTGAATTTTAGGCATCTCCACTGATACAGTATGTGATTATACCTGAAGCGATGTTCAAGCATAGACTCTGCTGTTTTGAGTAATATGAATAATGTCAATGATGTAATTGATAATGTGATCAGTATTGGCCCCTTAAGCCTGATCGGGGCATCGCTAATTTTGAAAACTGAGACTATGGTTGAGACAGACCTTCAGTAAAGGTTTTCTGCTGCTGCCTGGCTCTGTTTAAGAGCCAGAGAGGCAGAAGTCTGGGAATCAAATGATGTCGTTTTCTGTCACTTATCACTCCATTAGGTTACGTTTATGGACTCGCCTGCCCCTGCGGCTTGTCAGAGTAGCAAGAACAAACAAAAACTGGTTTGCATTTAGTTGGATTGCCTATTGTGTAACCTCAAATGAAGGCCTCAAGTAGCAGGCAAAAATACATAAGAGGAAGAGGGAGCAGGGTTAAGCATTAGGAACTCAAAGGCATCACTGAGCCCCCTTTTTTATTCACCCCTGATGAAAAAGTCTAACAGTCTAAATTCATTATACAGTCACACACAGTTTTCAGTCTTTTCACAGATTTAAAACTTAATTTCATCAAATATAGCGTTTTTTGAGACAAATTGCCATGTTTGCTTCACAAGAACTTAAAATATTTTTTTTTTTTACTTGAAAATCTAAATTTTGCCACCACAAAAGATAAGATAAGATAAGATAAGATATCCTTTATTAGTCCCACAGGGGGAAATTCCAAAATATACAGCAGCTGCAGGATACAAGAGAAGTACTGAAAGAAAAGGTAATTACAGATCAAGTACAGTAATGCAAAATAGAATAAAAATTTTTTGAAAAATGTAAAAAAAAGTATATACTATACAGTCAGTGGCATATTTACAGTCCTGATGTACATGTTTGTTGTTTGACAGATGGTTATGTACATGTTGATATTTTACAGGATGAGATTTGTGATATTATAATATAAATATGGTGGCTATGTACATGTCTGGTATTTTGCAGAGAAACATTATCACATATAAATATGGTTTATTGCACACTGGAGAGGTTTTTGTTATAAAGTCTGACAGCTGCAGGAAGGAAGGACCTGCGATACCTCTCCGTCACACACTTCGGGTGGAGCATCCTGTCACTCACGGAGCTCCTTAGTGCAGTGAGTGTGTGTTGGAGGGGGTGGGAGTCTTTGTCCATCATAGAGGACAGCTTGGTTGTAGTCCTCCTCTCCACCACCTCCACCAGTTCCAGAGGGCATCCCAGGACCGAGCTGGCCTTCTTTATCAGTTTATCCAGTCTCTTCCTGTCAGCTGCTGTGATGCTGCCCACAAAAACTGAAAACCAAAGATAGATCCAAAGATGATTCCAGTAGCTGCGAGCCTGGATGTGTTATCATCATGTTGTTTTTATCAGGCAGGGCTCTGTGCTACATGCATCCACACACACTTTTCTAAAATCTCTTTGCCCTCAGCTATCTTTAACCTCACTCCTCGCTCACATCTGCTCCATTCTAGTCTCTGCAGCCCCCCCTCCTGCCTCTGCATTCTCTTGCTCTCCTTTCATTCTTGCCTCCCTTCACACCCCTCGAGGCTAATGTCATTTCCGTCAGCAGTGATCCAGGGCTCCTACTGCTCCCATATCCTTCTCCCCATCTCCTCTCATCCTCTGCTCTCTGTCTCCCCGCTGATGCAGACGGCTCCTCCATCCCCCAAGTGTCAAATCATCAACTTCTCACTCATTCATCTCCCTTTTTCACCCCCTGCCTCTGACAAGCCACCTAACTCGAAGCTCCCTCTGAGAAGATAAAAAACAAAGATTAACAACTAAGTTTTTCTCACTTGGGGATCTTATTCTCCTTTCCTTTCAGTTCTGATGGCCAGCCCTCTCTTCTACCACCTGAGCACGTCCAACAGCTCAACCTGCGCTCCACAGGGATGCTGAACAACGTGCAGCGGCTCTTCTCACACCACATGATCCAGACATTCGGCTGCGACTACTCCACTAGTGGCGTTACACTTGAGACCTTGTTGACAAAACTACGGAGTTTCCTGGATCTGAGAACAGAGGATGGGCCCCGCCATGACACCTACCTGATTTTCTACAGTGGCCACACGCAAAAAGGCACTGGCGCGTGGGTTCTGGCTGGTGAGAAGGACAAATTTATCTTTTCTTTAAGCCCCCTTTTTTTTGATAATGAGTCATTTGCTGTAAAATCCCTATATATGTATCACATAATGTATTTGTGATTTAAACAGATTAATTCTCCTGCTTATTTCAACTGATCCTCACAGCTGCTATCAGAATCCAATGCACCATTTGCTTATCATTGTAGGAAACTAGTGGTTCTCTTTTTATGTACAGCCCATTTTCTGTGCCCCTTTCCCACAAGCCACTAAAAAGGCAAAGTTAGAATACACTTGATATTAATTAACCCTTTCTATATCTGCTACTGCCCTGTGATTGGCGTACCACCAGTCCCAATAACCACTAAGGATAGGCTCCAGCCCCTCCACAACCCAGAGATAATGGACGGATACATCCACAAACTACATGTACTTCAACTACTAACATTAGAGAAGCTAAAAGATGCTAAATCTTATGTACATTTTTCTCCAAAGGGGGAAAGAAACCAACATTAAAATGAAGGCTTTATCACATATTCATAGCACCTGAAGTCTTCCTCAAGTCACTGTCTGACTAGAAAATGTCAAAAGTGTAATTCTGGCTATCTTCTCTATGGTTCCATTGAATGTGAAATGGCCTATTAAAACCTGTCAGAAGTTTTATGATGCCAACCAGGTTGACCTGGTGTGTTCTAATTTTGTTTCCAAAAAGGATGCATTATTACTCAGTCAACCCAATTTGATGACATAAATTGTCAGTGACGGATGTAACTACAGGACAGTGTTTGAATCACTTCATTCCATAGTTTTTGTGCAATGTGCAGACTTAAGAAAGACCAAAAAAGTGCAGAAAGAAGTAAAAGATAAATATTTTGATGACAGAATTATAGTACAGGGAAAAAGGAGAAAAAAAGAACAAATAGAGAACTTAGTTTGTGTTCTAGCAGATCAATCTGTGTATTAATTTGAGTGCCACATCCCTCTCATACATGTTTACATCTGCCAGTATTACCTCCCTCCTGTACATTATTGCTTATATTACATGTTATATTTGTTGTGCAAAAACCTGTTCTATTATGAAAGTGCGATTATCATTGAAAACTACATTTGCAGAGTATTTAAATGTTTACGTACACTAACTTAACTTCAACACTGAAAAAGAGTAGTCTATTTATATATTAGAAGTCTGAGCTGTTGCTTTTTTAGCTGCTTTTTAGTCTAAGAAAGGGTTCCACAGGATGCTGACAGACACACTGTTGCCTCAAGAAAAACAGCATGTGTAAACATCAAGGAGATATTTGTCATCTTCAATCATCACAATAAACAGCAAGGTAGATATCAGCGAGGTAGACATCAGTTCTATCTCCTCAAAGTCAACAAACAGCCATGGAAAATGAAGTGACTTTGCCAGGATACATTAAGTAGAAAATGTTTTCTCCCTGCAAAGTGAATTTGCTCTTCCGTCTGATATCCATTCTTTTCAATTTCCTTCTTCTTTATCAGTCAGAGTGCACTGATCAGGCAGGAGTTACGGGCACTGTGAAGAACTCCATGTAGTTTGGCACTAAAAGTGAAAACTGTGGTAAAGTCTGGTCTTTGATGAGACTTGAATTTCCTCATCAACAATGAGAATCACAGCAGGTTAACACCCTGCCATGTGCAGCTCTTCTGTTAGAGGAAAACTATGAGAATACCTGTGCTCACTGCTGCAACAAGAAATGAAATAAAATGAAAAGACTGTTGTTGTATTAAATCACATCTTATTGTACCCAGTCTTATTGAACCATGTTGTATCCTGCACTACAGTATTTCACTCAATCAGCATTACCAGCACTGCAAAGAGGGAGACGGAGAAGTCCAGATGCTGCAGACTTTTTGTCTTTGCATAGAAGTACTCCATCACTTGGAGGAGACATGCAGACCACACCGAGGGGCATGTAAAGCTGTAAATGACAAAATATAGGCTCTTTTGCGATAGTTACAACGCAATTTAAATTTTAATTCAACAAGAACTGTTGTAGTTTTGAATTTAGATGCAACAAAATATGTAAATGGCTAAAGACACACTTTAAAACTCCACATGACCCATTTGCTCAGTTTTACGTCTGCTCTGCAGCAATTTGCCATCATTCTAGTCAATCATTGGGTTTCAACTGCCCACGCTGAAATCCCTCAGTGATTCAGACGCACAACTCTGCTCAGGTTTGCTGTAGAAACCCAGTGAGTCTGTTTTCAGGGGGAACTGCTTCCAGCCCACATTTATCTGAACAAAACAGGAAGTCAGACTTATAGACACAAACAACATCCTGTCACTTTTAAAAGAAAACTCCAAATACAGAGTGGTGATTGCTTATTCCTTCACCATATCAACAGTACACAAAATAGCATGTTTTCTTCACTACCACATGAGCTAGTGATCTCTCAGTACAGCTGCTCCAGATTACTATGCTGTGTGCTCTGCTCCAGAAAGAGACAAAGTTGTCGATGGCACATGCTATCAGTTGTGCCAAAACAGCTTTGCAGATGGAATTGTGTGCACACAAAATATGCAGTGTTAGGGGGAAAGGGGTAAACAGACAAAGGCCCTGGGAGGATACACAAGTATGTTTGATTTCATCAACAGAGTGTAAATTTCAGTTGTTTTCCAGATGTCTAAAATCCAAAATCAACTAATTATTATGGAAAATCCTTTTTTTTTTTCAAAAAAGATAAGTTACATAAGGCAGGATCTCAATAAGACAACCAAAATTTACTCATTATTACATTACTCATTATTAAATGTACTCATACAAAACAAAATAATATCAAAATAATGTCTGTTTAGGGCTTTCATGCAACATTTTTGCCCTTTTTTACACACTGAAAACTTCTCTGCTACCTACTTTTGGGACTCAACCTACCAGTTGAGATCCACATTTTAGTGTATTGAATTGTATTATATCAAAGTAGTATACAGTACTGTATTGTGCCCCTCAGTATTGTATCATGTATTGCATCACTCTGCAGCACTGAATCACATCCTTCTACAGTGCACTGCATCATATCATATTGCATTGTACCCTATCCTATCATGATGTATTGTCTTGCAACTTATTGATTTCTAGACATTCCCACCTCTGCTGATCAAAGTGCACTCTGTGATTTGCTTAATGTTTGCATCCCATGCATCCAAATGTCCTCCCACCTTCTCAGAGGAACAATATTAGGCAACAGAAATAATCTGTGCACACTGTCTTCCACCCAGCTTTGTGCAGTTTGCGTGGTAGTTTTGACAGCAGTAAGACAGACAGACAGTGCAGCAATTGGAAGTTGACAGGTTTGATCCCTTCAAAAGCCACTGTGTCCATCAAAAGTCATGTGTCCTGTCAAAATGTCCTTGAACACAACACAAAACTAAAAGTGCCTTTTTGGACACCTCTAAATATCTCTGTGAGGGAGTGAAGAGCAGAGATTTCACAGATTTAGCTTTGCTAGCACATCAGAACTCACTTTGTACCACTTTAACACTGTCTTTGATTTCCCTGTCTCTCTCTCTCTGTTTTTCTGTTGCCTTTTTCAGGAGGTGAAAGCCTCCACCTGTCCCAGCTGCTTGAGCTCTGGAAGGAGAAGAACGCCGGCCATGGCTCCCGCCTCATCCTTGTCCTGGACACCGAAAACTCCCTCCCCTGGGTAAAGGAGGTGCGCAGGGTGGAGGGCGTCTACGTGGCCGTTCAGGGGGCTGAGCTGGCTGTCACAAGAGTGGACGCCGAGGCTGGTGAAATCCCCTACCTCGGTGACTTCACTCACGAATGGGTGGAGTTCAACTGCAACCCAGAGAGTGACACCCAGTGGTCAGAAAGAAGAAGGACGGTCACGGCGGCTTACGGCGTGTCAAAACGGTGGAGTGACTACACACTTCACCTGCCGACAGGAAGCGATGTGGCCAAGCACTGGAAGACACACTTCCCGAAGGCTACATATCCCATGGTGCACCTCTCCAATTGGTGCTGTGGCCTCAATCTGTTCTGGTTATGTAGCGTTTGTTTTCGGTGTTTCAGGAGGTGTAAGTTAGCTTGGTTTCCGCCAGCTGTACTGGACACTGGACTGGGGATCAAACTGGTGCACTCCTAATCATGGAGGGCCACACAAATATGACATTTGGTCACTTTGACAGCTGGGAGAGACATGTTTTTAGGAAAGAAAAAGAGACTACTTTATACAGAAAAACAAATTTTTGTTAGGAGTACAATGTGGCCTTTAACCTCTGCCTAACACTACATTTACAATTTTTATTTCAAAGCAAAAATTCACTCTTTATCAACTTGCATTGCACCAAATTAAAAAGAGATAAGATTTTTGAACTCTCAGCAAGCGTAGCATTTAGTACAGCGATGTCGGCTACAATTTCTTTTGTTGTGATTTTGAAAGTCAGATGAAAAAGTCTTTGTTTTCTGCAAGCTAATGGAATTTTGCCCTGTGCTCATTTTTTATCATATATATCTGTTTTTTTTATGCCTTACTCATGACTTTGGAAGTATTTTGGACACTTTCTGATTCCCTTTCTTTAACATAGTGCCTTAAGAATGGTTTTGGGGGTTATGTTTACCATGAATGCCAATTATTTTTTGTAATATATTGAATTTATATCCTTATTTTGACTTATTTATACTCTAAAGATTTAGCTCATGTTCACAGCTTCAAATCGGAGCAAGGAGGGGTTTATATGTCTTCTGAGAGCAGTTTAACAATATCAACAACCTTTAGAGCTGTGGTTCTCAAGTGGTGGGTCAGGACATAAATGTGGGTCGCAGAGTGTGTGCTTGGAGAAAAAAAAGTGGCAAGGCACATTTAAGACAAACATCCATACACGTTTCACCAATCATTGACTGGACAGTAGGAGTGTAAGAAAAGCAACATCTGTATATCACAATATTTTCATTGCATAATATCACAATATTTTATTTGTGAAGAATTTACAGAAATTTGAGACATTTGCTTTTACTGTAGTTTGAGATTTGTCCATTTGACTCCCTGTCTTATTTTCTGTCACTGGGACGGACAATATAGTTCACCCATTTTGCAGGGACCATGCTTTATACAAACAACACTAATTAGACACTTTTTAAGCAAAATTGGGGGTTGTACATTATGTTTAAAAAATCAAATATAGACTAGGTAGTTTAAAATAAGTGATATATCATGGCTAGATAAAATCATATATCATATCATCACCCCTGTACTGGGATATGTATTGCATCACAAGATTCTTGGCAACACACACCCCTACTGGATTGTCTTTTAGTATGAAAACAGTGTATTTGTGCCGTTTAGCTGCATACAAGTGAAGGAAGAGCACCGTCTGTTAGAACCACTGACATAAACATCTGGCAAAACATCCATTAAGTATGAAAACCTCATGCAGAGTTAGATCAATGTATTGTCTGAGATACACTTTTTAACTCACCAGCCAAGATGAGTTACTCTAAAAAATACTAGTGGCCGAGGACATACAGTTCTTTGCTTGGCAGAAAAAGGCTTTTGTGTCAAACACTTCTGTTTCTTTGCACTTGCAGGATCAAATATTCCAAAAATATTATCTTTTTTTTCAGATCGGCAAATGACGTTCTGTAATGACGCTGTTCATTCTTTTTTTTTTTTTTTTTTTTTTTTTTTTTTAACCATGGTCTAAATTTCAGTGTGTTTTCCTAAATAAATATGACAATTTTAAGAAGTTTGGATTGCCCCTCCTTGTTAGGAGGAGGTAATGGGTCCTGAGGCTTTGCCAGTTGAGAACCATGGTGGTTCAATGGGTGACCCTCTGTTACCAGGAGGGTCTTAGGAAGATACCAGCACACCTCTCTTGCTGTTGGATGTTTACTTTTTAAATCAAATCTGTTTTGAACTGCCTTAGTTTTCCAAACAAGAACAACAACAAAAAGAAAGATGCAACTGCTGGATGACAGTTTTGTGCCCCATCCTGTTATTTGCCTTTTTAAAATGTTTTTTCTTTGTTGGAAAACAGAGATATTGTATAATAAATATCTGTATTCCCAAATAATTGTCTCTATTTTCCTGTATTCTCCATTTATTTTGTTGCATCTTGAACCAAGAAAGGGGACTTAAACTGCTGACAAACACAATAAAACCATAGACAGTTCAACAAATCTTGAAGAAAAATAAAGAGGGACAAAACAAAAGTAAAACATAAAATCCAGAGTCACTTTGGTGTATGAGCTTCAGTCTGTTTTAAGAAGTCTCTTCTCTATGTTATTACATTCCCTGAACAAAAATGAGAACTATAGAAGGTTACTAGTCTGAGAATACTATGACAATATTTCTGCTCACTGTTGCAAACAGAAAAAAAAATATTGTCAAAAGAAGGTGATCAACTCCTTGCGACACCACCTTAAAAGTGGTTGTTATCACCCAAAAGGCGGAAGAATTCCCAGTTTTTTTTCCTACTCTGATTTCTTCAGTCATATTGACTCTGTTGAAGTGCAGCCTGATTTTAAAGGTCACGATAATAAGTTATCTTGACTCAGTGTGCATCAGTGTTGTACCATAAAATCTGGAATATAGGTAGCTCTGCTATGTAAGCCATAGTCTGGTATATAAGCAATTTTCTTTGGCTGTTTTTTAGTAGATTTAGCCTGACATTAGCCTTGCTGTCCCTGCTTTCACAGTCTCTGGGTGTGAACTAGATTAAGCTGTATTTTAGCAGTATTTTATTCTCACGCTACACGCCTGGTGTGCCATGTCCATCTGTTATGTCCTTTAAAAGTCCAAAATAAGTCCACACAATGGATTTGCATTCCTTTTAACTCTCATCAGTGTCCGACCTTCTCCTGCCCAATGAACATCACCTCTACTTACCTCAATCGCAAAATGGCTTAACAGCACCATCATGTGGACTTAAAAATGAACTGATTTTATTTCCATAGACCCAAAAGCTTTACTAAATGTTGAAATTTGATATATCAAAAAATATCAATACCTTGGGGCCATAAATTTAAATACTATCGCCAGGGCAAATATCGCAATACTATGGTGTATCGCTGTGTGTTGTGAAGTGCCAAATCACAGTTTGACAAATCAGCGCTTCCCACCTCTGCTTGTTGCCCTTGACTTAGGAGTCTTTTCAGTGAATTTTGTTGATAATCATTGACATTTTCCACATTGTGTGAATCCAAAAAAGATGTCTTTGTAAACTCTTTTTTTTCCCCACATAAACTGAAAGGTCATAAAACGCTACCCTGGCGGGCAAGAAGCAGCCGATGCTCTCTTGGCTCTGCAGCCCTACATGCTGGTTACAAGACTAAAAGCTATCAATACTAGGGGCATCGTGCAGAAACAGGGTTATACAGAGTTTGAATTTTGAAAATAAATACATTATTTTCTTTTCAATGAGCAGGATTAAAGTTGGTAAAATCTTTGATGCAGTTAAAGGAGGAATTATTAAGATACAGTATCCTGATATTTATGGCACTTATTTTGTATTTTAACTTTTGGATGGAAGGTGCTATTGTGTACTTTTGATAGGACATGAAGATTAAATTTAAGGTGGTTTGCACAACTACAACTTTGTTGGTTTGTCCCATTTCTGTTGGGAAATCGCTACAAATTTGCATATATCCCTTGGATCATTTCATGTTTACACAGCAGTGTTTAAAAAAGGGCTTGAGTTGCACCACTGGCGCAAACCGAGGACAGAGGACCATGTTTCTGTGCTCAGGGCAGTGCAGTAACTTAAGACAAATGCACGCATAATGGCGATAAAACCTCCATTAGAGCTGGAATGTTGCAGATATTGTCAGTGTTTCTTTTGCTTTGCATCAATACATCACAGTCAGCATTGCTTTTATGGAAAGAAAGCCAGCAGGCTACTCCACCCCTAAATGGTAATTTAATAACGATAATGAAGATTAAACCTTTCACACCTGTTGTATCATATTTGATACATACTTTTATGATACCTCTATCCTCTATCTAACAGTATGAAGAAATTACTAAAAAAAACATCTAAATACAATCAGATAAATGATAAAAATGTCCTCAAGTGGATTATCAGTTGCCAAAAACACCTAAGGTATCAAACCAGATACAAAAAATGTTTATGTTTAATTTTATGGAAATTTAGAATTTTTTAGGATTTCAGTAGAAAGTGAAATCAACATTTCAGCTCCAAAAAATTTGAATTTTCTGGCTATAATTTGTGTTTTCAGACATTAAAGGGTGAAATGTTCTGTATAAGATTATACATAAGAGCATATTCATAAATATGTGCCATACCTTGTGATATAAGTGTAAAAAAAAACGCTGTGGGCAAAGAAGAGGGGCTTTTAACGCTTGCTGGTGTCTACATCAAACCATAGAGGACATCAGATAGCATGGTACCATATTATAATGTATAATGTCCACAGAGAAACTGTGGAGGGCAGCTTAATAAAGGTCACATTCTACTCCTTGAACAAGCTGGACTAAAGTCTGTGATTTTAAAGACTTAGAATCAGTCGATGCTGTCGAGTCCTGTGATTTTGCTGCTGTGGAGGAGGTGAAGAAAGTTACCTGTTACTATTTTTATGGTATGTTGTGCCTGTACACAGAAATGTGGGATCCACAACATCATTATTAAGTTGTACTTTATCAGCCTGGTTGCCTGGTAGCTGGAATTCAATTATTATTACTACTGCTGCCGCTTATGCCACTACAGCAGTGTGATGAGCTAACTTTTCTCCCTGTGTGTCGGTTGCTATGTTAATCATGCCCTCACTGCAAACAAACCACTCCAGAGGTCGACTGGAAATGAGCCGAGACTACCTATTTCAGGCAAGCTTTGGCGTGGTTGTTTGTGCCCATGCAGGATCGAATGCTGTGCTCATTTATGTATTAAAATAAACCACGCCGAGCACATAACACCCACTTGTTTTGGAACAACTCTACCAAACAATCTACTTGTGAAAACGACCTAACATGAGGTATGGCTGAACTTGTCAAATTAAACTTGAATAATACAGTGATGACTGTCTGGTGAATGTGAGAAGGGAACACAAATACACAGGAGTTTGATTCAATGGCAACAGTAGAAGAGAAAATCAATGAAAGTGGAATGAGAAAGGAAGTCATCTAACATGGCTGCCTATACAGACACGGAGCAAACACAGACACTACTCTGTGGAAGGACTAGCATTAGCTGGCAAATATTAGCACTGTGAGCTGAGGAGAAATGAGAGCCATTGTAAAAGTGGAAATGGAACAATTCATGACGCAGGATCTCTGAGGGGATTCACTCAGACTTTCCACTTTGGTGCCTGGCTGACCACAAGTCCAAAGGGCTGCTGGGTATTTCAGTGTCTGTGGCCTGAAGGGCCCTTTAAGGCACAAAGAAAGGTTCAGAGAAACCTTGGAAAAATGAAAGCTGATGTTAGAAGCAACATTTCATTTTTACTTTCATCTATCAAACACAACAAGAAGAGCAAAGGAGAGAGATGTTATGAACTAAATCAACCTTTCACAGCTCTGAACATGATTTCTTAAAGGTGCTGTAAATATCAAACCATCAGGGTAGGGATTAGTAAAAAAAGGGAGTGCTCAAAGCAGCAATTAGTGAAAAAGAGACAAGTATAAATGCTGTCATGTGTGGGTGCTGGTTTCATCGCTGTAGTCTGCAAGCTGTTACAGCTAAAGTCAGGGACTTGTGTATAAGGCGGGAATCATTTATGAGAATATTAGATTATGAGCCAGATTCATCTCCTAAACTGGATTAGGTAATAAAAGAGCCAGCAGCCTCTGAGGCCCATGTGGATGTGCTGAGTCAGGGCCCAATGCACACGCTCTCAAAACACACAAAGATACAAGCGCACACACATCAACTCAACTGCTTTTTCTCTCTACAGCGGAGACTGGTCTGTGGGTAATTACAGCCTGTCATGGGGCGTTACCTTCCAACACAGGCCAAGTGATGTGCCTGACGCTTGCCTGCAATTTATTTTGGAAAATAAATGTGGTTTTATTAACCAGAGTTTAATCTAAGCACAGGGACTGGAGCTGCAAATACATCATCTGTTTCTGTTTAATTGTTTATTCAAATCCATCCAAAGGCACAGCGGGGAGGGAATTCATGTCTTATTTAAGATTATACTTTGACTTGGATAATTTTAGTCACTTACTTGGTGTTTTGGCCTCATTAATAAGTATCTGAACTCTGCCTTTTGTGAGTAATTACTGCATTTTAATCAGAAATTTAAGCTATGTTTATTAAATAAGATGCCAAAAAGTCTACAGTGAGTGAGCTCAAGCAGGGGTCCCCAACCTTTTTAGTACTTGGTCCCGGTTTTATATAAGACAATTGGTAACACAAATAGCTTATCAGCCAATCCTGTGGCAGCAGTTCAATGCTTTTAGGCATGAAGACAAGGTCAAGAACAACCTGTTATCAGTGGCGAAAATCCCTCTTCAATGTTGGGGGGGACAATAAACAGTAAAATTTCAGAGAGTAATTCTTGGGGGGGACATTAAAATAAATGCTATATTTTTGCTGTGTTGTTTTGATACTTTCTCAAATGTCTTGTATAGTTATATTAAACAATAACTGTAAGTCATTGTTCCTTGTTAGCCCATATTCTACCTGTCTACAGGTTTGTTAATGCTCAACCAGCAACTCCAAGAGTTGTATTGGTTGGAAGGTGTGAACTACACCATATGGACAATTCACAGATTCATTACAAACTAAGATGAAAAGATGTGCTACATACAGTGCAAATTTTGTTTTAGCTTAAAAATAAACACCCTATTAGCTGTGTGCTGTGTTAATTCAAAACACGCCGGCAGACTTCGAACACAGGAGTTGAAATTTTGCTTTTCATGTTGTGCTTGTTGAACAAGTGCAGTGATAAACAACTTACCAACCATTCTGTGTTTTAATACACTTACTTCGTCTGATCACAACCGCTCTGTCCGCCTGCCTCTGTGTGTACACGGCTCTGCAGCAGCAGCTACTTCGGTCGCCGGGAGAAACAGTTTGGACCAAACCATTGTGAGGGGAGGGGGGTTGTAATCTTTAACACTTAAAATTGTCCGACAATATGTTTAAAGTAGTGTTACTTGTATTGTAACGTCAAAACACGTTACTGTACTACTAGAAAAATCTTATTGTAACCGGATTTTTGGGGGGGACAACTTTGTGGAAGGGGGGGGACACATCCCCTGCGTCCCCCCTGGGATTTGGGCCTATGCCTGTTATAAGTTCAAACTGAGCATTTGACAGTAAAAAATGTGATGTGACTTAGACATGGGATGGCTGCTGGGGCCAGATGTGCTGGTTTGCACTGGTTTTCCAGGGCAACAATCTCTAGAGTTTACAGAGGACTGTCTGAAAAGGAGAAAATATCCAGTGAGCGGCAGTTCTCTGGGTGAAAATGCCTTGTTGATGCCAGAGGTGCGGAAGAATGGCCAGACTAGTTTAAGATGATAGCCAACAGCAACTCAAACATCCATTTTGCAACCAGGGTATACAGAACCATCTCTGAATGCACAACAAGTTGGACCTTGAAACAGATGAGCGACAGCAGCTGGAGGCCACACTGGTTGCCCCTCCTGCCAGCAATGAACATGAAACTGAGGCTCACACAGGCTCTCCAAAATAGGACAACAGAGGATTGGAAAAACATAACTGAGTCTCTTTTTCTGCTGCAACATTCAGATGGTAGGGTCAGAATCTGATGTCAAAAACAAATACCGTGTATCAGCGGTTCAGACTTGTGATGATGGTATAATGGTGCAAAGGATATTTTAGTGCCAATCAAGCATTGTTTAAATGCCACATTCTACCCGAGTATTGTTGTCGACCATGTCCACCACTTTATGACCACCATCTTCCAGCTGTATAACGCACTATATCACAGAGCTTAAATCATCTCAAATGTGTCTTCTGAACATGACAAAGAGTTCACTGTACTCCAGTGACCTCATAGTGACCAGATCTAATTGCAACCAAACCCCTTTGGGATGAGGTGGAACTGGAGATTTGACTCACAGACGTGAGGCCAACAAATCTGCAGCAACTGTTTGATGCTATCATGTCATTGAAGATCAGATCTCTCAGGAATGTTTCCTGTTGAATCTATGCATAAAGAACGGTGAATGACACCAACCTGTTGCTACTTTCACGCAATAAGTGCACAAACACCAAAAGCAAGGGGATGGACTGCATTGAATTGCACTTGACCATCATCCTTAATATTTTGCTGACATGTGTAATCAAAATTGCCAAGTACCGTATTACTACCAGGGTTCAACTCACACCGGAGTGTGAAGCACCATCCATTCTAATGTACTATTTGCACTCTTGCTAGCTACAATACAACTGTTGAGCTCTCAGACGACAGTGATAATTGTGAAGTACAGATTCACAGCCTCCAAGTCACTCTGCCAATCTCTGCTGATCACTTGTTGCATTAAATTGAGGAGTTTACCAATCCAACATACAACAATCAGCTTTATTTTTTTTAAAGCTTAATTATAATCACGGGTCCGCTATATGCATGAATTTTAATTTAAGGTTGAGAATACAATCCCCAACACAACTTTTCCTGTTCCTAACTAAAATCCCCAACACAAATTAAGTAAGTTTAGTTCATGAAAAACTTTTTTTCCATAAAAACAAAAATAAATGCCCTCCCAATAGTTCGTTTCCCCGTTTAATATCTGAGTTCAGTTTAAAGTGGGGGGTAAAAATCCAAAGGAAGTGGTCATGATCCAAACACAAAAGCCCAAAAACATTCCTACAAAACTCAAAAACTGAATGATCCAGCAGAAATGAATTGAAGACAATGTACTGCAAAAAAATAAAAATACTAAACTAAACCAAATGCTGAAGACTCACCGGTCCTGAGAACACTTCCTCTGAGTCCAATCCTTTCAGCTTTGTTACTCATAGCCGACCACAGCCCTAGAGGAGTATTTGGTCTCCTCTCTTGGAAACAGAGTCCTTGTAGCATTGCAGAGTTCCTTTCAGGATCACCAGCCAAATCTTCAAAAACATTTCCCCTTCTCCTCTCCCTTTCTGCTTCACCCCCTCCCCCTCTTCACCCCAAGTCACACCTGGCTGCAGCAGCTAAACAGACATCACCTTAAATAAAAACAGCTGTGCCAAGACAGGGCGAGCTAGGGGATAAAACTTTCAAGGTTTGATTAAATATAAATCTCCAAATCGAAAAATTAGCAAACCCAACCCCAGACTTTGTGGCTATGTCTCAAACTTGCAAACAACCAAGTTTATTTCCAAAACAGTATTTTAATAACTCCATAACTGCATTTGGAGTCATGGCTCCATATTGAAAAATCAGATGTTATAAAGTGACAATAACTCCTGCCAGTAGGTTTTGGGTCACTATATATTCTTGTACTTTGGGTGTTGTGAAGCAGCTGCTGGCCTTACTTGATGGGTGGTGCAAACCTCAATATCCTAAAGACCTGTGCAATGTGTGATTTTTGGCAGCTTGTTGTCTTAAAAGTGCATGTTTCAGCATTGTTCTAGTACATTCATTGCACCATTAGCATCCATTTACTTTAATAAAAATATAGGTTTTAAAAGTTTGTTTCTTACATTCATTTTTCAGGACATGCATATGTGCTAAATATCCCCCTTTCTCTCCTTGAACAGAAGGTTTAAAGAGGTTGAGGGATTACAGATTCAGCAGCTTCACTGTTCCAAAATTTTGTGCCCTGATTTTCAGGAGGTGAGCTCTCTGTGGCTCTCAGTAGGTCCGACATTGAAATGTCAAAGCCATTATCTCAAATTACAAGGGTTGAGGATGCGTTTAGAGGCTGTTAAAGCATGCAACACTCCCTACTATGCAGACAATCGTTTCGGCGAGGCTGCCAAAAAACTGCCTTCTCTTTTTACATCCTTCTCTCTCTGAAGCCCACAAACATCAGAAAGTTTAGATTGGGTTTTAAACCATTTAGTAGGTCCCTATAAACTGCTCAATCCCAGTCTGGATGTTAAAAAACAAAATGTGGCTGAAACAGATTGTTTGAGGATTGTTCCTGGAATAATAAGTTGTTTTAACTGAGATATTAGACGTGGATTCAGAACTCTTCCATTGGATCATTGCTTGTCCTGACTGAAACAAAACATATACAATGACACTTAATCTTCTGCCCTTAAGCCTGAATATTTCGAAGCTGTATTATGCAAAAAGTAACATGCCACTGCAACGAAAGAGATTCCTCTCAGCCAACAAAAAAGAAAATTACGACTTACAGCCAGCCATAGCACAAAATGGTGACCAGGGCTGAACCAGAACCAAACAGAACTGAAAACCATGAACAAAAAAAGTGAGGAACATATCGAACCATATGCTAACTTTACTGTTGTACTCATACTGACTGTATGGGACATTTGAACTATATTGTGATTCTACACTGCCCTAGATGTAGATTACACTGGCTCTGGGGCAGGTGAGATTGTATGTGTGATTCATGTTATGTGTTATTTTGCCCTGAGCTTCCCTAAATGGGTGGAAAACTATCCTTTATGTATAGGTTGTGTGTTATGTCTACTTGGCCTGTTGTAGTTTTGTACTTGCAAACCCTCAATGGCTGTCATCCCCTGGTCAGTTCTTGCTAGGTCTTTAAGTAATTAATCAGGAAAGTGTAATATAAACCTGTACCACAGAAATGTGTTAGAAATGAATGAAACCTTTATTGCCCCAGAGGGAATTTGTCTTGCACAGAGAGCATAAAAAACACAGAAGCAAACAAACAAACACGGAGCTCTCCTGCGTGTCAGCCACTGAGCAACGCCACAGCAACAAAAAGCTACAACATTAGCGAAGGCACTGTCCTACAGCACTTTAGTATAAAAACATTAAAGTCTTGTTGTGTTTTGGCTCCTCTTTTTCCCTTCAATGGCATTTTGGGGACTTGGAAATAGAGAGAGTTGATACTGGGTTCCAGTGTGCAAACTTTTGTAAACAGTGCAGTCTATGTGGCTATTTCGGCAATCACAATGATAACAGGGATCCTAACACATTTTTACTATAGTCTCAGACAAAAGCCTTGCACAATTAGTGTGCCTGCACATTCATCATAACACTCCAAGTACAGCAGACAACAAACACAATGGCAGATCCACAAACCCTGTTCATAATGTGCGTTTTGCCCCATTAGGTCAGAATTTTTAATTCTTGAAGTGGGACAGTCCTCATGCACCTTGACTAAAGATGCTAACTGGGATATGACATCATTCCCACTGACCACGTCTAAGTTCCAAGGTATTTAGAATAGACCGAAAGCTCAATCTTAAATTTCACAAAGCTTCTCAATGAGATGTGGACTTTACCTTCTTTAACAATCCCCCCTTATTGTTCATCCACTTAAGTATCTATGTGTTTGACATTTTTTATAATTACAACTGTGTAGACAGAGGGGAATGTGACCTCATATGTGTTATGATGAAAACAATGCCAATTACTGGCCTTGCATGTATACTGCGTTGTTTTGGGTCATTTCAGTGACTTTGTGGACACAGTGGTTGTTACACAAACATTGATGTCTGACAATGAAAACAAGAACCAAAAAGTGTCCCATTTTCAGTGGATCCTTGTCATGTAAACAGTGCCTCTGTCTCTTATTGTCTCCAGTGTCTTGAGTACCATGCTTTCTCCTCATGTGGCTCTGTTCCACACACTGTTGTGCTCAAAAAAGTGAGCGTTCCTGTATCCAATTTTATTATAATAAAATTCAACACAGTGTGTGATGTTATCTTCTCAATAACAGCGTCATCTACTGATTAAAAGACGCTAACCCACATGAATCTTATGTTTTAACATGTCGCACAGCAATATGCCAACAGCAAGCAAGAGACACAAAAACATTTTAAGAAACAAAATGTCCACTAAAAACAATGTTAAATAGAAGGATTAAAACAGATTTTAAAAACTTTGGCAATACTAAGTATACCCTCTTCCACAAGGAATTCTTCCAGAGGTGAAAAGTGAAGGGGGATAAAACAGACCTAAAGAAATAACAGGGGAAGAAAAATAAGTAGGGGCTACAAACCACAGCACAAGTATGCCTTGCAGTCTTGAATTCTTTAGGGTAATTTATGTTTGTAGTCATGACTAAAAAAATATTAAAGACGCATGTGCATAATTTACCCTCCTACTCCTGTACCAGCAACAGTGTTTTTAAAGTAATTGTGATTAAACGTTATCAAACTAAAAGTTTACACTTTAAACAATATCACTTTTCAGGGCATTGAAGGAATGGATTTAACAAGGCAAAAGTTTTGATCCTTTCAACACTTACTGTCCATGTCAGAATATCAACTAAAACATATGGATTTTTTGAATTCACAGCAGAGATGTTAAGAGATTATTCGCGCAACGATGATCAGAGTTTCTGCGGGCGAGGATTTTCAAGCTTATGCAGAAGGAGGCTGGGATGAGGAAGGTCTGGTAGCTTTGGTTATCACACATATACGTTCTTGTAAAGTAAAGGTCAAGATTATAGCAGGATAAAGGATTTAAGCTCTTGGGGTGTTCTGTGTGGGCAGCCAACTTGTTCTTTTATAATCTTGACCATATGGACACATGACAAGTACTTTCTTTTCTTATGTCAATCCCAAAACTCTGATGACATAATACAGACACTTATTCTTAAAGAGTTGGGGCATTTTATATATGATCCAGTGATTTGTGAATCCTTGTCAACCTTAATAAGGATGCATTAAGCTCATAGACAGTTTAATGCTCAAACTTTGGACAGGAGCATGTTTATCACTGTATTTCGTCACTTTTTCGTTTTCTAAAAACTCTGGCCATTGAGTCCTACAGACTGAGAGGAAATAGACCACTTAGACTGTTGCAAGGTACCCATGGCACACAACAATGCATACACATTCTAGAGGTGATGCCTTCGATAAGTGCAATGAAAGCTGGAACAAGGGTAAAAAAAAAAAAAAAGACTGAGGAAATTGTGAATTGCCAAAACACCTGATACATGCTACAAGTAAGTAAATGAATTGGTAAAAGGGGATAGTACTATGATTGGGTGGAAAGGAAGTATGCCTGAAAGTCAGTCACAATCAATAGTGGTGAGGTTCAAAATATGTTAAAAGATTAAGGCTTTTGGAGACATATGTGCACAGATGGGGAAGGCTAAAAACCAACAACAAATGCCATGACCACCAATCCCTCAGGCAGCACTGCATTAAAAAACAGCTTTATTCTGCAATAAATGTCAAAACCTGGATTTAAAACACTTTGGAACTGTCTTTAAACAAAGTGCATTACAGCATCTACAAATGTAAGATAAGAAGCCACCTCGCAAGGCAAAAGCCACATATTCACAGCATCCAGATGAGCTCATCTAAGATGGGCAGACCTAAAGTGGGAAAAGGTGTTTAGGTCTGATGAGTCCATATTTCAGTTTTTTTTTAAAGCAATGGAGGCCGTGTCCTCCAAGCTAAAGAGGAAGAGGACTATCCACATTGCTATCAGCACAAAGTTCAAAAGTTTTCTAAGCCAAGGAGTAAACAGATGATTCAGAATTCAATCAATGAAAAGTTCAAAAGTCAGCATCTGTCATTGCATGGGAGGGGTGATAATACCCATGGCATAGGTAACTTGCACATCTGTATATGCATTATAAATGCTGCGAGGTGCACACAAGTTTTGGAGTAACGATGCTTCCATACATCTGACATCTTTTCCAGTGACATCCCTGCTTATTTGTGCAGGTACAAGACTGGCCTGCACAAAGTCTAGACCTGTCTCCCACTGAAAATGTGTGGATTATTGTATAACATAAAGTACAACAACAAAAGCCCTGCACTGATGATTAACTCAGGATAAACATCAAGTATGATTGCAAAAGAATTCCACACGCTTCTGTCTTAAGTTGACAAATGCAAGTGTTTATGGAGGAAAATGTGGTAATACACAGAGCCCTTGTCCCAACCGTTGTTAGAATGTGTTGCAATCATCAATGTCAGACGTCTGTATATTTCCAAAAAAAATATTATTTTTTCAGTTTTAACATTTAAAGGTCCATCCTTGTTCTGTATTCAACTGAACACAGGTGGAAAAACGATTTGTGAATCTCTGCCTTCTGTTTTTATTCACATTTAACTTAACATCCAAACTCTTTTGAAAATAAGACTTGATATTAGCGTGAACTGGTTTCTTTCAGATCGTTACATCAGTATGGTTTGCTCATTTAAAGTCTTCCTTAATCAAAGTGATGTGTTCTGGATATTGCCTCTTGCAATCAGCCAAATATACTTAGTATGAGCCAGATGATGCCGATACGCTTGATTTAATCAAAAGAGTAAATCGGAGGCTAACAAGACTGTCAGCACTGTGGGATCGGAGGTTTGGTAATTAGCTTTGTTGTCACAGTTGGGTTGAGATGGGACAGGGCTAGGCTGAGCTGGGCTAGTTAAACAGATGAGTTTCCTATTTTGATTTCACTATGGGGAGTTCAAATATCTTAGAAGTGAGGCAGAGCATGCTCCTGCTGCACAAGGGAAATATCTTTTTGGTTCACCTGGGACGTGCATGACCGGGAGTTTTCATAAGCAATAACAGTTTGAAAGCCTCAAAGAAATGTAGAGGATAGTTTTGTACACAGTTTTTTGTGTTGTTTGTGTAGAAAATTAACACATTGTTGTAGAAGCACGTCATTTACTCACATTCGTTATTCTAAAACAGGATACATGAATAAAATAACACATACAATGCTGATATTTCAAGGTGCAATAGTGATTTTCTCTCTGTAAATTATATTTTGATTGATATCAAATAGGGGGTGATACTTACTCTGTCTGAGAAAAAGGGCATGATTTGTTTGTCCATGTTGTTTTTGTGAGACAAACATTTAAGATTGTTTAATATTAGCTGGAGCAGGTAATCCTCAGAAACAAAAGAAACACCTTGCAGGTAACCCAAAAGATACAACAAAAAAAAACTTCTGTTGAATTTTTTGTAAAGTACTGTCTGCTCTATAAGCATAACAGAACAAGAGCAGGAGGAACAGTCAGACTGGTTCTGCTTAATATGAAGCAAATGGCTGAGTTAACTTAGCTTGGCCTGAATTGAGTAAAAAAGAAAAAGATAAGATGGCTCTTTCCTGACAATAATGGCTTAAGACTTGTGTTTCTGTAAAATAATCACATCTGCTCACTGAATAAGTAGGAAGAGCCTGCAGCAACTTTGCCGAGCATAACACAAAAGCAAAAGGAATCAGTGGATTGACTCTTTATGGAGATACAAACCCCAGTTCCAATAAAGCCAGGACATGTGTCAAACATAAATTAAAAAAAGTCTATGATTGGTAATTGGAAAATCTTTTATGATCTTTACTCAATTGAATACACTACAAAAACACAATATATAGTGTTTAAACTAATAAACTTTATTGTTTTTTGGAAATATTCACTCATTTTAAATTTAATGCCTGCGACACATTTCAAAAAAGCTGTGGCATGGGCATGTTTACCACTGTGTTACATAACCACTCATTTAACAGCCCTCCCATAAGACCAATTGGTCTTGTAGTTCATATTGTTGGAAAGTCTAATCAGCCACCTTTAAAACGAGATACAACTTGTAAGGATCATGCATTCATAGAATGAGCAATACAACTAAATGTGGGTAGCGTGTCAAAAAGATTAGATTAGATATTCCTTTATTAGTCCCACAGGGGGAAATTCCAAATTTACAGCAGCTGCAGGATACAACGAAGAAATATAAGAAAGAAATGAAAAATAAAATAAAAATAAGAAAATATAAAATAAAAATATATTATGTACATGTTTGATATTTACAGATTGAAAAATTTAAGATATTATAAATATAAATACAGTTTATTGCACACTGGAGAGGTTTTGGTTGTAGAGTCTAACAGCTGCAGGAAGGACCCACGATACCTCTCTGTCAAAAAAAAGAGCCATAATCCCTTTCTGGGGTGTTGTCCTCCTGGAACACCCACTTCAGGGACTGTCTTTGCATTCAACAGTCTCACAGAACTTCGTCCGAAGTTTGTAAATAGTACCAGGGCTGACACTAAATAATGCTGCCCCTCTGACTACCAGAACACTAACTCGCAGTTACAGGGGATTTTGGCACATTTTTAGGGGGGCCCTACCCATATGTATAGCTGTGTTGTTCATTCCATGAATGCACGTCCTTCCAATTGTACCTTGTTGTAAAGGTGACTAATCAGGCTTCCCAGCATAGAAAATACAACATCAACTGGTATTATTAAAGGAGAGAAGTAATACGCCAAAATAACGTTTCTAAACTTTTTCTGAGTAGTATATATTATACAGTTACATTTAAATAGGTGGACTGTGGTGGGCTGAAGTCATGCCATTTTCTCTCTGCACTGTCTGAATGTCCTTACATACCCTTTGAGCTGATTTTAAAGTCAGAGAGAGGGCTGGCCCAGCTCCACATGCTGTCTTTCTATAGACTCCTATTCTGCCTTGAAATTCTCTCTTGCTAATGCCTAATGCAGGGCTGACATGACTCACCGAAAATCTGCTCCTCCGATCTTCAGCCTGCCTTTCTCACCGGTAAGTGGGTTACAGAGCTGCACCAGGGGTCTCTTCTCAACCATGACATAACAACGCACTCAGGCAGTGACTGGAGACAGACCTGTTTACTGCCTGTAACAAGCAGTCCGCTGGCTTTGAGTGCAGTTCAGGCATTGAGAAAAAGATGGGTTGAAGAGGGATTAGGGAATGACTGCTTTACAAGATGATAGATTTACAGGAGGTCTTTTGTTGGCTGCATGTTTATCAGGGGTTCTGTTTACTTCTGAGCCCCATTGTTTGTCAAGTATACCTTTGTATGTGTGTTTAGCCTGCAGTCTTTTCACATTCACTTTTATCCATTCAAAGCAAGAGATATTCTGGATTTATACCATGACCTCTCCCCAGAGGCAGAGAAAATCCTGAAGGAGATTCAGGAGGAATTTGTACTTTGAATAATAAAAGACTCCTTTTATACAGAGAGTCAAAGCCATATCTGTGCCAAAAATTATGCACAATTTTTCGCTAAGGCTTCATTACTGCTGTGCACACGCTCGTCCCAACCTACTTTTTGTTATGTGTGTGTATGCGCACACTCTCTGTCTTCCATTTTCTGTGTCTGTGTAGTGTCAGTAAAAGCCCCAGGGGGTCCAGCAGGAGCTCGTTTGATTGCAGCCTCACAGCTGGCTCACAATGTTGGCCAACTGGGCTCAGAGAGAAGTGAAGAAAAAGAGAGAAAGGGAGGCCAAAAATTTGAGGAATGAAAAGCATGGATGACCACGATTAACAGGGGCTTAAAGAGAAGACAGCCTGCATCGTGCCAGCTTATTCTTCAGGCTCCAGTGCTGCCTAAAAAGCCTAAAGCTAGTTTAGCTTCTACCTGGCAAGCAGAGTATTCTCAGTAAATATTTACAATTACACTGTTGACACTCAGTTTTATGTACCAATCGAACTAAACAATATGTCTAACCTTACCTCGATCCAATTTATCTCAACTGAATAACAGCAAAACAGAGAAGGTGTTTTGTGGTACACGGGATACCATTAAACTGGTCTCAAATAACTAGGGGTCATCTGCCAACTCACATTAAACCCTGTACTAGAAATCTTGGATTATCTTTAGCACCACATCTTTTACTATCAGGTTAAAAGCCGCTGTGAAATTCAATCTGTTTTAGTTAAAAATGTTAGAGTTGCAACCTTTTATTGTTTCAGTGGCCTTATAAGTTTTTGTCTATATCTTCCCCACCAGAATATTGCAATGGACTGTATTTTGGGATCAGTGAAGTCCTCCTTCCCAGAGGCATCTGCACAGTTTCTGTTTTTCTCCTGCCTGGTTCCACATATTAAGCTTTTCTATTTGTGGTATCTGCCCAATTCTGCTCAACTTGCCATGGTTTAGATACTATTAGCTTTGTTTTCCAAAACAGTAAAACCTGTCAGGGCCCTTTTAAGGTGGGCGAGGTTGTCATAATGTGGCTGTGCAAAACTACCACAGCATCCTCACACCAACAAAGGTAAGGTTAAACAGTATCCCAGAGCTGTCAATGGGGGGAATTTCAATTCTATGTCGCTTCAATAGATTCCCAAAAAGGAGAGTAATTCCAAAGAAACAACTGGAGTACACAGGTCACTTGAGATATTTTATTCAGTTGCAAAGGATTAATGTTCTGACACACTCTGCATCTTCACAGAGTCAAGGTTTGACTCTAGAATTGTTCCATTGAGAAAGTGTTCAGCATTACTTGTGCTTCATTTCATAAAGAAATACGGTCCAGATCTGACAAAATTGCGACTGAAGCTGTTAGCATCTATGCTAATCTATGTACAAGCATCAGTTACTGCTGTTGTCACATTTGTAGCTCTCACCTCTTCCTGCTGTAAAGGACTTTGATTGGGCAGAGCATCTGCAGACTCAGCTCAGTCGTATTGACTTTGATCTATGTAAGGTGGATCTGACTGATTGCAGACAATAAATCAGGTGGGTCCAGCTGCATTGCAAGGTCAAGCTACGTTTTTATAGAAGTTGAACAGCATTTACTAGTTGCTGAAGCATACCTTATAGACATTTTGATTTCTGTATTTGCAAATGCAGGAAAGCTATTCAAAGCTCTATTGTCCCTGAAATGTTGCTCTTTTTATGTCATGACAAATTTTGTAAGGATCTCTGCATGTGTATACATTTATTATAAATTTCAATCTGGCTTGAGGCTGCATTGAATGAGTAGAGGGGCCACATGTGGGTCCTAGGCTGCCAGTGGCCAACCCCTAATGTAGTGGAAAAGCCCAATTCTGAGTGCAGAAGGTAAACACAGTTGTAGAAGTATGCACACAGTTTGCGAATCGAGCTACTGAGATGACTAAGAGAACAGCATTGCAGTGTGGATATGTCTGCTTCGATGAATTCTCAGACAAAGTGAAAAGACCAACTTGGACATTGAAAATTACGATTTCACAGACTTCATTGAGCGTTGTGACATAAAATGCATGATTTCATGTGGTCATTTCATAGAACTGACTCACACATGAGCATGTCTTGTATGCACAGCCTGTTATTCCTGTCGTAAGATTGCAGAGTTACAGATCATGAGCTAGGGAAATCATGGTCCAGTCAAAACATTCAAAGGCAGACGTAGCCGACAGTCTGCTCCTTCTATGTACCATTTTTATGGAGCTACTGGAGCACGTTGTTGGAAGGTTTTACATTCTGTCCAGCTAACTACTCTTAACCCACTAGCTTTTTTGTTAGGTAATGCATACTTTTGTTCTTAAAGTAATGCCACCCAACACTGCTTATAAACACATTGGACTTGACCAGACAAAAGGCAGAAAAAAACAGAAGGAGAGAAAGGACCAGACATTGTTGACAAAGATGGATGGAGTGGAGACAGAGGCAGGCAGGTGTGCTCATGAATGTGTGTCACAAGCATAAGCGAGGACGGAGAACGCCTGTCCTTCATGATCAAACACACTCACATCCACTCTTTTAGTTGGATTGTTCCCTGCACACACTAAATACATGCAGGCCTCATATATGCTGCAGGAAAAATGCACAGTGTTTGTCCACACAGATGGTATTGCTGGGGTTTTACCGAGGGATGTGAAGGCAGGCTAAAGCCCTCGCTCAGTTTAACTGCTGCAGTCAGAGCCGCATGCTGTTGGGCAATTGGGCAACGGCATGGAATCGCCTAATTTAGAAGCAGATGACTGGATGTCCCTGAACAGAGCGAAAACACAGAGAGACAGAGTAGAGATTTTGTGTGCTTCGGTGTTAGCTGAAACAGAGAAAGAAAAGTATGGATTTCTGGAGAGAGAAAGAAGATGTGAAAGTACTAGTGAACAGAGGCAGAAGAAACATGCAATCCCGTTGAGGACGGCTGTCATCCGTCATTCGGCGAAGTGTGGGAACATTCCAGACTCATCTGTTTTGGCTGGAGTGCGACTGCTTAGGAAGAGAAAATCAGGAGGCGGCTGAGGGATGGGGGTTGAAAGAAGCAGGGAAGCAGGCGTTAAGGAGGAGAAGAAGCAAGACAGAGGTTTCGATGTGAGAGGAAACAAAGAGACAGAGATGAAGATGTTACTTTTAGGGAGCTGTCAGCTGATGGGTTGATTAAATAGAGCCTGTTGCTCTGGCCTCAGTCCAGCTGTTGGATTTGTACACTGTACATGATTTTTAAATTCTTCAATGAAGCATAGGTGCACTGGAAATATGAATATGGTTTTATATGATTAAGCAGTAAAAAGCAGTAAAAAGGTGTCTAATGTTTTATGCTTTTGTAAATTAACAAATAAACATTCATAATCATCCCAGCCATTTTACCATAGGACACGTGTCTCCTGCAGTATCACAAACAGCCTCTATGCAAGGCCCTGACCTTACAATAAAACAGTCTTAATGCTAAGCATAGGTCAAGTTGCACTGTCATCTGCCCACAGGTATCAGTGTTAGTCAAGCATATAACATGCAATGTATTCTGAATGCAAAATGAAGCAGGGGACATGTATGGGATGTACAGAGCTTTAACTCACTATTTGAATGGTAGGCCTGAACAATGTTGGAGGATAAGATCTAATTTGTCCTTTGTTAAAAATATTAAATGTTTTAAAGGATGCACAATATTGGTTTTTTGTGGAAATGGCATATGCTGAAATTTCAAAACTTATTTTGGCCGATACCGATATCGATACAGATATATAGAAATGACTAAAAGTAGTCACTTCTAGATTACACCAACGTCATATGTCTAATTTCATCTGCCCTTTAAAAGCAAAGAGATATTTACTTACCTGCTGGCAGGAAAACTCCCCCTATATTGGGAGCGTATACTCTTAATATTAGATTAATATTAAAAAAACTCCACAATCTTGATTTAAATATATAAGGCTAAAATATTAGAGGGGAATATCAACAAAAAATTTTATATCCGCCCACCCTGATATTTAGCTTTTGTAGCAACTATCTATCCCAATAATGTCATGCATCCTTACATGGTGGCTGCAGGCTGACCATCTTACATTCAGTAGTAACTATAAAATAAAAAATGCAAAAAATATATATATACAAAAATTATACAGTATGTGTAGAGGGGGTTTAACCTTTTGACTGGCATTGTAACCATGTGGTTGACTTTTTGCCGCCATACCATTGTATTTAAAACTCTGAGAGCCCATCTTTGTCTTTTTGTCCTTGTTCACCTCTCTAAGTATCATTTGCAACACCAATATGTATCGACTGGGTGGCGCTGCTAGAAAACTATAAAAAAAATCAGATGTGAATCGTTGCTGCATAGATCCTCAGGTGTCTCACACAGTAAGAACAAACATCGGAGTAAGAAACAATCTTTTCACATATTTCCAGATCCTCTAACAATCATAATTCTGCTGAAGGAAATAAATTTGATGATTAAAACATGTATCTATGATTCCCCAGAAAACTGGGTCAAGTGCTAAATATCTAAATTTTGCTCTCTGGGATGTTTTCATACAAACAGACAAAAATTTTGTTGCAGAAATGAAATGATCCATTGATGCCCAGGATAACCCTAAACAGGCAAGCCAACCAGCAGGTTGACCTGCATACCTGCTTCCTGATTGGATAATCTGAAAAACCTGAAATGTTGCTAAAACAAGAGGAAGGAACACAATTTTACCAACAAATAATTTCTTGCAAATGTATTTCTTAGTTTGGAAGTCAAAGAGTTAAACGGAGTTGTGGGTATGTGAGGAAAAATACATTTAAGAAATTAAAAGTAAGCACCATGAGCCAGAAGAGGTTGACGCATCTGGCTGTGATGCATGTGCACTGCAACATTCAGGACAGACTCATGTGCCATCTCTTGTTATGAGCTTTATAAGCAACACACCAGAACACAAGGCCACGTTCGGTGCCATGTAAATCAAGGTAAAAGAATGTTTTTATTAATAATTACTCTCACTGTGCATTTACTGGTTGTTTATTAATTCCAGTCACGTTTTATGTGTCTGAGATCCTTGTGTGTGTGCACACCTTGAATATTACACATGATGCTATAAGTAAAATTTCATAACTTAAATGATGGTGAAAATATTAAACTTCTGCTAGACGGCATTTCTCTGAGCCACTCATAAAGAGGAAACAATTTATTTGCTGTGGAAAGAAGGCAACATAATTTGGAATTATAGGTTAAACAATCTTTGCCTCCTTTAATTGAATCTGGATAACAGCAGTAGCATAATAGTAGCTGCAGCAGCAACAGCAATAATTTCTAACAGCTATGTTGTTTTTATTTCTTTATTTCAGATATGCAACGTTTTTTGGCCATGGTGATGGCTGTCAGTTTGCGGGACTTATGTTTCTCTACTGATGTTTTTTTAATCTATGTACATACCTGTCATGGCAGAGGTAGTGAGTTTTGAAGGAAAGACATTTGATTGTTTTTGGATCTTCAGCACCATGGACAGCACTTAAAATGACAATGCTATCCCACAGAGTGCAGCAGAGTTAAGAGACAAAGAAAACGCAGAGCAGCACATTCCTCTGTGAAATAAACTTTACAAATGCTCTTATCCCACGTTACTGTGTCACTGTAACACCATCATCTTTTGCTAATGATTTTTGTCTGCATTGGGGAATCAGTGACTGAGTCTGGTCTCTAGCATCAACTGGAAGGTTGAGGGTTTGAGCACAGCCCAAGTTGTTCCAACCTCTGTGTTAGTGGTGTGCAAAAGGGTATGAAGGGCATGTAAATATTAGCTGATACTGACTGATACATTACAAAGAAACTCAGAACCAACAGTGAATGTAAGTGCAAGTGGGTGTGAATGGGAGCATGTGACTCGTGGTGTAAATGTGCTTTGAGTTGTCAGGCAGACTAGAAAAGCTCTACATGACCTTAGGTCCGTTTACAATTAAGGTGACTGGCAGGAATTTGAAATTAAACTAAAGCACCGTGTGCACACCTGCCTGAAGGTCACAAACCCTCACCCAAAATATGTAATTGTATTTTTTATTAATGTTCTAATGTTGAACCAGGCTGTAAAGATGTTTTTAGGCAGCTTTCAAGTCTGGTTTTGAATTTTAAATCATCCAATTTCCTTACACAATCATGCAACTTCAGGTTTTTCTGCAGCCTCAAGGTGTCACAGTTCTTAGCACCTCCACATTGACTACATTTTTTGACTACATTGTACGTTGATGCTTGAAAAATATACAAAAACAGCATCATGGCAATGCCATGCACAGACTGTACCATTCCTGAACCATTTTAGCTTTGTGGCATTATCCTACTAAAAGAAGCAACAGAACTCAGGAAATACTGTTTCCATGAAGAGGCTTAGATGGTCTGCAACAATGCTTAGGTAGGCAGTATATGTCAAAGTAACATCTACATGGATGGCAGGACCGAAGGTTTCCCGGCAGAACATTGCCCAAAGCAACATACTGACTCCACCAGCTTGCCCTCTTCTTATACTGCATCCTGGTGCCATGAGTTCCCCAGGTAAGCAAAACACACACACCTGGCCATTCTTACGATGTAAAAGAAATTGTGATTCATCAGACCAGACCACCTTCTTCCATTGCTCTGTGGTCCAGCTCTGTTGCTCACATGCCCATTATTGGCCTTTGGACGGTGGACATTAATCAGCATGGGCACTCTAACTGGTCTGTGGCTATGCAGCCCTATATGCAACAAACTGCAATGCACCGTGCATTCTGACACATTCTGTCAGAACCAGTATTAACTTCAGCAATATGAGCATCAGTAGCTTGTCTGTTGTATTGGGCCACATGGGCCAGTCTTTGTTCCCTGTGTGTATCAAAGAGCCTTGGCCGGCCATGAGCCTGTCACTGGTTCACCGCTGTTCCTTCCTTGGACCACCTCTGATAGATAATGACCACTGCAGACCAGGAACTCCCCACAAGAGCTGCAGTTTGGAGATGTTATGACCCAGTCATATAGCCATCGCAATTTGGCAACACCACTCACTAACAGGTGTCATGATGAAGAGATAATCAGTGTTATTCGCTTTACCTGTCAGTGGTCATATTGTTATGCCTCATCAGTGTATTTGCAACAGGACAAGGTGCTGATGATAGTCGGAGTAAACTTACTGAAGATCCACCTCACATATCTAAACATCTTCCTCTTCCGTCATGTCTTTCTGTAAATAGCTGGGGCAGCATTTTTATGCAGCATGCATACAGAGGGCAACAGAATCTCGATGCAGTGATGTGTTTTTTGACAACTGAGACTATCAGAAATACTTTTATTGATTAATCATCATTTTTCTTGTAATTGATTAATCATCATTACAAGAAAAATGCAGCTTTTAGTCATTTTAACCACAGCAAGAGAAACCAAATTTTTGAAAACAAAATCCACTATTATTATCGTAGTACACTATTTTAATGGTTCAATTAAGCACCATCATGGGGGTGTTGGTTGGTGAAGTGGTAAGTAACCAGGCACGACCCATATACATACTTCTGCTGGCCCCAGTTGGAATCCAGGCCGTGGCCAGTTTGCAGAGTGTCTTCCCCTACTGTCTCTCACCCCATTTCACAAGCCTATCCACTGTCACTCTCTCCTATCAATAAAGGCACAAAATGCCCCCAAAAAATCTAAAAAAAAATAAAAATAAATAAATTATGTTCCATTATTACTGTTACCACTGCTACCACTACTGCTATGACTGTTCCTCATCAGGGTGACTTCCTTTCCTTTCACCTGCAACATCATACTAATCTTTTACAGCCATCTAACCTTCAATCACCACAGGGTATGAATTTTACCGTATTTGTGCTCTTAAGTAAAATTCTGCTGCACATCATGGAGTCACATCTCCAAAGATAATTACAGGAGCTTGTGTATTAATTTCCTCGCTGATCATCATGAATGAAGCATGAGACCAGTCAACCTGTCTCATCACCTTAAGGGCTCATTGCATTTTAATGTCCTAAATGTGCTGCACAAATGAAGTTTGTCTGAATAATTGAATCATTTCTTATTCAAAACACAGAGGAAATTAAAACCGCACTCAAGCATTCCTCGTGGTGATGTTTTAACGGCACCCTAGAGGACAGGAAAATATTTTGTGGACAGGCTATTTCTCATTATTTTCATGATAGGTCTCTGTGATTATTTTCTTCCTTGACTGTTAATCTGCTCGTGGTCTTCCTCCCACTAGCTCATAACCGCTGCTTCACCTTCAGTTGCTAAGCCGCTGTTTCAGGTTGAGCTGTTTTAACACCCGGCGGTTCATCATAGCTGTTTAATTACCTCTACACGGAGCAGAGGAACATTAGAAATCATGACCTGATGCATATTCAATAAATTGATGAAACACCAAATGGAAATGGCTTCCGTCTATTCATGTGTGCTTTGAAAATTTATGCAAAAGTGACCTTCAGATATCATCTCCAGACTCGTAAGCACAGAAATCCAGGAGGTACTAGGAGACCATGCACATGCATACGGACTTGTCAATGCATTACACAAGAAAAAAGTAAATAAAATATAAATAATTTAAGTTTGTTCAAGAGCTACAGAGTGGTTTTAACATGCATAAAACCATATCAGAGTCATGCAAAATAAATCTGATGCATTTGTTGGCTTTTTAAAGCTCCTTTAAGGAGACTTTGTTTGTGTTAACTCTGGCAGCCCTTGTGGACATAGCAATATGTCTCACCTATTTGCTGTGCTTGTTGCTTGCACAAGGTAGTTCTGATTTTAAGAGTTAAATAGAATACTCACTGTAAATCTCTGTTGAAATTTAAACATGGCAAGAAAAAATATATACATTTTCCAGCCACAAAAAGGTAATGCTCGATTGTGTTCTGCCCATGTGTATATGCAAAAATGGCACTTAAAGGGATATTTCAGGATTTTTAAAGTGGGGTCATATGAGGTACTTGGCATTACCCGGAACTCTAGCAACACTGACAAACAGCAGCTCTCAGTCTGAACCAAAATAGTCTGTATGGACTCCAGGGTTACGTGTGGCTTGATTTTACCCAAAACTCTTTGGTGGCACCATTAGCATCACTGTGTAACCATGGCCCCTGTGCCGGCTATTTCGGCAGAGGCTGCGAGCTGTTGTCTGTCAGTGTGGCTAGTGTTCACCACTTCAAAAATCTCGAACTATTTCTTTAAGTGCCCTGAAACAGATTTTTTCAAACTGGTTCCAACACTTCAGCTTTTGAAAATGAAACCTTTTCAGTGTTGATTAAACTGGTTCTGCAAAGTTCTCTCTGAAAACTGGATGAAAGCACTGGTTTAACAAAGGTATTGGCTGATATTGGCTCTCTGAACAAACATCAGCCTTGGTAAATAAATGTGGATGAACACATGTCAGTTTCAGATACATATCCGTTGTCTTTGAATGTAATGCTAACATCTGGAATAGCCAACTGCTGATTCAGAAAAGATTATTACTTGGTTGTACAGTAAAAATGACCTATTGGACAAACTCTGATCTGTTTTTATGGTCAAATATGATAGAAAATATATGCATTTTTGGATGCCAAAAGAGGTAAATAAAAAGCATCTGTATCAACATAAGTATCTGCTTAATTCTTTTTTTTAACTACAAAACAGGCATAAGCCCTGAATTTCATGATTCAGTTCAGCGCAGTTTAGTCCAGAGGTCATCAGCTACATTTGCACGAAGGCCAGTTGTTTTTTGCTGACAGACAGCCAACGGCACAACAATTAGAATAAAATAACATAAATATCTTGATCTAATTAATACATTTTTCAAATATTTTTATATTTTCTTTCCAATTGTCCTTTCCAAGCCAACCACATGGAGACAATGGCAAATATACAGCCAATCCCAGATGAGTATTGACTTTTAATCTCTAACAAGTTCATTCATGTTGAATGGATCAAGCATGAGGTCATTTCTGATCTAACTATTTTAGTGTTTATCTGTTTTAGGGGTTGCTTTTGTGAGCTGATTGGGTTAAACAAAAAGATACCCTTACAAACACATATAATGCTCTGAGGGCCAGATGTGAAGCTGTGGGGGACCTGATGGGGTCCTGGGGCCTCCAGGTGATGATTACTGGTCTAGTTTGTAGCCATGTGAGAGTAGGTGGACTACAACAACCATGCTGTCTCCAGGGTTCTGTTTGTGCTGTTTTCTCCTTTTTATCATTTTCTCATAACACACTTACTTTGTAGTTCAGATTTAATTAGAGTAACAACTCCACCTCAGCATCTGTCCACACAAATGTTTGTGCACTTGCTATCATTGTAAGTTTACAATAACAACTCTGTAGCAAAAGAGGATTTTGTGAGCAAGGGCATTTTTTGTCTTTAATCATCGTCAAGTCACACTGCAAACCTCTGGTCTGTCATGTATACTGAGATCTGTGGGCAAATGCAGTTGTTACAAAAATAATGACCAACTGCAAAACTTTTTAGAAAATAAAAAGATAAAACAACTAGAAAGCACTCAGAGAGCGCAAACCTCCGCCAAGGTAGCTCACATATTGCTGTTACATCTATAAGCAATAGTTTCATGACAAAGTTACCATCATAATATGATTCCTTGACCCTAAAAACCCACACCTGGCACTCAGAATCATGTTGATATCATTATTAGTTTGACAGTTATTGAGCATAAACGATTGTTCACTAATAATGATTAACTGGATCACCACCAAAATCTAATAACTTTTAAGTTGGGCTATTACCAACATCTCCTGAAAATTTCAGCAAAATCCAACCAGTAGTTTTTGCGTAATCTTGCTAACAAACAGACAAACAAACATATGCCGGGAAAACATAACCTCCTTGGCTGAGGTAGCAAATAATCCTTTGGGGTGATGGCTGGATTTAGATAACTTGTTAAACTTGTTGTTTGTAGGTGAACAGTTTCTGAGAGCTAACTCTTATGTGAATGAATAGAGCTGGATAATAGTTGAGGGATTGTTTCATTTGTTTCTTTTTTGTTGTTGATTAACAAATACTAATAGTCAATAAGATACCGAAAGAGAGGCCGCTGGATGCCCAAAAGACCAACAAGAACATACTGGGCTGATTCAAATGACTTGGCTCTCTGAAAATAGCTACAATTCCCATTACTTCAAGTGAGGCTGGACAAACACAAATAAAAAATGCACAGTTATATCTTCTGTTTTCAAAAATACCTGCCTAAAAGCTGTTTCACACTTACATTTTACTTGCATTACAGTTCCATTTCGCCAAGCTCCAATCTTCAACAGCTGAGCTCAGTCTGTACGGGCACTGCCCAATCCTTTGATGCAGAAAGAGGTGTGAACTACAAGCATGACTACAGCAGGACGAGACTTCTTGTACAGAGATTAGCATAGATGCTAACAGCTTCAGTATCAGTTTTATCAGATCTGTACCCCATTTCATTCTTAAAAAAAAAATTTCTGATTTGACTATTTTAGGAAATGATAAAATAGTAAGTCATATCATGATTTCAGAGTTTTCACTTCTTAAACTGAATGTGTTATGAAGTCCTATTGCATGGATTAAATACTTTCTTAAGGGAGGTGGATATCTCTTTTATTTTCATCCTATTTATTTCATGATCAAGGGATGGTGAATTTTAGTCAAGCCCCGACATGTAAATAATAAGCATCCACGTGTTATCTTTATTTACTCATCTATGATGTTCTTCAGCTGACGAGAGATTAAAGTTGCAACAGCAAGGACTAACTTTTATTACCCAGGGGTCCTTTTGAAAAAAATCTCTGTATTGATCATCTCAGAGCATGAAAAGGGGGATCTGGAAACATGCACGCAAATCTCCATGGAGTGTATCAGCCCCTCAAAGCTGAGTGTTCACAACGAGGGAAATGATTATTTTTCATGCTTTTGTTCTTGTTTTTATCGCCGCTCTGCTTTGTGTCTGGCTTTGTTGCTTCCAGCTGTGCATATGTGTACAACATACATCATGAGCATGTGCATAAAGTGTATTTATGTGCACAAATCCCCCTCTGCATGTGCACTTCACTCGGGGTGAACAGCATCTATTGGCTCATGCAGCATCACAAAGAACCAACAGACTGAGCAACTCACTCTCTCTGTCTCTGCTAATTAAAACAGCTTGCACTCACAGTGGTAAGGCTGTAATTAATTTCTGAATGGACGCTTTCTGGACATGAGGATGTTCTGAGGACTAACAATGTCAAAACATCCTGTGTAGTTTGGCAAAGGTACATTTCTTAAAAGCAATTAATTAAAGCCAGCCGGAACACAAATTAATTTCTAGCCCAGTCAATAGTGCTGCTGGCTCAGTGCTCATTGTCTTTAATGCTTAAAGAGGCCATGCTTGTTAATGACTGATGAACAGATTCCACTATTTCAAGGGCTTAAAATATCTCACAGCTATCTCTAGTGGCATTATTTAAAGGCCTGTAAACATATTCCCCATGGTCTCATAGTTATAGTTCATTAATTCTGAGTGTGTATCATATTCCTGTATAATATGGCAAAGGGGGGAGGTGGTGCCAACAAGTCGTCCTTGCCAGCAGTCCCATTATCAGTCAATAATGAATTTAGATCTGACCAGACACCCCACTCAGTGAATACAAACTCTAAAGTCAGATCCACTCAAAGATTGTTTTATTCATTCCCAAACAAAGTATGTTATATCAGTCTACTATATCAGTATATCAGACACACGCAAAAATGGAAAAACATGTTGTTGTTATATTGTTTTAATTTTTATAGCAAAACTGAAATAGTCGTTGGGAGAAATGAACATGTTTCATTTCCATTGTTTGTTTCTCTCTTCTTGTCAAGTTTCCAAGTGATGTTCCACTGAGGGCAATAAATGCATCCCATTAGATGAGAAGTTGACAGTTTGGGTTGCCAGTTTTGTGTTTTTACCAAGTTAATTAATGTTTTATGAATTACATGCACCAATGTATGAGGACCTAAGCCCATATTACTTTGACAGAGCCCCATCTCAGAGAGAAAACCAAAGAGAAGCAAAGAGGAGATCAAAATCAGGGGGTCCACTTAATGTAAATTACAAGGATAATAGCTTCAACCGGGCCTCCCAATTTTGGCAGAAACTTTGATCAGAATATTACTACCTTAAATATAATGACTGCCTAAAAATACTGACAGCAAGTGACTCCTGATACCATTGACAAAAAACATGAACTCACTTGTGTTAAGATTGTCAGGAGGAAATTCTTGTTCCCTTCTTCCCAAACAGCAAAATTATTGAGTCGAACAGAATTAAACAGCAAAAAACTGCCAATATATCTATACATTTTTATTCTGGCATTGGTCTAAAGAAAGGGATTATCCAATGTTACACTATGTTAACATAACTGAGTGATTTGCTGGCATAGTCTGTGCTGTTTTGAGTGATTTAATTAGTATAGAACATGCAGTATAAAGGTCAAAAGTTCCTAAAACTTACAGCTTACAATAATATCTCAGTTGCAGAGACGGAAATTAATACGCTTGTGCTGCACCCCCTCCCCCAGTAGTCATTACCAGCTGGCAGTCTTTTTGCCCTCAAGCTATCCCCTCTTTGAGTAACATTTTTAACAGGACATGAGGGTTAGACGTTTACACTAAGGTTTACATTGCTCACTTTTTTGTCACACAGATGAGGTAGGTCATTTAGAGATAGTAGGGATGGCTGCCATTCTTCACATGAGAACCCACGATCATATCTTAAATCCATGTTTGAGATTGTGCAATGAAGTACGAGTCATAACTTAGAATCTTTATTAATATCATATGTACTCAAGCACTGAAAATAAAACAATCCATCCATCCACTTGCCAAGTTTCCTCCATTTAGCTGGGGCTGGTGGCAGGAGGCCAAGTGGATAAACCTATACTGCTCTCTTCAACGATATTTTCCCGTTACTCCTGGGGGATCCCAAGGTGTTTCCAGGCCAGATTAGATAAATAATTCCTCAAGTGGATCCTGGGTCTGCCATAGGGTCTCCTCACAGTTGGATTTTCCCTAATCACCTCCACAGTGAAGCCACCACAAAGCATCCTCACCAAATGCTCCAAACACGTAAACTGATATTTGTTCACTTTACACCATCTTTAAGACTGAGCCTGGCTCCCCTTATGAAAATTTAATTTTGACAACTTGTATTTGAAATTTCTTTCCCTCAGTCATTACCCAGAGTTCATGACCATAAGCGAGGGTGTGGAACAAATATAGGTTAATTATAAGCTTTGGATCCTAGCAAAGTTTCCTGTCTACCACAACAGTGTGGTTTAATGGCAACAGTGCAGATGCTGCATCAATGCATGTCTTAATCTTTCCATTCATTTTACGCTCACTCCTACACATGGTACTGAGATACTTAGACTCCTCTCATCTGGTGGACTGGGGATATCCACTGTTTTTCAGCAGGGCACCATGACCTCAGACTTGGATTTGCTGTCCCTCGCCCCAGCTGCTTTTCAGTCAGCTTCAAAAAACTCCAGTGCCTGCTAAAGGTGCTCAGCTAAAGACGCCAAAAGAACCACAAGCTCTGCAAAAAGCAGAGATGATACTCTGAAGTCCTCATACCAGACCCTTCTCCCTGCAGCTGTGCCTTGAGATCCTGTCCATAAAAATCACAAACAAAATCGTAACATGGAGCAATCCTGGCAGAGGCCGACAAACCCCATAAAAGTGTCTGACTTTGTAACAAGGACGCAGACACAACTCTCTCTTTAGTCATAAAAGGACTGGATGGCTATCAGCAAAGGCCCTGGCACTTCTTGCTTCAACTGCACACCCACAAGAACCGAAGAAGCCTTTGGCTTGAGACGAAGCAACTTTAAGAATCTGAACCAGTCCAGTTGCCACTTTGTTCAGCCTTGGATGACTATGACCTGGATGACTGAGAACCTACATAGAGATGTATGCCCACTAGATTCTCTGAAAAACATGGCTCTAGGCCTTCTTCAAATCAACAAAACAACCACTTTTCACCACTTTTAAGTAAACATGAATAATTTGTCTAAATACAGTCTGTTAAAAACCCCTATGACCCCCTTGACCACTTTTCGGTCATTTGAGTTGTATTTTCTGCATTTGTTTTGGCTGTTTCAATAACAAAGGCCAAAAAAAAAAAAAAGTAAAAAAACAGGGATTAACAACAACAAAAAAAGACAAACAAAACCACACCTATGGACATATGGTCCTTTGACCACTTTGAACCACTTTGTTTTCATTAAAAATAATTTGAAGGTTTTTTTCTTCAGGGGCACAATTAATACTTTGACATTTATACACTCGGCGGCTGTGTCTCAGGAGGTAGGGGTCGTCCACTAAATGCAGAATAATTCACTAAATGAGGGGATAAATCAGTAATACCCAAACAAACCCGAGAAATAAATGCAACTCAACTTCTCATCCTGACAATAGTGATTCAGTGGCCTCAGTGGTAGGTCACAGTGGGCTTTATGTTGACCTAAAGACAGGACAACGGACAGCTCTGCTCTAGTGTAAATAGGTCACTAAAAAAGATTCAGGACCATGGACAGCTCCGCATCGAATTGTTTATTTTGTTAAGATGCGATCACAGTTGTGTCATGAAAAAAAAATAATTGACTGTATACTACAAGTCGACCTTAACCCATTTATACACTTAAGATCATCAGGACAATATAATAAATAAAAAAATAAATCAAGCATTTCTGGAAACACATGAAAACGACAACAAAACGTGAATGTCAAATAAGGTCATTATAGATTACATTTATTTTTCTTTCCTGCCTCTTAATTGCCATCATGCGGCTCAGGCTGACACCCCCTCTTGCAACTGAAGCATTTCTGGCCTCAAGAGCAGCAGCAATCCTACTCATGGCCCCCATCATCTCTGCATGACTCGTGCTCTCAAGCCCGAAATGTTTTGGTTTAGACCTGCTGGAGCACTTACCAGCTGACATGAACTACTCGCTATAGCTGCAAATTCGCGTCTTGTGCCTCGCTGTTTACTGCATATTGTTCTTGTGCTGTTGTTTGTTTTGCTGCTCAGTGTAAAGAAGACAGTCAATCTCCTCAAAGTTTGCAGGGACAAGCCACCTATATGCCAAGCGGTTTATTGCAATCAGAGGCACAAAGTGTGCTCAGATGCCAAACTGTGTGGGCGTGTTAGCACCGGCATATGATTAGAGCAAATTCTTTTGAGGATAAGGCGCTAAACCAGGGCAGATTGCATGAGCTAATTCTGTGCAAATGATGGCGCTATTAGCTGGAGCAATCCAGTCTTTGTGGATCTGGCCCAAAGTGTAGACTGGATGGGCAAACTCCATGCTTCCATAAGAAGCCCTGCAAAGGTAAAGAGCTGGTACACAGTCCCCAGTACATCATTCCTCCTTAATCTATGGTTCAACTGTTTATTTTTTTCTTTTTTTTTGGTCTAAGTACAACATTGTTTTCATGCCAAAATGTTTCTTTTTTTGTATTATGAAATATTCTAAAGGCAATGCTGAAGTACTTGAACTGAACAGTAACCTGACAAAGAAACTTTCACTCCTATTGGAGTGATATTTGACACTGAACATCTATAATTAAACTCAGATAATGAAGTCATGTACCTAGTTCACCACAGTGTGTTTGTGACTTTTGGGAGTTTTCGTGCGCACATACGTCTGCACAAGCCAATACTCGGAAATGCCTGACCCAGAAATCAGTACAAGGAGCGTGAGGCATTACCCTGTCGTGTTCCCCGCCCCACCATTCATTTCCATCAGGGGCCGTAATAATGCTTGTACTCTCCGCTGAAATTGCTTTCTGCCTTTCGGGTCACTACGACTGGACTGGTGTGGCAAGAGGCGGGGGGTTGAGGGGGGTGTTGCTTCTGCTTAAGCGTTTTCTGCTTTTTCTCTTTGGGTAGTTAGAAGCCATATGACCTGTGTTCAGCCACCATGCTACAGTCATATTAGCCCAGTGATTTATATGTGCAGAAATGCAAGGCAGTTTCCCTGATCGAGGTTTACGACAGCATGATAGAGTGGCCTCCTGCCGCACCACGTTCCACCGCTTTCATATTTTCTTTCTGTTTCTCTCTGATGCTTTGCTCTCGCCCAGCACAAAGCATTGAATTTATTAGTGCTGTGATGTGATGAATAATGCACTCTGTCATATTTTTTTACAGGGTGCTTTTCACTCAGACTAATAGCCTGGCATATAGCTAAATATTTATCTCTCTCTCACTCGCTTTATATGAGTAACCAAACAGAGGTGTTTGGATAATAAAGGAGGGACAGACTTTACCTCCAAAGACACACAAAGCTTAACAACAAGCCCATGCAGTGCCAGTGACAGCAAGAATTTATGAAGTACAAACAGCAATTCAGAACGAGTTGGGATATTGTGTAAAATATTAAAACTGAATACAGTGATTTGCATATTGTTTTAACTTGTATTCAATTTAATACAGGACAAAGACAAGATATTTTATGATCAACTTGAAATACTTTATTGGATTTTTGAAAATGTGCAGACATTTGAATCTAAAGCCTATAACATGCTGCAAAAACAGGAGCATGTTGACAACTGTTTTTATATCATCTTTCTCAACAAATCCTCTTAAAGCATCTGACAAATATATCAAAATCAGTTTCGTTATTGCCTACGAGTACAGGATTCCCTTTGCTTTATTTTTCACTTGATAATACACCATAGATTTGCAATGGCAGACAAGTCTGGATGGCATGCATCTTGGTCTAATACCTGCACTCTTTTAATGTGAGACCATGCTGTTGTTACAGATGCAGACTGTGGCCTGGTTGTCTTGCTGACATAAGCAGGATCAAGTAAAAAAGTGTTTGCTTGGTTGGAAGCATACATCACCCCAAAACCTGGATGTGCCTCTGAATATTATCATTGCCTTTTCATATGTGCAAGTTACCCATATCATGGGTACCAAAAAACCCCCAACAGCATTCGATAACAATCTGAACTATCCTTCCTCTATTCAGTTCAGAGGACTCAGCAGCAGTAGTGTTCAACAATAACTCTGACCATTTGACTTGGCAAACCTAAGCATACTTTTCAACTCAGTTTACTTCAATTCAATTCAGTTCAATTTAATTAAACTCAGTTCTGACTCTAATTTTAACTCCATTCCATTCAATTAAAAAAGCTCCGGAGGAGTGATTATATAGCACTTTGAGCAGAAGCATAAAAAAACAAACTGGAACAAAATGGTGTTAGCAAAGACAGAACAATGTAGACTACACAAAGTATTGAAACAAATTAAAAATAAAGTCATAGTTACAGAATATAAACACAGTATACTGCCAACTATAAGCTAGAAAAATAACATCTTCACCAAGCTAAGACAAGCTCAGACAAGCTTGGGTGCACAGACATTAGCAGTGTTTCTGGATGTTGTTGATATATGTCTTTCACTTTGTATTGCAAAGTCTTAAATTTGTAGATGCAGGGTCCATTACACAAAACACAAAGTTTCAAAGGTCACAAATTACAGAACTTTTTCAATGATGTGTGAACAAACATTTTTGGGGTCATGGCCTGTCAAGAAAAATCCCTCTGTTGCTTGCTCTTTCTACTAAAATGTGTGCTCACACAGTGAGATTGAAAGCTGTAATCTGATGATGTCATGAGGGGATATCCACCTCCCCAACATGAGAGGAACTCCCTAGGTCAGGTGTTTCTTTGGCACGCAGTCAACTCTACAATAAGGCACAGCACCAGAAAGCCAAAGCCACATCCACTTCTTCAAAAGGTCACGGTCAGGTGCATCTAATGAGGATTTACACTTCAACAGCCTGTTCTGATCATGCATGACACAAAGATGTTTACAGACAAAATCCAATATCTGAATTGTTTCAGAAACTTTAAACAAGGGACATCTGGGGCACAGTGACCACATGTTTTAAACCATCAGACCTTTAACTGGTGAGTTTTTTTAAGTGTTCTCAAGCCAAGGTTGTAATAACTATTACAGAGTAATGCTGCATTTTGTTGTATTGATGCCAGAGAGATAAAAGATCATGGGCATTTCAATCCAGCCTTGCAACTTGTGAGCAGTTCCCCCTGATTGTCTCACTCTTTTTTGATGTTATTAGGCACTGTAGATGAAAAAATCTCTAATATTTTTTTGCCCATATTTTTTTACAAAAGTGGAGAATGACTGAGCCTTTCAGTAATGTTCTTTGATACATTATTCAGGTTCTGTAACCTGGTACCTTTTAATCTACTTACCAACTATGTTCCTAGTGTTAAAGCATTTCACAGCTTTGCAGCCTTTTCTTGCTCCAGTCCCAACTGTTATGGAACATGTTGCAGGCATCAAATTCTGAATTTGTCTATATTAAGGTAATACTGAAGTTTATAATTTAAACCACTGAAGATCTTGTCTTTGCTCTGTATTCAGTCCATCAATAGCTAGAGGGATTTGCAAACCACTGTGTCCAGTTTTGATTCATAATTTACCTATTGTTTGAGCTGTTTGGAAAAACAGTTTGTATAAAAATACAAGAAATTCTACAGCTGCTAATCTGCATGCAGACCTTTACAATGTGTGATTGGTTGCGGGGCAATTGGTAGCTTTTGTTCATGCTGATTGACCTGCCTTGACATTTCTCAACAGCGTCGCTTCAGCATGTCAGCAGCTTTGAGTTCTGCTTGAGAAATCACAGCCAATCATGCCGAGTTATGCAAAGAGCTCTCAGAAATGTGAAGAGTGCAAACTGTGGGAGAGGCAGCTCGGGATCAGTCCAATCCCAATTATTAAAACTTTGAAATATTCTTCCTCTGACTCCACTCTTGAGGCATGACTGCATTGATTTTCCAAAAGAGCTCACTGATGGAAGTTGCTCTTATGGCCTCATAGAGCTTCTTGATGGCAGCTTAGGGCGAGTGTTAAAACGGGTGATTAAGCAGAGGCTGATTGTCCTCTCCCTTTTGAAAGAAGTGTAGTGAAGCTATATGCTGTATCAGCTCCTATAACAGCATTGTCATCAACATCTATTTCATCATTAGGACGAGACATCCTTACACTGCACTTAACTCTTCTTCACAGAAAAGAGAGCAGATATGATGTCAGGCAAAAAGTCTGAGCGCAAACTGTTCAAAAGGAGCAATTTAACATTTTGGATAACATACTTTTAGTGTGTCTTAAAGGAAAATGGATAAAAAAATAAACAATTATCCAAAATCTTAAGTCTTAGTTTGAAACGTGGCCTTCATAACATAGAAAGAGGTGAAAAAAAAAAAAAAAAAAAAAAAAAAGTTAGTTTATGCCAGTTACCATTAATTTGCTACTAATTTCCTTTGACACATGACTAATATATTCATGTTGTATAATTTTGACCCTCAGCTTGGCCCATATATTGACAAATCAAAGGCAGCGCGGCAGTAACTTTGAAGATGGCAAGCACAAATGTATTACATCACAGTCTTTTCACTGGTGGGATCGGAGATCATAAACTCGTGTCCATTTACCATCTATTGACTGTTTATCATACGACCTGCTGGCAAAGCACACAGCTGATACAGAGAGCCCCTCTACCCTCTTCACAAAATGCAGTTCACACTGGCTTGTTCATAGTGCTAGCAAGCAGCAGCTGGATGCCTTTTACAGTGATATCTTCCTGCTTGGAAAATAAGGACACTGCTACTCCTCTAAATGTTTCATTTCATTACAAAATCATGGACAGCTTAGTGGTCATCAGATAAAATCTGCAGCCTTTGCTATCTAACATTCCCCTTTCTTTACTCTTTTTTACTATTTTCATTAACTTTTGATGCTTAGATTTTTATTCCTTTATGGTTATGATAATGTTGGTAACTAACAGATACTATTTTCTTTAAAAATATATGAAGTAAAAGTACTTTCCATCCTTTTTTCTTTCTTTTTTAAGAATGCAGGACAATCATCATGACTTGCCTGTTCAAAAAAGACAACGTTGGAAATGCCGAACTGGACAACAGTGCTAAAGCTATGCTGACTATTTCCCTGTATATCAGCCCTGTGTGTGAGGGAAATTATTTGCTCAGAGGAGCATCAATCTTCATGACATGCACACAATATTGCACCAGTTGCTCATTGAATGTTTGAATGTGATATAAATGTCATCCCCTTTGGCCCGCTCATTAAAGGTAACTTCTTCTGAATATTGTATGCAATCACATATTGATTCATCCTGAAATCATGCATATCTTTTTTTAGATACTCACAAGAAAAGTCCTCAGTTTGCTGAAGGAGATATTTTATTGAAAAAAACATGAAAAAGTAAACAAAAGTAGGGTTTTTATGAGGTATTCTACTATCATATAATGTTTTTAAGATGACGTCTTAATCAGTTCAACTATCATTTCTAGTCGTATCAGTTTTCAGTGCTGTGCAAGGTCATTCTTAAAATGAGCAATCTTCAAGTTCACCTCTCACAACTTAAAATGAGCTTGCATTTATGGTTCATAATTTTCAAAAATGAACTAAGTTCACAGCAGTATATACATCAAATAGACAGAAATTACCCCTCCTTAAGTTATGCCTATGTTAAGGTCAAAAAATAACCAAAAAAATAATGACATTAAAAATTACGGGTGTTGCAATGTTTGAAAATATCAATACTGAAAATGTACAGTTTTCACGATGGTAGGCCTTGCCAGGTTTTGCACAAGCACATGTTTAGGCTTAAATTTGTTTCTAAAGGAGATTAAATATTGATCAGAGAATTCCATGTTAATACTCTGTGAAAATAACTCAGCTTTCATTGTCTATGTGGACAAGCCTGCCTACTTTCAAACTATATAATCAACATTTTATGACAGAATTACAGCATGCACTTAAACAGTTAGAGGGAAATTCTGTTTAGTTTTGGAAAATATTTGGATAACATTAAGGCAAAACTTGATTCATGTCATTTCTGCATCCCTTAGAGGTATTTTGTTTTGATTTGACTTGAAAGTGAGAAAAATCAATTAAAATCGTAAATCGAGTTTTGGGGGGAAAAAAATGGGAATTTTATTTTTAGATCAAACTGCCTAGCTCTAGCACATACCTATATAATTTATCCAACCCTGTAAAATAATAATAATACACTGGAATTTATATATCTCCTGACTGAAGACAATATCTTCTCATCAACCTGACATTTATGCTGGCCTAAATAACAAATAGCAAATCAGGAAGTGGACCACAACAAGTTTAATTCATATTTGGAGACAAGCACTTAGGTGGTGTGCTACTAACAGGCGGATAATGTTAGATGACGTCACTAAGAGCATAAATTGGTGATATTTTTTTAACAATTTTGAGTTATTCTCTTATTTTCTTTGGTCTCCTTCTTAGTAAAAGTTAAATGAATCATACATAAATTAAAAAAAAATGTCGAATTGCAGGGGATTTTCAAAAGCACTGCTTGAAAAGGAACTAATCTTGACTGATCTAGTACCAGTAACAGGAGAAGACGGAGCTAAACAAAGAGGTAATGTGTAAATTTGCATGTTAAAATTGAATCAAGTACTTATGTGCCAAACACATATACTGAAAGCTCATTATCAGTGTTGTCAGCCTCACAGACTTGAATTAGACTGAGTAGAGGACGTCTGCAGCAACAAAATTGGACTAACGCAGATGCCAATCACACTGTACTTGCCCACGCTCTGCTGAGAAGAGGTCACATCGGTCAAAATGGGTGAGAACACCTGTGTGGGTGAATCCTGACTGTGAAAGAGAAACCCACTGAAGAGCTCAGTCACTTTTTGAGGTGATTCATCCTTTTCCAGCACATCTTTCTCCTGTGAATTCCCAACAGATCCTGTGGGCTCAGACCTTTCTATTCTCCCCTTGTCCACCGGGTGTTCCCAGCGTGTTTCTTGATTTGACTTATATCAAGATCTGTCACCTGCCTGCACACCTGCCACAGCACTCATCAGCACCCTGAACTTCTACTCCCCAGGCCCAGGACACCAGGCATTTCTATATTATGGTGCATTTAGGTTCTGTTGGATGTTTCTGCCCTTTCTTTTTAATTTTTGCCCAGTGTTGCCGAATCAAGAACCAGAGTAGTTTTTTTTATGAAAATATGACTACATTTTTAGGCTTCAAGGACAAGTCAAATTTCGCTGTTTTGGTGATAAAACAACAAGACACTTCAGAGACTTCAGAGACTTTGACGCAAAACAGCTCCATATTTGCAAGTCAGCCTACTTTATGGCTACATAAAAGCCAACTGGCCAACTAACCTGAAAGGAGTTTTTTTCCGGACAAACAGGCTTATCTAATGCGTTAATATGCTTTTATTGCTATGCATTTAAGAATCTTCTCTTACAATTGCAGATGCAGCGGTGTATTGTGTTAACTGACAATAGTTTTCAGAAGTATATTTTGTAATGTACAGAGATTTCTTCAGATTCTTGGAATCTTGTGATGATATGATGGAATGTAGACAGTGAAAGCTATTCAATCCTTGCCATTGCATATTGAGAACATTGTTTCCAAAATGCTGACTTTTTTTTCTAGTTTTTCACAAAGTGTTGGACTAATTGTTTATCATAAGCAACTAAGCCTTTCAGTGGTGCTTCTTTTATATCTTTATTAACCTGTCAATAACACCTGTGTTTTGTTACAGGTGTTTTATTTTTTTGCTTGTTTATTTTGTTTTAAGATTTAACAGTGTTTTTCCCCTGTCCGAACTGTTTTTGAAATGTGTTGTAGACACCAAATTCAGATTGTGCGTACATATTAAAATAGTTAATCATTTTGAACCCTCAGTAATATGTCTCAGTGTTATATCTAGGGTTGGGAATTGATAGGATTTTATTGATACCAATGTCATTAATGATTCTATTGATCGATCTGATCCTTTAACAATTCCTCTATCAATTCCTATTGATTTTCTGCATGGAAAAAAGTTGGCCTATACAGGTTTTCTGTGGCAAAAATGTCAAGTACATGAGAATTCTGATATTCAGTGCCAGGCTGCATAAATAAATGCTTTTGCAAGTTGCTCCCTGCCATGATTTTTGAACATCATTTGAGCTGACAGCCTCTGATGACAGCGTGACGTCTTTGATTTGCAAACATGCAGAACAAAGTGAAAGGAATCGATACGGGGATTGAATGGCAAAAAGACTACGATATCAATTCCTTGAGGGATCTGTTATCAGTTTTCAACTGGAATTGGTTGTCAGTTCCCCTCATTAATTATATTCAATTGACAATAGGCTGAAAAGAAAGTCAATTCAATGTTTTACACAATGTCTTTTGAATTTGGGGCTTGTCCATTATGATGTAGAAAAGTCACATTGAAAATGGCATTGATGGTACTCAGATGCAATTGGTAAGGGAAATAAAAGATCCAAATGTTAAAAGTAAGAATGCACATGACATGCATATGTTCATGTAGATACCACAGTGATTGGTAAACAGTGTTGGGCAGTGTCACTTTTAAAGTAATCTGTTAAGTTACTGTATTACAAAAGAAGAGATGTACTGTATTGTGGTACTTTTGTGTTACCAATGTAAAAAACATAAGACACACAGCTGGCAGCACATCTGCCTTTGAATGTGTGGACTCCTTTGTCATCCTAAAGCCAGAGTAACAGATTAACAGACAGAGTAACAGTTTCCTGATGACCTTAAAAGCTCTAATCAGAGACTTAAGATGCTCCAATAAATCAGCCACCAGTCAGTAAAGGCTGATTTCTGTAACAAAAAAAAGAAGAGAATGCTATCTGTATCTGCATTCACATATGTAAAAACAAGTAATAAATGAGTCATTTCATTGTGTAATTCAGATGTCTTTACTGTAGGATACATCATTGCATTTCTCCATGAGATCTTTTTGGACTGCTTTGTTGAGCAAACACTCAACCAGTTGTTAAAACAAACAAAACATGATTTGTATCGGACAATCTCATAAAAAAATGAGTGGTGCTTGGCATCGGCTAATCAGAGCCTGATCGGGGAATGTGCACTGTGCAAAACTGTAATTCTGTGAAACAACCACAGCTGTCTCAATGACATGATACAACGAGGTTTTAAACTAACATGCTCTTTCATTGTTGGATGAAGGGACATGTTGAGATTGTTCGTGTCATTAAATCTTAAAATCCAATAGAAATATTTGCACAGTGTAAAGTGTACCACTCTGATGTCACACTAGCTGAATCTGCTGATTTTGTTCACACACCCTCTCAGCTTTGTTTACTTCTGCCTACATGCAGGTCTGTCCTGACGTGACATCAGAAGGGAGAGACACAGAAACAGAGCTGTGTTGTTTCACAAGGATAGAGAGATAAAGGGTGTGTTTTGTTGAGTAATGAGGCACTGTTACTAAATAGCAACTCATAATGAATTATTCTACATGCAAAATTGTCCATGATAGGTCAGTCAAAAAGTAATCAGAGTACTCTTAATGCATGACTTTGTAATGTGTCGTAATCATGAAAAACAATGTGATCACATTGTTACTGTTCTGTTGATACCCGGGGATAAGTTGTCAAAAAAGTTTTATTTATGTCTGTATCTTTGGGGAAAGCATTTGCAGCGTAGAAAAAAAAAATATTAAATCAATAATGATATCCTGATGTTCCTTAGCTCTGCTCCTCACTTGTTGGTAAAAGAGGAAGTTTCTGTGAGCAGTGTAGAGGCCCCTCACTGCAGAGCTGCAGACTTAGTGCTGTCCTGGGCCACAGGGAGTGGATTGCCTATTTGTTGCATCAGTGGTTTAGCAGCCACAGAGGCGGGTAGGGGGAGCAGATGCAGGGCCCTGGAGGAAGCCACAGTCTCCAAACTTTTTGGGAACAATTATTGGATTTTTATAAAGTGGCTCTGTGGACATGGACGGCACACATGGAGACAAACAGATGGCCGAATGAAAGGTTTGTGTCTCTTTAAAGGTGGAGAAATAACCCCATAAAATGAGCAATTTTTTATGGAGCATTAAAGCTGTAATGTTTAATATTCTCGTCTTGTTAAAATGATGACACCTGTATTGCAGGTCAATACTTTTATAGGGTTAACCACAAAAACGGCTTGTCTTTTGTTAGAGAAAGGGTGTTGTGACTTAAAATAAGTGTGTTAGATTTATTTTAAAGTCACGATGTAACCTTCATTAAGTAGTGCTCATTAACAAAAGTGGTGCTAAACCTCTGGTCTCCTGGTTGATATTAAACAAATCTTTGCCAAAATAATTCAGACTCAGACTACTGTATTCATCCTAAACAGCATTTCAGTTTTGGCAGTCTGCCCAGAGTGTACTTACATTCACAACAAACAGCAAACAAGAGTATGTCAGTACACTAAAGAAATACAATCAGTGTATTGACAAAGCTGCTCACTGGCACACTGGAGCCCTCCTGTGGCCCCCTAAAGCGGGTAGACTGATTAATGCCTCACACTGAGAAGTACTTTTTAGCAGGTAATGTCAACCAAAACAGACTTTACCATTCTTTGTTCCTAGTTTTTAGTTCTTAGTCTATATGTTGGAACATAACAAACGTGTTAGATCAGTGACTTCAGTCCATGGTAAAGTTGGCACTCCACAAACTTCGTCATTTTTATAGCTTTAAGATCTGTTTCACAGCTGCAGAGTCAAAGGGCCTGATCTACTAAGATCCAAAATAACAAGTGCTAAATTGCATGTGTAAACAAAAAAGTTGCACGTGCCATTAGTGGCCGTGTTGTGGGTGATCTACTATGGCTGCGTGCGCAATTGATAACAGGCGCAAAAGTGGTGCGGACCACCCTCTTTTAAATGAGGATTCTGCGTGTGCCACTAGCTATCACCATGGAGAGTTTGGGAGAGCAGAGTGGCCGTAAACGAAAAATTAAGTTTGAAGCCATGGACTTTGAGGTGAATAAACACACTTGTCTGTCATTTTGTTGGACAAGGTCGTCACTTTTACCTCGTGCCATATTTTATCCGTCATTTTCAATTTTCTGTAAACATAATCTAAATGACGGCATTCACATAGTTACACAGCTTCATCATCAAGAACCTCTCATGTGCAGAGCAGTCTTACAGTTACGCACACACAGACTGCACGGGTACTCTTGCCTTTTTCCGCGTTGACAGCATCACACGCTCCACGCACTGACAGCTCCTAAACCAGCTGTCAGTGCGCGGAGAGTGTGATGCAGTCAGCTCTGAGTTACAAACGGACTGATCTTGTTTATTAAGGGGATCATTTTTTACATAGGTTAAATGAACTCCACGATGTAGAGCGCAAAACAGAGAGGGTTTACTTTACGCGTGTCTGCATGAGTTTGATGGCACACTGGATTGTCCCTCTTTTTCCAGTCCTTCATAATGACAGACAGCCTCCAAATCTTTCCATCATTAATCAAAAAATTCAGTCAATGATGGAAAATTTTCGGTAAATGCAACACCTGTTTCTCACCACAATGACCGCAGCCCTGTGTGTGTGACGCTGAGCCTGTTTTGCACCTGCCTTTTAAACGTGCTAAATTTAGACGCAAAAACACATTTGTGCTTTTTGCTTGACTGCAATCAGTTGCGGGTTTGATACATCACATTGCAGGTGCTAAATATTTACATTTGCATCTCCTCCTCCCAGTATTTTGTGCGTTCTCTGCATGTATGATCATCTGCATGTATTCTGCATATTCATCAAGGCAAACACGCACTCGGTTAGTAGATCAGCTCTGCGCACACTATCAAGTTTGCATATGTTTTAATACACGCAAACCTTTAGTAGATCAGGCCCTAAGTGTTTTCTTTCAAGACTAGTTCGCTCCTCTTGCTCAAATACTCATGAGGGGAGTTAAAATGCTGGGACTATATTATGTATCAATAAGTAGGCTTTTATGATCAAAACAACCTGTAAATTATTTATAACAAACTGATTGGGAGAGGTGTTGGATGGAAATCACAGCCACCAAGGATGTTACAGGGGAGCTAGCCACTGGCCGCATGTAGCCTTTTGATGTTGTCCACCATGTTTGTTTACATTGAAGTGACGTGATCGCTCAAGATAATAACCTGTGAGAGTAGAGGCTCTGCCTTCTTAGTAAATGCCTTGGTTGGTTTGTGGTGTCCTATGTCTCTCTTTTTGTGGCACACCATACACTACAGGAACAAAACTAACAAATCTGACATTATCTGTCTTCATGTGTAGACTCTCTCACTGTCTTTATGTGTGTACCCGGCCTAAGCCACTGTGATTGTGTCAAAATTTAGAAATGTACCCGCAGTGAAAGCACACTGTGCCTGTATTAAAACAGTGCTGTCTGAATAAATGTGGCTGATTACAGCAGGTCCACAGTGTACATTGGGATTGGCATTCATAACATATATTTGTTCTTTCAAATGATATATTTTGGTAGAATCTATCTATTGTTTAAAGCAATCAATCAATCAATCAATCTTTATTTCTATGGCACTTTTCATACACTGGGCAGCACAAAGTGCCTCACAGACAAAAAAAAACAACAAAGCGAAACAGAAAAACCAGACCCTCCCTGCCCCACATAGATGCATACATAAATAAATACATACATTCACATGCACACTCACACTTACGCACACAAGCTGTCACTAAAGAGACATGGCTGGGCACCGAGACCTGAGGCGAGGAAGAGATATACCACATCACAACATATGATACAAATATCCATAAATTATGTCTATATTTGAATACAAAGACTGACTTTTGAAGGTATGCAATGACAACAAAAATCAGAATCAAAAATGTTGTGTTTCAGTCATCCTGTTCTGACTGCACCTGCACATGTTCAGTATAATGACACACCCTGCTGTTTATTTATCAGCTCCTCACTGGTAATATAGGCACTTTAGTGGCAGTAAATTGAACAAAGCCCAGATATTGATTAAAATTCCATGTGAATCCAGAAAACTGATGAGCTGCTAATGCACGAGGAGCTCTGGCTGCAGGTAGAGACAGCTCACCTCTCTGGCCAGCAGCCAGCTCTCATCCACGCTGCAGCCACAGAAAATCTAATACAGATGACTTCATCATTTTTGCCTAGTGACCTTTCTGGCATCCTTTCCTACTCCACTCCTCCCTCTCCTCCTCCCCCTCCTTTTACAACCTTCCCACAGTCTCTGCGGCTCTTTAAATGCCCACCCTGCCAGCGTCTCTGGTTGTATTTCTCTCTCACCTTGCCTCCCCTTCCACACCTCTCCCCCTCCCCCACACTCCCTCCCCCCTCCCCAAGGGCATTATTCATATCGAGGTTGAACACAGCTTCAAGGTTAAGTGCCAGCGAGCGCACTACTGAAAAGTCTGCTGAGTTGCGCCCGGCGTCGCCTCTGTCACTGCTCTCATTTGGCAGCCGCACTGATCACATCTCATCCCAAAACCAATGGGTCCTTGGCTGCCGCCGCCGCTGCTGCAGGAAAGCGTTAGCACAAGGCAATCAATAGGTTTCAATATGGCCCTGCTGGCAACTGTGAATGAAACTCAATTTTATTTTGCAAGATTGTGCATTTATTAGATGAACAGATATTGATGGCAGAATTGGCAGGCTGCTCCTCTCCAATACACACACACAAGGGGGATTTGGTTTAACGGCAAAGGCTGTAATTCAGTGTTTTTATAAGGACATTACCACTGTCCTGGATCCAGGGGGTGAAGAGAAGGCTGTTTTCTCTTGGTTTGATTACTCTAAAACTATTGATGGATCACACAGGTTCCTTCCATCGGCTTACAGTCATGGCTCTCTCTATTAGCCAGATAGTCTGCGCCTAATATTATATCACAGCCTGTGGACAAGAGAGAAGTTAAAATTAAAAGCTTAATTTAATCAGAGAATTTGAAGCAATACCGACACACATGGGGAACCAAATGTGATGGATAAACTAGTTAAACTGACCAAAATGGCAAAGCAAAGGTTGAGATAGTTAGTAAGTTTCAACTGGCATAAAATGAGTTCTAAAATCTGCAATCTGAATTTCAATCAAAACAAAAACAAAGACAAGTAAAGACTCGCTGTACCACAAACTCCATTTCTTACATCCTAATTTGAAATGAGGTCATAATTTTAAAAAAGCTGCTCTCTGTGAGATTTATTGACTGAAATGTGAACTAAATGTTCACAATTAATGTTTCCTATCGATGGTCCACTAAGTGGCCTCAAATGTTACACTAGTTTAAACCAAGAAACCACTGTTGAAAAGTAAAGAGTAAACAGGAATAATCTGTTCCTTGAGTGTCCACTTGAGGCTGTTTCAACTGAAACAAACATGTTTACAGACTGATTTGAGTGAACATTTTGGTTACAACAGCTATATGGAGTTTGCATGTTCTCCCTACAGACCAATGGCACACAAAGGCAAATCCAGATTTTCAATTTGCCTTAGGTCTGAGTATCTTTGTGACTGGTTACCTGTGCTGTCTTTATTTCCTCATACTGCACAGGAAGGAATGAAAATTCAATAGTTTTGATCTAATAAGATTTAAATATGCAAAATTAAGGGCACTGCTAATACTGTAAGGACACTACAGTTGTCTGTTAGGAATCCAAAGTCCCACATAAGCATAACCTCTTGGCCTGTCATTTGGATAACAAAGAGTTAATCTAAAACAGGGATTTTAAAGGGATAGTTCAGTATTTTTGAAGTTGGATTTTATCAGGTACTTGACTATATTTGGTGACACGTATGAAAGGGCTCCCAGCATCGCTGCAACCTTAATGAGATCAGGCTGAGACCACCAGAGAGGTACACTGTTGTAAATGGGTACAGTTATTTTTGTGTAATTGTGTTAATTTAACGTAAAAGCGAGCCAAGAAACTATGCTGGATCGAATGTATGAGTGAGTGCTTTATTTTTCCTCAATATGAGTCAATATGAGTGATAAATGATGATGACGTTCCTTTTAATGTCGATGCACAGGCTTACCATTACTGGGCTTTACTTTTTAACTGCAATCCTACACCCATGAACCTTCCTGATAAAGCACTCTAAAATTATTTGCCATACCATAAATTTTACATAACATAGATTCTCGTTCTCCTTAAAGGTGCAGCGCTGCTTTCAGCCACTTTACTGACTGTTGTCAAGCACCTGATCCAACCCAACTTCAAAAATACTGAACTATCCCTTTAATAAGGCAGCCCCTGCATACTAAACTCAAGAGCCCCCCTTGTGAAGCCTATGGTCTGATGTCCTATTACTCTCATGCTTGGTTTAATATTTTCTATGGTCAATGCAAAGCACACAGCTGTACAAGTGCCAACACACCCTCTGGCAGGAGAGAGGTGGGATGAGAAGGACCTTGTTTGCATTGAAAGAGACACACATCAAGACAGAGGGTTTGGAGAAAGCTGCTTAGAGCTGCTTTAATGGATTAAAAACTACCTTTAGTATTCGACCAAAGACAATAGAGGACTGTGTTAAAAAGCTGAAAATGGGCTTGATAGGCTTCCTTTACATGTGTGGTCTGACTTCAGGTTAAGTATGGATTATTGTTTGGTACAAAATCCCAATTTGTGCATTAATATTAAACCTGATTCACACAGCCTTTTTTTTTTTAAATCTGTTTTAAAGTTCAAGATTGCTCTTCTGTGACTCATAGTTACAACCACTATGTGTGCAAATGTGTGTGTGTATGCACCTCAATCAGGGGGTTAATTGAATTACAAGGGATCAGGTGTGTTTTGCCTCTTCACTATTTGATTTGGACCACTTCACTGGCTGAGTAATCAATCTTACAAACACACACATATGCTGAACATACTCAAGGTGAGCAATCAGTACTCCTGTAGGAGAAGCACTTTCCTGTCCACTATATCCTTCTCTATGCCCCTTTTTTCACAGACACACACACATTGTTTAGATGAGTGCATCACTCTTCCTCTCTTCTGGACGTCCCCCTAAAAACACACTCAGATGAATTTGTTGAAACGGCCACCAGAGCAGCCTACAACTACCCCTGCCCTCCTTTACTAACCTCTTTATCTCCTCTAATTTCCTCTCTTGCTCTCTCTCACACACACACACACACACACTGTCCTCTGCAGTCCCAGGGATAAGGCCGGGTGGCTTCAAGGTGTTAGGGAGCAAATCATCTGTTTACTGGCCCCACTGCGCTATAGGTGTAAGGCTTTACTTACAGGTCCTGAGGCTGATGTCCACTTTGGAGAGGAAGCTGTGCTGAGATTTAGTGGGATCATTAGTGGGAGAGCAGAAGCCGCTGGAGCATTATAAGAACCTCTGACGAAGTGAAGCCAGGCATTACTTTATACATTGAAAATAAATGGAGCAAAATATTAAAGCCCCTGGAAACCTTAAATGCACAATAGCCCCCTAACAATGCAGTGGTTTAATAGGAAGTATCTTGGAAGTAACCTAATAGAAGTTAGTTTGTTTCTCAACTGAGATATTTTAATTCTGTAAACTTTCTGACATCACATAAGGGTTGAATAACTTAATTCATTCTTTGAACAAATGACAGTAAAAGGCACTGGGGTAACTATTCAGTCATTTAAAGTCAGACATAAGCCGTTAGCTCTGTTCTTCGGGCTTGAACCCACAACCTTCCGATTACTGGTAGAGCACACTACCAGACCAATACACCTATGCTATCACATTATTGAAACTGGCATTGATGAACCTACAGGACAAACATTGTACTTGCAATTATTATGATTGATAAATCAGTGATTAGATTTAGGTTGTAAAACAAATTAGACTATAAAGTTTGGGGATGCAAATCTAGTTTTTGTTTTTCCAGAGTCCCTAAAACTGAAGATATACTTGCTGTTCACTATAGGGATGCATGATAGCTGCTTGGCTGAGCCCTTCCAGAATGAACACAACACAGACGTGAGATTTCACACGCGCATGTATTGGGGCACACATCCAAAGAACAAAGGCTTTCAGCCTCGATGCATCTCTAGAGGCCTGCATTTGAGTTAGCAGGAGGGAAATTCAAAGGAATTCAGGCAGAGAGGGACTCAGGCCCTGTCCACACGGAGACAAAAACGCTTTCATATTGAAAACATTCTCAGTAAAGACGGCATTGTTTCAGTAAATGTGTCCATACGAAAACACTAAAAATTATGTAGCATATATGCCAGGCCTATAAGTGGCGCTGTAACGCTGGTGCAGACATACAGCAAAGCCAGGAAAGAAGACATATGCATACATCATGAGAGGTGTCAACAAACACTGGCATATATGTCCATGTCCTCTTGTTGCTCATGGTGATTGGGTACCCGAAATGCCATATCCATGTTTTAAGTTTCAAGTCGTATAAATGCCTATACAACATAAAAGTTCTACACCTGAATTTGTCTCCATGTGGACGGCCCCTCAGAATCCCAGCAGTCACTGCAGCCTTTTCACAATAAGTGTGAAACCACTTCTTCCAAGCAACTTCGTCCAAGTTACTCCAGCAACACATGTCACCAAGAAAGGGCATCTTCTTCTTGCACTATCCTTCCTGGCTCGAAAGTGTAGGCACACAGCCAGCCACAGAGAACCTGGTGGCAAAGGGCACACCACCACTGGAGGACCAGACCATGACCACCACCAGAGACTACCCCTGCTGCTGGACCCAACTGCCTGAGCCCAACAGAGGAGGCTCCACATCTGGACCCAGCTACTTCTCCTCCACATCCACTGTGACAAGTAAGAGCTTGTCTGGGCAGAGATAGTGCTAGGAGAAGTGTTTTATAAGTCTGATCAATGAAAAACAAAGTTAGGCGCTGAGCCTTTCTTATTGTGTTGTGTGGGTCTTTGTTGTTTTATGGATCACACCTCCCCCTCGTACCATGTTGTTATCTAACCTAATGACAGGCCACATGTTTAGTCACATGACACCATTTTTGTTTTGTTCCCATTGTCTTTCCTGAGACTCACACAAACATGCACCCACACACACACGTTGTTTCGTTTGTTTGCTTTGTAAATACTTGTCTGCTTGTAGTCTAGTTGTAAAAGTTATCTGTTTGATTGAGTGTCATTGATTTAAACTGAAGCTACTTCATTAAATAAATTCAATTGTATTTTAAAGAGAAGTTGTTTGTGATTGTTGAACATATTCACTGTGATAAGAGCTGGTTGTGAGGGTCAGGCCTTTTTATTAAATACTAGCTATTGCTAGTAAGAACAATTCTGATAATTGATAACCATTTTATGAGACTGATCTTATTGACATATTTGGTTAACATTGTCTATTTCCAGGCTGGTGCCCGGAGACGACCAATTTTGGGCCATACCTTTATTTACAAATACTAACATTTATAATAAAAAATAATAATATTTAATAATTAACCAAATATTTTGCATTAAAACCCACCATATGACATGTGGCAGAAAAGATGTGACAGGAACAACACTGACAGAAAGTTTCAAAGGCTGATACTGTATATCGAGTTCAAAATCCAAATCTGAAACACGTTTTTTTTTAGACAGAAAAAATTTTGTATTTCTAGCTGGTGACAAATAAATTCTGTTTTAGAAGTCAGGTATAACTAATGGAATGTTTTTTACGCCAGTGACCATGTAATTTAGAGACTTTCAGTTGACTTTATTGGTGTCTGTGCCTGTAATAGTTCAGTTCTTCATTGAATACACATGACTGTATGACTAATATTTTAACATTATGATAAAAACAAGAGTCACAATGAGGCATGTAAGAGGATACTCTCCCTTTACTCTGATGCTGCACATAGGACATCCATTGTCAGCTGAAAATCACCAGTTAAAATCCTCTCTCTTTCAATCAATACACCATGACAGTTACAGACACTGCCTGGCCAAAAAAAAAGTCGCCACCTGGATTTAACTAAGCAAATAGGTACAAGACTCCTATTGGATAATTACTGCATGGGCGATTGTCTTCCAGTTGGCAACAAGTTATTTAACCCCCAGCTGATGCAATGAGTAGCTTCTCATTTCTTAAACATCCACGTCAAAGACACATCCTGTGGTTGTGGAAAGATGTTAGTCTGTTTAAGAAGGGCATGCCAAATCATTGGCATGCATCAAGCAGAGAAAACATCTAAGGAGATGGCAGAAACTACTAAAATTGGGTTAAGAAATGTGGTCAGAAAAAAATCCTGAATGATCGTGATCGGCAATCATTTAAACGTTTGGCCAAATCAAATCAAAGAAAAACAACAGTAGAACTCAGGGGTATGTTTAACAGTGAAAGTAAGAGCATTTCCACACACACAATGTGAAGGGAACTCAAGGGATTTGGACTGAACAGCTGTGTAGCCTTAAGAAAACCATTAATCAGTAAGGCTAACTGGAAAAAAAAAGGCTTCAGTTTGCTAGGGAGCATAAAGATTGGACTCCGGAGGACTGGAAGAAGGTCATGTGGTCTGATTGAGTCCAGATTTACCCTGTTCCAGAGTGATGGGTGCATCAGGGTAAGAAGAGAGGCAGGTGAAGTGATGCACCCATCATGCCTAGTGCCTACTGTACAAGCCTGTGGGGGCAGTGCTATGATCTGGGGTTGCTGCAGTTGGTCAGGTCAAGGTTCAGCAACATTATGTGCCCAAAGAATGAGGTCAGCTGACTACCTGAGTACACTGAATGACCAGGTTATTCCATCAATGGAATTTTTCTTCCCTAATGGCACGGGCATATTCCAAGATGACAATGCCTAGATTCATTGGGCTCAAATTGTGAAAGAGTGGTTCAGGGAGCATGAAACATCATTTTCACACATGGATTGGCCACCACAGAGTCCAGACCTTAACCCCATTGAGAGTCTTTGGGATGTGCTGGAGTAGGCTTTGTGCAGTTTTTTTTTTTGTTTGTTTGTTTTTTTGGTGACTTTTTTTTGGCCAGGCAGTGTAGTTGCATGGAATAAAATGCTGTCAAGGGGGGCAGATGGTGCAAATAATATGTTCTGTACTTCAATCATCAGCAACCCTTAGCTCATCAGATGATGACACTTGTTACTGCAGTTTGTTTTGTTAGCTTTATCCCAGAACAAACAAAAAAGTGGTTACTGCCAAGGTTCTACAAGAGAAAGATAACATATTGTCAAGTTTATTTTCAAGGGCGCTAATGGCTTTGATGATTTGCCATAGGTCAATGGCATGTGGACAAATTGAGTTTAGCCCAAATTATCAAACAAGGATTCCTGCTGTGACGCCTGTTAGTCAACTACAGCACAGTAAATAATAGACTACGGTGCTGAAAAATAACAATTATATCAAATTAAATCAAACTGAATTTAAATAAACCACATTAAATTAACTTAAATTATACCCAATTAAATTTGATTAAATACAAGAGATTGGTGTGCTTGGAAATATAGGTTTGGTTGCGATGAATTTTCCCTTCTTTGTTGTATGAGAAAGATAAGGCTGAGCTTTCCTCCCACATTTATACCAGGCATCCCTGGATGCAGTAAATGCTAAAACTGAAGAACTGTGTAATTTGATATAGATCTGGACTTAAATGAAAAATGGACCTCAGCATGTATTCTGCTGCTCTGGTTTTTACATTGCTGGTCAACCACTATTGGGCGAGGTTGCTATGTGAAGTGTTGATCGGTATCAACTTATCAGATGTACATTTTCTCACTAGTTGAAAACAACTCCCAAAAGGAATTTTTTTAATCAATTACCTTATCAATTTCTTCACTGACGATTAAGTGGTAAGAATTGTGGCTTCATTAGCATCAAAAAGATGCTTACTTGTACAACTTTCATAGAGTGAAAGCACCAGCAACTTGTAGGAGGATTTATCTATGCAGAACAGCATTGAATCAGGAGTGTCATGTGTTTGATATTGTTGCCACGGAAAATTTACAGACCAACTTTTGCACTCACAGAAAATCAGCAAGATCTGATAAGGGAATTGTTAAAGAATCAGAGCGATAAGCAGAATTGTAAATAGCAGTCATATCAATAAAATCGTACAAATCCCCATCCGTATTTCTTACATATTTAACCAGCACTAATGCAGTAGTCACAGCTGCAAACACTCAAGCGTCTTGATACATCAACATTGTGTCTGGATGGGATGGGATCAAACCCTGAACCTTTCTGTTAACTCTGATCCACCAACTCTACCAGTGATCCATCATCAGCTCAAGGCATAATTCTTCCCATGATTCAGTAACAGTGAAATTAATTTCAGATGTCAGGGCTTGTTTGTCCTCTTCCATTTTTACTTCAGCAACTCAAAGACAGAGGTTTTAATAACACTCCAGAAGTTGTCGGTGGCTGCATGAAGAGAAAAGCACTGGCATTTAAGACATTAATTGATCATGATTTCACTCCCTTCTCACAGTGTCCAGGAAATAAGTCAAAATAGCAAAATGAGCTTTATTTAAAAAAAAGAAAAAAAAAACTTGTCTAGTCTGCAAAGTGTAATTTTGCTAGTAATTTTATCAATACTTTAGACTTCTAACTTTGACATCAGAAATCCATTTTCAAAGGCTTTTTTAAGAAATACATACACACACGTAGCTCTTTTATCATGGAGCATGTATTAAATTAAACAAACTTTGCTTTTGGCACAGTTTGCACGCATAGTAACATGCTGAGCAATGGACACATTACAAGCCTCTTATATGTGATCTTCTCTGCAGGTTACTATAACTATTTTTTCACATCTTGACTTGTGATATCAAAGAAGTTCTGCCTGCAGCGTGAAGACCTGCTAAAAAAAAAATACTCTTGCTGTGTAATTTCACCTGAGCAGAAATGTTGCCAACTTGCTTTTTTGATGTGTAAATTTCTCCGCTTGGCACCCTCTAAGGCTCCACTGTTACCCAGCAGCCATCTGTCTTTGGCCAGGATGTGCGCGGCGGATCAATTTTATCTAGGCTGATATTGGACACTGAGGGCAGCCTTGAGACCAACATGCCTCTCCGATGTGATGCTCAAACGAAGGCTACATAGTCAGCTGAGGACACAAAGACTGAGTTATTACTTTCATATGTGGGAGGAGGATGAAGAGGAGGAGGAGGAAGTGAAGGTGGAAATGAGTTACAGACTTGAACTCTCCTCCTGTCCCTGCTCATTTTCATCTCCAAATTACCTACCCTGGCCTCGGCAAGCAATAACTGTAAATCACAGCATGGGAAGGGAATGATTTTGCCATTTCCAAAGGGTGCAGAAGCCACGGTGGTGAATAACAAGATATGGGATCAAAGAGAACCCAAAGACTAATTAGAAAGCATCGATAATGAGTCATGTGGGTCTTGGGTTCATGGCCACCCGTTCAGAGGTTAATAGATGAAGGGAAACTAGCCCTACTGACATCCCATTGACACTGATGCTCAGTGTCTCTGAATAAACGATGAGACTGCTTAGTCATACGCCATCTCTTTGACAAAGTGGAAACCGATGATGTGAATTACAAGGGAATTTTATTTCAAGATGGGTTCAGTCAGTTAGCAGCCCCCGTCTGAGGCCGAGGGTTGTTTTTCCAAGACATCAAACCCAATATTCCTTGTCAAGAGCTGTTGTCATAGAGACTCACTGACTGGCAGAGAGGAGCACTCGCTCTCATTGGACGTGGTTAACATCTCATGACTGAGTGAACGAGGCAGTGTGACAGCAGAGACTTATGGATTGGTTCATTATATTCTGCCGCAGACGTTTCCTGGCACCTGAAATAGCTCATCAGCTGAGCTTTTATTTTGTCAGGGAGCACATTTTTCTGACTGGAGAGCATTCTCTCAGGTTATCCAGCTGTCAGGGAGAAGCAACTTATCAACCTAATGTGATTATCTTTGTGTTATGTGTTACTCAAGATCTGTTCAGGAGTTTGCTTATCAGCCAGGGAATCATAATATATCAGATTTCACGTATGAGAGCACTCCAGAGTCATGCTTTCTTTCACAATACTTAGAAAGTTTCACAAGGCACAGAAGAACTATCATCTATCTTCTCATTAAGGATATTAAAAAAGATACATCATTGAAGGGATAGTATGTGATTTTCTAAAGTAATTTTTGCATCTTGTCTCCTGCACTACAAAACTGATGTCTTTGAAAAAATATGGAGACCATTTCTTGATTATATCAATGTAAACATTTCTGCTATAATGACAAGAGCATTTATGTGAAGGGGGAGAGGACAGGAGGAGAGGGAGAGGAGTAGCTCCCACAACTTTTTTACCCTATACTGTTTAATATACCTCTCACGCTTATTTGGAACTGGGTTTTTTTTGTATTTTATTCCTAGCTTGTTACTGTATTGTATTGTTTTGTTTTGTCTTGTCTTATGTAAGTTTGTTAAAATTTAAAAAAAAAAAAAAAGTATTTTTTGCTCGAGGCCTATGGTACTAGTAAATATAATTGACAGTAAAGAAAGTGACCATCTCCCCCTGCTGTAGGATGACAGCTAAGCATGTATGCTAGGCAATGCACATCAGTGAGAGGTGCCACCAGGGGCACTGGAGTTCACCCACTTTTAGAGTAAAACTACATAAAACTACATTGGCTAAACTAGTTGCAACAGTAAGATTCTTAACACTTTTTTTCATGATACAACACATGGTTTAGGCAGCCACACACTGCCCTGCACTCATCAGCATTTCTGGTTGTCGATCTCCACAAATAGCAACATGCCATTAGTCACGTTAGTCATGGGTACAAGAGTGTATCTGTGTACAGAGGAGATGAACTTTTGCAGATGGAGTTATGGGTAGAGAGAGGCACTGGAAAGACTGTTGTAGAAACTGAGGAGCAGGACAGATCACAAGTTACCTGTTGGTGCAGATGCCTGTGCCCACAAACCCAGAAGCCCATCACTGTCATGAGTGGGACTTGGTAGCAGCGCCTCCCCTGTACCTCTCTGGTCCTGATGGGTAAAATAGGCATTGCAAACATATATTCTGTCATTGCAGAAGAGGGAATCCTGGTGTCCATGCTCAAAATGGACAAAATGACTTAAAATGTTGGCGAAGGCCCAAGCCAAGTGATGGAAACCGGTGCTGTAACAGTTTGTTTTGCTCATTTTTACATGCCAAAATAAACAGGAGTGACCCATCATCAACATAATTAAGAGAGTTTGATTTATTACAGTTTGTGCTCAAGTGACAGCTAACTGATCCCACTGCAGCACACTGCCCTGAACAGCTGATGATCGCAGAGCAGCACGTGGCTGGTGGAAGGATGCGTAGCCCATATTTTTAGTTTCAAACACAGGGGCTTTGTCAAGAAAAAGTGAAACTCTGTGAAGCACTCTGTCATGTCTAATCAAGCCTACATAGTTTTTTTTGTCAAGTTTTACCCTTGAAATAGGGTAACATCAGGGCTTTGGGTGGCACCATTGACTGCTGACTACTGTATAGCATCTGTACCCAGCTATCCTTCCCTCGGGGGGAGAGATTGTTAGATGCTTTACTGTCAGTTATATTTACTAGTGCTATGCGCCTCGAGCAACCCCACTTCAGAAACCTGAACTATCCCTTTAAATTATCTCTTTGATTGTACTGAAAAAAACTAGCTTTAAAACAGTTCTACAATCAGATCTTTTATCCCAGGATTGTAAAAATGAAAGGCAGGGGGAGGATGGAAACTGAGTCTCTACCTGTTGTTGTGCAGCTGTAGAAAGTAGCTTTGGCAGAAAAAGAGAGAAATAGAAAGGGAATGGGTTCTTAGGGCAGTTGTGCAAAAGGTGCCTCACAGGGGTCTAAACAAAGGGAGGGAACACTTGCAACTTCTCTAAACATCTGATAGACAGACACCTCTGCTTCAAATTAAAACAGTAATGTTGTGTTTGTATAATTTGCAGTTTATGTTAGAACACAATGAACAATCTGATGTTATATGTATGCAAATTAACTTCAAACATCTCTCCAAAGTTAGCCATTATTGTTCAATTGTTTCTCCTTAGTGGATGGCGAATGTTGTTGCTGAACATTAACTTAAGCATTGTTCAATTACATCATCTGCATTATTGAAAACAGAAGTGATTCAAAAGCACAAACCTCATTCCTGGCATTTTTCTTAGCCAAGTTATTATCTCACAAACTTAACAAATACTTTGAAAAATTCCAGATCCAGATTACCTCCAAAATGTAATGAATTCTTCCTCTGCCATGATCACAATTCCCTGAAAATGTCATCAAAATCTTTTAGCTCATTACTTTTTTGAGTTATCTTGTTCAAAACCTAACTAACTAACAAACGCTGGCAAAAACATAACCCCACTAGTGAAGGTAAAACATTTTTTAAAATGATTATTGACAAGCCCTAGTTTCTATTGGGCATATAAGACCTCCACATTAAACCTACAAAGCTTTCTGTTTTAAGCATTTCAGTATCAGTCAGCCTCTTTGGGGCTTTTATGTCAACCAAGTTATACTGCAAAATGAAAGCCTTGCACTATGGTAACTCAAGGCTTTCCACTTTAATGTCATTTAACCGACGTGAAACTGACAATACCAGGTTGCAAACCTCACCCAGACGATGACTGCCTGAAGTAAATCTGCTCATTTGTGCTTCAGTAACTTCATTCTGTTCTTTCAACATCACTGTACAAAGCCCATTGTGTTGCACTTGTTGTGCTGCAGCATGCTTTATAAGATTAATTAGTTTGCTGCTTGAGTTTCAGAGGTTTAGACTGCAATTATAAGGCTTATGAATGTAATGAGTGTACAACAAAATAATGCTCAAAATGCCATTATTACCAAACTTGTAAGTGTTATACATCTGGTTTAAGGAGCTCTGTATTATTTTGTCTAATGACTTGTGATAATGACTATTGGCCCTATTTTCTACAACAGATGTGGACTGCTGTTTATTAGCATATTTCATTTTCCCTTCAGGCTGCGTTTGAAGCTCGAGAAATTGCCAACCAAAATGTAATTTCACTGGGAATTATGCCTGTGAACAAACAGTCCTAAATAGAAGCAGAACGCAGATGACAGGGAGATTATTTGTGACGATTTATGCTGCTGAGTTTTCGTTTTCAACTCTTTATGTGTTTTTTTAATTGGATGCAGGGTTTATGAGGGCTGGTTTTTGCAAGCACCTGGGTTGTGTTTTTTCAGCTATTTTATTCACCTGCACAAAGTACATTTGAGAAATTATTTTTGCTTCGCCTCTTTAGGACTGACACAGTGCTGACCCTGGTACATAGTATTTGCTGAGGGCCAATAAAAACTGCTGCTGCTCTATTACTTTCCTGTTCATGAAATCAGAGCTTAAAAATTGACTTTTATTTCCTTACAAAGCAGGTTGAAAAAATGTCCATATGGTAGTGAATTATGTCAATAACTATGTCTTTGTAGAACTGTTAGGTCTATTTTATGCTATAGATTCCATTTAGATGATTTTTGTAGTTATGTCCTAGAGTTGGGCAATAAGATCTACAATTCTTATCAGGTATAATATTTGAAGTGTGTGGTAGCAGTATCAAATAAGTAATATGATCCTGTCTCTCCTTACACAAACCTGTGGTGACACTCAACTTTTTATTGGATATAAATCAGCTCTCAATACATTTTAGATTTAATTTGAATCTTTGTGGTTTAAAGGATAAGTTTGGTTTCTACAGCTTTTACATAGTTTATAGAATGAAGTAGAACAATATACTCACCCAGAAGGCTTTCCTGATCCAAACAGTGCTTCGGGAGATATTTAGATCCAAAATCGAGCGGCGGACATCCGTAAAATGGTAGCAGACGGGGCATGTACAGCCGCTCCTTAAACTGCATTAATCGTTCAAAAACTCATAAGTTTCACCAACATTTCATCATGGTCCGCTCGCGCTACTCCTCCACGACAGTCCGGTGTCACTCCATCCATGTTTTTGTGACTGTGCTGACCTCTGAACTGAAAAGTTTCTTTCCGGTTGCGCGCATGCGCAGTACGGCTCATTGTTTCAGCGGCGCACGGTGGCTACACAATAACTTTCTTCTTCCAGTTTTGTGCAAAATGGACAAATATCTATCAGATGAAGATGTTGTGGACGAGAACTTTGAATATGATGGGTGTCCTTACAGTTTCGAGCCAGAGTATACAGATGAGGAGCTCATCGAAAGGAGGACACGGAGGCAAGAAACTTTTCAGTTCAGAGGTCAGCACAGTCACAAAAACATGGATGGAGTGACACCGGACTGTCGTGGAGGAGTAGCGCGAGCGGACCATGATGAAATGTTGGTGAAACTAATGAGTTTTTGGACGATTAATGCAGTTTTAGGAGCGGCGCTATACATGCCCTGTCTGCTACCAGTTATACGGATGTCCGCCACTCGATTTTGGATCTAAATATCTCCCGAAGCACTGTTTGGATCAGGAAAGCCTTCTGGGTGAGTATATTGTTCTACTTCATTCTATAAACTATGTGAAAGCTGTAGAAACCGAACTTATCCTTTAAGTTTGCTGTTGCTCTTTTGATGTTGTGTTAATCTGCCCATGAAAAGTGTCGATTTCTTAATAAAAGCTGTTAATAAATGAGGGTGATCAAAAAACATAACAACTGGGAACTTTGGTTGTGAAGAACTTGTCAGACACAAAAAGGTTTTTGGTTTTATTTAACTAAGCTGTAAATAAAAATGCAAACTGAGTTGAGCTGATAAGTCTAACGTTCATATATCACTTTAAAAAGTCTAAAACTGGTTGTTATTTAACACAGAATTACCCAATCTGCAAGCCAGAAAATGAGGTTGGCTTGCAGAGCTAAGTGTGGCTAATATTAGCATTACAAGCACCACAAGCCCCTGATCTTCCTTGTTGGTTAATATGTACCTGCCTGTGCTGGATTTGGTTGCATATATCTCCAATCAGTTGGTAACAAACAAATACATACCTGACACAGCTTAAGTACAATGTTATATCCGTGTTCATCCCATAGCTTTCCTTTATCATTCATTTCTTTCCTTTAATGTGTTTTGTTCACTCTGGGGTTAATGAAAGGTATTTGGGCAGCAAGGCTGTGGCCACTGAAAGGAGCCAAGAGGCCAGTAGTTTCCAGCCACTGCTTTACAGCCTTGACTGGGTGCTTGAACAGGATTAACTGCTTATATTGATGCAGAAAAATAAGAATTTCTCTTATCCACTTAAAAATTTGTCATCGGATTTTCACTGTTTAGCCGACTAACCATGTGCATGCTTTGCATTAATAGTGCATCATGGTTTGACAACAGCTTTAATCAGTTGTTTGAATCACTGTCAAGGATGTGCAAATTGCCTAATGTGAGACACTTAAAACAAAGATCCATTCTAGCACATAACCTGAAGCCAGAGAATCAGACAGACCAGCAGAGAAGCTCTGAAAATTAAGCACTCTACCTTTGTGTTTAATTTGCAGGTATAAAACTTGCAGTTTAGAGAACCCAAAATTGAATAATTGCAGTGCAGTCAGCACTTTTACTTTAAACACTGACTTAGCTCAGGCACAAGGAGGAGGAAGTGGCATTTTGTCAATTAGCATGTAGCTCTGGATGTTTAAGCATGCAGGAGACCAGGGACTCTATTTGAGCAGCTGTTTCTCACACATCACTGTTAAATTCATATTTTGCATTAACATGCCACCATGGTGAGGAGGTAGACCTGTTGATGGCATCCATTTAGCCTCACATTGACACTATGACCAAATCAATGTGTTTGAATCAATTTTGTGGCAGAAGTTATAGAGTGACAGCACTGATACTGATTCACTATTGTGTCCTTATCTAGGGGCAAAATTAAGGAGGTTGAATTATGCTTTTTGAGTTTTATATGCCCTGTGTTGTGTTTTACATGCCCTTGTGTGTAGAGTACTTCAATGCACAACACAAAAAGTCTCTCCTTCTGTAAACAACTGCAGTAGCTGTCTTACATGGCATGCATGCCAACACCTCAAGCCCAGGACAGACCTACCAGTGTGACATCATACCATTGTTTCATCAGCAGTTCAAGCCCATTCTACATAAAGCACAGACCAGAATGAATTCAGAGTTGGTAAAAACAAAGCTAGGCAGCACTGAACAGACTAACTACAACAGAGGATACCAGTCAGCCAATCAAAACAGACTGGGCCCATGTGATGAGGGGAGATTCAAAGTGGCAGAAACTCCAACAGAGCATCTCACAGACAGAGGGAGAGAGATTAGAGGGGGATCGGGGGTACTCAGTATGTCAAAACTAGAAATTTTAGTGACTGTAAGGCAGTCTGATTTATTTTTTAAGATTTTTTTGGGACTTTAATGCTTTTACTTGAAAGAGAGTACAGAATATAGTTGAATGCCAAGAAAAGAAAATAGTGAGTACATGCAGGAAAGAGGCCACAGAATGGATTCAAATCCAAGCCACCCATGTCATGCCATGTCATCCATCATAGATTTAAACCACCTGGCAGACATGTTTTTTGGCCAATCCCACCATGACCCTTTCCAACCTGAACAACCAATGACTAAGTGAGTCTCAGTGGAGAACCAGTTACACTGCAGTGTGTCCAAACTCCCACATCCACCAAAGACAGAGGAGCTTTGCACTCGATCAGGGAAGCTTGGGCCACACTGTAACATGACTACATTATACAAGAGCAGTGGAAGTAGTATGTGAGGGGTAACAGAGGCAATAAAGGGCCAGTGTTTAAAAACTGTGGTTCACATATTGAATTATGAATGTGAATGCCTCTTCTGGCTCCAAAATGTTGTGGAAAATGCAGAATGGAACAGCAACCTGACTTCTTTTTCTGCCTGAAGGCCCGCAGAAACATGAAGAAATGATGGAGCTTCACTACATTACTGCCATAATATGTGTAAAAAAGGATCATGTACTGAATTCCCCACCCAGCAGTTGATAAATGATTAGTTAACATTGACAGCCCGATTCACATTACCACAGTTCTCATCTCTGTTATTTAATTCAGAGTAATCATGTTCATCTGCTTTTATTCCCATCTTGAGTTTACTACTTTTCTTACCTTGAATGTCAGCAAGTTTGCTGAGTCTATGCTCTGCTCTGCTGGTCAGATATATTTTTTAACAGAAATCTTTCAATATAGTACATCTTTGTCATTTTTGTTTGAGTAGTTTTCACTAAAAGAAGCTACTTATCCTTCAAGTCAAGTTTTTCTCTTGTCTTGGTGGATAAATTCAAGGACATGTAGATTAAAAATATATCCCCTGCTCAGCCATTAAAGTGCATCTGAAATCTGCACCAGAGGTCTTTCTGACGGTTTATTATTTTGCCCTGTCTTTTTAGCTGTTGATTTTTCCAGCTGAGTGCATGTGGAAGATACACTCAACAAGAGGAACTATGACTAAAAAGAAATAAGTGCACTCCAGCATCCAGCTTGAGTTATTTTTTGGAGAAAAGCAGGAGGCTGCTTAAATGTATATCTTAGAATCGAAGTGTTCTTGTCACAAGGCCACATAGAGAGACAGACAACCATCCAGTCTTGTACTCTTACCTAAGCACAATTTGGAGCACCAATGCATGGGAAGAACATGCAAACTCCACACAGAAAGGCCCTGCCCGACCCGGGGATTGAGCTGGCGACCTCCTTGCGGTCCAAGTGTCTCATATGGATCAGCACCAGAGTAGATTCCTTGACCCTTTATAAACAAGCTCAAGCAGCCTTTCTCAGACTAATTCAATTTGGTGTATGTTTCTCTAACTACAGAGTAACTTCTTTATCCACCAAACTTTTTAATGTATGTGCCTGTAGAGTTGTTTTAACTGTTCAAACTCCCTACTTGAAAAGGACCAATTTGCTACCCCAGGAGACAAACTGGATTCCACTGAAACAATTCTCTCCCTACCTCCTTTCATTTAAAGGATCAGTGATTTCACTTTAAAAGGTTTCCATTAGGGATGCACAATATTACATTTTTGATGATATCCAATATGTCGAAACCTATATATTTTGGTCAAATGTACACGGTAAAATTTACTTCTTCCTTCCACTGTGACAGTTCATTTGGGTTAGAAGCAGATGTGAAACAAGAAAAACATTATTTAAGTCCCCAAAATTAATATGTTCATTTTTTAATTTAGACACTCAGTGAAAATAAGATGAAGCATTACAGTACACTCATATATTCTGTTGATACTTCAGTCGATTCTAGGTATGGCCGAAATTTTTTGGCAGAATTGTGGCACATGCCTCACAGCGAAAAAGTTGCTGGTTCGACTTCCCATTTAGACCGGGGTCCTTCTGTGTGGAGCTTGCATGATCTCCCTGTATCTTTGTGGGTTATCCCAGGGCACCCTGGTTTCCTCCCACAGACCAAAAACATGCTGATTAGGTAAAAGGTGACTCTAAATTGCCCTTAGGTGTATGTGTGAGCATGAGTGATTGCCTGTCTCTTCATGTGGCCCTGTGACTGGCTGGCAACTGGCTCAGGGTGCACCCCACTCCAGCCAGTTGTGACCCTAAATAGGATAAGCAGTACAGATGATGGATGGATGGATGGATGAATGACCTCGTCAAATGTGCACTGGTATTACTATAACCTATAATTATTATAGTTATATATCAGTTATTATTATTATATATCAGTGTCTATGTCGGCCCTTATTTTCCCAATCCATGCATCACTATTGCCAACCATGCAACATGCATTGTGTGTGGCTGCGTGATTTTATACACTATATTGCCAAAAGTATTTGCTCACCTGCCGTGACTTGCATATGAACTTAAGTGCCATCCCATTCCTAACCCATAGGGTTCAATATGATGTCGGTCCACCTTTTGCAGCTATTACGGCTTCAACTCTTCTGGGAAGGCTGTCCACAAGGTTGAGGAGTGTGTTTATAGGAATTTTTGACCATTCTTCCAAAAGCGCATTGGTGAGGTCACACACTGATGTTGGTCGAGAAGGCCTGGCTCTCAGTCTCCACTCTAATTCATCCCAAAGGTGTTCTATCGGGTTCAGGTCAGGACTCTGTGCAGGCCAGTCAAGTTCATCCACACCAGACTCTGTCATCCATGTCTTTATGGACCTTGCTTTGTGCACTGGTGCACAGTCATGTTGGAAGAGGAAGGGGCCAGCTCCAAACTGTTCCCACAAGGTTGGGAGCATGGAATTGTCCAAAATGTTTTGGTATCCTGAAGCATTCAAAGTTCCTTTCACTGGAACTAAGGGGCCAAGCCCAACTCCTGAAAAACAACCCCACACCATAATTCCTCCTCCACCAAACTTCACAGCTGGCACAATGCAGTCAGACAAGTACCGTTCTCCTGGCAACCTCCAAACCCAGACTCATCCATCAGATTGCCAGATGGAAAAGTGTGATTCATCACTCCAGAGAATGCGTCTCCACTGCTCTATAGTCCAGTGGTGGCGTGCTTTACACCACTGCATCCGGTGCTTTGCATTGCACTTGGTGATGTATGGCTTGGATGCAGCTGCTCGGCCATGGAAACCCATTCCATGAAGCTCTCTGCGATACTGTACTTGGGCTAATCTGAAGGCCACATGAAGTTTGGAGTCCTGTAGCAATTGACTGTGCAGGAAGTGGCGACCTCTTTGCACTATGCGCCTCAGCATCTGCTGACCCTCTCCGTCAGTTGACATGGGCCTACCACTTGGATGGCTGAGTTGCTGTTGTTCCCAAACTCTTCCATTTTCTTAAATAAAAGCTGGACAGTTGACTGTGGAATATTTAGGAGCGAGGAAATTTCACGACTGGATTTGTTGCACAGGTGGCATCCTATGACAGTTCCACTCTGGAATTCACTGAGCTCCTGAGAGCGACCCATTCTTTCACAAATGTTTGTAGAAACAGTCTGCATGCTAGGTGCTTGATTTTATACACCTGTGGCCATGGAAGTGATTGGAACACCTGATTCTGATTATTTGGATGGGTGAGCGAATACTTTTGGCAATATAGTGTCCAAGGATGGAGACACAAGCAACACATAAAAATAAATGTCTATGCAGCACTGCATTAAAATTCAGGAATGCCACAGGTTTGAAACTGTTGACATAGAACACATTCTGTACAAACAGGAAATCAAAAGGCATAAGTAAAGGAGTCATTGCAGAATTGAAATGGTGAGCTCAATCAATAACAGCACTGGTGTCAATAAAGTCTTATCTACTCCCATTCCTCACTACCAAACTCCTAACTCACCTACTAAGGAGACTGCTAATATTGCTAAGGACCCTCTACGTCCCACTTCTGCCAGAGAAATCCCAAAAGACAGCAGGGGTTAGGTGTATCATTGTTGCATTGGACATTGACATGGACTTTGCTCTTGTTCTGGCTGATGGCTGTCCATACATTCATCTGGTTGTACTTAAGATTTCTGCCTGTTGAGAGAGCATTTTTCCTTTCCCTCTGTTGACTGTCTTATGTTGGGCAACTGATGGGTGTCTCAAACAATCAAACATAGACTAACTGATGGATTTCAAAACCAATGGCTTAGTTGGCTTGGTCAAAAATACAGCAGTTCTGTGTATATTGCGATTTTGCTTCTGTTTGGGATGTGTTCAAAGCCCAGGAAACTTAAAATTAAGTGTAGACACAGAAATCCCAGTGTCACTTCTTTTAGTGATTCTCTGTTTCTGCTGTACAATAGCAAAAGCTTTGCTGCCACAGGGTGTGAACTGATCGCTGTGGAGCTGTAAAGTCTGATACGAGGTTATCTGGTCCATCTGCTGGCAGAGTGTTGTGCCTCAAGCTGTAAATCTACATCTACGTGGAGAGCAAGACAATGAGATACTAAAGAGACAGAGACCCGCTGTTGGGTGCTGTGGATTTGTAAGATTGTTCTGCAGTGAGATCAGTTTGTTTTACAACCTTTACTTTCACTACCAGAAAGATGTCCAGAACTAAATATCGAGCTGGGCAGAGGGTAAAGCTTTCTGGGGCCCAGAGTCATTGAGGGGCCCACAGAGGTCAGCAAAGACATAAATAAATACATAAATACTTTTTCAAGCCTGAATACTCACTATTATATGTTTTTCCAGTACTGTTGGCAGTTTCAAAATGGAAAACCCCCTCTTCTTCTTACTGTATAAACTTCTCTACATAATATTGTTCATGTGGGTGGGCTCATTGAACTTCACTGACAGCACAGTAATGATGTTGTGTACAACCATGCTAGGTTGTGCAACAATAATTTTTCCAGTTAGCTCAAAAGCTTATATTAGCCAAGGGGCTAGTGCTAAATCTGCTGAGAGCACAAAGAGAATAGGATGATAGTATTAAATGAAACGAGGGCCCTTCCACCAAACATTATAGGAGACTGGTAACTGTCCTAAAAATATCCTTATGTCATTATAAGACATATAATTTCCATATACTGAGTCTGCAGCCCCTGAATTACTGTGCAGGAAACACTGGTACTATTTTTGTAGGCAATTTGAAAGACTGAGGATGCCCTATTCTACATTTAATGCTCAAGAAGCATTGCCACAGTGTCAAAAAAAGGCAAAATCAATAAACAAGGAGAATCAAAAGACCAATGTGAAGTGAGGAAATTATTTTGAGACCAAAAACAGTGACCTTCTAAACTTTACACTGTGAGACAGCCAGGAGTCACGTTGTCTATGTCTCCAAAATTGAAAGGTGTCAGACAGAGAATCAGGGTTTACCCAGAACAGGGACTTCATCGACTTCCTCTCTCAGTCTTTGGGGAAGTCCCCTTTAACTGCATCTGACAGAAGGAGTCAACTGTTGTGTTGGGACTCTCAAAAGGGCTGAATAATAAAAATATCTTGAGATTTAACACAAAAAAACATCTCTGTAAAGAATAAAAACCTTTCCTTTTGATTTGTGTCATTAGTTGAGTGCCATGTTGCTCTTTTTAGGTACAAAACTACAAATAAGATCATAAAGCAAAGCACTTGGACTGTAATCTTTGGAATACTGGTTTAACTTGTGATCAGAAGAGAGAGAAAAAGATTGACTGCAGGTTACACCGGAGTGTGTCCACAGGGTTGATCAAGGGTTGTGTGGGCCATTGTAATCCTACTGGTTTCCACTTTTTAGAAAATTTTGGTTGATTTGAGCTGGTGTGAAAGCTCACTTAAACTCTGGTCAGCCAAAAAATGGAGCGTGATAGCACTCCAAACCAAACAAGGACCAAAGAAGGCAAGGGAGTGAATTATGGCTTGAATTCAGACGAATATCACAACAGTAAGCAGGCTATTGTAGCGTTCACTGACCATATCAAGTAGCTAACTTTAGCATTGCTAGTACCACCAGTCTTTGAACTCTAACTTCCTCTGCACAAACAAAGGAATTTATCCAAGACACACGCAACTAAAAAGAGCTGAAAATGCAGGATAATAGGTCAGGTGTTAAATGCAGGTGTGTGTGTGATTAACATGTTTGTCAGTGCACTGCGTGACTTCTACTCACATGTTAATTTAATGATTTTTCTGAGGGTGACAGATGACAGGTTGCTTCTGATCTTTTTATGTTCTAATTTACAGCCATGTGTGAGAGATTTGTGGGGGCATTGCGTTCATAAAACCAGCTTGTTGTATTTTCACTTCCTTGTGCAGAATAGGAAAAAGCAGTTTGGTGTTTCTTTCTGCACAGACAAAGAAGAAATAATCAGATACAGACGTAAAATATAAGAGAATTTGAATGTTTCCTATTATTACATTCAGCTTCCTTCAGAGAGGCGAACAAGGAGCGGCAGTAAACACAAGAGAGGTGACAGCACTGATGGAAAGGAAAACAGCCGCCTATAAATAACATCAGTGCATTCGTCGGCCCTTGTAAAAAATGATGATAGAATACATTTGAACCCCGAATGCCTTGTAAAGCGAGTGACAGATATATGGCATACAGCTAACTGACGATAATTGGCTTTTTTTTTGCTTGTGTTCCCAGCTGTGTTCATTTTTTACTGGAGGAAGTGATAAAGATAAGGCTTCCTCTTGGAGAAAAGACGAGTGATGGTGAAACAGGGGTGTGCATCAAACAGCTCAATATTTTGTTACTGGATGAGCCGACAGTAAAGATTTATGAGGAACAAAAGAAAGCTTTTCATTTGGGTAGCATCTCTTTGATGACACCTGCTGATTGCTGCTTAAATATTTCATAGCTTCTGATAATTAGATTTTATCTTAATTAAATCCTGTGCTTATTGGTATGCATGGACATATCTTTTGAATAAAAAGATCTCACTACAGAAATATCCGGCTTTACCAAGCTGACATGAAACATTAGGTCAGGTAAAGAATATTTTAAGAATATGAGCACAATGTTTTGCTTTTTTCTGGCTTTTTACCTTTACTTATTGTGTGGAGCAGGGGTGTCCAATCGTTTTTCATCAAAGGCCACATATACAAAATAAAAGGAAGACTGGGCCATTTGATATGCTCTACTTTTAGAAATTAAAGTGTTGATGGCTGAGGGTCCAAGCTCAGCTCCAGCTATCACAAAAGTATAAAGTGGGTATAAAATCACATGGATGTGTTACCTGACACTAATGGATGATTTCCAGGAGCTTCAGCAATCATAGTGAATATGAGATTGAATGAGTGTGAATGGGTAGGTGTGACCTGCGGTGTAAAAGCACTTTAGTAGTCATAAAAACTACAGAAGAGCTATTCAGTCCATTTACCATTTAGAACTCGGGTATGGTTAAGGAGGAGATTTTTTGGGGCCCGTTACCATATGCATCAGATGGACCTGCCTGATTAAGTATCTGTAATCAGGCAGGACATCTTGTCAAGCTCCAGTTTACAACAACTGTGAGCAGTCCAAAGTGGAACGGCCCAATCAGCTTCCTTTAGAGCAGGTAGGGGTGGGATCAATGAGCAAGACGACAGCAGGAAGTGACTGCTTGTACAGAGCTTGGCATAGATGCTAACAGCTACAGTCACACTTTTGACCTGATCTGGATAGCATTTCTTTATCAAATGAAAAACAAATAAGAACAATGAAAGCATTTCTCAATGGAAAGGATATTTTCACTCCATTTCAGACATAGTTTGTGAGAGTTTGTTCTACGAAGTAGTGTAAATTTTTTATTTTACACCACAGCCCCCACCTTCAACATTATCTGATCAAAAACATTTGAGTTTAATTTTTTGGGAAAAGTGACAGTCATACTGTGGGGCCATAGTTTGGACATCCCTAAAGTAGAGAGACAGGATTTATATCCAGAGAGAAGTGATGGCTTTTGATCGTAAATGGCCTTAGCTTTTTTGGCGTGAGTCATTCATGTCAAACACTTTAAAGTTATGCAGCAACTAGATAGCAGCATAATAAGCATGTAAAGTGGAAGTGAGAATTGAAGCACAGTGACTTCATGGAAACAACACATTGCCTTTCAAAGTTGAAGCAGTGTGAATATACAAGTTTTTGGAACATTGCAAACAGTATTTAGTTTCAACTTGTGTCATAGCAAATTTCTGGTCTGAACTGGGCTTTAGAGTCAGCACAATGGAGGAGAATGAGGAGAGGCTGCAGATATGCTGACTTTACAGTTTACTGTGAGTCATTTTGAACAGATATGGTCCTTAACCAGTCACACTGTGCCACAGCACCCCATCCAGTCAGGGCAACAAAGGAGAACTGTACTGATGTAAGAGTACTTACTTACTTTGGGGTCAATCAGACTTGGGCACGAGATGGACTGCCAATTGCAAGACTAGATCTTTAAAAAAATAGAAAGGCCAACCATAAAGTATTAATACATATATTTGAATTTATTGGTTTAGCAATTTAGGAAGATACATTTTTGGAAGATGAAACCTAAACATTAAGGTGGTTGGCTTAGCTTGACAAAAACATAGGAAGGAGTTGGAGAAGAAACAGCTAGCTAGCCTACTGAGAAGGGGCAAAGAAATGTCAGCAGGTACATTTCTTATTTTCTTTTTTTCATCCTTGATGCTATGCTACACCATAGCAACCTCCATTTAAATGTTTCAACATAGACGTTAGAACACAGTAGACACTGCGTCATACTTTTAACAAGAAAGTAAACAGGCACATTTCCAAAGAAAAAAACTCCTCAGGAAACTTACACACTATTTGAAAGGTTGGTATGTCATTAACCACTTTTCAGATCAAGTTTTTTAGTTTCACTGTCTTACAAATGCAGAGGAAATGAACCAATAAAACACAACTATGACAGGAAAATACATCCTTTGTGTGTGTAAGTGTGGGTGTGTGTGTGTGTGTGTGTGTGTGTGTGTGTGTGTGAGTGAGTGTTGGGGTGGATGGGGCAGTCAGCCTTGCACTGAGTGACCTTGTTTAATTCATCGTGGCACTCCCACACACACAGACACACACAGCCAGAGGCTTGAGGCACACAAACACACATTCACACACACACATGCTCACAGTCAAACACAACATGGACAAACACACACTCACACACCGCGAGCACGCTCCCCCTGAGGCCGAGGACATATTTTGTCATTGGTGCTTATCAGCGGATATAAACCAGAGACAAGGAAAGTGTCGGTGCGCTGCTTATTCTCTACACAGGCTTTTTATTCTGTTGTGTGATTATGGCCTTGTCATGTATTTACATCACGCAGCACATCACTTCACTGCATTTATCTGCAACATCATCCACAACAAAGACTCAAAATACTGCTGCGATTATTTTATTCAGAATGGGGTTTTGAACAAAATATTGATCATTAAATAAATAAATCACTTGTGCCTGTAGAAATGTTGATGCCCAGTATTTACATCTTTATGTCAGTATTTTGGTTTATCAAAAATAATGAACTCAGAGTTGCAACTCACAATTCAACCCTGGCACACCAGACGGACCTTTCAATATATTTCACTAGTTCCATCTGGGAAAGACCCCACTGAAAGTGTTTGGGAAGGCAGAAACTTTCAGAAGCATATTTGGCAGGTGATTGGATGATCGTTCCATCAATCAACCAATCAGATACGGGCCAATCACATAATTTCGTAGGCAGGCGCCACTGCCCTACAGAACATGAGCCACTTGTTAAAAGGTGGAGTGAAATTATCCTTTCTATTAAGAGGTTTATGGTGTTGTTTGTTTTTCATTTAGAGAAACACGGTCAAGATCTGATAAAACTAATACTGAAGCTGTTAGCATCTATGCTAGTCCCTGTTCGTGCAGTCACTTCCAGCCGCCTTCTCACTCATAGCTCCCACTTTGGGCCACTCACAACTGTTGTAGATTGGAGCTTGGCAAGACGGATCTGCCTGGTTACAGACACTGAATCAGGTAGGTCCAGCTGCTGTGCAAGGTCAACTGTTGTTGGTACCTGACTGACTGGTCTATGTATGTCAGAAACTACCGATCCACTGGGATTATACGCACAACCATCTCTAGGGTTTACAGAGAATGGTCTGAAAAAGGGGATATATCAAGTAAGGGTTGGTTATTTGGGCCAAACTGCCTTGTTGATGTCAGATAAGATTGCGAAGTGTGGTTCAAGATCAAAGAAAACCACCAGGAACTCAAATAATCAGTTGTCACAACCATGGTATGCAGAAAACCAGTCCCGAATGAACAACACATCAGATCTGTTGTACCAGATGGGCTACAGCAGCAGAAGTCCACAACGGGATGGAAAAATGTTGCCTGTGTAGAGTCTCAACTTCTGTGGCAACATTCAGATGGAAGGGACAGAATTTGGTGAAAAAAACAAAAACATGAAGGCATGGCATTCATCCTGCCTTGTGCCAATGGTTCAGGCTCATGATGGTGGTGTAATGGTGTGGGGGAGAGTTTCTTAGCACACGTTGGGCCCCTCATTGTCAGCTGAGCATTGTTGAAACACTTTGTCATACCTGAGCAAAGTTACTGACCATGTCCATCATCCATGACCACAGTGTACCCATCCTCTGATGAATTCTTCCAGCACCATAACATGCCATGTCACAAGGCTCAAATAATTTCAAACTAGTTTCTTGAACATGACAACGAGCTCACTATTCTTCAGTGGCCTTCGCAGTAACCAGATCTTAGTCCAGTCAAGCACCTTGGAGATGGAACAGGAGAATTGCATCATGGACGTGCAGCTGCAAAATCTCCAGCAACTGTGTGATGGTATCATGTCAACGTGGACCAAAATCTCTGAGGAATGTTTCGAGTACCTTGTTGAATCTGTGCCATGAAGAATTAGGGCAGCCCTGAAGGCAAAAAGGGGTCCAGCTAGGTATAGACAAGGAGTACAAAGTAAAGTGGCCAGTATATAATTTGGCTCCACCAATTTATTGCTTGTATTATGCAATTTGGGACCACTGATATAAGCACCCATCACCTAAATTCAAAAAGGATGAATGTGGTTAACCAAAAAACTGAATGACCTAACAAACATGAGATGCTTCAAAATGCATTGAACGACCTTTCTTCTTCTTTCCACATCTTGATCATGTCTACATGCCTAAATAAAGGTTGCTGTCATTTGATTGGTTGAATAGATATTTGCGTTAATAAGAAGTCAAAACAGGTGTACATTAACAATATTAGTGAGTGTATAGCCACATCAATATTTATGGCAATCTTCTAATCTTTATAGCAGCATTCATGACACCATTGAGGCTCACCTGATAAGAGGTGAACCTGACATCTCAAACATGTGCCACATACTGTGTATTGTATCATATTACATGGTATCATACTGTATTGAGTCATATCCTAGCGTATCGTATTATTGCCCTGTAACTGCCACCCTGAATGAGAGCCATTAATTTGAAATGTTTAGATCATTACTCAGTAAAATATCCCCCCTTTGACCCATAATAACCATCCAGTCGATATAAAAGACACAGCACAACTGTTAAAATAGGGTAATTAGATAAGACAAGCAGTGTCTGGTGATGCTTTGAATGGTGAAGATCCAGCCGAGGGTACAGGAGACAGGAAAACATCCTGAAAGCTTCCTCCACCAAACTGGCCAATCCAACTGGTGAGCTCCCACAGTGATGAGCAGAGGCAGCCAATCAATTCGCTCATGCTGAGCCTTGGCAACAACCTCCCCGGCAAAGTGAAACAGTTGTGTGATGTGTGAGTTTGTGTGCGGATGGGGGGTTGTCTTAACATCTGTGTGTGTGAGAAAGTGTGTATTTGTTCAGTCTTGAAGCGACTGTGTGTGTACGGCGGTTAACGTCTGCTATAAAATGTGTCTGGGCTCTTCTGTATGCAGGTCTTGTGCGGGAGTCTCACACACACGTCCGTTCTGATCTACTGTGTACATTGAAGACTAACGCTGAGCTGCTTTCATCCCATGAGTGACACATTAATTGATGACCTCATGAATTCATTATTACGATCTACTATAAACACGCAACACACACGCCAACCTGATACACACCAAGTTGTGCAGCCGCATAAACAGGATCAAGTGTAAAATATGCCCAAGTTGTGTCAAGGAGGATTGATTATACAGCAGCTGATGTACAGACAGAGGTCCCCTCTGGTGGGAGGAGAACCAACATAAATCCAGAAAAAGGCTGCTGGAGTGGACCAAGATTAACACTGGATGGATTATTTGATCCTGCCAGGATGCTGTTTACTCACTATAGGATCATTTCACTCAGACTTTGGTCAGACTAATCCGAGGAGAATAACTCCTTAAAATGATCATCTAGAACAGGGGTGGACAACTTTGGATACTCAGAGGGCCATGTTAGTTTTGTCCTTGTTGCCAGAGGGTTGATTTGTGTCAACTGTAGAATTTTAACAACAACAGTTAATTATAGATTAACCACAGCAACAAAGAAAATAAGGTATTATATTACGTTTGTATATTTTGACTTCAATAAAAATGGCAATACTTAAGTTAAAAAGCTAAACATGGAACCCAGGCTAGTTTCAGTCACTTTTTAAATGCAAGCGACAGAGTTTTTGCTGATTATTTAAGTATATTGTTCCTTTTAGACACCTATTGTAATGCTTATGAAGTTATACAGAAACAATTAAAGCCAATCAAGCTCTTTTCTATAGGAAATAGTGTTAAGCTTAAAGTTTTCCTTGAAGATTTGTCATGTTTTCCTTGTGAATATGTACATTTTTCCCAGGACACACAATATTATCATTACAATATCAGTATAGACAAATAATTGCTTAAAAAGCTGATTATTGGTATCCACAGAAAAGAAAATGTTTGTCTATGTTTATGGCCAAGATTTTAGCCATGCAAATTGTGCATATATGTTACAAATACTGGCTGTTAAATGGGCAAAATGTATAAATATACCATGATGGCTAATTATAAGTGAAAAGAAGGAACAGGTTGTTTTTGTAAATTGAAGACTGTGTACGCTTGGGAAAAATAACCCCTATCAGCAATAACGAGTTTAGAAATGTAAGCATATTGGATATTGGCAAAAATCCAATATCGCGCATCCCTACATTTTTACTTTTGGGAATTGACTGGTTGCACTGATGTCAAGGGGGGGCTGCATTTGGGATGCTAGTAGCCAAACCATCAACGAGAAGATACAGCGTGAGTACAGTCCCACGTTAACAGATGAGTCAAGATGCAAACTGCTGGCAAAACATAACAAAATGATCATACAAAAATCAGCATGGATTGGCCTGTTCCAACTCTTCTCAACTGGAAAAAGCATTTGTTGAAGGATTGAGCAGCACTGATGGCTGCTGAGGCTGATTTAACATATAGTTCATTTGGGGTTGAATTCAGAACATAGTTGCAACTTTCATTTGGTCTGGTTAGCTTTCATACTGCTCTTTGTCAGGCCACACCATAGCTTGCTAATCTAGTTTGCCACTAGCCTGGACTTTAGCTGTGGTCTGACCTCCTACCATCCAGCCTGTTTTTGCACTATGACCTAGAAATACACAACCATGAATTGAGAAATAACACTGTTTAGCTCAAAGCAGTTAAGCAGTATTTTGAGCAATAAGATAAAGAAAAAAATTACATTTAGGTTATGTCAGGGAACTCTTACATTTTGGTCTGAGAGATGTGCAACTGTATTCCTCACACAATTCTGTAAAGAGTTCAGAGGCTTGCAGTGATAGCAATACTAATGTTAACCATTCTGTGCTTGATATTGTAAATAAACACTCCTAACAGCTCTCCTAGAAATGCTAACATTAACCTTTCCCTGCTTGACATTGTCTATAAATTCAATTTTAGCTTGCTTACGATTGTGATATTGTGATAATTCAAGCCATGATACACCCATTTTTGGTTTGCTGCCCCTGTTTGGTTGTTGTTTGGTTCTGACGGTCTTCTCACTTGCAGAGGGTACAAAGGCGCCTTGATTTCATGTGGACTAGAGTACAGTTCTTTGGTCTGCACAAGAGGGATCTTCACAAATCTTCTGAAAGTTGAAGCAGGCAGCACAGGTAGTGTAAAGATTTTTTCTCATGTTTTGGGGGGGCTTTTGATTGGCCATGTTAATTTAAAGGTGTATTTCCATAACATGAAATAGCAAAAACTGATTAAGCTATATCAACACAAGGCTTTCAAACTTAAGACACATAATGCACTATTTAGCTTATTTGCTAGCTTTCGAGCTAAATAATAGGGACGCCTTTTCCATGTTAGACTGGTTAACAAAGAGCTAAAACCCCACTTATGTTTTCTTAACACATAAACATGGATGTGTTTGTGTGTATGACTGTCACCAACCCAAATACTCCTTGGGATGAGGGTTACAAGTCATCCACTCAAGAGTGCAATCCCCCTCTGACTTTCAGCTCTGTAAAGCCAGTTCTGCTGTTGTCTCCCCCTGTGCCTTTACAAAGTTACTAAACTACTCAATACTGTCTCAACAACTTGGAGTGCAAGGCATGACAGAAGCTCTCTATACATACACAAATGTATCAGATAAAGGGCATAAATAAGCCTAAAAGCTGTAGGTTAGCTCTCATCACAGATGGGTGATGAAAAGAGATATTGAAAAGAACATGATCCTCAACAAAAGCAACAAAAAAAGAAAAATTCATACCTTTTAACAGGTGTAAGCTATCAGACAAATGAAAACCCAAAGTCAGGACAAGGTTGAGTTAGTCAACAGAGAAACAGCAAATCCGTACAACAGCAGAATTTCCTACAGAAAGATACAAAACAGCTTGAAATACTACATTACACTTTTCATTATCAAACTGGAAGTGTGCAGAGAGCACAAACCTCCACCAAGGCATGTCTAAATGGTCATGCGAGTTACTGTCACAAATGTTGAAAACCACCCTATCACACACTGTTAACAAATCCTTGAAAAGATCAGTGGATTCACATCCGGATTCAAATCACCACCAAAATCAAATCAGATTTTCTGTGTGCCATCACTAATATTCCCTAAAAATTTCAAAAACTGACAAGAACTTATTGAGTTATTAGCAAAAATGAGGAAAACTGCCCTTTCTCACTGTGTTAATAAATCCCTGAAAAAATGTCTGGATCCACATTTGGATTGGGATCACCAAAACCAACATCTTATTTTTGCCATGATCAACATTTCCTGAAAATCTCATCAAGATCCATTCATAACTTTACAAGTTATCTTGCTAACAGCCAAATAGGCAAACAGACAAATAGAAAAAATACATAAAACCCTTGGCAGATAGCAAGATGGAAGCAGTTTTAAAAAGTGTAAAAAGAAAGGTAATAGTTTAGCTAACCACAAAACCTGCTTATGAGCACCCGAAACACTAAGCTAACAATAGCACTTTTTATATGTAGCCTAAAACCATGAGGTCACACAGAAAAAAAAGTGTATGCAAAACTTTTAGTAGTTTCTTTTATTGTCACTTCTGCTTTGTTCAAACAGAAGCTGTTGAGGGTTAAAGTGACAGAAAATGTGCTCCAGTTCTCGACTTCTCTCGGCACTCTGCAGGCTGTAGTTTGGTTCTGAGCAGCTGATAGCAGGAGCTGACAGCAAGGGGGAACCCCGCTATCTCTTCCCTCCTGTCAGCGAGGAGCTGCCTGCGATTCAGGCTGTGAGTCAAGGCTTTAAAAGAGTAGATAAAACCTGGGCCGCCCACGTGTGGAGACTCAGCTTTAGGAGCCAAATTAAAGTGTTTTTAACTTTATTTGGGGGAAATTTGAGGGGGAAAATCAGGTGGTCTGATTATTTGAGGAAAAATCATAGTTTTGGATTGTCAAAAGTCATATTTTGTGCGAATGTGTGAAGCAATACAGAAACTATTCTGTGTAAGAAAGAGGCTACCTGATCATAGTACATATATATATATACATATATATAGACACACACATATACACTGCCTGGCCAAAAAAAAAAGTCGCCACCTGGATTTAACTAAGCAAATAGGTACAAGCCTCCTGTTGGATAATTACTGCATGGGCGATTGTCTTTCAGCTGGCAACAAGTTATTAAACCCCTGCTGATGCAATGAGTAGCTTCTCATTTCTTAAACAACCATGTTGAAAGACACATCCTGTGTTCATGGAAAAGATGTTACTCTGTTTAAGAAGGGTCAAATCATTGGCATGCATCAAGAAGAGAAAACAAATAAGGAGATTGCAGAAACTACTAAAATTGGATTAAGAACTGTCCTGGAGGAAGGTCATGTGGTCTATTGAGTCCAGATTTACCCTGTTGCAGAGTGATGGGCACATCAGGGTAAGAAGAGAGGCAGGTGAAGTTATGCACCCATCATGCCTTGTGCCTACTGTACAAGCCTGTGGGGGCAGTGCTGTGATCTGGGGTTGCTGCAGTTGGTCAGGTCTAGGTTCAGCAACATTATGTGCCCAAACAATGAGGTCAGCTGACTACCTGAATGTACTGAATGACCAGGTTATTCCATCAATGGATTTTTTCTTCCCTAATGGCACAGGCATATTCCAAGATGACAATGCCAGGACTCATTTGGCTCAAATTGTGAAAGAGTGGTTCAGGGAGCATGAGACATCATTTTCACACATGGATTGGCCACCACAGAGTCCAGACCTTAACCCCATTGAGAATCTTTGGGATGTGCAGGAGAAGGCTTTGTGCAGTGGTCAGACTCTCCCATCATCAATACAAGCTCTTGATGAAAAAAATAATGCAACACTGGATGGAAATAAATCTTGTGACATTGCAGAAGCTTATTGAAACAATACCACAACGAATGCAAGCTGTAATAAAAGCTAAAGTTGGTCCAACAAAATATTATTGTGTGACCATTTTTTGTGGTGGCAACTTTTTTTTTGGCCAGGCAGTGTATATATATATATATAAATATCTCTCTCTCTCTCTCTCTCTCTCTATATATATATATATATATATATGTATATATACACACATATGCATACATATATACACATATATACACACACACATATATATACATACATATATATACATATATATATATATACACATATATATACATACATATATATATATATAGACACACAGGGTGGGCCACAAGTTTCCATACATAGGAACATGTATAATGTATATTTTTTATGTTTCAGATACCCTAGAAGATGCGTTTGACTTATCTTCTAGGGTATCTTTGGGGGCACTTGAGGGCCATGGTGTATCAGGTGAAGATACGAGACATAAATCATCTCAAGGAACGTATCACCAACGCCATTACAAGCTTAACTTTAACTGTGCTAATGCAAGTTCATCAACAGTGGAAAACACGTATTAATATGTGTTTTCAAAACAATGGCAATCATATAGAGCACATTATATAAATAAAAACAGTTGTCCAACATGAATGATTATTTTCCTGTGTATGGAAACTTATGGCCCACCCTGTAAATATGAACTTATTTTTGCTAAAACAACCACTGACTGTATCTTGGAATTGTACATTTTTCTTGTCCAATATTTCCATGCTGACAAAAACTAAACATATTGCCAATTTAAGGCTATTCAGTGTTTCAAAAAGATCCAGGGTACTTATTTGCTGGCCCCAGGACAAATCCTCACATATAAGCAACCTTGAAATAGCACCAACATTACCAGCATACATGAGTCTAAAACAGAAAACTTTGTTCAAACAGAAAAGTATGCACATGATAGTTGCATGCTCGTGAGCCATCACACCTCATTCCTGTCTTCATTGAGAGTCACACATGCACAAAGCTTTGCAGGAAACAGATTCATGGACTCAATGCAAAAGGAGGCACTTACAAACTCACAGACCTGAGTAGTGTTCACAGTGTGTTTGTGAGTACAAAGGACTGCTCCATGGTGAAATCATTAATTCCATGCAGACTTTTTGGCTGCAAATCACACACTTTTTGTAAGTCTGCATATCTGCAGGCTTTCCTGTGGATTTACCTAAAGCATGATGACATGAAGGACGAGATTGTTAGTCATGTTTTGGGGCGATATTCTTGTTAAAACAATTATTCTCATAATTAACTCAAGCGTGGACGAGATGGAAATACATTTGGTAAAAATGAAAATTGCTTGCTTATTTATCTGTGGTTGTATTAACATGAAACAACAGTTTCCTGTATTTTTCTGATCCTATTACTCATTTCTTTCACAATCTCAAGCTCTCGTGGACTTACAAACTCACACCTGACTCCATTAAAGTCTGTGTTGGCTCAGTGTTCAGGTTTTTAGGGTGGACATCGGGATTACACATTGGAAGTAGTTGTGCTCAAAATCAGAACATTGAGACAATGCTCTGCAGCTCAGCTTTTATGTCGTCCAGTTTATAATGAAAAAAATGAGAGAAACCTGCAGTTTAATCCTGCCTGTACTGCAGAGTGTTTATACAGGAGGAGTAAAGTTAGAGCAACTCTCTGTGCCCATGGCTGATGGGGCCCTAGGAGATCTCAAAATGTTTTTATTTTCTTTAAACCCCTAAATCAACTTATTTTAATACTTTATTTTCACACTGTGCCTTTTGTGTTTGTGAACAGTGTGATATTTTTCAGTGGGCAAGTCTTATGTTGAGGCAAAACAATCCTCCAGAGAAGTCACAGTGCTGGCCTGTAAGCTGATTTTGCTTGTTCTTATTAAATATGGAAGATAATACAAGTTACAAATGTAAGGTCATTTGTTCTCTGGGGTTGAGAGCATTTCTTGGAAATAAGATGTTCTGACTGACAAACAGGAGCAAGTTGGTTGAATTACCCCTTTTGAGACCGTTCACATGCCTTTACATGGGCTAACATCAGTTTTGAGCATTTGGATTCCAAGCTGACTGCACTCAGATATGTGCTGTCTCACTTTGCAATACCAACACATATTCTGTAGCAACCTGTGGTTCATTTATGTCCATGAAGCCTACACTTGTTGAGTAATTCTGTCTGCTAGTGATTATCAACTGGTGGCTCTGGGGACACATCAGGCCCTCCACAGCTTTCTATCCGGCCCCCAAAATGTCATCAATTATCAGACAGTTTGATGGGAAAACATATGTTGATGTTTTAAGAGTATTTTGGCATTAAATCCCTACATTAAATAATGCAGCCCCCAAAACAATTTAGACTATTTTATCAGTAGTGACTTCATATTTGATATTTTTTGAAGAAATCCACCTGTCAGCCATCTTAAATGAGGTATTCAGCCATGTAGAGTGCACAGGAGTCAAACCCAGTGATGCAAAACATGACAGCCTCAGAGGGAAGCAGCCTTGTGCGATGGTTCCAAGTGGCTGGCAGCAGTGCAGGTGATAGATGTGTTAATAAGACCAAAATATTCAAACTAAGTACAAAAGTAAAGAAATTTGTCTTTGGTAGATTTTTGCTCTAACAATGCTTCTAGGTAATAAACCATATTCATTTGAAAGACTGCTATTTTTAAATGGTGCCTTACTCATAAGGAATATGCATTTGTGGGATGATCTGAGTATGCAGGCTGTGCCCATGAAAATCTGCTTTATCTTCTCTGCAAGTGCCAAACAGCTTGTTCTGCTATTGACTCTTTGTGGTTGATTAAAAAATCAACATATTTCAAATAAAAAGTGTTATTATAGCAAAATGACCAGGATCACTTAAAATAACTGTTCCCATCTCCAAAAACACACGACACGACTTTCACACATTTTATCTTTATGGTGGACTACCACAGATGATTTCAACTGTCTGAACAAAGTTTAATGCATGTTAATCTGTGTTAATCCACTACATTAAAGGGATAGCTCAGTTTTTTTGAAGTGGGGTTGTATGAGCTCCATATGGCCACTAAGTACATTAGGTGCAGTAGAAAGTTCTCTCCTCTCCCTCAGTAAGCCACAATTTGTAAAAGTTTGTGACGCAGAACCAGTCTAAAAAAGGGAAGTATTGTACCAAATACAAAGGGTATTTTCTCTGCCTACAAGAACTCCCATCAAAAAATAATGCCACAGTTTAAGAGTACGCTACCTAGAAAGGTTTCTGAGTGCATTAACTTTTCGGGAAAAATAAAGTTTATCTCGAACTCACCGACTCACATCACACATTCCTCCGCGCAGCGCTGCCTCAATGCCAGATAAACTTTACTTTTCTGAAAAGTTGATGCACTCAAAAAAATTTCTAGGTAGCGTACTCTTAAACTGGGGTATTATTTTTTGATGGGAGTTCTTGTAGGCGGAGAAAACACTCTTTGTACTTGGTACAATACTTCCCTGTTGGCGGCTTAATCTGGATAACAGACTCTTCCAGCCTGTGGCTCACTCAGGGAGAGGAGAGAACTTTCTACTGCATCTAATGTACTTAGTGGCCATATGGAGCTCATACAACCCCACTTCAAAAAAACTGAACTATCCTTTTAACACTGTAGACTAAAGCTGGGAAATTAATCAAACTTTGATTTCAATTATAACTGTTTTAATAACTTTTTTTAAGATTATTTTTTGGGCATTTTTGTGCCTTTAGTGATTGGAGAAAGAGATAGTGGATACAGCGGACACAGGCTGGATTCAAAGATGTGCCGCACGACATGTTGAACATTTTTTTCTTTTTCTATTATTTCTAGTAGTATTATTTTGAGGTATTTGAATTTTTACAAGTGTATTTTTATGTATTGCCCATTTATAAATGTTGACTATGACTGCCTCTAAAGCATAGATGTTCAGTAAAAGTATGTTGTGCATGACAACATAGATGTGCATGTGAGTAATTGTGTTTCAATATCTATTAAAATAATTGCAACAACAATTTTTACCATAATCAAGTAGCCCTATTGTAGACTCCTTCATGTTTGCTTATAGTTTTGCTTTGGTTTGCCTTGGTCTAATGCTATGATTTTACAGTGATGTAGGTCACAAAGGGATCCAACAAAAAGAGTGCTTTCTTTTCTTGTTTTCAGTTCAAAAAGGTAACATTCAAGCAGCCACTGTATTGCTTAAAGATTTTTTTTTAAAGTATCACACTGAAAAACCATCAGGAGGGTGGAAAGGGTCCTAAATGATATGCCCTGTTTCACCATTCAAAGTACACAAGAGTTTTCTAGCAACCTTATTGTTGTTCGACATAAAAAATGACAAGATTTTGGTGACTTTTAAGAATAAGTTTAACTAACTACATAAAATAGTCATTCAACATGAAATTATACAAAGTAGTCTTTTAAGAATATATGTTGTAATTGTATTTATCAATTTATTTTGCTTAATGGAAAGGTTTAAGTAATTGTAAAGGGTTGGTTCGGGCTGTGTTGGTGGGACCCAGGGCGATATTTTCTCATGAGGCTCACAGTTACTGCTGACAGCCCTCAAGACAACAACTCTGTGGACAAATGATCATGTTTTGCTGACAAAATCATCACATTTGTGTGTTTCTTGACAGAAAATCAAGCCTGAAGTGGCTTGTAAACAGCAGACTTGGCAGAGCTGGACCACAGAGAGAGAGGGGTCTTCCCTTAAACTATGGCCCCTTGCCTCTTTTCTGCGGCATCATCCGGCATAACAGTTGTCAGCCCTGGCGGGGGTCTTTGCCTGTCACTGGCCCACATCATGGAGAGGGAAAAAATAGAGGAGGAGGAGGAGGTGGGGGAGGAGGAGGAGGAGGAGGAGGAGGAGGAGGGGAGAAAGTGTGACAGCATTTGTCAGCACACGTGCACTCCTTTCATGTGTGTTTGTGTGAGTGTACAGTAGCTATGAGTCACACAGTGTGGGGGCTACAATGCATCTGCGCCCAGCACGACAAATGTGGACCGCTTGACTCTATTTCAAGTCTACAACCACATTCCATATGGTGTCAGCTTTGCACACTATGATGTACGGCTTGCTCTGTTTTTTTCTTTTTTTTGTATTCTGGGAGATGAATGAGATCTGTGGATTTCACTGATCGGGTGTTTTATTGCTACAGTTGTTTTTTTCAGTGACCTGTGCCCCGTGGTCAGGGTCATCCATTCACTCCCGCTCCAAACAGATCTGTTGTCGAGATGACTCAGCTCTCACAGAGGGTAATTTGTCACTGCATTGTAAACAGGAAGCCTAGATTGTTTAAGGCAGTACTCACATAAAAAATCATGTGCTTTTAATACAAATTAACAAATTCTCATTTATCATCCCCAAAACAAATCCCCAGTATCATAACATATGCTCAGTTGCAAGCACAGGGCTGATTACTGTCAAATCAAATGTTGACACCACAGACGGCTAAATGGAGAACAACTGCCCCCTGCTGGTGGAGTTTAAAACTACACTCACATTCACATTCACGTCATCATAACTTCAACATAAAGCACATTTCAGTGATGTAAAAAGCAATGTAATATCATAATATTAGGGATTTACAATTGGGAGTTTACATGGAGTCTTTTGATTTTTTTTTAACCAATAGGACAATACAATACTCTTAAAGCCATATAAAAATTAATCCAAACAACTTTAATACTTTTTTTATGTTTAAATCACTGAGCTAGACACAGAAAAGATGATTATCTACTGCTGGTTTAAACACGTTTTCCAATATTTTTATATTTTCTTTTCCAATGCATTAAGCAGTGCTTTAGAGGGATTTTAAATAAACTTTTTTAAAGAAGACTGTATTTACTAAAACATCCTCCATTTGTCTGAGATGATTATAGGAATATTTGTATTTTTAATGCTGTTTTGATTTTGATCTTTGCACATGGTGTTTATTGATATTCAAGCTGACGTAAGCCACAATGAGTGAGGAGTGGGACATCTCTGGGTGCTAGTTGCCCTTTCCTTGAGTACCGTCCAAAGATCCAGCAACTACATTGAGAAGGGATGGAAATCGGCGAGATTTTATTGATACCATTGCTATCAATTCTCCTAATCGATTTAATTTTGAAGGGCTTCCCTCATCAATCTCTGAGGATTTTCTGAGTAAAAATGTCACTTTTCACTGTTTTCTGGTGTCTTATTGTGTAAAGTTTGCCACATTTGATGCCAGATGGCCTCAGGGAGAGCACAAGGCTCTGTCAGCTTTGAGGTTGTAAAAACTTGATTAATGTATTAACCAAAACAATGACTCACACACACAGTGCATCCTGTCTTTATAGATTTTTGCACAAGAACACATGTACGCCCATTTTTACCTTGATTCTATTGATGGCATTTATATTCATGTTAATTTTCAACAGCAATGTATCACATTTTTCATGTAGGTCCCAAGGGGAGCTAAACTCTTTTCCTCTTTACAGGAAAAAGGTTGGGAACCACAGCTTTGGAGTACCTTTGTCTCTTGTTTGCCAATATAACTTCCTCTTGCTGACCACTCTAGTGAGAGCAGGAAATCATTGTTTTGAAAAGCACAAGGAAGTACGTGGAAGGAACTGACAAGGGAATGACACTTATTTCTAAAACAAGGTCTAACTGGTTCTTCAGAGGAATAGGTTCTCAATTCTCATCCCAGCATATGAGGACATAATATTTTTGTTTTCCTAAACCACAATAATTAATTCTGCCACACCTAGACATGTTGATCTCATGCAAAGACACTTGTGAAACCACACTGACATGGAAATTTTACTAATGTTATCAAGTGCAACGGTGTATTGGGGCCATTAAAAAATAGAAAAGAATTATCTATAAATTCTTGAGAAACAAAAAAAGAAATAGTGGAATCTTAAATTTATGTGAAACCAAACTCGGGATTTTTTTAAGTTTAAAATAAACACTAAAGTTAGGTATTGAACAGCCAATTGTGTGGTAAAAAAAAAAAAAACCACATGAAGATGTTACTTTTTTCATGTCTGCAGTAAGAGCCTGGTCAGAATTTACCTGATGCTTGGAGAAAGGAATGGGTATGTTTGGTTTGTTGGATTGGGGGTTTTACAGACATCTTCAAGAAATTCAAGGGATTTTTTCCCAGATTTATTGCTGGATGTTTTTTAGATTTCAAATCCTCTTGACACAGTTAACTCAGAGAAACACAAGCAACCAAAAAAGGAAATGAAAAATACACTGCAAACAAAAGCTCAGGTCTTAGGTCTGTCATCTTTTCAATCAGCGGGTCTGAGGTTTTACTCTTAGCACTTGTAGTCACATGTCAATGTGTCCTTGGACAAGTCATTTACTCCAAAAAGCCCCCACAGCTGCACTAGTGGTGAGTAAATATATATGAAAAGCATACAAATGTGATTTCCCTTTCCAATGGACACCTTACATGTAGCAACGTCAACTATCATGATGTGAATATGGAGTGAAACTGAAGTGTTAACTGCAGTGTGAAAGCATTTTGAGTGATTAAGTGACGAGACAAGTGCTGTACATTGATTATAAATGTTATAAGCAATCTGATGTTTGAAGTAGGGCTGAACAATATATTGTTATCGTATCGATATCGAGATATGAACATTCAAGATATTAATATCGAAAAGCAACGATATAAACAATATAGATTTCCCCTGCGCTAAAACTGCACTTCCCACATTCTTTCGTATTATGATGTTTTTATTTTTCTGAAAAATGCTTGGTTTTCACCAAACCTGTAGTCATATCGTATCGTATCATATCGATATCGAGATATCTGGCATAAATGTCAAGATATGAAATTTTGTCCATATCGTTCAGCCCTAGTTTGAAGTGGGGTTGTATGAGGTAAGTGCCTGATCATAAGCCATCGTGACATAGCTTAGCTCTGTATCTGTGCTGCAAAAGTCAGCACAGAATCCATGGCTATACTTTGCTGCAGATGGGGCCACCAAATCTGTGTGCTTAATAAAATTGGGAAGAAAACAAGCCACAATAATAGCGTGGGGTGATTATAGGTTATTAACAGAACACTTACAATGACTTACTTTTCCACTACAACACTGCTTTGTTTGGTACTACTTCACAGCACAGCCTTCGTGTCTATGCATGTATAGAACACTATCATTTTAAAGCCAGAAATAATTCTATCATCTGAGTGCACTTTCTGCTTGAAAGATAGTTTAAACTACACATCAGCCAGACCCTGAAAATATGCTATACAAGTGTTATTACATCAATTTAGAAAGCATTACAGTGATCATGTTTGGAATCCTCTCAAGAGACATTTCATCTTGTCTTGAGTGCACTAATATTGAAGCTTTGATGTTCATGTAGTCTGAAGTATCCTCGTGCCTCAATGATAACCTTACATTAGCCTAAGACAAAGGGGAATAGAAGATTACTATTAAGGGAATCCTTGAGGAGGAAAGGGTATGTTCATGATTACATTATAAGTCTTAGTGATGAGCTGATACATCAGTATAAGTGCAAAAATCTCAAAGGCCTATTGTGTTTTTATCTGTAGGGTATTACAGAGGTTAAATGATGATGTTCAAACTATTCTGATTTTCTGACAGCTTCAGCCTAAAGAGCATGGATAATGGGGATGAATCATCACAGGGGCAGTTCATCATAAATCAGCCTTACAGGTTAGAAGCTATTACTCATACCTTTACGGAGGGGTATTGAGGATGTACTGAACATCATGTTCTTCCAGTGAAACCAATCATCCTGTTCTGTGTTGCATAGATGTCAAATTAAGACTATTTTAGATACAAAAACACATCAACAAACAGTAATGAAGACCATTAGAGTACACAGATGGTCTTGTTTACCTACAACGTTAAAGCAACACAGCCTGGTTTGAGCTTTTCACCTCAACTTTCTCCCCAATTTTTGCCAGTACTGAACATCCCAATTTGGTATTTTAAACATCTAAATATCCTGTAACCCTACTTTTGAAGCTCCAGCGCTCCTCGTGCTGCTATCTGATCAGCCTCTCACCATCAGGGTAGCTTGCCTTGCATTCATAATGTTCACTTTCAGGGGGATTCTGAATGCAATCATCGTAAATGCTGAGGGAATCTAGTTTTGGAAACGTTATGCCTGCAAATACTGGTTCATGGCTTGATATTTGGTTGGATAAAATCATGTTGTCAACTTTAGAAGGAACGATTTCTCTCATTTTTAATGTCTGGACTGACATGGAAACTTTTTTTCACCTAAAACATAACACCTTCTCTCCAACAGTTCTGCAGTATGAAGTACTAATGCCACTATTGGCCTAAACATAAAATATTTCAGGTTGTGGAAGACTAATTTGCCTAGAAAGCTCACAATATTCTTAGTCAATGTCTCGGTTGTGGTGAGACTGACTTAGCAATGCATTCTTGTGTTTGTATGTGCCGAACAATAGGAGAATTCTGCTGCTGTGTTTGGTTTTGAGATTAAAAAACGAGCTGTCATATTATTGGTAGCAGCATGCATTCATTTACTTGTGTCTATGTGTTTGTGACATTTGTCCCCACCCTCACTGATTTTGATACCACACTGCCGTTTGCATGGGCCAAGTCCATTGTTTCTTCAAGTTGCCTATTACATAGATGTGTGTGTGTGATTTTTATGATTGCTTCAAGTCATTTTCTTCAAACTTAATATGAATGTTCATTCAGTTGATTTAAAAGATGAACTGAAGTGATTTTGGAGGTAAAGGTGGGATGCAAGTCCTCTCTCTTTTCAACAATTTATCTCAAGAGCACTTTGAAAAAAGCATCTAGTTGCTGCTTCTGTCATGCCTCTGATTGGTTATGGTGACATTTTATTTTTTATTTTACATTTTAAGAGATGGTTAACTTGTTAAGATCAAGCAAGTTAATTTTGTATTCTTATATTGATTACATTTTCTGTTCTCTTCACATCAGACAAAAATGTTGGCAACGTCCTTTTTGACCTTGACATGGGCCAACTGCAGTCTTCCTGAGAAGGTTCATCTGAACACTGTGACACATCCTCATCAGGACATTATCTCCAAGATTCTTTGTCTGATGAAAAAATGAACTGAACATGATAAAAATGTTATATTTAAAGAAATAGTTATATTTTTTCACGAAAATTACTGTAATCATCTTTGGCAGAAATGAGCATCTTGGGTTACTGAGAGGGCCAAACCAATTTCAGTCTTACTGCAACATGGCAAATTGTCAAGAACTTTGGGGACAGCTACATTAAACACTTGTTACTTCTATTTAAACAATATACATAACTGTTGAAATTCATCATACTAAAACTTATATCTTTAACTATTAGTTAAAAGTGTATTTTAATATGCTAAACACAGCCTTAAAGCCAATTCAGTTGGCTTTGTCAGTGCAATGAACAGAGCATTTACAATTGCGCTTTTTAGATGGATGAAGAAGTGATATATGAAAGTATACCAAAAAATACCTAAAACTGCTCAGAGAGCACAAACCTCTGCCAAGGCATTTCTGACATTGTCAGCAGAGTTACAAGTGAAAATATGAAAAGCTGTCCTGTTGCCCAATTCTTCAAAAATTTCCTGGGTCTGCATTTGTGCTTTGATCAACACCAAAATCCAACCCCCTCTGAGTTATCTTGCTAACACGCAGACAAACAAACAAATGGACAAGTGCAAAAGCATAAATTACTTTGCAGAGGTATTTAAATTTATCTAAATTTACTTAAATCTGCGTATTTCCCTCAAAGAACAAAAGCCATACAAGTGATCAAATATAATTAGATTTTCATGCTTTGACTTGGTCTTTATGTATGGTGATAACTAAGTTTGAAAGCCTTTGTTGCAAATATTGTCATTTTTTCTTCATGTTTTATTTCTTTTGTGTATAAAAATTGTACAGCAAGCCACATTAATGGAGGCACATGGCCCCATCCTCTGATCTATGGAGATGATGCTAATCATTGTGTGGTGTGTTAATGCACACTGACTCTCGTTACCAAGACATGCATAAGCTGTTTTAAATGATACCATGTCACACTGATGCAATGATTTCCTTCAGTCTCTCTGTGTGTGAATGTGTGTGCCACCTCGTGACTCCACAGCAGTTCTGATGCATCATGATGTTATCCCTGGAGCCAAACCAGAGGAGATGCTTCAAGAGTCCAGAGATCTTATGCTCTGAAATCAGTCACTCAAAAAATAAACAAGATTCGATCACCTCAAAGTTGAGGCACAAATCATTTCAAGAATTTTAAGTGTATCACAGTGACTAAATGGCACATTGACGCCCCCGGAAAGTGACAAAGATGATAAATCACCCTCTTGATATATGTATGCAGCGTAATTGCAGTCATCAGAGGCAGCAGCCATTTTATCAGTCACAACAACAAGCCCCTCGGCGTGTTGGGATCAGGAACGCAGCGCTCATTCTGTGACAAAGTGCTGGTAATCTCTCCATCCATTTTTCATTGTGATAGCTACTGTATAAGCCTCACTCCAGGGAGCAACCGGGGCCAAGGAAACGGAGATGTAGGAGGAAGGAGGAGGAATATGTAGGTGGCACACTAATGTCAACATATGACGTTTGAAAAAAAAAAAGTAGGCTGATCTATAGAAGCTGGCACGGTAACAGCTGCTCAGACGACATCAGCTCACAAGTGGAATAAATACATTAACCTGGTTAGCTATTGGAGAGCATCCATCTGGAGGGTGTGTGTGCATGTAAATAGGTTAGCATGTGTGTATGTCTGTCACACATGCTCAGTGGCTTGGCTTCAGGCCTTTTTGCTGCCAAAGCGTGGCACGATAAATGGGAAACTAAACCCAACAAGGGATGCCTAACCAGCCATGGTAATGACTAGCGTGTCTATGTTGTGCAGCTAATCAACTCTATGCTACATAACAATTCAGTGACTTTAATCATAGAGAGAGGCTCCATTCAAAGGTCAATCAGCTGTAAAGGAATGCTCATTTCCTTTGCAGGAATAACAGAGGCAGTGGAAGAAAGAGAGAATGTGAGCAAAAGACTAAGTGTCTTTTCCTTCATTTTTTTTCCCTGCAATAGGCCCACCTGTGAAACCTCACCCACCATGACGTTTTTTCAACATTTCTACACAAACCCGGATTCCAAAAAAGGTGGAACAGTTTCTATAATGTGAATAAAAACTGTTTACAGTGAATTGTAAATCTTTTTACACAAACATAGATTAAGACAAGAGAGGAGGACTTATGTTCAAACTTACAAAACCCCTGATTCCAATGAAGTTGGGACATTCATAAAACCTAAATAAAACCAGAATGCAATGGTTTGCAAATCCTTTTAGACCTACATCTAATATAACACATGGCAAAGACAAGATATCTGATGAGCAAACTAATACTTTTTTGTTTTTGATGCAAATATTCACTCATTTTGAATATGATGCCTGCAACACGTTCCAGAAAAGCTGAGACAGAGGCATGTTCACCACTGTGTTACATCACCTTCCCTTTTCACAACACTCAATAACCGACTGAGGACACTAGCTGCTGAAGCTTTGAAGGTGGAATTTTTCCTATTCATATTTGATGTTTGATTTCAGTTGCCCAACAGTCTGGGGTCTCTATTGTTGTAATTTGCGCATCATAACATGCCACACATTTTCAATGACAGACAGGCCTAGTCTGCAGGCAGGTCAGTCTTGTGCCTGCACTCTTTAACTACAAAGCCAGGCTGTTGTAACACCTGAAAAATGTGGCTTGGCGTTGGATGTCCCTGATAAAGACTTCACTTGCATCGCAGCATATGTTGCTAAAAATTGGCAATATTAAATTTAAAATGAGTAAATATTTACAAACAATAAGGGTTATAAGTTTGAATGTGAAATATGTTGTCTTTTGGTGTACTCCATTAAATATTGGTCAAAAAGCATTTGCAAATCATTGTATTCTGTTTTAATAATGTTTTACACAATGTCCCAACTTCATTATAAATGTGGTCTGTAAAAATTAATAAAGTTGTTGTTTTTTTTAGTTTTGAAGTCACATTCTGATCTTGACGCTGGCATGCTGTTTCAAAAAAACAAGACAGGAGCATATTTTCCACTGGGTTTCATCACCTTTCCCTCTACCAACACTCTACAAGCATCGAGAGACTGAATACACCTTTTGTTCAGGCACTGAAGCTAAATTATTTCCCATTCTTATCTTATTAACATCAGTACAAGTCTGGACTGCATGCAGCCCAACACTCTCTTAACTCTTCTCTCTTCCTGTGAAAACATGTTGTTGTAACTTGGGCAGATTATGTCTTGGCTTTGTCTCACTGAAATAAGCAGGAACCCCTGACAAAGCTTTTTTCTTGAAGCACATGTTGCTCTAAACCTTCAATGCACCTCTCAATAGTAATGGTACGTTTACAGATGTGCAAGTTACTCGTGAAATGGGTACCAACAACATCACAGATGTTGGCTTTTGAACTTTGGGTTGATAATGATCCGACTTGGGTTATCATGAGGGCCACATTAGTTTTGTTATCACTGCCAGATGGATAAATTGTAGCAGATGTACAGCCCTCAGTCACTTATAGTAAACAAGAGGAACAAAAAAAAAGCTCTCATGTGGGGTTTTATATTGAGGTTTATATATTTTGACTCAAATGCAAGTAGGATCTTTTGACAGTATTATGGACTGTAGAGGATGAAATCTCATAATTTCCTTAAGCTTCATGCTGAGAAACTTAGTTCATAAACTGTTGGACTGTTTGCCCACACAGTCTTTAACAAAGTAGAAAATCTTGCCCCATGGTTTGTTGATTAAAATTGAGCCTATCAGGGCAGTTCCTTTTAAAACTCTTCATCGTCCTGTAACCTATTACCACTTCAAACACTTCCCAATGTAATCTTCTTGAAGTTCTTTGTGGCCTTGCCCCAAAAGCCTTTGGAACATGTTGCGTGTGATTCCACAAAAACATTAAGTTTAAAAGTTTGAATATTAAATATCTTGTGTTTGTGCTGTAAGGAGTGACAGTAACTAAATTCTGTTGTCTTCTTTGACATTTTGCGTCTTATTTTTATTGGAATTGGGGATTGTACGAGCATGCAGCTTCCAACAAAGAGGGACTTGCTGAAGCGTTAAGATGATGAAAAAGTAAGATCATCCCATTCATAAATTACACTGAATGCATAGACTCACAAATAAAGCTGATTATTAAGTAAAATGAAGCCACCTTATCACATCTCTTATTCATTTGATCCTCAATTATCCCTCGTAATTGCACAGTAATGTTTTTTTCTAAGCTAACAACAGACTGTGATGAAATATGAATAATAACCATCAAGTCCATTAGTATTCTCTGCACTTTCTCCTGACTGCCTGACTGAACCAAGGACAGAGGGGATCTAATCAAATAATCGTTTTTCTTTAAAGAGGAGCTGTGTGTGCTTGGGGAAATGGTTTCAATCCAGAAATAAATAAGTCACTTGCATGAAATGGTTTTAAACAGAAAGAATGGAATTTTAATATAAATGCCATATAATGCAATTTAGAGCCTCTGCAATTAAAACAATGGATTAAATCAGGGATGGGCTATGGTTATCAAAGGGGCTGTATTAAGTTTATCCACACTTGTTTTAAGACGTAGAATGCTCCTAATTCACGACTAAAACTATGTGTAATCCAATAACATAAACAGATATAAAGCTTTCATCAGAATCTGTTGTATATTTATGTTTGTAAACTGATAACACATACCAGATCAAATGGTGGTGAACAGCGGTGCAGTGAGTACCGCTGGTACCTCATAATCAGTAGGCTGCTGGATGGGACAGGTCTCTCTGTGTGGAGTCTGCATGTTCTCCCTGTGCATGCATGGGTTTTCTCTGGGGACTCCAGCTTCCTACCACAGAACAAAAACACGCTCATTGGGTTAAGTGATACCTCTGTATGGACTTTAGGGTTGAGTGTATGTAAATGATTTTCTGTCTCCATATGTCAGTCGTGTGATTGACTGGCGACCATTCCAGGGTGTGCTGGCCTCTCACCAATATCCAACTAGGATAGCCACCCCAACCCCCACCCCCCACCCAAACACCAGAAGGGATAAAGCAGTATAGATTATAGAAGGATGAATCTTAAATCGACGAAGATAGTATTAATTAATTAATTAATTGTGTTACAATATTATGTAAAATTAATAAAAAAGGGTATGATAAATTATGAAGCAGATATCATAGATAATGTAACACTAGCACTCACATATCACATAAAGACAGAAAATAACATATTTAAGTAAACAGAGAGTAGTGAGTGTATAATTGGTGCAGTTGGTTCTGGGTTTGGCATATAATTTTTTCATACATTGAAAAATTATAATGACAATAATTATGATGACAATAATAACAATCATAATAATAATAGTAATTTTTGATGTTATTATGTTTACAGTATTCAAATACAATTTTGTCAGTTTTTATGGTCTGATTGTTTATCAGCCGCTTTGGATGGTGTTAAAAAGTGCAGAACTCTTATTCTGTCCTGAATTTGTGGTAAAATTTAAGTGTCACTACTTTAAGTTCTGAAAACCTGGTCACCCTGCTCTGGGTCTCTAGTTGCCCACCACTAGATTAGATGATCATGGTTATGTGAGATGTGATGTTAGTAGCCAGTGGTGGCTAGTGCTAAAAATCTTAAGGGGGTGCAGCTCTGGAGGAAACAAACTGAAGAAGCACTCCATACTACAGTGACAAAAAAACTAAAGACAAATCGAAATCAATATACAACCTACAGTACTTTCCTGCTGCCAAACACCATTCAGAAGCACTATTTGAACAGAAATGTTGCCCTCCTTTCCTCCTGGACTGCAAATCTCCCATTGAGCCTCTATTTAAAGTCCATCATCTCGTCACCAGTCTCTTTTCCACTGACAGCATGGTCAGTGCATTCAGCCTGTCTTAGTTTATGGTGTTTCTGAGAAGTTTTGATTCTTTTCAAGGTGGAGGAGCACCTCTCAGCTTCTGCAGTGGTCATGGATGTGGGGATGAGGATCTTTAGGAGAGTGACAGTCTCTGACAATACCTCTCCAAGATTATTTTCCATGAGCATATGGAAAAGGTCCACAGCACCACAGCAGGCCTTGAACTCCTCCTTGCTGTAGATTAGACTGAGCTCTGTCTTCAGCTTGCTTCTGCTGAGCATCAGGAAAGCCTTCAAGCTGCTGCTGAGGGCACCTTCAGGAAACGTGGTGTGGTACTGTGTGAGCCTCTTGACCTGCGGCAAAGTGGCACAGATGAGATGATTAGTGAAGGAGAATTGTTCCCTATTGTGTCCCAAAGTGGTGTCGCAAACCTACAGAAAGAGGAAAGAAAAATGTAGAAAAAGCACATTTTAGTACTAAAAGTTAACATCAGTATTTTCTGAAAAAAAAAAAAAACAGCCAAAGTTTAATCTAATCCCAGAAAATAAAATTGTGGTTTAGTCATTTTCCACTTTTTAAAAACATCTCTTGTATCAACTGAACAGTGCTTTATTTTATAAATCATGTCTCACAGCTCAAGAGTGTAGACACAAATAGAATCTTATACACCACCAAACTGATGCTTTAAACCTAAAAGGGAAAAAAAGTAATTCAATTTTTGATATAGACTTACAATAAAAAAGGTACAAACAAAACAAAAAACAAATAAGAAAAAACATTCAGATACAAGCATACACAAGAGGGCAGATGGCTCACACCAGCTGACCAATTCTCACAACAGAAATGGAGGTTGTAAATCTGTGGAATACATCTAGTTCTCAGCAAAACAATTGCAAAATTTAAGAAGTAAAAAAAGTGTTTATATTTAAGGATGTTTAAAAGGGTGACCATATTCTGAAAACCCAAAAGAGGACCCTAAGCAGCGTGTAATGTGTCATGACACAAGAGGCATGCAGGCTCAAAATCTTGATAGGTCCGTACATTGGAATAATGCCAGAATTCCAGTGCAGCGCTTTATTATAAATATTAACCCTTTTACTACTATGTGTGTAAATGGCCACCAGGTCTTTTTTTTTGCCTTTTTGTCAATAAATGTTTCAGAAAATGCCCTTTGATTAAATAATTTTGCACCATCTTTTCAGGTAAAAACAACACATTCTAGCAAGTATTTGTCATTATTAAGTTGTGAATGCTTAAAACTGTGCAATTACAAGAAAAGAAAAAAGAAATTTGAATTTTCAACAGGTTCCTCTTCATGAACAATTCTAAATAAAAATGGCCAATACTTTTGAGAAGACAAAACAAACAACCTATTTCATATTATTTATTATAATTTATATTACTTTTTTAACTATAGAGATCCATAAAACATGAACTATGATGAAAGGGGGATGACAAGAAAGATTAACTAGGCAAAAACACGGCAAAACAATGTGAAAATACAGCAAAAGAATGGCAAGAAAACACTCCAGAGTTATCCTAATGCTATTATTTGCAATACTTTTACATTATTTACACAGAAAACACCGACAATCCACCGATAAATGGCTAACGGTTGTCTCGGAATCCTCTCTCTGCTCTCCAGTTCAGTCAGACTACTTGCTGTACCTCCCCCTCAGGCAATCCGGACTTTATCATAATGTACCGTTTATCAATGGAAAGCTCTGCTTCTCAGCATTCAGGGTTAATTATTTGGATAGCGTAGAAGACTTACGGTAGTTTGAACCACACCTCTTTTTCTGTCACCGGAGACAGCTTCGTCTGTAGAACAAGCTGAGCAAAAGAAAAAAAAATAAAATAAATAAAATTACATTAAAAAAATAATTAAAAAAAAAAGGCTGAGCAAAACCTGGACATTTTAGGGAAATCTATAAAATCCCCCAGACATCATGTTAAGACCAAAAATGGTGACATGTCCAGGAAAAAGAGGGCGTATGGTCACCCTAACTGTTTAATCTACTTTAAAAAATGGTGGACTGAAACATCCACAATATAATTACAATAAAACAGAATAATGTTGTTTGTTTTCAACTGCTGCTGGATGTTTAGACCCTTGTGTCTATGAAAACGAGACCAAACATAACTTTTAGCGCAAACAGTGAAGTTTAGAAACGACTTAAACTCTTTTTGGGCCGAAAGTCGGGACGTTTAAAATGTGGGAAACAGCGGAAATAAAGCTTAATACCGTCGTAAATACAGACATCGCGTGGCCATTTTTGTAGTCCCAAATAGGGTACAAACAACTGAGTTTTGCGATATCAACATTACACAGACTACAATTCCCAGCCAACTTTACAACGGATGCGTAAATAATGCAACACCAGCACGATCCAGAATTCCTGAAACTTTTACGTAAGCATTACGTATGACAAGGCCGCGTATGGAGCTTACTTTACTCTTCCAGTGGAAACTTTGTACTGCTTACACCATGCAGCTTACCATCTTCTGCACTCAGCTCTTTAGGCAATGTTAATCTTCCAGCTATTTTTTTCATATTCATTTTAGACATCAAACTGCAGTTAAGCTGCTCTGTTTTAGGGAATTTTTTTTTTTTAAATTTGGTTGAAAGAAAGGCAGACAATAGAGGAGTAAAAGTTGTACTTACATGCCTGTCAGGTGCCAAGACAAACCTACATCAAGTATGGATGCAGCTCTGAATCCACTCATTGTGTAAAACAGTAGAAGTTGCTGACAAGTGAGGCAAATCAAGTGAAGTTGAGGGAGTTCTCAAAAGTGGCAACTTTTTTTCTGCTGCCCCCAACAGGCCAAAAAACTCTGGTCATGTAGTTTATTTGAAGTCTGGTCGTGGAATAGGGAATAGGTATTTTAATATGTTTATTTTTGAGTATGAAATTAGCTAATTAGGCCTTCTGCTTGCTTCTGATCCTTTAAACCTGACTCAGCCTGAACATATTACCTACAATTAAAGTGGTACAATACATAATTAAGTGATTATTTTTGTAGGCCGACACAACATCGCACTGGTTCTCTCAACCATGGACATACTGAAAACCATTTCCACTGTGTTATGGGTCATTGCTGATAATAAGGTGAAAAAAAATATTAAACTTACACGTTAAGTTCTCTGTAATAATCTTCACAAATGAACCAATTTCTCACTATTTTTTAAGCTTAGAATTAATCATTGAGAATAAAGTACTATGGAACTCCAACATGGTGGTTTGACTCAGAGCCAACATTTCTAATGTTTAACGTCTTGTTGTGACTTATTGTTTAAGAATTTACCTATAACGAAGTGACCTGTTCAAGTTGGTCCACATGGCTGTTGCTATGTATAAGTTACTGTTTACGAGAAAAAGATCAGAAATGCTCAAGTCTGTAGTCTTTAGTCATTAGTAACAGTTCTTAAGCAGCAGTCCTTTTAAACACAGAACAATGCTTTTAAATAAAAAAGTGGGCAATATCAGATGCTCTCCATTATTTCAGATTTAAAACATTGAAATGTGTTGGTGTGTTAATCACAAAACATATCTCAGACATTGATCAGAAACCTTTATTCTAATCCCACTTTCAACCTTAGGGACCAGGAAGTGCTATGCTAACTCACTTTTGTGTTTTTGGACTCATTCCTGCATCACTCTATATATCATCTTCACAATAGGACATGCCATTTTGGTTTTACTTCTTAGATTTTTTTTTTTTTTTTTATAAAATAGGTAAATCATGTCATTAAACAATTAGTGTGAATGGCACTTAATCCTTAATACTTCACCAGCCATTTTCTTTCCTGTCCTTAAAGATTTGTCCAAAGCATATTTTCAGGAAGGGATTTCTGTTTAAGTCCTATAACCCACAAAAAGCAGTCGGCCTATAATATGTTCGGAGTTAAGATTGTTAAAACCGCATTCTAATGTTATGTAATCAAGCATTTGAACAACATTAGAGATTTTTCTCTTAATTAAAAAAAATGGGCTGAAACCACAAATGTTGAAGCTACAAATGGCGAGGCAAATTCCCATCATTAAAATCAATTTACAATGGTTATATTAGTCCAGAGTCATACGGCTGTGTCAGCCTCTGAACCTCCCAGGTCATCGAGATAAGCTTATGGTGATTTTGAAATGCAGAATAAAGTGTAAAAATTGTGAGTGACACAAAGAAGAAATCAGTTAACTTTAAAAACATGCATGGAACTGCACACAGGCAGGTCCAGACAGAATGAGACCAGTAATCAAAGTAAGATTTGGCAAGCCTCTTTAGAAACAATGCCCAGCAGGCTCACTGGGAGCCAATCTAAGCCTATTATTTCGAGCTTTAAACAAGTTTTAATCTCCTCATACTCTTGCATGCAGCAAGGATTTTTGTGGTCAAATCTCTCCTTATGGGCATTGTTAGAAACCTTCTTATACCTTGCAGATACACACAACATCCTCCAACACTGATACTGATTATAATAGGCATGTCGTGATAGTATAGCCTGTTGTCTTCTGCTGCTTCTTTTTCACAGATACAGGGATTGTTTTTCTTCACAAGCAATGTCCTGTTGGTAAAAATCAAAAGAAAGGCCATGGACAGTGCATCAGCTGCAGGTTGTTGCTTTCACTTGAAGATAATAAAAAGTTAATTGTTTCAGGTATGAGGCTGTACAGATAACAATTACAAATATGAAACAATCAAACTGTCATGGTTATGCAAGTTATCAGTGTATGGTTTGAGACAATATTATCTCATATGCCCTTGCTCCTTAAATTACAATTCAAATGCCTGTGTGGGTGAATAGTCAACATCAATTAGCATTATTCAATAGAATACCTTATTCAGCAGGTAGGTGTAATTAGAGTGTACACAAGAAACTTTAGAAGCTCCTGCAAAATAAGCTAGCATTGTCATCATAACACTGAACCTGAATAAACTTCATCCCCCAGAGGTACTACAGCGGTGACAGATAATGTTATTAGTTTAAAAAGTCAACAATATTGACAAGCAATGATAAAATCTGCTGAACTATTAGGATAGCCCTGGAGGCATTAACCGTCCTGTGACTACAACAATATCAAGGCTGCGCACATTGTCCCAGGCTCACAATTCCTATTAAAGCTCATTTTTAATGTAGTATGTTTGTTAAAAGTGTTCAGTAAAAATCTTGCGCGCTTAAGCTGGTGGTTATAGGGCTATAGAATGTTCCTGCACAAGGGAGAACATTAAGTTGTGTTAAATGCAGTTTGTCATAATAAACTATTCATATAAAATCAGAGACAATGATAAAACAGACTGGCTTTTAATTTCAGACTGGCTTTTAATACACAGTAATGTGGTGACGTTATTTTATTTTGTCTTGTTTTATTTATATTATCTGATTTTATTTCCCTGACGTGTTCTTTTTTTGCTTTCTTTTAATCTGTTTTTATTTTCTTATCTTATTTTTAACTGGAAAGCATTTTGGTCACTTTGAGTGTTGTAAAGTGCTCTATAAATAGATTTTGATTGATTGACTGAAAATCAATGTTGTATTTGATATGGCGAGTTCAGAAAACACTAAATACTTTTGACAAAAAACGATAATAAAAAGCCAAATCTGAAACTTTGAAAGCATAATTTTATCAAGTATTTTCATAGTAATATTCTTTACAAAAATGTAATACTCCAACTTGTGCAGTTGGTACATTACAATTTCAAGCTTTGAAAAGCACTTTTACAAAAAAAAAAAGCATCTTGCACCAAGCTAATCAGCTAGAACTATTAACTCAACAGTGTAAGGCAGGGGTTGATATGAACATGATATGAACACCAGCCAAGTGACCAAATGCTGGTGAATTTTAAAATTGGCAAGTACCACAAAGACTCCCCCTGGCAGGTTGAATCTTTGTACCAAGCAGCATTTTCTCATTAGCATGCTGCCTTACACCTTCCTGGAGGAAGTACTTTTTTAAGCATCCCTCTATCCATGAAACATTGTGACTTCAGCACTGCATTTTAGTAAACAATTTTTAACTTTAACAAAATAATATGCCATTTCATGACATAACTGTGGCCAGTGAAAAATGGCAAGTGGCTAGTAACTTTGTAAAACTCGCTTGCCACAGTGGCTGAAGAGAAAAACAGCACATCTACAAATATGCAATGAGATTTACCATTTCATTAATAACCTGACAACAAAAATAAAAAAGGTCTTTTTTAAGTGGTAAGATGCAGTTTTTCCAGCTCGGGGGGAGTTCAGAATGATAAACTGTCTTTTAAGGGAAATGGTGCTTTGGTTTCAACCAAGTTGCTGTTTTTTGGAGACTATTGAAGGCAGATCATTAATCAGGGGGAGGATACAGAATTTAAGACATGAAGGGCAGAAGACACAGTCGGATACCTTGGGTGAATGTTGATATAAGCTTGCATTCACCACAACAGAATAAAAGAGATAAAACCCTACACAAACAGCCTGCCATAGCCAATATTAAAGTGCAAGTTCAGTGTTCTCCATCTTGAATGACAAACAAGAGCCAAGAGTCTTACAGCTTTTCAGTATTTATTTCACCGTCCATGCCCTTTAGAGTACATACCAAACACTAAAAGACAAAATATTCACCTCTTCTTTTACAGAAATAACCTGCCTAGGGTTCGCAAGGTAGTGCAACATAATACAAATCCATAAGGGTTAGAACACTTAACAGCACGTGTTATGACATTACTATAAACTAAACATATCTATGTGATGCAAAAAATGCTGCCAAAATCACATAACTTATTACATATGTTTATAAACAAAAAAGGCCACAAAATAGATATTAATGAGGAGAGAAGAAATATACACTTTATGTACAACACCACTGTTCATGTGTGGATAAGTTAGACTCTACTGAAAAACTACTGTTCTATGTTCAAACGCTCACCTCCTGCATGTCTGAATGAATGTAGATCAGGAATGTTTTAGCCTAATACAGAGCAAAGTGTTCATGACAAAGTCAGCTTTTATGAGGGTGAGGGTTTGATACCAAATAGATTTCAGAGGAGTTAAGTGTCAAAACAATATAGTGACAATTCATTTATAAAGCAGGGAGGCTTGATAAATAGGTTACTAAACAAAAAAGTTAAAATTCTCCCACATCCACTCTCTTGTCCCTGAATTTGCTCCTGGCCTTGGTCCGAGCCTTAAAAGCAGCAGAGTTATGGAGATGCTAGAAAAAAAAAAAACAAGATATGTCAATGCTAACAAAATACAACAATGTATAAATAGAGGGATCATGCCTAACTTGATAAAAATAGCATGATTTTAAATTGAGCTGTGAGTTAACATACCCTTTCGAAGCGAGAGATCTTCATAGCCTTCATTGTGGCCGAATCTACCAACATAGGTGGTCCCAATTCAAACACATCTCTGATGAATTCATTACCCTAGAAATAAACACAGAAAAACAATCTGTTAGGACAGAGTAAAGTCATGTAAAACTGAACAAGGAACATTCCTATGCAGCTGTCACTGAAAGATTCTTCATAAAATGGGTGTTAACTATGAAATTGGCAGTCAAACGAGGCTCTTTGAACAAATCACCAAATATTCAACTGCATGATATCACACCAGTACAAGTTATGACCTTGAATGTTTCAAGACTATACGCTGTTGAATCAGCCCAGAGCTGGAAATACACTTGCTGTTTATCTGTTTGTTAACAAACAGGTCTGCCTGTGTCATGAGCACCCTTATATTTGTATCAGCTTATTCTTAACACAATCAACGATACCACTCGAGGGCACACTTGAGGACTCAGGCCATATACAACTTCCTGATGTGAGGAAAGTAAACTACAAATACAGAGACAATCACATTAATTCTGGGATCAAAGCAAAATTAACTACAATTTAATTCATTTAAATCATCCTCTTTGCCAGAGACTCAAGAGTTTGAAGGTTCATAAGAAGAGGAAAAATCTTAATAGCTTCACTAGATTTTATTTTATCAACAGAATTCAAGCCAGTTTCAGCTACTATTTGATGCATGTTACAGAGCATTTACTGGTTACCCAAGTGTTTTTTTCCCCTGACATTTTTATTGTAACAAATGCACAAAATACAGTTTCACAGAAACAATTACAGCCAATCATCACTAGATTTCTTGGAAATACTACCATTTTTAATCTTGTCATGGTAGATTTGATCAGATTTCCTTCATGAACATAATTTTTAAAAAATGTTAATATTGACTGACAGGCCCGAATAAGGAAGTTGGAGGGCCACATGTGGCCACCAGCTGCCCACCCCTGATTTAGACTATCAATGACCATTGGTTAGAATTCCAATGTGCCAGTGTGGTTAAGATGTGGCTAAAGAGTGACTTACATAGCCGGTGATTTGCAGCCAACAAAGTTAATGGATACTGGGGAAAATGAAGCATGTCCTCTTATACGTCTCTCGTTCATTTATTTCATAACAATGTCAACAATTTAGTATTTACACTAAAAATTAAAATGTTCAAACATGGCCAGCAACACTTAGCTAAAAAAATATTTAAAAAAAAAATAAAAAAAAAATCACCAAACCACAGTGTACCCTTGATTACAAAATTAACAAGGTGAAATTGGGGTTTTTTTGTGGTATTTTTCAATAGATTTAAAGCAAAAACAACCTTCAGTGTGATTTGTATTTTTCTTTCTCGAGTTCGAGAACATAGATAACTATAAACACACCGTTTATAGTTATCTATATCCTATATTTTGACCTTCTGGAGCTTGTTTATTTTGTGTAGACACTGGGGATATTGAGAGGCTTTTAACATAATATCAAAGATGTCCAGACTATCCTTTCAGAAACATCAGCATAACCGTGATTCTTGCGTTTTATTCCATTTTTCTTGTAATGACTTCAAATTTTACACCTTTCTTCTATTTAGATACAGTTTAAAGTATCATTTGGTGTAAAATATGACCCTTTGTCTCATCTTGACTTGTGAAAAGTTGCACTAGCCCTGGCTGCCAGCCATAATGCAGACTAATTTCCACCCAAGGACATTTTTTTTTCCTGCATTATGCCTCATTATCCTAAATCAGGTCTTTAGAGTCGTCCTCCTGCATCAGGCGCTCCTACAGATCTTCATTATGTTTTAGTGCTGTGTCAGTACCGGAGAAAAACCAAACAACCGAGCCCATGATTCTGCTGTGCAATTACATTAAAGGTCGGCTTGAGCACTTTTACGGTTTTTAATTTCACTGGATCATAAATTTGTGTTGTGCTGATATGGGAAGGAGATACCTGAAGGTGGTAGTTCATCCCGGAGCCGACAAACTCCCTGAAGGCATCGTAGGTCCTCTTCCTGACCCAGCTGTCGATAGTCATGCGCTCTGTCCCAAAGCGGATGGTCTCTGGCTGAAAATCACCCTCCTGGAATGAAAAGAAGTCATAGACTTTGAACCATCATCACTGTAAACTCAAGTCAACAAGGCTGTCAATAAGCCAGAGGATGAAAAGCAAATCAGACAAAGCATCACCAAACACCCACCTCCACAGCCTTGAGGACGTCCCTGAACACCGACCGCTGCTTCCTCTTGTCGGTCTTGGCTCTGTGCTTGTTGCAGTCTGTGGCCAATGCGTTCAGTTTATCACACAGTTCATCCCAATCATCAAACTCAAACTCCTGAAAGAACACAAAAAGCATCTTACATAACCGAAGACACACGACAATGGCCAAGAGAAATATATGCAAAGGAGCAGCTCATCATATTTGTTCAAACTGTCAAGTTAGCATGTAATTTAGGACTAAATTACTGCTGGCGCATGCTAAATGGACTGTAATTTACATCTATTTTTGTCCCGAATTGTCAGAGCTGCACCACAGGAATGAGAGCATCTTTGAAACACCACACCAGAGCTGGTTTCAAACTTACAGCATCCATGTCTCTTGCAAGCTCAAAAAGCAGAGCGATGGTCTCCCCTGCTGCGATTCTCATGTTGACATCCTCACTTTCAAGCAGTCTTGGTAACTTAGGCAAGTGTCTGAAAATAAAAACACAAAGATTATCCATCATAACACCTGAATTCACCCTTCAACTTCAATTATTAAAGCAGCAATGCTTCTTCCATGTTTATGAAGTGTTACCAAGAGCAAATTAATAGCACTGACGAAAGACATCGTAGCAACATTTGGAAACACATTCTTCACATGTAAACAATGAGCTGAAGATGCTAGCAAAGTCATATAAGCATAAAATCCAATTATATTAACATATCTTTTTAATCAGCATGGTTAATTGGCCTCTCACCTCTGCCAGCTTCACAACCTTGATTCTTAACAGATACCCACTGTCTACAACAGGAGCTCCCATAGTTTGTCAACCAGCAACCTCCAAAATAGCAACACTGAGGACAGGGACTCCCTCCTTTTCACACATTATCCTCCCTTTGGCATAAACCTGCCATATAAACGTAGTTTTAATGTGAATTACCCAATTTTATGGGTACAGTTTTTAAAGAATTGGTAAAAATTATCATTTAAAAAAAATCATAAAACTTTTCTTTTTCTTAAAAGCACCATACAACCTTCCTCTAGGCATGCATGTCTGAAGATCTTGTGTGTGAACCTGCAGTCATGCAAAAGTACACCAAGCTAAATTGCAACATACCGTTGGTTTGCTTTAGAGATTGGACAATCGTTCAAGGCAAATTCAAGCATTTTTCAAGCTTTCAGTTAAAAACTTAAAGCATGGCAACAACCTTTTAGTTGTCATAAATTATGTTTGAACACAAATACATAACTATATATTTAGTACATTGATATATATATATCCCTTTTCCTATCATAGTACAACTGATATTTTGCTTTAAACAACCAGAGTTATGCAATAGCAGTCTATTAAAGGAAGTCTAATAAAAGAAAACAAAGTCCATGAAATAAACACCTTCACTTTTGAGAAATTCTTCTTCAAAGGGAGAGTGTGAGGACTTCTCAAAATCAATGTACACAAGTTTGCTTTGTTACTGCCGGACATCCTTCAGAGAAATCGTAATTGTTTCCCAGTAATATTTGAGTCGTTTTGTGGTATCAGCCTCTTAACAAAAATGAACCATAACTAACTACAGCAGCCTTTCCCAATTTATTTTTTTTTAACCACATCAGTTTAGTGAGCTAGCTTAGTCAGTGAGTGAAACCTTTACAATTTCAGGCACTAAACTGAAAATCCATGCAATTTACAAGATTTTGAAACTTTAAATCAGAATTTAAGCACTTCCAGGATGTCAAGCATCTGCACAAAACCTTTTAAAGTAAACTTTTGGCTTTAAACTTGAAGGTTAATGGGGGCTCTTACTTGCGCAGGACGTCTCTGAGCTGATTGGCAGTGCAGATGGTGAGCAGCAGTGCCCAGGACAGCAGCGCGTTGGTGTGAAGGGCGCTCGTCTGGGGATTAATCAGAGGGCATGTACCATCCGCCCGCGCATAAGACCGGATGAACAGGTTCTCAAAGCATTCCATGGTGGCTTGTACATCCTAAAAGCAGCAAGGAAGAGGGACAAAAGTGAGGTTATGGTGCAACAACACAAATAATGAAGTGTTACAAAACTGTTGAAACAGCTTTGAGTAATTCTCAGACACCACAAAGTTGCTGCAAACTTTTTCAGATTATTTTCAAGACTTAAAAAGACCCAAAGTGTAACATCAGTGCATTTTGGATTTCATGTGGGACTAAGCAGCTTTGATTCCCATAGTCCTTAATTTTCATTTGAAGATGCGTTTTAAGAGATATTTGTCGACCATTAACAGCTTTCTCCCTATTTTCTTCTGGTCTGTGAAAGCTAACATAATTCACAGCAAAAATGCTTTAAAAGCTGCTTTTTTATCATGTGATTGGTCTCATGAATGAGAAAATCCACCAATTCAGAATAATCAAAAAGTGTAAAATGCTAACCAGTGTGGAAATCATTTACTATCAGATGCATCACCTTCAATGAACCTTCTTAATTTCAAGACTTTATATTATAAACAAGATGTAAGACTCATTAAACCTCTCCCCAAACCCTGTGATCACATGTGAGATAGAGGCACAATATTACAACTAATAACACAAACAATGAAAGAAATTACCAAAATATCGTCTTCTGCAACCAAAGTACAAAGGCCCAGACTTGTTGCCACCTAAAAAAGGAAACAAAAAAAAAAAAGACTCAAGTTGACATTTCACAGTCTGAATATCTTTCAGGTATAAGAAAATATGCGGACAAACATAGCTTGAGGGTCAGTGTGCCTGCTGTTGTATCTACACCCTGCCTTGTCTTAAAAAAATAAAAAGGGACTCACTGCCTGCCTGGCCTGAATGTTTGCTGATCCATCTGCCAGGATGTTTTTGAAGATGGGTTTCAGGGTCTTGAATACCTCCTCGCTTTCAATACCCGAGCCCAGCTGGATACACAGCAGGCAAGCTAAAGAGGCTGCCGCTCGCTGCTCATCGCCTTTGCCTGATGGAAACAGACAGAGGTATTTGGATTACACATTGAAAATTAGCAGGATCACAAGAAACAAAGCTGGAGTTATCAACTTAACATATCCTGGAAGTAAACGTTAAAAGCTACTAGCAAAATATGGTTACTACTACAAGATCCAACAGAAACGTTTATGTTAACATAGCAGCATAGAATACTGGCAGTCAACAATAATTGCATTAGTGCTTGATTCTGTGTGCCATTTTCTATGGTTAGTTGGCCATTAACAGATGCTCTCTTGTTACAGTTTGTGAACATGTTATTTATGGCATACCATGTTAATATGGTTTGCCGAGTTTACCCTTATGAGGGGGCAAGATCGTAAGAATACTTCTTCCTTAATAGCTCTCCGCAACATGCTCCAAACTCAAAATAAAAATCAACAGCTTCATTGACAAATTGATGTCCAAATAACTCTAAAATAAGAGTTTAAGTCATAGAGTGCTGCCTATTCAAACAGACAGATTTCCCCTAGGGATAATTCAGGTATTGAGTAGCAGTCAACAGTCCAGGTCATGAGCCACTGCCTTTGTTCAGGGTGCTGTACAGTCTGATGAGTGTGGGAAAAAGGATCTTCTAAACCTCAGTCCTGCAGCACAGTGAGAAGAGTCCCCCACTGCTGCTGCTCCAGTCCCTCCAGGATGTTGTGGAGGGGATGGTTGCTACTGTCCAGGATGGCCTTCTCAAACACAGTCCTCAGTGAGACAAAACTCCTTCCAAGCGCAGATCTAGCCTTCTTCACCAGCCTGTCCAGTCTTCTTATGTTCCCATTCTATGCCTGTTGTCTAATATTTGTCGCCTTTTCTAAAGTTGAAGACCAGTGATGCTTATGCAATTAATAAAGTATAATCTCAAAGAGCAGATCAAACAATGAAATAATGAGTGTGTTCACTGGGTCTGCTCTCTTCCCATCATAAAAAACAATTGCACTGGTTTTCCCCTTAATTAAGTTAAAGGGCAATCATTCAAAAAAAAAAAAAAAAACAGAAATTCTGTGCTTTGAGGGGAAGTTATCCTTACTTAAAGCTATTAAGGCAAAGAACTCATGTGGTAGTTCCATGTTATAAGGGCCATACTAAGCAAAGCTGTCATAATTCATCTTAAACAACATCCTAACCTATTTTTTTTTTAATCAGCAGTACATGTGAGTCTATGTAAATAACAACTTACAGTTAATGGTCTATTAGCTACAGGATATGGTCATGAAAAATGAAGCACTTATAAGACCAAGAAAAAGCCAGTATGCTGCTAATTGGCAGGCTAAAGAGCAAGTAGTTGACTGTGAATTTTGTGACTTTAAAACTGAGTGTTGCCTAATTCTCTATCCCTTTACCTTTCTTCAGGCAGCGTTCGATGCTGTCTGTGATGGTCATCCTTCTTTCTGAAATGAACTCGTACAGGATCCGTGTGGCCATTGCTGCCTTAAGCCCATCCAGCGCCCCTTGTCTGGTCTTAGCACTGAGAAAAAAAGACACATGAACAATTATTCTTCCAGCTTGTACAAATGATCTCATTTTCTTTCATGATGTAGTCTAAAAAAGGTAAAGCTTTTATAGTTTTGCTAGCCACTGGTCAAATGACTTATCCCATGGCCTTTGCCCTTGTGCCTGAAAGACTTAACTGAGTTGCTGTCACTTTAACATTAATTATATAAAGCCAGAGCCAGATTCTCCTAAATCTTCAAGTCAAAGGGGATTTCTGACTGTTTCATAAACCAAGCAGTTACGTCAAAATGTGTTTCTATGGTGCTCAAAAGTTTGCTACAACATGCTATAAAAGCACGTGTCAAAAAAAAAAACATAAAGAATTTCACTCCAACATGGCAATAGCAGGGAGGTGGCATACCTGGGAAGTCCCTGCTTTCATATAGCCATGTTCAGCTGAATGACTCACTTCAAGATTAAGTCTAATTTTATCTTGACCAAGCAGTGAACTTCAGTACCTTACTCCTGTGACTAACCACGGCTTCCCAAGCTTAGCCCAGCAATTCCCAAAAAGGCCTTAAAAACATGTTGTTTTTTTTTACCTATAATTTGTTTCCTAAAGGCTCTTTAATTATAAATCTTCTTTCTTTAAATCACACATTTCCTGTCATGTCAAAGCACTAAAAACTGAAACAGAACAAAAGTTGTGACTACAGTGTACGCATAGCGCTGCAAAATAACTTAATGTTGCAGTCATACATGCTGAATACTTTGCAGACCATCAGCTGTATTCAGTTCAACTTAAGGATCTAACCAGCTGGGAGAAACCATGAACCAACATGTTTAGACCTGCATGCCTTAGAGATCAGATACATGTGAGTGAAGACAGTTACACTTTTTTTTACCTCTTATCCACCGTGCTGTCTATGAACCCTTTCAACTTGTACTGGAAGTCTTCCTGGGCTGTGTCCTCGTTGGCCTCTCCACCTGGCAACATCACAAGATTTAGTAAGTAGATATTCATCTGCTACGCTTCACAGTACCAATAAGAATGACAGGGTAGAAAACTCTCTGAGCAAGATGAGCTTCTTTTTGAAAGTTGCTCTTTACTCTTAGAGATGGAAAACCGCTAAACTATTTGCCCATTAGGACTCCTTAGAGCAGTGTCTCCGCCTGGTATATTCTGTGTATTTTGAAAATATCATTTATGTTTAAACTCTCTGCCCTTAGTGTTTTGGCTGATAGATAAATCCTTTTACCCATGCTACTGCTGTGTACTTATGATGCTGTAATCACATCTCAGGCAATGCTGGAAATTGTCTGGGTTTTTAACACATCAGTGCCAAATCTACAGTCTTAAAATGATGCTGGTGCCCTGAAACTTCATGAATCAATAATTAGGAGGAAAAAAAGTGCAGTAGTAATGTTATCTCTTGTCACAGCCTGAGTGAAAATACCTCTGTTGCCTGTAATATCCATTTATTAAATTAGAGGATAGAGAAGGTTCAGCATCTTCAGCTCTGAAATTGTGTAAAAAGAACAAAAATGAAGCTCCTAAATTGGCTCATGGTTGGTCTGATAGATATCAGAAGTGCTGATACCAGTACATTCACATGGCTCAAGCTGTCACTTTACTGTTTGATGAAATTAAAAAAAAAACTTCATAAATGTTTTGGCTTTTACAAGTTACCTTAATTCAAGGTCTGTCTGACACCCTCACATGTAAGAGAACAGAACACTAAGCTCAGCATCATTGTGCCTACTCATTTTAAATATTTGGTATGCTGCCATTGACACACTGGTATAATGTTTGAGGAGTCATCATGTTAACCAGGGTACACCAGGGTACGTTGGTCAGACTGACTGATGAATTTGAGTCTCATTCATCTTTTAAGCCTGTTTTTTTATGTAAAAAGAATTTCTCATTTTTTGTCTCTCCAGAGAAATGTAACCCATTTAGACCTAATTAACATTCGAGCATGTTTACCTTTAAGACTAAAAGAAGTGTTGTCGTGTGGAGGAGCATGTTGCTGATTTTGATTTTACTGATAAATGATTTAAAACCAACAGTTTAGGCTTTCAAATGGTTTTTAAGGTCTCTACCTGCCACTAAGGCTAAGAAATAAACATATCAGTAAGCATTCAAACATTGAACTCATATGTAGAGCACTTAGATTTTGGTTGTTTTTTCAGTAACCTAAGAGGTATTCATAAGGACCACTTTCGGCCCTTAAATACTATCTCAACTGGGACAACATGCACCAAGAGTCAACACTTCAGCGTCATGCCTATGTAAGGTTGTAATGAGTGACTGTTGCGGCAGATGCTTCACAGCACAACAAGCTGAGCTTCATTTAGTTATTTGAAATTACACAAGGCTGGTTAAGTAGAATAAACTTGATTTCAATACAAACTGTAAAAATTGTTACCATCGGTCAAAAGTCACACCATTGCAAGCCAGAAGCCACGAGTTTATTTGTAAGAGATTTGTTACATTTTCTCTCAAGAACTCACTCCTGGTCTGCTCATGAGTATCAGTAAAGCCAGTCTCAGAGGGCTTCAGTGTGTGTTGAAAGTAGGAATTGGACTACAAGCTTTGTGCATATTTTACAAAGTAGTATTTTTATCAGTATTACCCATATCATTCATTTCTTTGTGCACTCAAGGTCTTCAATTCCTCCTCTTGCCAAATGACTTAAAAATTTAATGTGGTGATTTTGTTTGTCAATATATTTTTACAAGACAGTCATATTATTTTGCAAAAAAGTCCCATAGTATACCACCATAAGCAGATTCACCCTGGAGAAACACTGCTTCTTCATATTCTTACTCATTTCATAAGTTTACTTCTACGTCCACATTTCCACTGCTGTTGTGTAAAACAGCAACAATGGGTAAACTTCCGTAAGGGGATTTATGAAGTATTTCAGAGAGCACAATACATGTCAAGATACACTGGGCGTCATAAGGGGTACATTCCTTTTGGATGATGTGTACACAAACACAACACAGAACAATAGCAGAAATGCCGCCTCTTCTTGCAGCCATGAGCCACGACTGAAGAAAACACAAACACACGTGCTCCCAGACAAAAGCCTACCTTCATCTGCTACACTGGTCACATCACTGAAGCTGCTGCAATGACTGAGGGTCTCAATGGATGCATCCTCATCACTGAAAGGCAGCACATGCCCATGCTGCCCTCCTGGAGAGAGAAAGATAAACACATTAGCACTTAGAGTAATCAATGAATATATCAAACGTGTGTGGAAGGTCTGAGCATGTTTTATGATGCAACGCTGGCTCCATGCAGGTGCTCTGGTAGACACTGTAGTTATCTAATGTTTGTCCTTTGCACACCTTATCCTGCTGCACTTTAACTATCTGTGAAAATTTAGCAGGTGGTCAGGGCCAAGGACGAACTTGTGTTCCATGTGTAAATATTCATTTATATTTAGACAGGAACTCCAAAAACTAGCCATGGCTATTCCTGTCTGCTGCAAAACAGTGTATAAGGCAGTCATACAAAGCCCTGTTTATGCATGTGCTGTCTGTATTACTTTCATCATTAGGACTGGACTTGCAGCAGTTTATTAAGTAAAGAAAACTGAGAATATTGCACATCATTTTTATCTTATGCATGCATTTTAAGTTGCAGACTTACAAAAATCTCACCTGTGAAAAAAGTGATCCATCAAAACTATGAAATGTGATCTGTTGCACCACTGGTTAAAAGTAGCTGAGTTATTTAAGATTCAAAGACAAGCATGATCTTGTCATGACTGGAAAAGATCAAGGAAATTCCCTTTCCAGCAAAGTCCACACCTTAGTGTTTGTGTTAGATAACCATATAATTAAAAAAACTACTGTTGAACGATTGAAATCAAATCATAAAGCTTAGCTCCTGAACACACCGTGCTTGTGAGGTTGCCCGTCACACTTGCAATACCTAAAAGGTGTCAGAATTAACCTTTTCATATTGTAGGAGTTGTGAAAATTCACAGCTAAAATGGTGTGAAAATGCATGAAATGTGCATAGAAAAAATAACTGAGCAGGCCATGAAAATTCTACAGTAAAACACAATGTGTATGAATAACGGAGATGGCTTACTGCATTGTACTTGGAAAAAAAAAAAACATTTCAAAATGGACAAATGACTTAAAATGTTAGGTATCTTCACAGAAGTTTCTTCAATACGTTGAATAATCACAGTTTCCTTGAGGCTGCCGTGTGTCTAGTGCTTGCATCTGTCTGTATTTCTCTCAAGCTATTTTGATGTAGATACACCACATCTGAAAATCCCAAAAGGAATTAATCCAACTGCCCATACAGAGGCTCACTCCCAAGACGCCATCATTTTACTCATATTAGACCACAAAAACAGGTGACATCTTCAGCCTGCAAAAACAGCTTTCCTTTGGATCACTAAGTGTGCTTGATGCCACCGTTAAATTAATAAAGTATAACTTACCGACATCTGCTACACACTTAACTATTTTTCTGATTACTTCTTTTAGTGTGGTTCTCCCAGAATGCAAATATTTTCTCTCATTGCTCAGCTCATCAAACATCAAACTGCTCATTTCCTCTGCTGATTAAAAAGTTCAGTTTAGACTCGGGGATTAAATTTACCAGATGTCAGTATTAAAATGATATCAGATGAAAATCTGTATTTGATAAATGTTTTATGCTCATGTGTTTGCTGACTGATGTTTGATGGTAATGGTGATGGTGGTGGTGGTGGGGGGTATACTGATGTCAAACTGATGCATCTGTGCATCCCTAATGTAAATAATCACAATTTAATAATTTCAGCCCTACTACTGACACAAGATCATGCTGTGTTATTTGCTAGTAGGTAAGGAGTCTATTATGGTTTACCCTATCCCAATGTGAACATATTTTTACATGTATATACTACTGAAACATTTGGTTATTAAAACAGTTTTATGTGTTAATCAAAAAAAAAAAGTCATTGGAAAAAAAACAATCATCACCACTGGCCAGTGTTAACTTTTTTTTCGGAGAAAAAAAAATGAATAACTTGCTAAAATTACTTTTTTAATATATAAGAACTAAAAAAGCATGTAGTTCTTTTCATCAGCTCGATAAGACAACGCAACACTTGATGTTGGGGGTTAGTTGTTGGACATCCAAAATCTATTACATCTCATATATTTTAGAAGAAATGTTTGTTTTTCCAGCATTATGAAATACAGACCATCTTTTCAATAAATACAACAGTGTTTATGACAGACTCTTTTGTCGAGGAGTAAAGGTAACAGTGAAGATATGGAAAAAGACTCCGCAAACAAAAATTAATTAGCTCTGAGTCAAAGTCCTTATCCTCATTTTGAGAGCAGGAAAACCAGTTAGTTTCATAATTTGGCTCATTAAGTTACTCTGGAGAGAGAAACTCTTGACCAAAAGTTAATGCCTAAAATATCAGGACTTTAGACCACTGGTTCTCAAACATGATGAGACCTGGATATTTGTTTCCTTTAGAAGTTACCAATGCAACTGTACAACTACTAATACATGAGTTTTCAACTACTTAGTTTATAAGCCATTCAAGGTGTATTATTTCCCATAAAGGAGATAGATGCAGTTTCTGTGGCTTTGAAATCTTAAACCCTCTACGGGAACGCTGTCTTGTACAGTTTACATTATTAATTGGTGGAGGGATACATTTTTGTCTCAGTGTGTTGGCTCACCTGTGACCTGTCACGTTAACATTTGAGTTGCTGAATTTATGAAATATGCAGTTTTGAATACTGTTTTAATGAATATATGTTAAGGAATACAATTCTTGTTTGACAACATTTATTTGGTCTATGATTGGATTAATCTTTTACAGACTTTTAAGACACTGCAGCACGTGTTAAAGAGGCTATTTTACAGGGATATAAATATGGTGTTCCTTGAGGTATGGGCTTGATTTTGGGTAAAAATAATAAATGAAAAAAATAAAACTGCTACAAACTACAACTAAGCAAAACTGTTTTTGAGATTCCACTTGGTAATCCAAACAAGTGCTGGGGTGAAGATGACAATGTGACTAAATATTTTGGGATTTTTTTTAAATCCAAAGACTAAATCCAAATTTAACCCAGCACTGTTTTGTTACCAGACACAACAGACGTCTGTAACCTGACCTGAAGTCACCTCATATGGACATGTTGGGGAAGTTCAGCTACGACTCAACTTAAGTTTAGCCCCCAATGAGTATACTAGGGTAATTATAGTAATGTTGAACAACACAGGAGTCCATGTTAAGCTGTTTTATCCAGACAACAGAGGCTATTTTCTTTGAATGTGTTGACGTGGACTTCCCTCCACTACAGCTGATTTCTGAGAACCGGGCGCCGCCTGTTTTACAACCCGAGTCCAAAATGTCCGCCCTCTGCCGATAAACAATACTGAGTAAATAACAAACGTGATACGGTACGATTATCTGCCTTACAGTCACGTTAAGAGAAAGCAAACAGCAGACAGCATTAATACCAGTCGAGTGACGTCTGCTGGATAGACGGCTGAAGATTAATTGAGGTCAATATGCCAACAGCACGACCTCATTTTAGAGTTCATGCTCACAACATTTATTCGAAAAAAAGACTGAAAGCACTACAATGTCGAAATAGGCCATATGATCAAAGAGGAAGGCTGTCAGGGCGGTGTCACTGAGTGTAATGTTACATATTAAAATAAACTTTACCTAGCAACAAAAGCAGTCTTGCTTCGTTGACGTTAGCTAATGTTAGCATTCGCGCTAACAACGCGACGTTAATAATTGTATAATGCTCAAAATAAATCAATGAATCAATAATTATAAATGGTTTTTATATCGCATGACCAGAACTTCATTTGTATGTTTATATCACGTTTCTGATAGCAACAGTAAGGTTTTGTAAGATGACGGCTAGTTAGCTTTGTACTTTCACTAAGGCCCGCCTCTGACGTTTGTAGTCCTAACTGTCAACACGTTCTATTGAAACCATTGCGCCAATAACAGCAAAGAACTACAACTACCACAACGTGGATCAGACGCACAGGCAAGGCCACAGAAATGCGCCCGCCCGCTCACTCACCCTTGCTGTTCTTCTTCTTGGTCCTCGGCATTTTCGTGCTGATTAGTTCCAAATTTGATCAAAAATCAGCCAATACACGACCAGCTTTTATTGTATTGTCTCGTAAAATGAAAATATTCCCGTGGCACAGTGGACAAAAAGCAATCAAAGGCGATCTTGGAGAGAGTCTGTTGGCCGAGACGATACATTTTCCCTCATAAACCAGGGCTGCGTACTGAGAGGGCGGCTCCGAGTATTTATACCGGCAGACATATCACGAGGAGGTTTCCCGGCATTCACGACCAATCGGGTTATCGGAACATACGTCGCGTGTGTTCGCGCGTGACGCAGTCAGGAGAAACGTGGTCGCTGTACTCCTGGAGTGTTTTGGTGAAACGTGGAGTTGTCAGTAGACCCAAAATTTAAGACCTGGTGAAAGTTCAGTCTCTGTTGTCTTAAAGCAGATAAACAAAACGACAAAGACAGACTTTCACACCACAATAGATTATAATTGTGTATTCATAGTGTTATGAGGAGGCCAATTTAAACTTGTAGGCCTATATACATTTTTGTATGTGTTTGTCATTTTTACTTTATCTGTGTTGAAAATATTAAATCACGCACATATACACAGTACCTGATAGTCCCATCCCAATTGCTCATTTACACATCTGCACTTTTTTATTTTTCTTGTACACGAGTACACATCAGTATATTATGGATGCATCTCTGTCTTCTGTGTACAGAACTCTTTGGGTAAATATCTGCACTATACGTAGGCTTATCTACACTGTTTATGCTTACAGTCCCAGTTGACACAGTCAATCTCTGAAGAGAAGCATTGCTGTATCTTGTTGTGATTATATACTGATGAAAAAAAGAGGCTCTGGTTTCATCAAACAACATAAACCAAATGGCAGCATAAAATGCATTGAGTCATGTGACTGACATTGTAATGTCTAAAAACCTGATCCAACAATATAAAGCACTGAGAGCAGGGCCACTGCCCAATAAAATGATATTACATTGGGCCCTATCCTTAAACTATTTCTGCCATGTCTCAAACCAAACATCTGTTGTATAAATAAATATGAGAATAAATAATTTTTAATAAACAGCTCATCTGTTACAGCCAACTAAAAGACACAGTTAAGCTTCAAACTGTGGATAAACACTCTTCAGTTGAAAGTAATACAAACATAGTGAATTAAACTATGTACTACGGGAACTTTATGTTTTTAGACAGTTTTAAGCATTTAAAACGTTTTTGTTTATAATTTGATCATTCCTCATGGATATCTGATAACCCTTTAAAATGCAAATCTTTTGCAAATGTCTTTCTCTATTACTTGTTCTTCCAAAGACTTTAGCATTTTAACATACTATACTATACAGCAAAAACATAAATCAAACTAATATCCTCTAATAAATGTCCATAAGAGTCTCTTTTTTAAACAAATGTTATTTTATAGATATTAACTGATGTTTTATTGCAATGAGAAACAGTTTGGTGTTTTGTTGCATGTGAAGAGAAAAGAGATCCTAATAAATGAAAGATTCACTTTAAACATTATTAGAAATAATCAATGACATCTGCTACAATTGACACAATTGCAAGCCAAAACTCTGTTTGAAGAGTCTATGAAGAAAATTAAGCTTAGACCTCCCTCCTCTGTTTGTCAAAGATCCAGTTTAAATTCTTGCACATGCAAAGACAGAGCCTTTATCTGAACAGATCCCTGATTAAAAATTTCAATATTTATTGCTGGAAAAAAATATTGCAACGTCATTTTCCTTATATTGGTCAGTCCAGATTATCTTTCACTTTAAACTGTTTCTCTATGTCTGCCTCAGCCCTCTGATGTCTACACCAACTCATTTCTTTTATGACACGCTGCAGAGCTCCAGGACCAAAATTTCATTCCACTGTTTGCTTGTATATGGCTGAAATGACAAAAGTTGACTAGACCTAACTTAATGCAAGACTCATTTATATCAATGAAACACACAAAAAAGGCCTCATTCCTCATTGTTTCTGAATAAAAGCCGCTTCTTCTTCTTCTGTAACTATGAGCTTTTATTTATTCACCAGATAATCCCTATTGGAAGTTTTTTGAACTGAAAACACAAGATGAGTATTTTTGAAAAGGTCTTAAGCTAATGCTAGTAGTCAGCATGTTCACTACAGTTACTCTGGTCGGCCTTGCTGCTAAAAGGACAGAACAAACATGGGCGTTAGGCTGTTCATTGCTACAGATGGGGCCAAGAGCTCTTCACATTTTGATTAACTTTAGGTGAAAACAAAGGAAAAAACAGCATACTCCTTTATCTTTGCACTACCTCAGAACACAACTCTTTTTGCAATTACTGTAAAACAATGAGACAGAATTCTGTTTATCCATCCAGTTAAAAAAATAGAGAGAGCTGATATTTTTCTTCTACGTCATGCAACCAAAATAATATTAGGACTATGTGTATTCTGCATAATGGTTGAAAAACAAAAATAATCAATGAGTAACTTGACAAAAAAAATTGATGGCAGAAATTGTACATTGTGCAATATTTCACAAGAAATATTTTTATAGCAATGTTTTAAAGGTCTCTAACACCGTTATAGCCAGCTTGTTGATCTATGTATCATTTTTGACAAGATGGCCTTATAGGACTCTGTGAAAAAAAGTAGCCACACAGCTCACCTGCTGGTGATTAGACAAGGGTTGGCTGGCAATGGGAAAGGAGTCACCTGCTGATTTTTAGCTGGTTTACGTTTAAAAAACTTGCATTTACACGCTAATTTTAGTGGGAAAGTGGCTATATGCTGTCATACTGACTCTGTGACTCAGTTGGTGTTTGATGTGATAGGAGTCTGCATGCATGACCGTGTTATTGAATACATACATCCATGATGCAATACAATAGCATGATGAAGGGACCATGATGCAACAGATTGACATGATGCTGTATTGTTTAATACATAAGAAACAGTGATGATAGCTAAAGGCTTGTGCATGCTCAGCTGTTTTCTCATCCTCTGATTTCTCATAGCCCTTTAACACCAAAGGCCTCATGTGGCCATTTCAGCCTTTGATGTTCATTCACTAATGGTGGAGGTGGCTCAACAGTCTTTCATTATTATTGAGTCAGATTTGTACACTTTGGGAGAAATTTGAGATTAAGTGTCTTGCCAAAGGACATAATAACGTGACAGCAGGAGCTGGGTAAAAAACTTCCAGCCTTCCAGTGAAATACAACCAAACTCTGCTGCTGATGCACCCTTGCCAGAACAGATATGAAGCGTCCAAAGATAAAACACTATTATTGTTTTACATTTTTATGGCTGCAGGAGGGTGCAGCAGTGGCTACATAAGGTGCACCCAAAGGACAAAATTGCACATTATAAATGCAACTGATGACAATCTGTCTCATTGCCAGATCATTGAACCCCTCAGTCTTTGTGCCAGCATTCCATAGTCTTGTCTTGCCGTGTATTATCTTGCCTGTTTTTTCCAACCTTGTTTTTGCCTCACTATTCTTGGACTCTAATGCTAGATCTGACCTTTGTGTACCGACTCCTGCCTGTACCTGAATCTGCCTCACACTTCATGGACATTGTTGGCCGATCTGACCTTTTTTGTACCAACTCCTGCCTGTTTTCTGTTCACGATTCTTGCCTGACATTTTTGGTACTGTTGCCTTTGTATGGACTGCCATCCTGTGTACCAAAGTCTGCCTGTTAAAATAAATTCCTTTTTATTTGAACCCTTGATCTTGGTGTCGTGCAGTTGTGTCCAACCTTCTGAACCTTGTCCCATGACACTCAGTAAACTGTGCCTCTGAATATGATGGATTTTAAACCAGTCTGTTACAAGAGGCAGAAGATGTAAGATAAGAGATGGAAAATTTCCAAGAACTGTTCATGGATTCTGTAAAAGATAAGTATATTCAGAGTTTTGACAATATGTGAATGAGGTTGACATAGCCGATAATGTTTTTTTGTCACTGTTATACTACCAAATATAAGGCATGGTGATAAACCAGAATCAGAAATACTGTATTAATTCCAAAGGGGAAAATCAGCTAAGACATGAGTTGCTTTTTTGCAAACCCAGCAATGTGTCAGTCCTGCATCTACACTGCCCGGCCAAAAAAAAAGTTGCCACCAAAAACAGGGTCACACACTCTAATATTTCATTGAACTGCCTTTAGCTTTGAGTACAGCACAAATTTGCTGTGGCATTGTTTCAATAAGCTTCTGCAATGTCACAAGATTTGTCACAGATCATAGCACTGCCCCCACAGGCTTGTACAGTAGGCACTAGGCATGATGGGTGCATCACTTCACCTGCCTCTTCTTACCCTGATGCTCCCATCACTCTTGAACAGGGTAAATCTGGACTCATCAGACCACATGACCTTCTTCCAGTCCCCCAGAGTCCAATCTTTATGCTCCCTAGCAAACTGAAGCCTTTTTTTCCAGTAAGCCTTATTGTTTAGTGGTTTTCTTAAGGCTACACAGCTGTTCAGTCCCAATCCTTTGAGTTCCCTTCACATTGTGTGTGTGGAAATGCTCTTACTTTCACTATTAAACATACCCCTGAGTTCTACTGTTGTTTTTCTTCTATTTGATTTGGTCAAACGTTTAAGTGATCGCCGATCACGATCATGCAGGATTTTTTTCAACCACATTTCTTTCTTGAAGACGATGCTTCCCCACTGTCCTTCCAGTTTTTAATAATGCGTTGGACAGTTCTTAACCCAATTGTAGTAGTTTCTGCAATCTCCTTAGATGTTTTTTTCTGCTTGATGCATGCCAGTGATTTGACCCTTCTTAAACAGACTAACATCTTTTCCATGACCACAGGATGCATCTTTCCACATGGTTGTTTAAGAAATGAGAAGCTACTCATTGCATCAGCTGGGGTTAAATAAGTTGTTGCCAGCTGAAAGATAATAACACGTGCAGTAATTATCCAACAGGAGGCTCGTACCTATTTGCTTAGTTAAATCCAGGTGGTGACTTTTTTTTTTGGCCAGGCAGTGTATATTTACAAGACAGGAGTATGGATTTTCCCAAGAATACTACTGCTAAAGAGACTCAATGCAGACTGCAGTTTCACTCCCACTACAGATAGTATCAGCTGCTTTAAAGACAACATGAAGCTGTAGGACTGAGCTGAGGAGTAAAGTTAAAGGTTGACTGGATTCCCAAGATAGAAGTTTTAGCATAAGATGGGAACTTGTAAAAATAATTTTCATTTAGAGGAAATCTTCTTTAACCGTTGAACTAAGTGCACAAGACTGGGAAGACATAATTTTTTATTTATGCCCTCCCAATTCCCATGTAGCATATCACATGTAACAGGACTGGTGGCTTAGTGTGATAATTTGCTCTACCACCACTCAGAGGGACAAGGTTCTAGCCCAGCTGCCAGACACTTGACCTTAAAGGAATACTCCAACATTTATTATGTTTTTGTGTCTTACCTCAGTCTCCAGTCCATGACAAGCTGGTAGACATCATTATTTTGACTGTGCATCCAGTAACGAGAAAGAGATGGACTTAGATTGCCAACTGCTAACTTAGCTTAGCTCAAATGCCGGGAGTATAAGGGTAGTGCTTTAGCCTGTCTCTGTCTACAGTCATCAGATAAACTCTAGACAGTCCTGTGTGGTTGTTGTATTTCTTATTGACCACGTGATGTTACATTATCTATTTTTAGACTAAGATTAGCATTTTGTTCAATTTTTGAAAGAAATACTTATGAAACTAAGACGCAAGGGCACATGCACAAACCACCGCGGAAGTGCTTCTCAGCACGTCAACAAACCAAAGCCTCTGTTTGCGAGTAGAAGAAGATTGCTAAGGATTATGGCCGACTTTATGAGAGAGGACGAGGATGATTTTTTTGGGACTGATGCAAATTCAAAACCTTACCTATTTGAACCAGAATATACTGACGAGGATCTACATGTTTTGAAAGCTGAGGGTGCACAAAGAGAAGCTGAGACAGTGGAACAGCCTAGGCCTGAGGGGAGAGTCCGAACCGGCATGGACTGTGGTGTATGTGTGGGCTAGCCTTTGGGTTAAAGTACTACAATGAGATTATTCTTAAAGAACACGGCCATCCCATCACTTGCTATCACACAAACAGTACAGAATAATCTCTTTTTTTTTTTTTTTTTATTTGAATGTTTGAGCTAAGCTAAGCTAGCTGTTGGAAATCTAATTCCATCTCTTTCTCGTTACTGGATGAACAGTCAAAAGAATGGTGTCTACCTGCTTGTCATGGACTCGGGAGTAAGGCAAGACACGAAAACAACAAAAATGTTAGAGTGTTCCTTTATACCAAATCAAAGTACAAAATAATAATTTGAAATCAGGACAATTAGTGCATTAGAAGTCCTTTTTTTCATTTCCTGAAAAGTAGCTTTGGAGGGAGGTTTGAGCCCGAAAGCAACAATATATCAAATTTTTGGACTTTTTATTCCTTTGATTGAGTGACAGGGCAATACATAATGTTGAAAGTTGGGCAGAGAGAGTGTGGCATGACTTGGGGTAAAGTACCAATGGGCCGCATTTAAACAGGGCCAGCCACTTCAAGGACTACAGTTAAACATGGAGATGCAAAAGAAATTTGATATCATTAAATTACATCTAAGGGTTACCAGTCTTCTCAGGGTCCCAGCCATTTTTGTGTGTGGCCCTGGTTAAAGGGCCCTGAAATCTACATTATCTCACCAAAAACGACCTGCCTTTGCAATTACAAACCTGTGTGTGTGTTTTTTTTTTTAACCTTTTATGAAAAAGACAATGGTGCAAATGGTTTCATTTGCATCCTCTCAGAATTACCACCCAGAATTAAATGTTTTGCTTGCTAAAATATTAAAGCAATTTGCTAATAATTTTTTGCCATCTTTAGGAAAAACATCTAAAGACAGATAAAAAAAAAAGACAAAAATTGCATATCAACCCATCAATTCTGTTGTGTGTCATTTTAGACCCACTTATGAAAGAACACGGCATCAGATTATTGGTGCACCTAAAGGTTTAATGCCTTTCTACCAAATTAAATAGAGGAATTTTCACACCATGGGAAATTCAACGAAATCATTCCTGTAAAATATCTCTATGCTTCAGCATTTTGCCTGAAAAGACAGAAATACTTCTCTCTCTCTTACACAAGAGGAAAATCTCACAGATGCAGCCTCCTGGCTTGGATTCCCACGGCCCAACTGTCAGCAGTGTTCCTGCCAGCTCTGACCTGACAAACATCAGAACTCAGGCTCTCAGCATTCAAGGCTGAATTTGATTCTCTGTTCAAATCTTTCACAACTTTGAAAAAAGATTCCAGATATGCTTCCTGAACATCCACATAAACCTACACACTAATAATGGAGAGTATCTACCTTTTTAATGGAGCTAGTTAAAGTAACCGATTTTAATGGTGTTGTCAGCTCAGATCACATTTCTTTGGAGAAGCCGTTGCCCTGATCTATGAGTCGTGGGTGGACTCGAAAACACACTCAGTAAGTTTTGCAGTGGGTTCTTCACCAGAAAGTCCTGCCAAGAGTGGATTTTTCTGCACATTCTGCCAAGACAAAAACATTAGACAAACAAAGCAGCTCTAGGCAAACAGTGTTTTCAATGTTAAAAAATACAAAGAGCAAAAAGAAACTGCTTAATCACAGCAGGAAGAATAGCTGAAATCTTGATGAAGCAAAGAAAAGAAAACTCCTTACTTGGCTGCATACAACACTTCATTATGAAGCAGAAACCTCAAGGAAAAAAGCCAAAGAGTTTCAAGAGGAAAAGTTTCTGTCATTGCAAGGCATGTCCAGAAGCACTGCAAAGATTTATGGAACCCATTAAACAGCCTAAATCAAGCCTGCAAGGTTAGGCTACTGTAACCACACCTCGTCTATTATGCAAAACTTTCTCTCATGCTTACATAACTACGACTTTGTGTGTTACATTGAGGTTTTGAGATAAAGATAGTCTGATATTTCATTGTTGACATTGCAATCATATTTCTTTGCTGTACAAATGTTAGTATATATCAGTGTTTTTCCATAAGTTGGGTAACAAATATAATAGGTAATTGAGAGCCACTGATACATACAGAACATCGGAATTTTGAGAGGGACACACTGTATGGTTTTTTTTTTATTTGCTGTGCTGTGATTTTTAGAATATTTAAAGCAAGAGATGAACATGATTTAAAAGACCAACCTCTGACAACCATGATCTAGTCATTTTACCCTCAAAAAAGAGTAAACGTTTGTGCACATTTCCAAGAACATCCCTTAAAGCATTCTTTATCAGAATCTAATGAGCTCAACCTTGAGTAAGAGTAGACATGGCTAGAAGTGTCAATAAATCCTGCAAATTGTTCTGAACACATTTAAAAGCTATGGGGTAAACATGGGCTTCCATGACTTTGACATTTGACCTCCTATCTTCAGCTGTCTATATCCTATCTATATCTATCTATATCCTTGTGTCTGAATGGATATTTGTGCACAGTTAAAGAAAATTCTGTGTAGTGTTTTTGAGTTATTGCATTCAAAAGCAAGGAAGCAACATGTAACTCCATGCCCTAGACCTTGAACTTGTAACATTTGAATTTGATTGTTTTATCCTTACGTCTGAGTGGGTGTTAGTAAAACGTTTAGATATGGGATTCAAATACATGGATTCAGTATGAGACCTATGACCTAAACTCTTGAATGCATTCAAACATAAGGGAAAAACACAAATAGCCATGAACCTGACCTTTGGCCATTCAATAGCATCCCTAAACCAGGGCAGAAATTTTTTTAAAAGTGTGAAGAAAATCCCTCAAATCTTTTTTAAAATATCACATTTGCAAACAAAAGGGCAGGGAGTCCATGACCATGACATTTGACCTGTGATCTTCAGTTTCGACTGTCTCTATCCTTGAATTAGAGTGGATATTTGTGCAGTGTTTCCACAGCTGTTTCCACATAAAAAATTTTCCCAAATTTTTGTCTTTTAAAATTGTATTTTTATTTCACATGACATAGAAAAAGCATATTTGCTATGTAAGACACTTTATCCATTTGTTTCTAGTATTTAGCCTTTTATTTTGCTCAGTGCCAATGCATGCAGTGACGGGATGTGTTTTCTTCATTAACAGAGATAAACAGATGTACAGACAAAAAAACAGTATCATTGAAAACTGTTTCCTGTGGGGTGCCTGTCAGTCAGAATAGTCTTGACTTTTCCCCTCCATATGGCGTCCTTGGATACATCAAACAAAACATCCTATAAACCCTAAAAGCATGCTGACATTTATACTCCGTTGTCAACCTAAACAAAACAGCAACCCTAAATTAGGGAATAAACATTTTTGCACTGAAATGGCCCTCTGTAACACTGTGCTCATTTCAAGAAAAGGGCGATGTGTGCGTAGCCCCCTTAGGCACAGCGCTGCTGCTCTGTTTGCAGCATGGGGCCTGAATAATTCATAATGTGTGAAGCTGGGCTGTTTGAGGTTGACACAGTAACACAGAGTGAAGTTAGATGGGGATTCAAATCCTCAATCAGAACACGTCTGTACTCAACTAGTTCTCTTAAGGTATCTTAAGATAAGCAATAATGTCCCAAAAGCTTTTTCAGGGTAATTTTGCAAATACAGAGGGTGTTCAACTGTAATAAGTTATGAATCACTCCAGGGGCAGACAAATGACAGCCCACAGGCCACATGCAGCGCACCTCCTCACACTGCAACCACCAAGTCATTTTCAGATCTGGATAAATCAGCCATGTCTGACAGGTCCAGAGGGCCAAAGCAGCTCAGGAGCAAAGCTGTCCCCACAGAACACAATGTGGAGCTGTAGCACAAGTATTTTGATTTTATACCTCTACATAAAGACACATGTTTACGTCATCTGAAAACTACAGAAAATCCAAGATATCAATTCTAAAGGTAATGTTTGGGTATTTTGGACCCTTATATAGCAAAAAGGTCATATACAGAAAGGTCCTGTTTACTGCAGTGATGTTTACATATATTTAGGGAGAGTCCTTCCTTTTATACCACAGCTGTGATAACACTATTCAAGATATTAACAGTACATGTATTAATTTATGTGTTCCTATCAACAAAATGCGGCTGATTGGAGAATTAAAGGCATACATGAGTGCTAAAATCTAAGAATAGCTACTAGTATTATTTAGTAGTATCAGGATCACTGATGCTACTAAATCATGTTTGTTATCCAGCAGATCCATCGAAGCTCCAAGCTGGAGCAACTGAGCTTAGTCAGCAGAAGCACTGCCCAATAAGTGCCCTTTGAGGTGTGAACGTGACACAGATAGAGACTGCCATCTGCTTGAGCAGCAGTTTTATTAGAACTGCACAACATTTCTTCATTGAACAAAGAACAAAGAACAATACTGAAAACATTTCTTGACGTAGAAAAAATGTTCCTCACCTGACATGTTTTGGTGAGAGTTTGATTGACAAATGAACTCTAAGTCCTCGGCAGCAGCACACGCCTGCTATATCATTTTATTGCCCTGTATCGAATGTGATTAACAGAAAGATCATCCAATCACCTTCTGGATCTGTTTATGTCAGATTTTTCCCTCCCCAAACTCTTTTGATTGGCTGCTGTCCAGAGGAAAGAGTGAAATATATCCTATACAGTATAGTGCATACTGCACTGTCTATTTAGCATGTCAGGTTAAATAGGAACAATGACTGATAATAAGATAAATGATGTAGCTTGTCAAGATGGGTTTGGTGACTAATGCACACCAACATAAGTCAAGATGGATTATAAAATCCATAAAAAATTAAATCTAGGAGGCAAAACTATATATCAATGAATTAACAGACAAGAAATATTTAAAAGTTCAAATATTTTATATAATATTTTTATGTTTAAGTTTTGCTTCCAGGAGCTGAATATCATCAGATATGAAAGACTGTCCTGGTTCATAAACCAAAACCATTTCTGAGAGGTAAGCTGGTGCCAGGCAATGTGGTGCTTTATAAACTAATAAAAGAATTGTAAATCAGGATAAAAACTAACAGACAACTGTGCTTATGTGTAATGTGTGCTCTCCTTCTTTGACAGGTCTCTGACAGCAGAATTTTACATTAGCATACATTTAGGTAGAGCAGAAAAATAAGCATACACATACACATTAGCCTTAAAATCAAAATTAAAGATAATCCCAAGATATTTGCTTAATGACTTGTGTTTTTTATTTACTTTGTGGAGCTTTAGGGTCAGTTTCCCTGTAGCCTTTGGTCCAAGTGGAACTACAAAAAAATCTGCACAGCATTCAGGCTTTTTCCATCAAAAATGCAGTTAAGAGTGAGTCCATGATAGAGAAGTGGAAGTTGGCCTTGTTTTGATCAACAATCTCTTTCAGTGGACTTTTGGATTATTGCTGTAAGAAACAATGACATCAAAGGTCCCTGGCTATTTTTGTGTCCTTAGTAGTGATGTGTTAGCAACTGACCTTGGACACAATAACAATTTAATTTCACAAGTGGGGTCATTCCAGATTTACTTTAAAAAAAAAAAAGTGAAAATCTTGAATACATGTCTTTGCCTCAGACCTTATTTCAGGCATTTTCACAAAAGACTTCGAGATGAGGGATCTGTCATTGAACCACTATGTTGTAGGTCCATAGTAGCTTAATAATAGCTTTTACTCATGATGATTGTGTTTCAGGTTATAAATCCTGACAGTTAGATTCATTCGTTGAGATAATCACGAAGGAACAAATGTTTAAGTTTCATAACTTTGTACAGACCTTTATATCAGCGATGATCCAAGACCACAGTGAAAAAATCCTGCAGGCTTTTATTCAAGAGAACCAGCACAATGCTAGCCTTTGCGCTTGCCCACAAAAACATGCATCACTCTACAGTACCCCACTGGTAATCTCAGACTGTTTAAAGAAGCTGTCATCTCTAGATACAAAGAATTCCATTCAATCTATATATATTTACCAAGAGCCTTCATTTAAATTAAAGTTAAACACGGGGTTAAAAGATAATCTAACAAGTTTCCCAGAAACTTTGTACATAAAATTTAAAAAGCTAAATATTCCAAAATGCTATGCAAATATTCTGATTGTTTTGCATTAAAACTGTACCTTGCAAACTTTACTGACTTTTATTAAAACTGATCGAGCATCTCTATTTGTATTTCGGTTTATATTTTGATTTTATTTTAATTGTCTCAACATGTCTCATGTTAAGTATCCAACAGTTTGTTAAACTCCCTGCTCTTTAACTATGTAAGAATTATGTGTGTGGCCATCTTTGTAATTAAAGCTGCCCTTTCACCAGTGCATGTGTTTCAAATGCTTCTGCAATATTTCATATGTTTAAAAAACTACTTCAAAATGCATGGTTTTCATATTCAGGTCTATCGTCCAGTTGACTTAATGACTGTGTTTGCCACTAGGGGGAGCCATTCTGTTTGAAATTCACAGAGCACACAGCTCTCACTGCAGCCCTCCAAGTGTAATTCTAATAGATGTGTTTCTGATGCATAATTTATGGAGTCACTGAACTGTGCTTACTGCTGAGCTATGTCTGCCTGTAAACACTTAATGGGCTGCAGCATGCAATGCAAATATCAAATATCCTGACCGGTTAGAAGAACTTGAGGTGCAGAGAGAGTAATGAAAAGAGCAGATGTGGTTTTCTTAAAAGTAGTAGGGGCTGCTATTTTATATATATAGAGAGAGATAAATCACCTGCTGCTAGTAAACCAGTGTAGGAGTGAGGAGTAACAGAGCAGCCCAGTCTGAAATCACTTCACATGCCTTGCACGTTGCATCAATGGGCACCAGCTCGGGCTGGCCCCTAATGCCTCAGGAATACAGATCATTACCGAAATAACAGATAGCCAGAGAGAGGGAGAGCTGACAGGGGATAATAGAAAAAGTCTGAATATTAATACCATGTGCAAAGCTACTCAATTTAAATAATTCATACATGACATGGCCTGGAGCCATGTTGTGCGCCTGCATGAGGAGAGGGTGAGGGTTAAGAATGATCCAGGGTTGATAGGTTGATGCTAACAAAATGTTGAAGTTTAGGAAAGGTGATGTTGCTGAAACCTCAAACACCTCTCTGTGGATTTAAATATTTTGCTCTTGCTTCTGTTGCTAATCATTTATTCCAGACAGGACTTTACAGATGTTACACTGAAGTGGCTCTCACTTCACTTCTCATCAATAAATATCTGAAAGTAGAAACTTCAACCCAAGACTTCTCATGTGTATAAACTGCAGTTTGTACTTTTTGTTGAACAAAAAGCCATTAAAATTTTGGCATTAGTTAAAAGAAGTTTAATACTGTAAATTTGTTATTATACTAACAGTTAGGTTAGAGGATTGAACCTTTATCTCAAATTATCCTAAAATGCTTCTAGCTTGTTAGCATAGCATCAAGACAGTAAGCAAACATATGATTCATTCCATTTGATCTCTACAGCCTAAAGCTGTATTGTTCAGAGCGCTCCTCTTCGGTCAGAGTTTCAACTTGGGAAGTCGGATGGTCTTCAGGTACCCTAAGTTTACAAGCTCGTAACTGGAACTCTTTTAGCTCTGACATCCAGGTTCTGAGGTAAATGGAACGCACCATTGTGCTGCTAGCAAATAATATCTACCTTCCAGCTTTTATCCTTAAATGAATAGTCCGGTTGTTCAGTCACCTTGCAGTGCAGATGAATCTGCCTGATTCAATGTCTGTAACCAGATAGATCCATCTTGCCAAGCTCCAGTCTACAATGATTGTGAGTGGCCCAAAGTAGGATGGCCCAATCAGAGTCCTTTGGAACAGGAAGAGGTGGGAGCTACAAGCGAGACAACAGCAGGAAGTGACTGTTCATACAGAGATTAGCATAGATGCTAACAGCTTCAGTAGCAGTTTCATCAGATCTTGACCACATTTCTTTATTAAAAACTTCTCAATAGGAAGGATATTTTTTGCTCCACTTCTGTCATGTTTTGCCTTGTTTGTTTTACTTGGTAGCTTATGTTCTGTCCTTTACAACACTGCAGTGACGCCTGCCTGCTACATTATGTGATTGGCCCTAAATGAATGTGACTGATGGAACGATCATCCAATCACCTGCCAGATATACATTGAAAGGTTTTTCCCATTCTCAAGTCTTTTCTATGGGCTCTTTCCCAGGTAGTCTACTGAAATGTATATTGAATACTCCATCCGTCATGTCAGGTTAGTTGCTCTAGGCCTATGACAATAAATATGATTGCCCCTAAAGCACCCAGCTTTGTCCCTGAGGAGAGATAGCCTGACACTGACACTATGTGATAGCAGTCAATGGTGGCACGGAGAGCTTCATAATTAACCAGATTTTTAGGTCAAAGCCACACACACACAAAAAAAAAAAAACACTGGCTCAACTAGGTGCTACAGTAAGTTCTGTACAGGGTTTTACTTTTCCTCAACAAAGTCCCTGTGTTTAGAGCTTCCGTGTGCTGCTACTTGGGGGTTATGTATCACTCCACCATTAGCCACCATTATTAGATCAGGCCCTATGTTTAAAAACAAAACTCAAAATTGAACAATTTTGAGTTGAGTGACAACAACATGCCGTTATGGATGTACACAGAGAAAGAATTTCTGCAGATTGAGACCCCTCCTCCTGGACCCCTCAGCCGATCTCTTTTCCCTTTAAACCTTAAACCTTTAAATCTGCTGTTGTGTGCCACAAGATGTACTGTTGCTGCAGAGAGGGGAGTCCTGATGTTCATATTAAAAGCAAAAAGCCAAAGTTGACATACACTTCATGCATTGGAATGGGGTGAAATTGGAATTTTGGACATTTCTTTCGCCTTTTAATACAACCAGATACATACAGGAGCAAGCCATCTTGGTCATATAGATTCATATCAGTTTGTGCTCCAGCGACCGCTACCAGGCCTGCTGTAGCCTTCAGCACTCTAACCTAAACATCCAATGAGGGGAGCTGTTGGCTGAAGGATATGTAGCCCATACATTGCATCACAAAAATAGTTCTGTGGATACTTGTATATTCTACATGTCAGCTTAACTGATCTAAGCCTACTCACAGACATAAAAGATGTGTTGAGATAGGAGTTCACCATTACTTAATGGGCCAGGCTCCACCCAGCTCATTGATATCTCATTTTATGTTAACGCAACAAAAATACCAAATAAAAGAGTTGGAATCAACCCTGCTTTAATCTGACAGATACAAAATTTATGTTATTTATCAAATAGTATGAAAACAATGTTTTGTTTTGTTTTTAATGGGGCTTAAATGAGCATCCTGACGCTAATTGCAGTCATGTAGTCATGGCATGAATCACATATCATTTCTCCTTATTCCCCCATCATCAGCATAGGGGGTTGTTCTCTGTCTTGACAACAAAAGGCTTTTAGCCCTCCTTTGTAATTACCTCCCTATTTCTGCACTCATTTGTCTTACTGGTTCATATTTTGCAACTTCAGTCTCAATCCATTAACCTTTTAAGCAGACTCCAGAGAGATGAATAGAGAAAAGCAGGCCTTTGTTGTGAAAATGGGGTGTGCCGCACCCTTGTATGACATAAATTGATGGAAAAAAGGATAAAAGAGATGGGGGAGGTTGGTGGAAAAAAAAACACCTGTATGCCCAAATTCTGTTTTGCCTTTTCATCTTAACTTCAAACCTGATCAGTCACTGTGTCACAGCATCTTTGAATCTACAAACTAGATTACCTATGGAGATAAAAACATCAAATTTATATTTTCATGAACCTAGCTGCATCTATTGATGGGCCTAATGCAAGAAAAGTTGCTCCTATTTACTCTATAAATGTTATTCTAAGGTGAGCTTTACCTTAATCGACAAATTGCTGCGAAATCTGAGTAAGAATCTGCATTGTAAGCATTTTGTATTGCAGGTATGAGCTTATCTGAGAGCTGGGAGAAAATCCATTAAGTTCAATGAGAACACACTCACTCTGGCACGCACACCCTCACACGATAAAATAAGATAAAGTAATGTCATTGTCATCCGGTCATCTGATTAAGTAGATTAAAAGCACATTTGGAGGCATAATGTGTCCTGATTACTTGCATGTAGTCACTATTTTCTGATTCAAATACAACAATAACCAACAAACCCTTTATCAACACCTCCATCACATCATCAAGTTGTGTTTTCACCAATTGTAAAGCCTGTACCACTGAAGTTTCTCTTAATTGTGTGCCCATTCTGTTGATCCAACACAACCAGTTGGGGTCCATTTCGCAGGTTTGCATGGACTAAGAGCCATGGGGATTGGATCAATAGAGGACTGAGTTACTAGACAGCTCATTCAATTCCATTTCCTCAGTAAAGCCCCTTACCTGTTAGGGGAATTCGGTCTATTTTCTACCTCTGCCACTGTAGAGCGACTGTGCTACAGGGTAGTATTTGCAGTAATGTCAGAAAACCTCTGAAAGATTTACCAACACAGCAACATAGAGAAGATAGCTGATAGAAGACTAGACAATTTCAAAGGTCATGTCCAAGTCCTGGTGAAGCAGCATGTAGCTGGACAATGACATGGTGACATGGTTGAGAAACACGGCAGAGATGACAGGAGACTTTATTCATGCGTTTTAGTCACATGTGGCCTGATTATCTGATGCAAATCACATGTCACCTGATCTTCAGCTTTCTTCTTGTTATACCTGGTGGTGTTTGCCCTCCCTATGAGCTGAGGTTACTTTATGACCACAAAAATGTCCCCTTTAAGGCTCTGTTTGACAATTACTAGCTACACAGTGAAGAAATGTGTGATAGATTTGTCTTAAAAATATGAAAAACAGTGAACAAATGCACACCAGTACCAAATATGTTGAGGAAAAACATATCCACTTGAAAATTAGGAAACAAAGTATTCCATCAAGGGGACAAAATTGTCCCTTCAGGTATGAAGGTTAAACATGTCACACACACACACACACACACACACACACACAACCACAAACACACACATGCACATGCACAGTCATGGTCTGTCGTGGTAACCAACTGCCAGAGACACAGGAGCTGTGAGTTTGATTATATCTAAGTACGATATGTGCCTCTGAGAGGCTCCCGAAGAACTGGTGATTTTGGGAAAACCGTAAATGCTAGGTGAAAAGTAAAATGATCGTGAGTGTCAGATCTTTCTGGGCAGCGTGAAGGTTTTTTTTTTATATATATATATTGTGAAAAATGATGGAGTTATGGCAGTGTATAAACAGTAAGTTCAACAGGAGAAGAAAAACTCAGTTTACATTGGCTCTTATTGTGAAACATTAAACATTGTTCTAAACAGCTGGCTCCTACTTAATTGTAAAAAGAGGTAGGGCTTCAAAAATAGGTTTATACGAGTCCCAGGAACCGTGGCCACATTCTGTGAAACAATCATTCAACTCCTATGTGTTGTTTAGGCAGGAGGGTGATTTGTTTGCAAGATTTTAAGGTAAAGTTTGGCCTCTTCTCCACTGTAAGGTGATATCATTATTATGCTCTAGCTGGATGATTTTAAGGCGATTTTAGTGAATGTTTAGTGAACGCAGTTTTGAAGACTGACCTATCAAAAACCGTAAACCCCATTGTCATACCAAAGACATTCCTGAAGAGAGGACAAAAATACCTGCATTTCAAAGCTTGAATGAACGGTGAAGGTTAAAGTATGGTGAAGCAGTGGTCACATATCCTTGGACAGACAAAAACGTCAAAATCAGATAAAACTCTCATTATCCATTGTTCCCATTTTTCATTTGAGCACAAAAATGGAAAAAGAGTTGTTATCAGTGTTTTTCATTGTTTAAATGGAAACACATGAAGTTACCTTGTCTATTGAAGACACGATTGTTGTCCACAGCTGTGCATCTGAGATGTGTCCTTTTCTTATGAGCTTGTTTTGAGCTTACGGACATTTCGGAGCACCTTGGCACTCCTACCTCCAGCAGCGCGGTAGAAATCTCTTTATGGGTTTTGCCATCCCCAAAAAAGAGCTGTTCAAGCTCTGCGTAATTCTCCAGTCCAGTCATGACACTAAAGCCTGTGTCTTGTTCTCTTGACGTCTCAATAAAGAAATTGGAAAAAAGAGTTGTTTTCATTGTTTTCAATTTTGCTTAAGACACGAGTATCGAGAAAAAAAGTCTTTTTCTCGTTTTATCATTTTTGGTTTTATTTTGAAAATTGAGTGAATGAAAGATGCACAGATTCAGCATGTACTTTAACAAGCCTTTTAGATATTAATTAATTTATTTATTTGTTTATCTACTTACTTGCCAGGATATTATTCATTGATAGGTTACCATCCAAGAGTTGAGTTATGTGACATATGTATTGTATATGGCCGAAAATATCAACATGTCACACTCATTATTTTAACAGAATTGATTAGCAGGAAAGATTTTACAACATCTTTTGTCTGTTTTTTTAAAATTTAATTTAATGAATTAATGTATTTTTCCCTGGAGGTTGGTTGTTTGCTTTTTGTTTTGTTTTTGTCTGCCAGTTTTAATCATTTTTTTTTTTCCTTGGAGTTTTTTGTTTGTTTGTTTTCTGCCTTTTTTCTTTGTTGTTATTGGGGAAAGCGAGAGCTCCCACTGAAAACCCCACGGTAAACGCACTAATCCTCCTGCTGTGAGCTAACCATTATTTTAAATGATCAGCATTAAAGCATAAACACACATTCATCTGAAGCAGTTAAAGACGGACCTCTTGACTCCCCTGCAGATCCACCTGAACCAGTCAATGTTCTCCTCACTGCTCTGCAGATGAACATCCTCTCCATTCTGCTGTGTCTCGGATGCATCAGTCACAAAGTCATCCTTAATCTGGATGATGCAGTGCAGGTTCTGATGCCCTGATGTCTGAGTCTGGGAGGGCAGCAGATGGTCTCCTGCAACCTCCTCTGTCATGTGCAAGCATGGAGCCATGGAAGGATGGTCCATGATCTCCTTCAGTGAGATGCGTTGGTCTTTGTCCAGGTGGAGCATCCCTTTGATAAGATGCACCAGCTCATAGCGGTCTTTGCTGTCCCCAAAGTTTGCCTCCAGGATACCACGGAGATCATCCAGGCTTCATAGTTGGTTGTCTCTAGTGTCCACCCTTCTCCCACAGCTCATGTTGATGCCCAAGCCCCTAATTAGGTGATGAGGTAAAACAATGACAAATAACAGAGGCATTTTACAGAGCTCTGGTATAATTCAGTCAGTCATTTGAGAATTCGGTCATGTAAACAATGTGAAGGTCCAGAGGGAAAGACAGTATCAACTAGCTTCAAACACAGTGTGGAACTGCAGCACAGCCTTTCTAATATTCATCTTTACATTGTGAAAACATGTTTACATAAAAACTGCAGAAAAACAGAGTTGTTGATGTAAACTACAAGATTTAGGTCATTTACTCTGGTGTTACACCAGGGAACATTACTGAATAATTTAAAAAATAAATGAGGTATGTCTGTGACCATACTGAAGAATCATTCTTACACTGCAAGTGCCTGGATAAAAATGTGCAGATATATGAATGGATTCATTTGTTTTGATGTGTTTGGATCAATTATATTAGCAGTCACTTTTGGTGTGTAACCCCATTCACCCCACAATATTTATGATGTTAATATTAACTCTGTTTTTTAAAACCAAAATTGATTATTTTTTAATCTTTCTTAGGTTACATTTTAAATGTGTCATGCTGATGTTTATAATGATGTGTTTTTTAGTTATATGGTTATTAACAGGATTTGGCTTATTTGAAGCCCACCTTCAATGTCAGTCAAACCATGCCCTTATTGTCATATATTAATGGCCGATAATTGCCTAGTTAAGGGAAAGAGTTATGAAGAAAAAAACATTACAGCACTGTTTATTTCTGTTGTAAAAATGAACATTATATTATGGGCTATAATGAGGATTTGTAGTTTTATGCAGCCAGCCTTGAGCGGACACTAGAAGTGCAGTTTATTTTACCTCCTTACAGGCTTTACTTTCTGAAATCACATTTTGACATTTGATGAAACAGTTGAAGTCTTGCATGCTTTTTTATTTATTCAATCATATAACATCTAACAACATGTTGTACTTTTAAAAACATGAACAATTCATCATCTGCTCCAAAAGGATCATGACATAAGCTTTGACTGTTTACATTACTGGCTGGAGACAGGGTTTGTTGTGTGGTTCTCTGTCCATTGAGGGTGATGAGGGCTCTCTCTGTTTAACATACACATACAGTCTCACTGCACCTGCTCTTCATACAGAGGACAGACAGTGTGAATCCATTTCTAAGCCCATAATAATCCATTTTAAAGCAGGGACAGTGAATGATTTGTTCGGCCATGAAGCTCTACAGCCCATCTCAGAGTGCAGCAAACTCATCAGGGTTTCACTCAATGAAAGCAGAGACATTCATGAAGAAAAAAAGACAGCATGCTGGGTAATTTTAGTGAGAATGGATGAGTATAAAGAAACAGTTAATCCTTGGAATGTCGTAAGGATAGTTGTCGCAATGGACTTCAGACTTTGGTCACAGTTGATATTAACAAAAGGCATTAAGTTTAAAGATTTAAAAGGGCATTTTGAGGGCATAATAATCCTGTTGAAAGAAAACATGTGTTATGGGAAATGAAGGATCAATTATTGCTACTACCTTAACCCTGTATAACATTCAAAAAGAGCTATTGTCCTTCAGCCTCAGGATGCACTATCAGCTCCTTCTTGACAAAGCAGGGCACACATTTTCAAAAGTTTCAACCACTGAAATTAATTTAATAAAAATTGTTTTGGTTGGGACCTTAGATTCAACATTACATTTGACTGGAAAAAGACAGGGCCAAACAAATATGTTAAAAATAAAACAAACACCATCACTACAAAGGCAAAGGCTAAGAGGGCATATTTTATTCCATTGTCAAGAGCTCACATGTTAATGAGAAATCATGAGGAATTAACACATTATTTTTGGAAAAAACACTGTTTTATTATCTAAACCAAACAAGACAATGAGTCTAGATTCCAGGGCAACAACCTCAATTCACTCTTTTTATGACAAAATTAATCACAAACAGCATGGCTTTGTTCCTGGGTATGCAGATATTTTTTAAAAAAATGTACCTAAATGTGCGGTTTTAGCCTTCTGTTCACACTTGAATGCCGATCTCCTCTCTGACATCAATTTGTGTGACTTAATCACTTTTGTTTGCTTTCTAAAGTCAACTGTTTACATCAGAGTGGCAGGTATGTTGCAGCAGACATTACTAAACCTTTTCTGGTTACAGTTGTGCTGACAAGGCTATTTACATGACTACACATAGATTCAGATGCTTCAGACATTACGACCATCCAAACTCTGTCAGTGTTTTGTGCTAGACCAGATGTCATGTTTTTTAAGTGACCATGCTTACTGGTGACCCATGGCTGCCAGGGTCTGTGGTTTCTATAGTTTAAGAGTACCTACAAATGTATTTTAATGATTTGACAAAGCTCGTTAGATATGTTTTGGACAGAATTCCAAATGAAATATTTGCCAAAACCTCCTGCTTACATCAGTAAACATGGTCACGAGTTAAACTGTAACACCAGTTAGAACAGATTAGAAAAGACTTGAGAATTAAGCCACTTTTGCATTAAGATAACAAAAATGTTACACATCATAGAAATGTCACATTACAAACATTCAGCAGTACATTTTTGCATTTTTCTCTTCATGTGCATGTGATGTCTTTGAAAACGCTGTTTTCAAAAATAAATAGGATAAAATATTTTAGTATTTCGCTTTGCAGGCTACACAGTGAGGGCAAAATATAATTATCAATAGCTACAGTATTACAGGTTGAAACAAGACTGAGAATATGGCCTCTGATTGCTTAGGTCTACTTTTGCTTGCTGTATATACAAAATTCTATCATTATTGTTGTAAAATTAATGAATAATAGTATATGGAACTAAAGAAGACATAAGTGATCATGATTTTGACATAATGCAAGAAAAAATGTTTATTTCAAATTAAGAGCAAACAAACCCCATTATCCATAATCTTAAAGTGTCGCAGTGACATCTTTGATTGGTTGAGACCCTAAGTTTTGGCTATTTGTTGAAGATAACAGTCATGGAAAGAATGGGTCTTCACTGTTTGGCTCTGTGGTAGTGATGTTTGGCGCCATACTTCATCTGCCTCTAGAAATCAATGAATAAAAACTCCCTCGCAGCAGCTGGGCTTCGGCCTGTAGAGGGTAGTTACTGTATATCTGAGCACAATATACAGAAATATAATACTCTGTGCTCAAATGTTGAGTTTTGGGACTAAAATAATCCACAATACTAAATTCCCATATACATACAGGTAGGTGTATATTTGAAAAAGGTCTTGTGTTTTAGTTACTCTTTACCATAAAATAAGTTTGGTATTTACCACTACAGGTTAGGCTGCCTGTGACAGAGGACCAATAGTAAAAAATGTGAGCAAGACACATCCTCAACCAGATGTGACATACTTTTACAGTTTACGAACATGACAGCAAACATAAACTGAAGTACACTGTCAGTCTGTCAGACCCTCAACCATATTATTTTGAAACTGTTTGGTTTGTTGCTGCAGAACACAACACATGACAGGAAAGCCAGCTGACAATGTTGATAGTTGTCAGTATTTCTCTCCTCCTGAAGACAACTTTGTGCATCTGTTCTGAGGATTATGACATCAAAAAAATAGATCAAACAAATCCTTGTATTTGTGGTGGTTCGTGTCTTTAAGATCAGTCGAAATTTGAAAGTCATTTTTTTGTAGTAAACATTACCCTGAGTTTATTTGCAAAACTTGGTGTTGTGAAGGGTGTGATCATCCTGAATATTTCTAAAAATGAAAAGAAATTATTTGGCCACATTATTACCCTGGTCAAGGATGTTATGTTTTTACTGCTGTTTGTTAGTTTGTTGTTAGATTGTGACCAGGATAACTTAAAAGGTTATGAACCGATTTTACTGACATTTTTAAGAATGTTACTCATGGCACAAGGGAGAGGTTTCAGACTTTGGTGGTGATCCAGATCCGGACGTGGATCAAGATTTCTTAACAGGGCAGTTTTCAAAATTTTCACTAATAAGTAAAAGAAATTCTCAACTGATTTTCATGACATTTTCAAGGAAGATTGGTCATGACAAAAGGATGTAGTGATAAGACTGAATCTGAAATCAAGATGTTTTTAAGGAATTTCTTAACATTGCACGATAAGACAGTTTTCCACATCTCTGACAATAACATACCAGACAGTGTAGGAGATGCCTTGGCAGAGGTTTGTGCTCTCTGAGCACTTCTAGTTACTGTTGTGCTAATCTACAGTGCATTTAAAAAGCTGCCTGTGTCTCTTTGAATAAGTATTCTAATATTATTGATGCTTGTGCTCTTTGGTTTTTAGTCCTTGACATTTTGCTTAAATATGTCAAAACTGCAATGAAAGGAATACAAATACAGAGGTAAGATGAGCATTTTGCTCTTTATATAATGGCTGATCTTGTCAGGCCTAACAATACTCCAAGGAAACAAGGGTGAGTCACACATAACAAAGGTGGGAACAAGACAGGGCAAGACATGAATGAGGTAGCTTTCTGGACAAGAACACATAAAAGTGCTGTCTAAAGTCTTCCAGCTTAATATATAAATGCAACTTCGGTCTAAAAATGATGACTAACAGAACTCATTTGACGCATTTGCTGGGAAGGAAATCTTTATTTGTGGAAGTCACATCTTTCTGACGAACTGTGACCACAAAACCTCAAAATTTCCAGAAAATTCTACTTGTGGACAGGATAACTCTTCTATTATCATCCATCTACCACTCAATAACTGTCATTTTGGATAAGAAAGTATTTGGTATCAAGGATAAATCTTTTGCTTAAAGTTGAAATGGTGCTCCAAAAGAGTGACGCTTCAAGATAAAAAAAAAACCCATAAACTTCGATGCGACCTTGAAAAAGTTAAAGATTGTTTATGATCTCAGTCCAGGAAGTAAATTGGGAGAGTCCACAATGTCATCTGGTGTCCAGCAAAGTTTCTGTTCTCTTTTTAAACTTCTCCTTTCATCATCAATGGCTAAAGTAAACACATATAACAGAGCCAAGAAACCTCTTTTAACAATAATATGAAACAAGGCAGAGCAGGTGATTAAAAGAATTGAGCTGTGCTGCATGTCTCCATGTGTAAGGTACCACTAAAGGTTGCAGGGCTGCAGCCAGGCTGACGTTCTTGGAGTTGCCTGGCAACCCCGGCACCACAAAGATGGGAAAGTGTGCTGGTGATGGTGCTTGTGATTATGCATTATGTAACTGCTGGGAAAACTCCACCGAGACAGAAAAAATAAAAGGGTTATTTTTCATTTAACAGATAATGAAAAAAATAATACAAACAACAAGAGTGAAAATGACTCAATATCCAGGCCTTAAAAACAGCAAATAGAAAAAAGCAACCACATTCAAAAAAAGGCATGAACAATTGTGACTGAGAAAGAAAATAACTGGTTCCGATGAGTAAGTAATTTGAACAAGGTGAAACACGAAGACTCTTGACTTGTAGGAGGAGAAAAATTGTGGAGTTGTATATGGTCAGTGAGAAATTGCCAGTTTTGTCCAGAGTACATTTGGAACCAAGAATAAGAATCTCAGTTTTATTGCTGTTTGGTTTGACAAGTTTTCTGTAAACCAGTCAACCAACTTAGGCATAGAAGAATAAATGGTGGTCGAATGACCTTTGTCTGGAGGACAGACAGAGTTTGGTATCATCACTGTTATGGAAGAGAACACCGAATTTCATGGAATGGAAGAGAATCAAGGACAGAGCACTGGGGAACACCAGTGATAACCAACGAAGGGCCTGATTTGTAGTTTTTGTCTTGTTCAAGCTGAGACATGACTTGAACCAGTTGAGAGTAGTGGCAGTAGAGGCTTATCTGTCACCTATCACTTTGATTCCTCATTTCAAGAAGCTTAACGACTTTGCTAACCTCTGCAACAGCAAAGACTGCAATATTAGCTTCTCTAGGATGCATCCAGAAACTTTAAACCCCATTCACACCTGCCAAAAATTGTGAGAATTGTGCAATGTATGATGTAATGTATGACTGTTAACAGCAGAGTTGTTCACCAAGACTTTACCCAGAAATTTCCCCACCTTGCTTTAGCCTCTTTCACACTCCAGGTCAGGTTTGTGAGCACTTCGTCATTCATCGTTTGATGACCTGTCTGCACCACCAGCAAAGTTAGCATTTCTTCATTCCTAAGTGTTTGCACCTTTCACACTTGCATCCCTAAAAAGACATTTTTCAGGATAACTTGCCCACAAGATTCTCTGACCTGTTTTATCACACTGTCCCCACACTGTGTGGGAAATTTTCTTGCAGTACGCTTGACAGTGACAGGGAAAAGTAAAAAATATGCGAGGGACTACAAGGGAATTTTATGGTAAAGTCTGTGTAGAATCTTGCTGTATGTGTCTACACATGACGCCCTTAAGTCTTCAACCCAATTTACACATGCACAAACACTCTAAGAATTTCCTGGATTTGTGTTGTTAAGATACATGTCTTCATCAGAAGGCTTTTCCCTCTTGATTTAACCCTGACTGGTCCTTGATAGCCTTCTTTTATAACGCTTTTTGGCATATATAGCTGTGCAGACAATATCAAGAAAATATCAAGGTAACCCATCTAGAAAAATCCCTTATTTTCAGGTTCACACTTGTCCCTCACAGCAGGGAGTTTTCCTGCAGATGTAAGTCAGAGGTAAATTCAGGGATTTTTATGGTATGGGTTTTTTAAGCCATTTTTTCTCTGAAGTTTCCCTGGTGAGACTAGAGCCTTTTCGAAATTTTCTTGGAAAATCCTAACCTTTCCTGGAAAATGAACTTTCTTGCTTGTTCACACTTGACCGTAGCTACAGAGAGTTTACTTGCAGTTTGCTTGTTATATAATGAAGGGCTGGGAAGGGGGCAGATCAATTTCAGGATAAAGTCACCCTGCTGTTAGCATTCTCATATGCAGTTTTCCCCAGGTAAATTTCGGAAACTGTCTTGGTTTTGTTGCATGTGTGAACGGGGTTAATTCTTCTTCTAACCTACCTGTCAAATATGAGTGAGGAAATTGGTGAGTTTATCTAAAATTTTCCAGTTTTTCAGATCTGCACCAGAAAAAAAGGCTTTATAGATTTTTTTTCTCCTTTAAACTTCTTAAGAGGGCAAGATAGATTTCCAGTCCTATATATAATCAACCCATCAAACATCCATCATCAAGTTTTTCTTTTCTGCAGGTCAGCTCTGCAGGGTGCCGCTTAGTGAAGCCATGAGAAAAATCTGGTAAACCTGCGGTGAGGCTTTGTGGGGGGGATTTCTCTCTTTCCATCTGGGGAGCCTGCAGCCAGGGATAAACACAGCCCATGGGCACCCTGAGACGATTCACCCGCAGAGTGGAAGATTACAGCACCGGGGTAGAAAGAGAAGAAAAGAGCATGGAAAATACAGAAGGAATAAGAAGACAAGAGAGGGCCAAGGAGAGATGGCAAGAGAGCAGCTTGAGATGATTACAACTCCCAGGTTGCAACGCTCGCTATGCTCCAATTCCCTCATTCGCTTGTTCACTCCTTTAAGCGTTCACTCACTCACACCTTAACCACCACAAATGAGGTGCTCTGAGATCCCTTCAGCTTTTTCCATTAAAGTAAATGAGATATTTATGAAACAGGGATTAAGAGGGTGCACCATGCAAACAGATATTGATTATTAAGAATGAAATCTAGGGCTGTTCTTCGGCTGGAGGTAAACAAGACCTGAGTCAGATCTGCAAAGACAGAGACTTACTGCAATGGTCAAAAATGTAGACAAAGGGAAGACATTTCGCTCCAGTGGTCAGCTTATATCAGTAACAAGTGTCATCGCTTTATTAGAGAGTATAGTATCTCTTCCCTTTGGGCTGCTTGACAGTACAAATTCAGTTTCATTTCTTGTTAAATTTGCGTCACACTACTGCTTTCACTGTCAGGGTGAACTGTGGCTCCACTGTGCATTGTTTGCAATGCAGTGATATGTCATTCTTCATCAAATTGAGATTATTTTCATCATTTTAATGCTTGGTCTTCTAGTTGCATACACTCTCACAGTGAGAGCAGAGCCAAGAGCCAATTTCGCTGACTTTAGTCTATTCTTCACCTTGCAATGCAGAAAGATCCCCCTGATTCCATGTTTGTATTCAGGCAGATCCATTCTGAAAAGTTCCAAGCTTACTTGGCTGCACTACCCCAGCTGAAAGGCACAGTCTGACTCTAGGTCTAATGAGCCTTGAACCATATGAGTCTCTCTCTGGTTATTCCATTCAATGTGAAAACATACCTGAGCTTCCTTGCTAAAGTACAAAAGGTATTCTATGGGGGTTTGCGTGTGAACTGTGTATAGCCAATGTCACTTTGCTGCATAGCTCCAGATAAAGGGGACAATCTAAAGGCAGTTGCACACCAGACATCATTTTCTTTTGCTCAAATCATTCACTTGTAATGATTGTTTTAGAGTCCATAGGCAGTGAACACAAGCTTACACGTCAGCAACATAATTTCAGAGCAAAATAGCAACTGCAGTCAGTTTTTCTACAGTCTTGTGCCCAGCAAGCCAACATCTGACCAATAACAGCACATTTGGCACGTAGTTACAGTCAGTCAAAACATTCAACACGATGGCTGTCACATTTTTTTGACCAAAATGTGAAGGATAATGAATTTAAAGACAATATATATCGATGCAGATAGTGCTAGAGCTGTAGTATGACAATAGAGAGTGTATTCCCAAACTTCAACTATTGTGAACGGTTGGTCCTGAAGAGGCTGTGGATTAGCTTCAGCTCCTGAATTAGACAGTTGATGCCACCAAGTTCTCCTCTACTTAACAGAATATGTGTACATTTAGTTTCATTTAATTAAAATCAGCACCAGATCACCTGCACATGATGTTTAGTCTATTTTGGATTCCGTAGAACACACGCAACATATATCAAAAATGGCCTCTGAAATATTTGCAATTGAACATGTTCTTGAGCTTCCTTGCCAGAGTGCAAAACTATTGTTGATGGGGGTATATGTGTGTACAGCACTTGTCCAGTGTCACATATCAACACTAAAATGCCCCAGCTAAAATGCGATTTCACCTTTTCATAGGTATTGCATACAATGGAAAAATGCACCTTAGCTTCCCTAATAAGGTGTTAAGCTATCCTGTCATTGGGGCTTTGTGTTTGTATAGTATATGTCTACGGTTACTTTGCAGCACATCTCCAGATAAAGGGTACAGTCTAACTCTAGGGCCTGTGAGCCTATAACATGAGCAGCAAAGGAAGTCCTCCTTAATCAGTTTGGACTTGTTCATTGTTTTTTATGTTAAGGAGGTTAAACATATGGACCTGTAGCTCAGAGTGGAATAGTGAATTAGAAACACCAATAATGCTGACTCAGTCTCTCATTGTCTCCAGTGTCTTTTCTCTTGGCATCCTTGTCATGTTGCATCATTTGCTCCACTTTACTTAACTGAACACAGGTTTGGCTGATAAAAACTAATAAGTCAGATCACTCCACACCCCCAGTCTCCACAAACAGGTTTCATAACACCAGCCCTCGTGTGCCCTCTGGTTTTTAGATTATCTTTATTTTGTAGATATTGCCATCTGCCTTTGATTATGATCTCCTTTGGGCTTATCATCCCTTAAAAAACCTCATTTTATTTGCCAGATTATCTTGTTGTTTGACAATAAAATCATCCTGAAATGAGGTTAAAAATATATTTTAAAAATATGTTTGATTAAGACTATTTCTGTGATAAACAGGCAAAACCAGAGTATAATTTTTACATTTAGAGTCATAGTACAATATGGCTTTTAGATTTGCTTCACACCTCTAGACTAATATAAACCCACAGACTGTGTGCTTGATATCTCAGTGTAATATTGGTTTGTATGTGCTGATAGATGGCATGGAAACAACAGGGTCTTATAACTGCTTACTGAGTGTAGCACGAAACAACATAAAGTAGACTATACATGTATTAAACATGTCACTCTGCGCACATTCATTCAGTATTCAGTCAGTATGTGCATCCCGGCATCTTGATGGCATACTAATTTCCTACACTGACACGGCCCTGGCTGTGATCTCTAGCATTACTGCTGTGGGGTCCACAAACAGAGATAAGTAAATCAAAGCTACCTGTGTCCTGGCTAGACAAGATTGGGAGAAATTAAAGAAGCTTTGAGGTTGAAAAATAACTGTAAGGTGAGAAAGTGATGCCCTCAATACAAAAATAAGTCAGAAATAAACAGAACAGTAAAGAAGCAAATATGGCAGGAAGCATGTGGAGGTCAAGTGAGCAAAACAGAGAGAAAAGAGATGCTGATAATGATAGAGACAGAGAGCTATCATAATGGCTGTGGGCAGTATTTAAATGAGTGTGTGTGGCGGTCCAGTGCACAGATTGGCTGTGAATTATTACCACTGTGTGCTCACTGAAGCTGCCAGCCTGCAAGCCAACAGGCGCTCAGTAATTCAGAGAGACAGAGGCAAAGACAGAGGGTTAGAGAATAAGAGAAAAGGCCAGAAAGATAAGATTGTAGCATGTTAAATTACATAGTCACTGATTTCTTAAAGGGAGTGAATTACTCACTGACTTGTAACCCCTGTGGTGGACATCCTCTAGTCTGTTCAAGTTAAATAGGAGAATTTAAATGAGCCAATTTTCAAGCTCCACAAGACCATCAGTGACCATGGTGATGGAAATTCATAAGATTTTGTTGATACCAAAAGCATGATCGGTTCTACCTATTGATACAGTTCTTTATCAATCCCCTAAACAATTCCTGTCAATTTTGTGTGTGGAAAAAAGTAGGCCTGCACAGTTTGTAATTGTCAACAAAGTCAAACACATAATAAATGTGATATTTAAGGCTGCCTTGTGTAGATAAATATTCCAAAGTGTTGCTGGGGTTTTCATCCTTGCTTAAAATGACACAGACACACATTTCACTTCCTAATCTCAAATGACAACATCCATTTTGCTCTCTATACTTCTTATTGCTTAAAACAACTGGCACCTAGTGTGTTTTAATTTGAATGGTTGAATAGTATACCACCAAGCAGTGTTTTCTTATGTTGTTTAGGATAGGATAGACTTTATTTTCTCCAATTTGCCTTGGGTTGGTTACAAGAAATTCCTACCAGTAATACATATAACTGCAAAAAGACAACAGTCCTTATACATAAACAGGAGGCCTAACCACAGGGGGCGCCAATATGGTCAAAACTGAAAGGTCCTAGTTAGGAGTTTATAGGGTACAAAAGGGTACAATAAGTAGAATTTTAGCACTAAAATGTCAGAATCATAAAAAAAAAAAGAATAATAATCCCTTCTTAATGTTCAGTCATCATTAGGAATAAGTAACACTGACAAGCTTAGTGCTGTTCCAAAAGTTGAACTGTTTATATCTGAGAGCGCTGGGAGGGCAGTGACAAAAGCAGCCAATGATAAGGGTGCTAAGTACTGAAACTGATGCACTACACTGGTTTTCATTGGATATGAGCACCTGCAGTGCAAAAACAACAGCTGTGGACACAGGCCAACCAAATGTATTGCAAAAAGGTTTAAACTCAAATGAATATCCTGAAGCAGAGCAATAACACAAAAGAAATAATCTGTTTTTTTATTTCATTGACTGTTTTTTTTTTTTGTGGTAGCTGACATGACATGTTTATCATAGCTAGAAAAACTACATGTTAAGCAACGCCCCTCCATTGCTCATAGCAGTGTGGCACAACACAATTCCTAGTAGTGTGGAGATGCACTACCAAACTCCATCCACCTCTGCTAGCTTTTGTGCAATCCCAGAATGCCATAGTGGGCTAGTGATGACATTTTTAATTGTGTTTTTTAATTGTGTTTTTTAAATTCAACTTTATGGAGTTCTGCCATTAATACAGAGGTCTTAGTTCAAACAAAAAGTAGCAGTCAAGGTGGGTGGAGCATATAGTAAAGGTGACACAATTTCAGCATGGTAAAAATGTTTAAGGAAAAAAACACTTGGAAATATTTTAGCTGCAATTTTGGCAATAAAAGGATGACATTAGCAAAGGTAGAAATAAAGATAAAACAGTCCAGTCATAAATACACATTGTAGGATTATTAAAGATCAAAACACGGGATAATTCTGCATTATTGCCTCATTTCTTCAACCCCTTTCTTCCTACTTGTGGTTTCTCAAAAAGAGATGAAATATCTGTAAGTTTGTGTGCTCTCTTGTGTGTTCCTGTGTATGAATAAAAAAGAGCTCAGATCTGTAGCAGAGCAGATCATCAAGGCTGTGGGCAGAAGCCGGGCATGCAGCAGGCCTCCAAGTCCCAAAACCATCACCTCTACTGCTGCCCTCAGATAGAAATACACACACAGATATACACACACTAGGGAACTAAAACAGCCTACGAATCAGTGCTCTTGAGAGTACACTTAGATATCTGAAATGTGGAATCGTGTGCACACATAATTTGAATGTTCATATATATAGTTATAAAACTTCTCTCTTGCATTTCTTTGACTTCTCCTTTTTAAAGATTGTTTGTTTGGCCTTCAAATGCTTTATTTACAGAGAGGTGATAATAGAAGGTGTATGAAGCCTGGCCCATCCACTTCAGAGACAACAGCCTCTGTAAAAGGAGTGCATGCACATGACCACGGGTGTATCGATGCCCCATTAATTTAAGAGCCTCTTTCACACATGTTTACTGGACACACTGGACATTTTCAAGACATGGAGATAGAACACTAAGCAGGATTTATATCTGTATCCAGGCTGGGGAATTTAATTTATCCACTATATTATTAAATTAAAAAAAGACAAACTGGTAAGTAGTGCTGGAAGTTTAACATAATTTTCATAGTTATCGCAATATGAATATACGCAATAAACTCATGGGAGGCGATAGAAGAATTGAAAAATTCATACTTCATGCTGCAAGGAGGATCTGTGAACTTAGAGCAGGGGTGTCCAAACTATAGCTCAGGGACGATGACTATGGCCCACAGTCTGCGGTCTATTTTAAAATGACAAACAATTGAATACATAAACACTGGATTACAGCAGCAAGTATTTTCATTTTCTGCACAATTTACTTTATCTCAAGGTCCAGTTTGTAAGGCACATTGCATTATTCCTCTTCAAGCGACAACAGTCTCACATGGTTTGTCAGCTGCTCGAATTTTGCTCAAGTTTTGTGTCTGACTGAAGATTAGCAGTCAATGTCTACCCTCTCTGCTGCACAGCTTCTTGTTGTTATCCTGACCACAGGTAGACCTTGTGGTATTTTTGCACTTGTGTAAAGAAGTTTGGACACCCCTGCCTTAAAGGCTAAAGATTCTTGTCAGCAAGAGGAGACCCAGCTGCTGCAGCTAACCTAAACTGTGAGTTTTGCTTCGATTAGGGGGTGAACTTTTTAAACTTTGACAAACAGATCAGGCTTTTTAAAGCATGGAAACAGGAGAAGGTGATGCTGTAAGCATGGTAACAACCTCAGAGGGTTTACAAATTACGATTCCAAGCAGTCTGTCATAATAACGCTTGTCCATAACAGTGATGGTGCAGGTGACTCATCAGTGTTTTTTTAATGGTCTTTCTTTGGTCTCTTTTCCTGCCTATAATAGAAAAGCCCACTCAAGCATAATACTGTGAACTCAAGGGTGAAAAAGGCTAGACACAAGAGGCCTTAAAAGAACAAGAGCTTTCATTGAGTTGGACAGAGCAGTGAGGAGGACAGAGAGTAACATGTTGCACATCTTGACTTGTCTGAATATCAATAAATGACAGTTTACATGCTTGGATGCGACCAGATAAAGTCCATATCAGGTAAACATTGCATGTGAAATTCCTAACTTACATTTATCAGGCAGACACTTATTTGATGGGAAGGAAAGAACACACTCAAGCAGATGTAGTGCTCAGCATAGAGGTATGGGGTGGGCATGATGACCATACTCTACAACAACAAAAAGACAAAAACACAACTGCATAGGTTTATTTGACCAAGACGCCTTGTTTTAAAATGATAATAAGTTAAACAATCAAATAAAGTGACAGATTCCATTACTTGTTATTTAGTAAAGATTGTGATGCATACAAACACAATAATCAACACAGATTAGTGAATCTGAGTCTGTCTGAGGTTGTCTTTAATTTAAAATCTTTAAATGTCACTCATAACTTCACAAAACATACAATTAAAATATGTAGCTAAATAAAAAGAGTCAACAGCCAATAACAAGACAGCAACTCAGTGCATGTAGACATGCTGAATTTCAAACTGAGCATCAAAATAAGGAAGAAATGTGACTGAAGGGACTTTGAAATACAGAGACAAAACCATTTACTCTCACACTCATGCCTAAGAACAATTTGGAGTCACCACTCATTCTAATAAGCATGTTTTTGGTCCGTGGGAGAAAGCTGGAGTGACTGGAAAGAACCCAGGCATGCACAGGCAAAACATGCAAACCCCACTCAGAAAGGCCCTGATCATCGCAGGTATCAAACCAGCGACCTACTTGCTGTTAGACACAAGCACTACCTGCTTCACCACCATGCTACCCATGACTGTTAATTTCTTTATGTGTGTAGTGTATTTGTCTTCTGGAGCAGGATAGGGCACCATGCCACAAAGCTCAAATCATCTGAAACTGGTTTTCATGAATGTGACAATGAGTTCACTGTACACCACAGTCACCAGATCTCAATCCAACAGAGCATTGATTCCCAGCCTGGGTGTCCCAGTAAGCCTCCATCAGCTGTGAGGTTGTCCAAATTTTGGTTAACATACAATGCCTGAAAAAAAGATAAAGGGGACACTTCTTTGAAGGTCTTTGCATAAAACATGTAAGCCCATTTGATTTTTATTTTATCTAGATAACTGTTAAAGCTGTTATCTATTTGACACAGCTCAACTCTCCATAGATACAATAAGTGGGGCTCTGAGGAAAATAGGTAAGGATTCACTGTGATAGAGCAACTATGGGATGAGGTGAAACAGGTTGGCATCATGGATGTGCAGTGAGAAATTTGTTCCAAGTACATCATGCTATCATGTCAATATGGACCAAAATTTCTACAAATTGCTTCCAGCACCTTTTTGAGTCTATTCCATGAAAATTCAAGCAGGTTTGAAGGCAAAGGGGGTCCAAATCGGTAAAAGCAAAGTGTACGTAAGGAAGTGGCCAGTCAGTGTAGAAGGTTTAAGAATACACAAGAAGAGATAACAAGCATTTAATGAAACAGTGCAGTGTTTGGGTCCAACATGGAATAAAGTCATACCAACTTTACGGCTGATAATTACATTTCATCCTTATGCATTGAAATAATTCCTGTTATCGCAACATTGAACAGATTTATGACACACTGCATCTTTACCTTGTGTCTTACAAACCCACTGCAAGTTGAGAAGCCTTAAACTCACACAGTAAAGCATCAAGAACCCTATTTGACCTGTTTTGGCCATTTTAGTAAATAAGTTTGTCTGAGGCTTTCACCACCACATGAGAATTTGCCTTTAAAGTAATTCATGCAAATATTTATCTTTTCACTTAAGATGTTGTTTGTTCTTGTAGCCCATTAAGAGACATCAGTATTGATTTCAGTGTGTTTCATAACAATCTAAATCTTACTCAGAGGAGCTTTAAGCAGGCTTTTACTGGTATTGTTTTTAATCTGAATAGAGGAGCTCTTATTGTTTTATTGTGGGAATAAACAGCTGGCTTCGGAGGCTTTGTCTTTTCCCACCTGCATACTTTGTTGGCTGGCTGCTCTCAGCTCCAGGAAACTCCATAAACAAGCCTGGCAATGAGTCAGCAGAGCTTATTGTTGTTTGCATCAGATTTCTTTTCTTGCCTGCACCTGCGTCTTTTCTTGTTCACTCTGTTTCTGTCTTATCTACAGCATGTTAAATCTATATTGTTGCCTCTCTGTCTTACACTTACTTTATCTGTGTCTCCCCATGCGTCTGCTCTCCTTCCTCCTCTTATTGATTCAGATACGTTCACAAACACATGTTTAAGTCAGTGTTTCTGCCCACTGAGGCACCTGGGGGTTTGTGTACATGTGTTTTACACTGTATATGTAAGGATCCCTGTGTGATTCGGTCAGAGAAAGTTATAAAATATACATGCTTGTTGGAACTAGTGTCAGGGCACAATCTATATCACTCCCAAGCATGTTTGACCCACAAAGGTCAGACGGTAAGCCTTACAAGGCCCAGTATATTTTCTGGCCCCTGGTGCAGTTGCAAGAGGTGTGCTTCTGTGGTGCACCTGCTCATGCACAAACAAAACCATGGCTGCACATCATGAATATGACACGTAATCCATGTAAGTGCTTCTCTCTTCAGTCATTTTAATAATGGGGAAGTGTTGGAGGCCTGCTTCCGGCCAAATCAATTCAAAATAGACCTAAAAGTCAGCAATCTCATCTCTGTTAAACCCTATTCTGGCCATTCTTCTTGCAAACAGTTGTTCTGCAACCCTCACATTTCCAGGGATGAAGTTTCCGTAGTCGAACAAACAAGAAACGTTGAACTTCATGGGTGTGTTAAATGAAAGAAATGAAAACAGTTTTATAAGAGGTGCAGTACAATATCGATTAAGAGGCTATTTAAATTTAATTTGTGAAAATATATCATGTCGATTTACAACCTTGAAAAATTGGGGTTCCACAAGGTTCAGTATTAAGACCTAGGTTGTACTAACCTGACACACCAGATGGACCATTCAGCATATTTCAGGAGTCCATCTGGGAATGAACCTAGTGAAAGTGTTTGGCAACCTTTCAAAAGCATATATGCCAGTTGATAGACAATTGTGCCATCAATCACATTCATTACAGGCCAGCCAGATAATGAAGTAGGTGGGCATTACTGCCTCGGTGTAAAGAACAGAACTTGGATCACTTCATAAAACAAAATCTCAGCAAATCATGTTGGGAGTGTAACAAATATATCCTATTCTTTTAAAAAGTTTGTAGTGTTGTTATTTAATTTTTAATTAAAAAAGAAATTCAGTCCAGGTCTTATAAATTTGCAAATAAAGCTGTTAGCATCTACGCTAATCTGCTTCTGGCTGTCACGTTGTTGTAGTTATGAGCTTAGCAAGATTAATCTAAATTATTACAGACATTGAATCAGCCAGATCTATCAGCACTGCATGGTTAAAGTTATAGATATCTTTTTGCAAATAATATTTTAGTATCTGACATCCATCCATCCATCCATCCATCTTCTTCTGCTTATCCGTGGTCGGGTCGCGGGAGCAGCAGCCTAAGCAGGGAAGCCCAGACTTTCCTCTCCCCAGCTACTTTGTCCAGCTCCTCCTGGGGGATCCCGAGACGTTCCAAGGCCAGCTGTGAGACATAGTCCCTCCAGCGCGTCCTGGGTCTTCCCCAGGGCCGCCTACCAGTGGGACGTGCCTGGAACACCTCGCCAGGGAGGCGTCCAGAGGCATCCTAACCAGATGCCAAGCCACTTCATCTGGCTCCTCTCAACACAGAGGAGCAGCGGCTCTACTCCAAGTCCCTCCCGGATGACCGAGCTTCTGACCCTGTCTCTAAGGAAGAGTCCGGACACCCTACAAAGGAAACTCATTTCAGCCGCTTGTACTCTCGATCGTGTTTTTTCGGTCACGACCCAAAGCTCGTGACCATATGTGAGGATAGAAGTGAAGATCGAGGGTTAATCGAGAGCTTCGCCTTGCGGCTCAGTTCCCTTTTTACCACGACAGACCGGTGCAGAGTCCACATCACTGCCGACGTCGCACCAATCCGCCTGTCTATCTCCCCGTCCATCCTTCCTCCGATCGTGAAAAAGACCCCGAGGTACTTGAACTCCTCCACTTGGGGTAGAATCTCATCCCTGACCCGGAGAGGGCACTCCACCCTCCCCCGGGCGAGGACCATGGACTCGGATTTGGAAGTGCTGATTCTCATCCCAGCCGCTTCATACTCAGCTGCGAACCGATCCAGTGAGAGCTGTAGGTCACAGTCTGACGAAGCCAACAGGACCACATCATCTGCAAAAAGCAGTGACCCGATCCTGAGGTCACCAAACCGGAACCCCTCAACGCCCTGGCTGCGCCTAGAAATTCTGTCCATAAAAGTTATGAACAGAACCGGTGACAATGGGCAGCCCTGGCGGAGTCCAACCCTCACTGGCACCGGTCATACAGAGAATGGACAGCCATATCAGGGTGTTCGCTACCCCATACTCCCGGAGCACCCCCCCGCAGAACCCCACGAGGAACACTGTCGAATGCCTTCTCCAGGTCCACAAAACACATGTAGACTGGATGGGCAAACTCCCATGCACCCTCAAGGACCCTATGGAGGGTATAGAGCTGGTGTATAGTTCCACGGCCAGGACGAAAACCACATTGCTCCCCCTGAATCCGAGGTTCAACAATCCGGCGGACCCTCCTCTCCAGTACCCCTGAATAGACCCTACCAGGGAGGCTGAGGAGTGTGATCCCCCTGTAGTTGGAGCACACCCACCGGTTCCCCTTCTTGAAAAGGGGGACCACCACCCCAGTCTGCCAATCCAGTGGTACTGTCCCCGATGTCCACGCAATGTTGCAGAGTCGTGTCAACCATGACAGCCCCACAACATCCAGGGCCTTGAGGAACTCCGGGCGGATCTCGTCCATAATGGTCTTCGGGCCACGCTTTGTCTGGCCCCTCCCCCAGGACCTGTTTGCCTTGGGTGACCCTACCGGGGGCATAAAGCCCCCGACAACATAGCTCCTGGGGTCACTGGGACACGCAAACCCCTCCACCGCGATAAGGTGGTGGCTCCAGGAGGAGAGTATCTGACATATTAAAGTTTATTATGTTTGCTGATGACACTAGTTTATTCAGTTCTGGAGGACACTCAGAGCATTTATAAACACTGTGGAAACAATATGGATCATGTAAAAACAAAAGAGAGAGAGATTGGCTGTTGCCTGTAATAGATGTAAGCAAGTCCTGCTGACCATATCCATTTGTTTGGGTCCTTTTGGGGATAGACTTTTAAAACAATAAATAAAGCCTACAGCCAGACCTGTTGTCGACTATTTTTGTCCTTCCTGATACCAACCCTCTGCATCAATAAAGCCTGCTCTTGATCTCATGACTCTGCCTAGCTCAGTGTTCTTCACCCCATTACTGGTCTGTGGCCCCTAGGTAGGGGACCTTTGGTTTATAGAGTCCCCCATCGTAAAGAGCCCATGTTATGTTTAACATGAGTGTTTAACATGCAGTCAATATCAGTGAGGGTGTGCTCTCCATGTGTTGGTCTCAAGTTATATAAGTGGTTTAAAGCTTTTGGTGCTTAGATGTGTATGTATGTAATTATTGAAGCATAATATTTGTGAGATATTAAATTTGAGATGGTTATGCTTAAAATGTCAATATGTAAAGTGAGAGTGAAAATGCAGAGCCATCTGTGGTGCTGAAGTAGATAGTAGATTGGCATCTGTAACTGAGAGAGCTCCAGAGGGAGTGAAAGATGTAAACAGCATGAATATCACTAATCATGAGCCATCGATCTATATGTGCTGACCAACATTTCACAAACAGCAGCATTTTGACATCAGAATTTGACTTTAGCTGGAATTGTTGATATTTAACAGTTAACGTGTTGTCACATCTTTTGCAGAAAAATGACAACCACCCACCCCCAGCAGGCTTCATGTATAATAAAACCTCAACTCCTCCTGGGAATTGCCAGAGAATTCATAATTTTCCATCTTTTCTCCTCCTCCAAGGTGCTTTTTACACAAGTCCTGGCTGATAATAATAATGTATGCAGCCAGCACAGAGATCAAAGATACATAGATCACATTTTGGTATGTGCATTCCTACATGTATGTGAGCTGCTAACAGGCATGTATGCGTATCTTCAAACACACCATGACTAGGCCCCAGGCAAGAGGGCAAAGAATATGGGGTTTTGATGTCAGATGTAGCATCAGTATGTGCTGCCTTCATGCAGTCACATTATGGAGCTCCATAATGAAGGCGAATCACCTCATGTGCTGCCTTGAAACCTTTCCATTTTTCTGACCCCCAGTAAATAAATCCTGCCTGGCATGTTTCGTTACATGTCCTGCTAATAAACTCAAGAGGGCCTCAGGGCTAAGAAAAGGTAGAATGCATTGCTTCAACTCAAATGTGGATTTAATACAAAGACATGTTGGGAGAAGATATTTGCTTTCTGCAGATAAGAAGATGGATTCTGCTCTGATAACTGTGCAGTAATCATGTTGTATAAGGGTCCTTTTAGTGACTGGTACATAGGTATAAAACAGAAACTTGGACATTCTCAGATCATAATTGAATGCTGCCCCTTGCTACCTTGTCCTTGCCACATGACAAGGAAAATGTATATTTCCAATGTAGAGCCAACTTGAAGATTAGGATTATTAATGTCAATAGATGCACAATTTTCTGTCACACAGCAAACAGATTTGAGTGTCAGGTAAAAGGATGACACTTGTATATTGACTGAAGCAATGCACTAAGAGACTGAACATCGGTGGTTTTGGCAGTGCTAATGTTAGCCACAGTATTTTTTTTACGTTATTAGTGTGTATGCTATGTCAGCTTTTCTGAAAAGCTTGGAAGCTAACTGAGACCCCTGTTTTTTGAGAGTTTGGTTCCTTGGTGTTTGCCTCGTTTGCTCCTAGTTTGGTTTGGATGGCTTTCAAACCCACCAAGAACTGAACTCTGGTTTACTTGGACGCAAGTAAGTGAGTTTATGTGAGCGTTTACACTACTTCAAACTAACCAAACCTTCCAAAGGCGTGCCATAGTTCATTTGGTCAGGACCAACCAGCTAAAGAAAAAGAACACATGTAAGGAAAAGTTGGAAAGCTTTGGACTACACCCTGTGGCACACCAAAGACATTGTCACCTGAGAACACAATATGGTTGTGTTTTATTTACAAAACAAGAAGAATATGAGAGAAATCCACACTCCAAATCTCACTTTGAAGGATTTTATTCAGCAACAAGTGACGTTTCGAGCTGCACGTCTCTTCCTTTGACTTGTTACTTGTTGCTAAATAAAACCCTCCTAAGAGAGCTTGTGGTGTGCACATCTCTCTCTCTCTTTCTATGCAGTTGCACTTTTTGTTCCAGTACCCGCCAAGGGATGTGCATCTGTCTAATGGGTTTATAATTATTAACAAAATAGCCAAATAAATCAAAGTCCTGAGACTGTTATGCTGTCCATCTCATTTTTCCATGCACATCAGATAGCGTAGTTCCTCTATTGATAGGTAGTTTAATCCCAGAGCCATGTATTAAGGTGCATTGTACCATTTTCTGGCACTGTGCAGCACTCCACTCATTTTATCGATTTGTTCTGTATTTGAGAGCATCTTATGTCATATTCAGTTAATAATAGAGCACGCTGAGCACTGAGAGAAAAATTGCTGCAATCATAGCGGGGTGCTGCTTATAAATGGAGCAGACTGATGTAAGAAACCAAGCCAAAGGGCTTTTAAAGGTTATGTCATTATTTGTGACAGTTGAAGGAGAAAAGAATATCCTTCGGGACTCGGCTCTGTCTGTCAGGCCAGAGATGAGGGTGCGAGATAGAAGGAGAGGATCCATGTGTTTGAGCGAAATAAGACCATCTAATAAAGGCAATGATTGTGTTAAAATAAAATGTGAATTGGTGCTTTTTTTTTATCTCCTGGATTAAAGGTTGGACTGTCATTTTTGTAAGAGCAGTAAGGTTTTGATTTCCCTCTGGGGCAAATACAAACAACACCTGAGAACAGAAATAAATGGCAGTATTTCTCACATTACAACAGGCATGTTGGAGACAATTTATTTACTGCCCTCTCTGAGGGGTAGATGATAGTGACAGAGAAAGTGGTCCATCCGGATTGAACATATGGAAAAGTGATAAATCATAACCGTGGGAACAAAGCTAACATTCATGCCAGGACAGCTGAGGTGAAAGCTATTATGTTTCTGGGGTATTCATCTGTTTGTTCAGTCATTCCTTTGTACTGAGCACTATCTATATCACTTTTCTTGCTGCTGCACTGTTTAATCACACCTTGAATTTTTAAAATTCCCAATTATGGACTTGTAGACCAGCAACCCATGAGCGTTTTTTTCTTTATAATGACAATTTGCTGGCCCTTTGCAAAAAAGCTTGAGATAAATTTCATAGCTTCTTACATTAGACGCCAAGGGGATGACTAATTTTGCATTTTGTGCTTGTTAATGAATTATGTCTGGGTGGGTGGGGGTTTTGAAAATATTTTCTCCTGCCAAAGGGGGGCGCAACAGAAAGAGTTTGGGAACTGCTGGGTTATGGAGTCTCATGGTCATTGCTTGCTTGGGAGCATGGCATGCTTTGAAAACTTCAGTTGTTTTGGATTAACCCTGATTTGTACTTTGAATGTGATATCCCAAGAATATTTTGAGTGATTTTTGTCAAACCACTCTGACTCAAGGATTCATTAACATAAGTTTGGAAGTCATAAGTCAAAGGTTATTTGCTCATCTTTTGCTTGGAAATTGGATTCCCCAAGAACTTTTTAGGGATTTCTGTCAAAAACATTTGCACACAATCAGACTATTTAGCAGCCATGCAGAAATTCTCATTCCCTTTGTGGATGTCTTTTGTTCATCTTTAGTCATGCAAACAAAATCACACATCAGCTTTCTCCTCCTTTGCAGCAGCTGCATCAAGAGATTTTAAAAATATAAGACCACATTTGATGCTTTGGTTGCAAAAACACCTCTTTCTGTTGGGGTTTAAGGACAACAAATCAAACCACAAGGGCATAAAATCCTGACTCAGAGGCTTGGGCAGGCCTGATATCCAGCTGCCCTGACATTTGAAGGCTTTTTGATGTGGGAGGCAGAATGGAGCCGTTTCTCTGTCTTTCTCTCTTTCTCCGCCTCTCACTGCACTGCTCTTTGTTTCTGGCAGTTTCATAATTTCTCTCTCTTTTTCTCTTTGCCAACTTCTCTGCTGTGTTTGTATTTTGGATGTTCCTGCATGCTTGAAATAGGCCCTCCCTCTGTGTGTGTGTGTATGTGCATGTGGGTATCTCAGTAATGCACTCTTATGAGCAGCAAGTGGAGGAGCAATTCACAGCACCCCCCTCAACTCACTGCCAGAGGGTTATCAGAAGAAAGCTTGGTGTGTTTCCCACTAAGCCAGGAGGCACAGATATGCTGTACCTGCTTTTATGTGTGTGTATTAAAGGCATATAACCTCTTTTCCAGCAAATGACCCCTATTTATAACCTTAAATATGAAATAACAGGTCATTTAGGAGTGTTTGTCACCAAAACAGAGGAACAAACAGGCACCCACAGTGGGAATGAAAGTTGATTTTTCAGAGACAATTATTTACTGTTGACAGAAATTGATTGGAGTGATGTTGGTGCACTGACAGAGCTGATGCAGCGCTGGGTTAAGTGTTTGAAATAATAAGAGTCCATGTACCAGTGCATTTTAACTGTGTTTGCTCAATTAAACTGGGATTTTATAATGCATTTAAACATTTGAGTCTTAATGAATTGTACAGATTTTAATGTTATCTGATCTCATCCTGTTATGTGCTAAAGGAGATTCATCTAGGGCAGTGGTGCATGGAGGAGGGCCATACGAAAGAAGACGCCATGAGACACAAGACACTGGAGAGAATAAAAGACTGATTATATTATACTGTTTTTTTATGACATTACAATTTCATGGGATTGTGTTGCATGTTCTTATCATTAAGGATGACCATTTCTGTGATTCCCAAGCAAGTTTGTTGTGGCTTGGACTAAGCTACAAAAGTGATGTGAGACAAAAACAACCCCCCTAATGACAGGATACCTTTGTGCATCTCAATCAGAACCAAACCAGCGTTCCCTCGACAGCTTCCACAACGCATAATGACCCAGCAGAAAAACAAACAACCTAATCTTAAAGCATAACATAAATTGAAATGTTAGACACGATTTAAAATTTTGATCTTGAATTATACAACAGGAGACAAAGATTAAAAGGAAAGCCATTAAAAATATCTATGGTGTAAAATGCATTGCTACAGAAAGTGCTCACATAGGACTTTATTATACTTGTCAGAAAAGATGGGAAATGGTAGAACTTATTTAACCCTGCACCATTTACCCTAACAATTAAGCTCTGTCCAGTTTTTAACTTTTTAATAAACTGTCATCACATATACTGTATGTACACCAGCACCAGTTTTGCTGCCTATTTTTGCAGACTAGTTAACTTGAGGTAGAACAATTGGTTTGTCAAAAGAGGCTGTCCTTCACGTTCTTTTTTGAGGCATACATACCTCCTTTAATAAATTAATTCTCCCCAGACACTTGTTTTCTAAAAGACAGACAGTCATGAAATATTGTTACTGATATAAAACTGCATATCAGTTTTACAGTCTATGTAAATGATACTTGCCTGTCACCATTGTGGACAAAGTCTGGTGCAGATACTTACTGATATATGCAAAACTTGGTTCAGTTTGGGTCTGACTGTGGTATAGACTTTCAAGAGTAAATAAATCTTCACCTGCATTATCAAGGTGTGATCGTCTGACAAGGGCTCTGATTAAATTGACTAACGTGATGACACGCGTTTAAAAATGGCAGTTTTGTCATATTACCACAATAACTACGCTTCTTCTAACTTCATTATGTTTAAAGACATTTACTGATTTCTGTCTTTTTTCAAGTTCCATCTCATTCTCTTTTAGACAATACAGAAATATTTTTAGCAGCAGTGCATCACAGTCTCCAATGGAATAAACCAAAACAAAAACAGATATGTTTTATCTTATGGTTTATTACCTTAGCCTGCATTCAGCAACCACCATTTCTACAAACCTGTCATCCTGACTCATATCAAATAAATGCATCATCACCCATTGATCTTTCTGTCAGAGCTGTGTGATTCTGAACCTGTGCATGCAGTCCTCTTATTTCCCTTTATCTATGGATAATATGCATTCTCTACTTCATTCTCTAATTGGCGCTATACAAATAAAGATTGATTGATTGATTGATCTACATGATATGAACCTTCTTGATTACAACACACAGTCCATGAATTGTTGTTTAAAGGTCAATACAAGAGCTCAATCAACATTTCAACACTGAATTCTCAGACAGCAGGGTTGATAGTAATGGTGTCAATGCAAACAGACACTCACAAGGTGCTGAACATGCACTCTCAGTTTTATTTACATTGATTATTTCGTGAGGCTAACAAACACATGGAGTATAACACAGCAGCAGCAACATTGTAAAATATGTTTTATGTTGTGTCAAACCATAATTTTGAGGTTTTTATTCACACCTTGTGATTGATATTTTATAGCTTGTCCAACACAAAGACCTTTAAATTTTATGCAACACGTGATACAGTCTGATAGAGCTTCCTCACAGTAAATCTGGGCTGTTTCATGTCCTGCTGTTATTTGTAATGTTGTCGACTTATCTCTCCAGATCAGTCTTTCCTGCTTCTGGGTTTTGCTGACAGGTCACAGCCGCTCTGCAGGACTCATCCTTGCAGAAACACAGATATGCACATACAATCCTGTAAGATTTATTTAATGTCTTTTTAATGCTTTAAAGCTTAAATACAGCCAAAAAGGCTATCCTGCAAGCAAATGAAAGGATTTTTTTTAGTATCTAGAATGACCTCTGATGGCTTTTTGACTTTCCGACAACCGTATGAGCTCACCACTGTAATAATGACTAAGATAATTATATAACGGAGGAAATCCTTTATCTAGATCACCACCAAAATTCAATTAACTGAGCTGCTGACCTTGGGTTATCACTTCACCAGTTTTCAGTTTAATAGTCAGGGACAGCACTGACAGATACAGTAAGTATTTTGTTTCCTAAACATACAAAGAAAGTCGACCTGTCACCTCATGGGTTATGCCTTTATATGGCATACAAGCTCAAGACAGTTAAAGTACAGTAACTGGGGGGTTGTGCTAATCAAGCAAAACATACTGTAAAAGAAAGGGATGAACATGAGGCACAACGACCTTGACCTTTTAAAGCCAAAACCGTTGTTGTTCAAAGGCAAAGGATTTCCATATCACGATGTCCTGTGTCTGACCTTGACCTGTGACATTTAAAATCAAATCATCTGCCTCCTTGAGATATCTTGTTCACAGGAGATGGTATAATGGCAAACATGACCATGGGGCTCCATGTCTTCAATCTTTGTCCCAAGATCTCAGAACATAATTAGTTCATTTGTGAACCAGAGGAGACGTCACAAAGTCTGATGAGTATCCTGTTCACACAATGCTATTCAGAGGCTGAACATGAACATGAACTCCAAAAGCTGACCTTTTACCTGTGATATTTTAAATCCAATCATTTCATCCATGAGTCAGGTTGAACATTTGTGCAAGGATGAAACACATGACATGTCTCTGAGATATCCTGTTTACAGGATATGGTATAGTATAAGCAAGAGATGAACATGGGGCCCCATAACTTTGACCTATGACCCATGACTTTAAAGCTGTGTTCACACCAAACGTGAAAAAAATATTCACATTGCACCTTTTGCGCGTTTCTCAAAAACGAGAAGCTAAATGTCCCAGAAAAGTCTGAGATAGAAACACATCCATCTGATCCATGACTTCCTTCAAAGTCATACATGGAGAGTTTTACCATGATGTCCGGGTGATGGCCCCCAGTTACCAACCTGCCCGGCTTTGCTCCATTTCTTCCCTGTAAGACTCAAGACCTTCTCCTCCTTTCTCCCTGGTCTATTCTTTCTGTCATGGGGGCTCCAGTAGTCCTTCTGTGAAGTTTGGCATATTTTCTCTGGTAAAAGAATACACATGAAATCACCTCTAGTAAGCCAGAAAAACACACCAGTAGCCAGCTCACTGTTGTGCTGGCAGACTTGGTACAGAGTACAGCCCATGAAAAGTGTTAAATAAATATGAGCTGAACTTCCTGGATATTTAAAACTCTCCAGAGACCTTCTCTCTGTTTCTCCTCTCAGTGGTTTGGACTCAGACCACTTAAATAACCGTAAAGAGGAGCTCCGATGCAGACTTGCAGCATTGTTTACTTCCTCCTCTGTCTGTGATGTCTTCCTGTGATGTCACTGTTCACACTCAGTGCTTACTGGCTGTTGAGCCATGGCTTCAGGTAAATTTGTCGCAGAAATTGGGTATTTTCAACTTCAGCTAAAGGGCAAAAGTGTCAGAAATTTGCAATGCTCACATGAATATTTGCGTTGTTCTCTTGACAAAAATTATGCATCTTCCCATTCACTTTCAATGTATTTCTGTCTATCCTTGGGTTAATCTGTTCACAAGACGATGTATAAATCAAAAATTAACCTTGATTCTCCAAAATCTGACCTTGAACCTTTGTCAAGTGAAACATGTGTGCAAAGACTTCATCCCTTAATGTGTCCTTGAGATATCCTGCTGACAAGATGGTGTACAGAAGCAAAAGATGAAGAGGATAAAGAAGAAGTGACATTTCAAATTCAACTATTTCTCTGAACATTTATGCAAAGAACAAATCCCAAAATGTGGTCTTGAGATATCCTGTTCAAATTATGCTATTCAGAGGCAGACCATGAGCATAAGGATCCAAAACTCTGACCTTTGACCTGTGATAATTAAATGCAATTGTTTCATCCATGATCCAGGTTAAATATTAGTCCAAAGACTGCATAACTTGAGATACCCTGCTCACAAGATGTTCGCAGAAGCAAAGGATAAACATAGGGCTTCACAACATTGACCTTTGACTCTTGCCTTTTAGAATATAACTAGTCTTATCTATGAGTGAAAGTGGATTAGCCAAGGGATCAAAGAAATCCTTTGTCAGGTTCTTGAGATACCTGGTTCACAAGATGTCTTTTAGAAGCAGAGGATGATCATGAGGCTCCAAAACTTCACTTATGATCTGTGACATTTTAAATCCAATAATTTCATCTATGCATCATGTACATCATTACTGCATCCCCTGATGCATCCATGTGGTGTGTTTTTTTGAGTCACTGATAAGAATAGCACATATGCCATGAGAACACATTTGCATGTTCTCACCAAGCTTTTCACACTCCATTTAGATTCAGCAGGATCACATATGGAAAAATAATGTCTCTAATGTATGCAGAGTGGAATGGAAATTCATACTTGCCTTTTATATTTCTCTGTATCAACTCATCTTCTCTGCAGCCATATTTTTAACTCAAGATAGCCTAACTGCTGACCCTGAAGCAAATTTAAGCTTTAAAAAATAATATATGTGATTCCAGCCCTGCAGGCTGAAAGCGCTGTATGTTGTCACAGGTGTCACAGGCTGCAGTTAAATGCGTCAGCATGTTTTTATGTTATTGGACCATGTAAACATGCAGCCCCAGTAATCACACCCCTCATGGCATTTTCATGCAGCAGAAATTATCAGCTTCACCCTTGAGAGAATCTCATACACCACCTCTTTATGCGGATTACAGGATGTAGTTGGGGCAGTGATACACTCATCATGGCACAGACTGCTCCTAACACCAACACCCACAGACCAACAGGCTGTAAGAACACAAACCAGAAAAGAGCAAACAGCACTTAGTGGAGAGCTGTCCGAGCTACCGCCAGTCTGTGTTTTTTTACAGAAATGAGTAAGGCTGGTGACTAAGCATGAAACAAAAGATTGCATGTCTGTGCACTGCTAAACATGGATTCAGTTCATGTTATTTAACCCGCTGATGAATCTTTTTGTTATATAAAAGTCAAAACACTTGATTCATAAGAAGAATGTGCACAGTACCTGAGTTTCCTGTACATTAGGGTGACATAACTCTTGAAATGACTATTAGTCGGTTTCTGCGTAGGAGACTGTAGTACATTTGCTCCATTTTACAGCTACTGTTTTAAGATATACTTACCATGCAGTTCTCCTTTTGTTGATCCACTTTGAGTCCATAATATGTTGTCACTTCCTGTTTTCTATATCACTGGCCATTCAAAAGCACGTTTTCAGTGGATAGTTAAAACTGAAAAGGTATGATACTCTCAGACTGGGTGTGATTTTTTAACGGAGGCAAAACAATCCTTTAGACACATTAGCCAGTGCCAGTTAGCAAGTTTATTTGGGGTTGTTTCTACAACCACAGAAGATAACACATGTCCCTCTGGGTAAGTGAGGTCACTTTATCTCCAGGAAGGGGGGTTTCTTGAAAAATGTTAACCCTAATAAATGGGAGCAGACTAGCTGACTTTTAACTTCAAATTATTACTCATTGATATCTGTTTAGAGTGTGGGGTTACCAAGTTGGCTGCACAACAAAACACCTAATGTGCTCAAGTGCTATCACATTAGATCCTCTATGGCTCCATATTCTTGAAGGCAAAGTGTCACAGGGGCATAAATATTAAAGCTTGAAACAGCAGTCTGAATGGGACCAGTTTTAAGGCTGGCTGAAAATGTATTAGTTTGGTTATGGTTCATAAGTTGGGACTGGCACCTCTGCAAATGATCCAGTGTAGAAATAATTGCATTTTCTTTCACTTACAGACAAAAACCCTTTAAGTTTGCCTTGTAGGGAGACAACACTGAATTAGGAAAACTTATTTAAGAATTTAAACAGAAAGTATGCAAGTATTTTAAATCTAAAAATACAGCATATATATACAGAAATATACCTTAGAATGCAAATTTAAAGTCACAAAGTCTAAGCTTCCAGTACTGATTCATCCCTGCTTGTGTGAGTGATCGTATTGTCAATCAATAACATCAATCATTTATGTGGGTCAGTGGGTAGGTGCAGGGAGGGGACACATTGCCAAGAATTGCTTTCGACGTGCTAACAGATATGGCCATTTATGACAGCCATCTGTCCAGCAGACAAGTGTTTGTGTGTGGTTTGTGTTTGTCTACACACTTGCAGGCACAATTATGTTTTTGCTGGTGGGTGTCAGGGTCCAGGTGGTGGTGCACCATAATATTGCATCTTCAGCGTGCAACTGTGAGGGGGATATACAGGCCCAGTAGAGCATGATAGTCATAAAAAAGCTTTTATAGATGCCCAGACTGGAGCCCAGTTACTAATCAACAATGTAATCTGAGAAAGATGAGGCATTTAGGGTCAGGAGACTTGTTTACGAGGAAAAAGATGTTTTTTCATTCTTCAAATGATTCTTCAATAGTTTGAAAGAGCAACCACCGGGTTCTTGAATATCAAAACAACAGAAAATCACATTGTGCAATTCTACTGCCTGCATGAATGCCTAAATACAAACACACAAAAATAAGTATGCAAAATTTATGTTTGTTAGTTTCCACATCAAATACATATATTTCCCATACATCGTTCCTGTTGTTATATTTGGTTACCATCCACAATTTTAGTAGGCTGCAACTAAACTGAATTAAATATGTCTTTATTCATGATTTACATTTAAGAAGTATCAGTCCTAAACAATATCTGATCTTATAACCCTATCAAAGATTTAATATTTTTCAGAACATACATTTATCTCATTCAATAACCTGTTATTCTTAATACCCAGATATTTTGACATGCTGCCGCTCGTGCATTCATATACACAACAAAAAGCATCAACAAAAGTAACACCCTATTTTAAGTGATCTAAAGGGCTTTTTTGTATAAATGTCACTTTATGGGAGTTTAGCAATGCAACAATGATTGAATTTTACTTTTTTGCAATGAAACATAAGAACAGCTCAACTTTGTAAGTAAAGAATTTAAAACACTTCAATGTTGCTAAGACTTTAATGCTTTAAAGACTTTAATTGGTGGCCCTCAGCCGTCATGGGCCCTTAGAATCTTCCTGACTTTTCCCTTCTTTACAGACCAGCTGGTTAGATGTACATATGTATACATACTGTATATGGACAACCAGAAAATCCAATGTCTCCATCCTTGGCATAGACAGGGTCATATCAACATAGCTTGGTAGTCCCAGGCAACAATTTGTAAGTATCATGAACAAAACAGGCACAAAACGCTCAAAGGCAGATGACTTGAGTCTGTAAAGCAAAAGCAGGGTTTATTGAATAGTCCAGGTCAATACACAAAATGCAGGCAAGATCAGGCAAAGGTTTCCAACAAACACGAGGCAAAGACAGGGTCCAAAAACAAAGGTGGTCGAGATCAGAACTGTGACTATGAATAAACTCCTGTAAAGTGACTCTGAGGAACAAACAATCAGGCAACAAGACAGGGGAAGACATGAGGGTTAAATACATGAGGTGATTGGGGGTGATGAGACACAGCTGGGGAAGCACAATCAGAGATCAGGTGTGACAATGCCAGACAGGAAGTAAAACCTATGGAGACAAGGAAAGACAGACGAATTTTCAAAGTAAAACAGGAAGCACGAAGACAAGACAAAACATGAACAAAACGGGGAACTTAACTAAAACAGAGCAGGATTATGACAGAAAGGGCCCACTCAGAAATCTGCTGCCAACCAAACCCTCCAGTACTCGCTGCCCCTAAAACCACAGAATCATCATAAAGAACAGAAATATACAGTCCTAGTCATCAAGTTAAGAAGACATGCTGAATACACACTCACTTTAGCTTTTGAGTTAATGTAAACACTGTTACATTCCAATGTGTCTGACACAAGTAACCAAGTGACATGTTACAATACAAAAACACATAAATGGGCTTTATCAAATGCTACTGTGGCACCACCATGACAGGCTTAAGTACTGCAATATCCAGTATGAGTTTTCTGTTTATCCACTTAGGACTTTTGCTCTAATTGTTTAACCAGCCTTGGGCATGGAGGCATATGAACATATTTCAAAACCCCTAAAAAACCCTCATAATTTCAAATATTTAAGAATCATTTTTCCATCTAAACAACGTAACTCATGGAGCAGCCTCTGCAGCTCAACTTCTCCACTGGGCCTTTACTTCAAACCTTGTTTTGGCTGGATGTAAAAATAGACCTCCTCCATCTCCCTCCTTAGCACCGACATGGAGCGCACAGCTTGTGGTTTATCATGGGTTTGATATGCAAAACTGCACTCAGAAGGGATAAAATGTGATGTGTAGTTTGAGAATGGATCCTGTCACCTGCAAGTGGGAATCAAACGGATGTAATGTTAAGCATTTCTCTTACATGCTCTCTCTTATCTAATTTAACAGCTTTGTTGATGCACAGAAAATGTTAACTATGAAGTATTACACATAAGAAGATGACGCTATTTATTCACAGCTGCTTGGGTTTCAGTTTTTGGACCTATTCCCAAAACTTTTTTAAGTCCTGACGCTGTGGCAAGATACCAACAAGTGGAGTTAAAAGGAGCAGCTGAGTTATTTGTTATCTTCCTCAGGCTGTGAAGTGGTCTTTTTCATCCACTGTGCCTCCAGGAAGCCACAGAACAGACAAGCTGTCCCAGCGCCCACAACTATTTATCATGTGGTCATTGGCCACCCTGGAAACAATCAAGACTTTTTCATTTAAACACTTGTTCCACCGCAGTGTGTAATTGTGAGCAGTCGTCTCGTCTGTGATGATCTTAAGTACTCAGTGTTGAGTAAATGCTAACAAGTACATCTTTTTGAAAGTCCCACTGTGCACAGCTCTTTTGATGATCTCTCCAAATGCTTCCAAGGTTTTCTTATATAGCTCGACTGTTTGAGATCACTGTTGCTTAATTTCTCTGCTGGCCCCTCTCCAAAATATTCCTCAGTGTTTACAATTCTTGGATAATTTACAGCCTGTATTTTATTTTGTGCTTTGCTTCCATTAAATCATTCTATGAACAGTTAACTGGCACAGGATCAACATGAAATCTGTTTGTGGTGTTTGTGTTTGTGTAACAGAATCAAACATCCCCCTGTGGCTAACATGGTTTTGTTTTAATCACAAAATCTACCTGTTCATGGTGTTACACTAACCCAGGTTAATGTATACAACCTTGCTTTAAGTACCATCAAGGAGATGACAGGACGAACTGACACTGAGGAGCAGACACACAGACTTTACACACAGGGACAATCAGACACAGGGGAGACAGTCATACAGATGGACACAACAGTAAAACAAGAAACACTGTGTAAATACTGCATACCGCAACTTGTTCTTTTGCCTTTTTTTAACAGGAGGTGAGGTTCATCAGCCCCAAATCTGAAGCTGATACCAACATTTGTTGACCTGACACTAGCTTGCATGTGTGCTAGCATACTTTTTCCAACATTATGCTTTAAGTACCTTGCATACAGAGGATCAAAATTTTGTTTGTTCATCATTAAGAACAGAATACAATGATTTGCAAATTCTTTTCTACTTATATTCAATTGAATACAGCACAAAGACAAGATATTTAATGTTCAAACTAACAAACATTTTCATTTTTTGCCATCATTTACACATTTTAAATTTGATTGCTGCAACATATTCCAAAAAAGCTGGGACAGGGGCAACAAAAGACTGGGAAAGTTGAGGACTGCTCAAAAAACACCTGTCTGGAACATTCCACATGTGTTCAGGTTAATTTAATATACGTGTGTCCTGAGTGGGTTTAAAAGGAGCATCCCCGAATGTCCCAGTTGTTCACAAGCAAGGATGGGATGAGGTTCACCACTTTGTGAACAACTGTGTGAGTCCAATAGTTCAAGAACAACCTTGTTCATTGAACAGTTGCAAGGAATTTAGTGATTTCATCACTGACAGTCCATCATATCTTTCAAAGATTCAGAGAATCCAGCGAATTTCAGATTTTCAGATGCAGCATAAGAAGATCCCTCTGGCTGCACTGTATTAAAAACCAACATCTTTCTGCAAAGGATATTACCATGTGGGCTCAGGGACACTTCAGAAACCCTTTTCGGTTAATGCAGTTTGTGGCCACATCTACAAGAGCAAGTTAAAACGCTACTATGCAAAACAAAAGCAAAACACTAACACTCAGAAACTCCATTGGCTTCTCCAGGCCTGAGCTCATCTGAGATGGACTGACACTAAGTGGAAAAGTGGGCTGTGGTCTGATGAGTCCACATTTCAGATTTTCTTTTGAAATCATGTCTGCTGTGTCCTCCAGACTAAAGAGGAAAAGGACCATCCAGATTTTTGTTAGTTCAGAGTTCAAAAGCCAAAATCTGTGATGATATGGGGGTGTGATAGTGGCCATGGCATGGGTAACTTGCACATCTGTGAAGGCACCATTTATGCTGAAAGGCACATACAGGTTTTGGAGCAACTGTCATCCAAGTGATGTCTTTTTCAGGGATGCCCCCACTTATTTCAGCAAGACAATGACAAGCCGCACTCTGCACATTATCACAGTGTGGCTTCATTGTAAAAGAGTGCAGGTACTAGACTGGGATGCCTGCAGTCAAGACATGTCTCCTATTGAAAATGCGTGGTGCGTTGTGAAGTGCAAAATACGTCAATGGAAACCTAGACTGTTGAGCAGTTGTAGTCAAAAATCAAGCAAGAATGGGAAATAATTCCACGTACAAAGCTCCAACAGAGTTGTCAGCTCCAAAATGCTTATTGGTTGTTGTTAAAAAGAAAAGTGATGTAACACAGTGGTAAACATGCCCCTGTCCCAGCTATTTTGGAATGTGTTGCAGGTATCCAATTCAAAATGAGTGAATATTTGAGAAGAAAAATAAGCTTATCAGTTTGAACATTAAATAGCTTTTCTATGTAGTGTATTCAATTGATCAGAGAATTTGCAAATCATTGTATTGTGTTTTAATTTACATTTTACACAACATCCTGATGTCATTGAAATTGGGCTTTGTACCTCAGCTTTGGGTTCTGTCATTTGACTCTTTTCTACTTTTAATCCTTACATGTTATATGTGGGGAGAGACGTGCAAATCCAACCTTTTTGTAATCATATTCATGTTTACACTTGTTTTTCTCACATTAATCTCACTTTCTCATACTTCCATTTTGCTTGTTTTGCATATTAATCCAACTGTGTGGCTTCCAATATCCACACATGGTAAGAAGCATGCTTTTCTTGAGCATGTGTTATCTTCTTCTCTCTAACAATATGTATGTATGAGAGAGAAAAACACACATGTGGGTGTAGATTCACATGTTCGAGGGAATATGAATGGCCTATTTATGAGTGGATTATATCTTAAGAGGGCATTACAGATCATATAGAAAGAGTAAATGACTAATCCCTTTGGATGCTACAGTAAACCTGCCAATACTGTAAATGTGCCGTCTAGGAAAGGCAAAGTAATTAAGGCCACCGTAACATCAGGGAAATCCTCTTTAGGGGTATTCAGTTGTGAAATTTGGTGTTCATATGGTACAATATACAGAGGGGGTGTTTTTCTTGTAAGAATCAGGCTAAATTTAGAGTAGGTGAGGATATTGCCTGCTGTGAGCGAGCAGAAGGAGGCATATGTTTTTCCCCCATCTGACCCACACTTCCTGGTGTGAATTAAATCAAAGCTGAGAGGAGATGATAGGCGGTGATGTCTTGAGATAAGCTGGGGTCATTTCTGCTTCAGCTGGTAAAGTGAACAGCCTTCTATTGTCTCACTTTCTGACAAATAAGCAGATTAAAGAAGCATTAGTTGACGTCTCTTAAACAAATACTCCTTTTTTTGGAAGGCAGGGAAGTAACTGATCACATTTACTTAAGCTACGGTAAATGAGTGCCTTTGTTTGTGCAGATTGTTTCACTTACCCATAAGACGTATGTTTATGTCTAAAAAGACAAAATCCTTCGAGCTTCCTGTTGCCTCATAACACATATTCTTTGATAACAAGTTAAGTTTCACGATGCTCAATACTGAAACACTATTTCAAACTTAAACATTGATTCAGTGTTTGATACCTAATAGATCAGAAACAGATCCACAAAGGTTTGTAACACCCAAAATTATAATGATAAAATTCCATCTGTGGCCGTAATAAGCTAAATTTAACAGTATTAAGCCACAGAAAAACACAAAACATGCTTTTTTTCCCCTTAAAACAAGAACCAATTTAGGAGTATAGAGTAAAAAAGCATGAGGGATGCCCACCCCTATTAACTGAGGAGCCTGCTTCAAAACGCCACTCAAAACGTTATATGAAAAAAAATCTTTTCAGTTATACTTGAAGTTAACTTTGCTCTAGTTTATTATATTTCATTATTCCTGCATAACAGCTGTGTGAATGGGTAGGAGTGACCCGTGATGCTAAAGGCTCGGAGAGGTCAAAATGACCAGAAAATCTCAAAACAAGCTCAGGTCTGTTCTTTATCTTTATAACCCCACTTGCTACTGAATACTCAGGCATGGTTGAATCTACATTTCCAAGTACCTTGAATTCACACAAGTGTGTTAAAAAAAAATACCCATCCAAGCAAAAATGCAAAAAAGCACTGTTAAATGCCAAATGTGCACTTTTTTGCAATTTCTATGAAAAGGCAGTTATATTTTTATATCTATTCCTACCATAGTATCACCATATGGAATTGAGGTTTAACTTGTGACTATGTGAATTAGCATTAACAGGCATGTTGAGTAAATATGTCTGTGTTTGTATCGAGACGTATCTGATAATCTTGATCAAATTCTGTTATTAAAAAGTTTAATGGGCACTCTTGTTGGTTTCAACAACTGCAATAACCATGATAACCACAAAGTAGTGACCATGGGTCACCATTCAACACGGTCACTTCTGAAACAAGAACACTGGGCCTTGTCCAAAAGTTTTGACGGTGTTAGTACTCTTGAGTTGTTTAATCCAGCATCATCATAAGGGAAAGACAGAAAGTCTGTGTTATGCAAATAGTCACATTATCAACAGTTTAAAACAGCAATAGATTAACAACGTCTACTGCAACACCTTTAAACAACAGTGAGAATGTTGCATAGAGTAACAAACACTTTTCCCTGTCCACATGGAGGCACCTAAAACAGCGTTCTCAAAAATCTCCACCTTTTCTTAAATAAGCATTTTCATGACCTGAAATGCTATTTACGTGTGGACAGAAGGGAAGACACAAATAATACATCAAATTCCTCTAAATAATCCAGTTTCTTTTAAAAATGTTTTCCCTCCTCAAAGCTTATTACAGTGAGCTGATTTTGTCTCTTGTCTTGAAAATATGAGGGATTGGTTGACCAGCTAAAGGCACATACTGCTAACTTACAGTATCTGTAGATGGACTGAAAAGAGTCTTATAAGTGATTTGGATTGTCATGGTTTTCACAGTTAACAATTGACTTTGTTAGTGTACTATGTAACAACTTGAAAATTGTACATTTACAGAGAATTGATTTGCATTACCATCCTGTAAATTTAATTATAATTACTGCTAACAATAATAATGATATTGCCATAAATATCAACTGTTACTGTCTGTCATTTTCGACCTCTGACCTGTTGACATTTGCATTGTGGGAAACAATACTCAAGGTCAACTAATCCAACCTGATTTTCCCCATATCAGTGTGACATATGAGTATTTTTGGCACATGTGGATTTCACAAATGTTTGCACACCACATACTGCATACATTTAGATAAAGACAGTACTTACTGCTGGTGAAGAGTGTGGTCTCAGAAGCAGTCTAAGTCTAGGGCAGTACTGGTCAGACCAAACTGGAAAAAAACACAGGGAATGGATTCTCAAACTCTGACATGAAGGACAAGACAACTGGAATAGAGGGAAGGAGAAGGAGTGATTAAATACGCTCAGGGAAGAGAGAAAACAAGAGGTAGGTGAAAAACAGTAAGTAGTCACACACATGAAAGCTCTGGAGAGAACTGGAAGTCAGAAACAAAAGACAGAGGGAAGTAACACTACCAACCAGGAATCACAAGACATGAGACACGAGGAATGAAACTAAAAAAGAAACTTGAGGACAATATGTACCCAGATCTTCTTGAGTGGATTCATAAGGTGCTTCTTTCACTCTTACTGGAACACAATTCTTTGATCAGTTTACCACACTTTTACTTAAGA